>LR990860.1:4385535-5606595 GCA_905163395.2 Endotricha flammealis | reverse complement strand
CTTTATAATAAGCGTTTACCTTGAATTCCATCATGCCTATGTCTCATGTTTTAGTATAATATTATTTCAAACTAGCAGACTAAATATTTTATTCAATCCTTTTGTTTTACGTTGGCGTGGGAATATTGACATAGAAGATACTAGTAAAAAAAGGATTTTTTTTAGCTAGTCATTTTGACACTGGTAATTACTATTATTGGCACGGAATCCGAGCAGGCCGCTTCATATAGTCGCCATTTAACGCATTTAGGAGCACAAGGGCTTGTGTTACTCTTGCGATAAGTTTCGGTTTTTATAAATAAAAACTGTCACATTTAACAGCAAGATGGCGAGAGAGTCAGTAAATAGTATTTTGAAGGTACAATTTGGTAACAAAGTTAAAATTTATTTATAGATTTTACTACCTTGCCGCGGCATTATATCTGAGCAACAATGTTGCACAAATACAGATATTTCAACGATTCCCTTGTTCGTCGGTTGTCAGTGGATATTATAAATTAATCAGATATTTCCTTACTAACTCTACCTTGATTTTATCTTAATATTAATCTGCAAAACTTAAGGGGTAGACTTTAGTATGTTTGGAAAATAATCTTTTGTGGTTAGATGTAGTAAACTGGATTACATTACTTTTTGTACAGAATTTTGAGACATTTCAGTACCGCGACACGCTCGATTTGTTTTGTTGTTCGGCTGCGGAGGTCGTAGTGGCAATAGATTGAAAAATCCACCTGACTGCTTGTTTACCTCATAAAGGAATGTAAAAATTGACAGTTCTCTAGGTCTGAGGGTTTGGGCGGGAACTTTCAATTAAACACTTAATTTCTAGAGGTAATAGACGCTTCGTGTACATTCTGCATTTAAAATAGTATACAGCATTTTTAATTAATTCTGTTCTATTTCGTGCTACACTTAGTATTTCAGAACGCCATGCTCAAGATCTTCGTGTAAGTAGACTGAAAATGATAGTTTGACAACACGGGGTGGCGCCCCGTCACCTCACTGAACATGTATTGCGTATTGAAAGTGAATCACAATATAACAAAAATAGTAATCTTGCTGCGCGCCATAACTTAAAAAGGAGAAAAAACAATAAATAGTTTCTATTGTGGATTGTAGCCTTGAAGTAGTTGCAATTATTATTCTTAGTCAGGCATGCAATAACTTGGTATGTAGGGCCTATGTGGGTGGCCTGTGATACTACCACCAAATTGACGATTGATGAATACTTATGTGGCTATGTAGGAGGCCTAAGTTTACGAGCAGACTGAAACAAATACTGATGCGTGGTGGAGGTGTGAGGACTATCACGTAGACCTGTATTCGTATTCAAAAGGAGTAGATAGGACTTTTTTGTACAACTTCGACGAAAGATGTACTACTTGCGTGATATGGTTAATACTAGTGTTCTTGACCACTTGTTTAGAGCGTAAAAAGTCTAGAATCATACTTCTAAAAGAAGTGTTCAATTTTAAAGATTCAAAAGAATCAAAATGTTTATTCACAGAGTGGACCTTTAGCAGACAAAGAGTATATACAATAAACTAATGATTCGTGAAATTGATCTACTCCAAATGCTACCATCATTTCGAAACCAAAACCAAATGGCCGCCGGTATAAGAAATGAAGCAAGTTAAAATTGTAACAAGTGGAAACAATATAAATATAAACAACAATCTCAGTTCATGCATTCGCTAATTGGTTTAATACTTGCTGTAAACACAATCAAGATATGAGTAACAACAAGGGCAATTAAAATGTGCCACTATATACGTACTTTGATAACACAAAGATTTCCTTGAACATACAACAATTCATGTTCACCCCACGCTCGTAAAAATATAATATTCATGTGAGACAATTTTTCGCGAAATTATAATGTGAGAAACATAAAAAATTATTCAGCATTCTTAAAAAGCAATTTGTCATGGGGCGCAATACAAAATATTCCCAAAATAAAAACTTAAAGCGAACATGTTCTCACAGCAGTAAAATAAAGACAAAAGACGACACCCATAAATTGTCGCTGAAAAGTAACCAAAGCATTATACAGTTGCATAACAGTACAGTAACAGTAAATAAAAAGAGGCAAAAGGAACAAAACTGTGCACGAAACTGTGCGCTTTTAAATACGGACGACGTTGAACGCGGGTAAGGCAAAGACATTTATGTTCACTAAACAAGTAGTAAAAGTCACTACTTGAGCGTTTTTATGGCACTCATAAACGTCAGATTGTGCGCCGGGGTTTAGCGGACGGCCCGTGCGCGCCCCGCCTGAATAAGCTGTGTCCGATTTTACACTGTCGTGCCAGCTCCTTAATTGATTCCGTTCGTTTTTCAATTAATTTTTTTTTACATTGTTTTTGTTTACACTCGACTGATGTTTACGACGTCATTTACCGTATAATAAAGCAATAACTTCTCCTTTTTCAGGTAACCGTTAATGCTGCTTAACAGTCTAAAAAGAGAGGCGTCGTTAAACGGTAAGATGACAGTGGGTTAGAACTTTTTGCTTGTGTGGGGGGTGAAGAATGAGTTATGTGTTTAACGGGCACATTTTAGTGTAACAAGGGCTAGTTGTAAGCATTAGTAAGGGCCCTAAAAGGCGTGTTAGTAGATGGACAGACGTGAGAATAGGTTGCTTTTAGTTACAGCGGTCCTCTATGCAAATTGCATCGTTAAACACTTGCCGAGGGCCTTCGTGTTAGATTGACGTTTACAACACTCGTCGTGGCGACAACTGGGGTTTGAAGCAAGGTTTCTCGAGCCGGATGCGTTGATTGGCGTTAGTTGTTCTATTATTGTGAAGAGCTCTCTCGATTCAAATACATACTAATAAATGTGAAAGCAACTTTGTTACCTTTTTAAGCTTACACTGCTGAATAAGGTTTGATGTTGTGAAAATTGTTCTGTCCCAAAGAAGAAAATAGGATATTTTTTATTTTAAAAATAAACTCTTCAACAGAATTAACACAAGTAAAACGGTAGTTCGGACTCGTCGTTTTTTTATTATGTGGATATATAAGAATTTATTAATCATTATGTCCAAAAATAACTCTTTAAGACAGAAGTTAATTATATAATATTTTATGCAATGTTTACATATCCCGTCAAAAAATATCGGTAGCATCATATTTATCGAGATTATTAATTTACCAAAATCTCATCGATAATTACGAAATTATTTTAATCATATGAAATTTACATAAACACAGCAGTAGTCTTTTATTATAATTAATGTGAAAATATTAACATTTAACTTTTCGCTACGGTTCTAGAAGTAGGTATTTCTCATTAAAAATCGTACCTATTATAAATTGTATTGACGTCCAATAAACTATATTTAAAATTGTTTTAATAACGTGAAAATGACAAGATTCATCTTCGGAATTTACATGGTACACGGTGAAAATACTAGGGCTGTCACAAACTAGTTTCCCAGTTTTAATCTGGAAGTTTTCGTCGTAAATCTCGGAAGTGTAAAGTTAAAACGAGTGTAAATCAATGCTCGGTTTTGCACTGTTATGAAATGGAAACTGGAATGTATTTACGACGTTGCAATTTTTCAATATCTCTCTTTTGCATTCTTCGATCGGCCGTGAATTTATTGCGTACGAAACTTCGAAATTCCATTGTTATTAAAATATTATGCTCTGCTATAATTCACAGAGTTGTATTGAAATTAATGTTAGCTTTTTTGCTTTTCAATTAAGAAATTTATTTCGATTTATTTATTTATTTTATTATTCATTAATTGAGTTAACGGTAAACTATAACATTATTACAAGATCTTAATATTAAGAAGAATACTAATAGAATATAGAATAATCACAGCTCACAGATCATCAATTTTCATACGGCATACTTTAGCAAAAGTTGTTCTTTTCATTATTAACCGTCACAAATTTTACGAAAAATTTTCGAGTGAAAAAGTTGAATTACGATAATCTTTCGTCAATTTATTTGTGTGCCAGCCCTAACATATCGTAGGCAGTACACCTGCTGGCGAGGGAGGGACATGTGTATGGTCGAACGTTGACTTTTATTGACGCGGCCGCGTTTATTAATCGCCTCAGGGTCTGGCCTAGAGTCACTGCGGGTCTGTTCTCGCAATAAAAACAGTCAAAATCTAGCCCCCCATCATGAAACAAAAATACAGGCATCTCGTTGAATTCTAACCAGTTTTAAACCTTATTCTAACTAGTAATGTCTTCTTTGACAAGACGACGGGTTTCGTTTGAACACTTTCATGGTTGCCCCTCTAGTTTCAATCTCAAGCGTTATACTAGGAGAATGTTATGTTAGGAGAATAAACCTACGAGCAGCCGATGTGCAACGAAAAATCTAAAATAAAATAAAATATGTAAAAAATCTTTCATAAGTTTGAAATCATCAGTTTCAACCTTATGTTTTTATGAGATACTTTTTCATGTCATATTGCAGGCAAACAAGTAAGCAGGTCTGACTGCAATGCACATAATTAGGCCATTAAGTATGTGATGATAACGGCTTTATATTGAGCCCGCTACCGCTTATGACTTGTGATATAATAAACGATGAACTACGTTTCATGGTCTTTGAATTACGAATGTTAAATAGAAATGAGACATGGGAATAAGATTCTACTTGCTTTTTTGTTTTTATAGTATTCTTTAAGTTAAGCAGTTTACTTACCATTAACATATTATCATCAACTTACAGTAACTATTTAGTAATCTGTTCCCAAACTATCCCACTTATGAGCAAAGACCTCCTAGGGATATATTTTTATGTGTATGTAACTCACTTCAATCTTTTCTCGAAATAGGGGTCCAGCTAGGCTCTACATCTTCTTTCTCAGTTTACGCTTTTATTCCAACTTTAAAACATTTTTTAATAGCCATGCATCTCCTACTGCTGAAAAAAGCCTCCCCTTCCTTCTCCAAACAATCTACCTAAGTAACTTACAATCAATAGGGGATCATGTAGATCCAAGTGAAAGGAGGGAAAATAAATCATAATAATCAGTGAATACTTCAGAATAAACCATAACTAATGATTTCTGTTATTGACCGACTAATAATTAACATCTCTACAAAATAGTAAAAGTATAGTCAGCTCCATAAATAGGTGTTAGTACGTTGAGAGCACCAATCGTAATGGCGTGAGGCATGCCCTGCTTGCGATGGTAGCGCCACGATAGCATTGTACGGCGTACTGTGCAACCGATCGCGACGCAGATATCGGATAGCTGTCGCTTACATGTCGCCTCCCGCCCGTATCTCGTACCGGATCGCACGCAAATTATAATCGATACCATTATTGTAATATCCAAGTGTAACATTCGCACCACTATTGTTAAGCTTCTTTGGTTCTTTACCCTGTTCTTTGTTTTGATCGCGATAAAAATTCTGTCAACAGATTCATTGTTAATTTAATTGATGGTAATAGACAGGTATACCTGTAATATATTAGGAATTTTAATTGACAAAAAATAAAATTAGCAAAAGAAATGCATTAATGATAGAATGCAATTACTTGCATGTAATATTAACGTCTTATTCTTTCAATGGGAACTTAGATGGTCTACTAAATCATTATAATTTACCTTTATTCATTCTACCGTTTACTATTATTTTCTGTGCCGTTAGGGCGTGGGGTTTAGAACACATTTTGCTTTTTAAAACTGCTGGTAAAGCCAATGTATTCATGCCATTGCATTGCAGGGTTTACGTGGCTTGACAAATTTCATCTTCCTACTTAAAATATTCTATTTACATATACATCAATGATTATAACTGTAATTGATAAAAAAATATAATTAAAACAATCAGTTTTTTCAATAACTTATTGCAAGGTAGATCGTGAGAATACACTGACATATTAAAAATACTACACAAATTTAATTTAAAAATAATTTTAAACTTAAAAAATACTATAGAAGTAATTTTAATGTCTTTTCTCCTTTATCTTTGCCGCTTCACACCTGAATTGCGAGTAATCTAGCGCGTAATTGATTGTCAGTCAGTCATTAGCGGAAGGCTTGATAAATGGTTCCCGGGTATCGAAAACATGTCCCATTTAAGTACCTCTCGCGTCGACGCGTACTAAGTAAGTGTAGGTGACGTGATCGCAAAAAGTTAATTCGCATTTTATCTCTCTGACTGTACATTTTGGTATTGCACACCGTTGTTGGGCTAAGTAATGATAAATTAAATAATAATTTTGTATTATTATTAAATATATTATAGTAGACAGATTTTTATTAGCTTGTCAGCCAGTTTCTGATGGGCATTTTAATTTTAATTTCCCATTAAGTGTCTTTTCTTTCTTTGACAGTGACATGTATAATTTATGCGTTTCAGAAAATAGAGCCAGTTTCTGAAACGCATTTTCAAAGAGTATAAATAAGGCACGGGAATTAGATAATAGAGGGAAAAATCATACTATTTTTTTGTAAGAAAAAATGGAATTATTGAAAAAATATATAAAGTATTGAAAACTTCAGATTTAAATATATTATATAACAGATATAAATGCTATTATCTACTGTAATGAAACACAATGGTAATGAACTGTCAGCTCATACGATCATTACGGCTCGTCAGTATTGTAATTGGATAAATTATTTGATTTTTATCTTTCAATTAGTGTCACGAGCCAACTTAAACTATTTCATATTTAACAGACAAATTGGATTGATAAAGAATTAATATATTTATTTTTCTGATGTACAGTTGACTTCACAAGTGACAAAAAAAAATACATTTTAATTAAAAAAAAAACTAACGATTCCATGTTAACCTGTAGCTGAAATTTTCGAAGTAACAAAAGTGTCTGACAAATTACTCTGACTTGGATTCGGATAGATTTTTTTTGTACCTAGTCAGATTCGAAAAAATACATTTTATCAATTATCTTTTTCATAATTTGTTAACAAGCTACTTCTAAGGCCCAAAATAGACGGTGAAACCCAACTCAAATGCAATAAAATTGCAACGAAACCCTTTTGAAATTGTAACTGAGTTAGTACTATCAAATACTATAGAAGACTAATACGCATAGCTTCGGAAGAAGAACGCGACACTAGCGCCCCTACGGCATGAGGGCGGCATGAGGTGAACGATTTCAAAACTTTTGTGCGTTTTGTATGCAAAATATTATAGCGCCCCTAGCGGCATGAGGTGAACGGAGGTTGCCAAGTCATTGTATGAGAAACGTCAAGAGCTGTGCGTATTAGTCTTCTATAGTATTTGGTACTATTATGAATTCTGTGACTGAGTGTCAATTGTTTTATATTTCCTGAATGCCAATTTCAATGAAACATGTTTGCAACGCGTTTGAAACCTATTTCAAGAAGGTTGCGTTATGCGTGGTCCGTCATCAAAGGAGTCTATGATAGAAACTAAAATGCAACTCAAAAGTAACTAGAAGGCTAGAAGTTTCAGTTTCATTACATGGGTTTCACTGTCTGTTTTGGGCCTAAATTTAGTGATTCTCTATCTACAGTCCGAGTAGCTCGATTCATCACAAAATTTCGGAGTCAGATAAAATGTATGACAATTTTGTTTTGATTCTTTTTCATCTTAAAAATTTATAAGTAAAATAAAAAGTCGGTGATAATATTACAATAACATTTATATAACTTGATTATTAAAAACTACATTTAATTTTGTTATCGAATAATACAATTAAAGATTGAGATTAAAACATCTAAGTACACGGGGTTTATATTCCCGATAGGATCATTTAAAACATTTCACGACACCAATAAATAGTAAATATCCTTACAAAAGTCAGGTGAAAGTATTATGCAAAGCAAGCTAAGTTCAGGCCATCACGCGAGACAGAACAGCTGTTACGTAAAAGAGCGTTTAACTGCCTCAAGCTATAAATTGACCAATATAAGGTCAGGGTCCCCATACAAACGTTGCCCGATGCACTATACCACAAAGTGGTCATTCGTTTCAAATAAATTGCCATGTAATGGCGCGTTAATTTGCATACTATACTCGACGACAACCCGTTCGGACATACGAGAAACAACCATATTACAATAGAAAATAAACACCATTTCGTTATTCCACTTGGTTTCATTCAATAGTGACCGCGATGCTGCTGCCGCTGCGGAATTGTATGGAACTACGTAAATTTTCGGAAGTTCCTCCTCCATTCCAGAGATGGCGCTACGCGAGTTTGCTAAATGGTTCGCTTGGGGGATGTTTGAGGTGCTGCGAGGGTTGAAATGGTTTGTTTCTAAATCGTAAGGGTAGTTGAAGCTTGAGAAAAATGTTGTTTGTAGCAATGAAAAGATGTCGCTACGTTTCTATCTAAAAGTTTTGTTATGGTGTTGGAAAAATAAATAATTTTATTTATTTACTTGTTTCACATTACAATGGTTAATTATATTTAATTAAGTATTAGTACGGTATAGGTTTTTTTTAAACCCGTAATATTACATTTTTAAATTTTGAACTTTTAGAATAATCAAAATTATGGTTGAGAGCTTTCAACCATAATTTTTACTGGAAGTTTCTAAAACTTTAAACATTAATTATACTAGTATTTTGATATATAGACCGTTGGAATTAGACAAAAAAGAGGCTAAATTCGCGAAGCATGGTGTAGTTCAGCAATTCTGGTATGCTGTATGGGTGTGTAGGTGTGAATTTAAATATGCAACTTCGAAAAACCCGTGGAAACTAAGAAGGACCTGTGGAAATCAAGAAAAAGTTTGAAATTTTAGGATGTATTTCACTGTTTCCTCTCCAGATCCTACATATTTTGGGAACGATGTTTACTACACACATAAACTGTATTATAAATTATTTATTATTTCAGCCTAATCGCAGCTCTATTGATTCTAGAAGCCAAGCTATGGCATTTTTAGCTTATTTTGTGAAATAAGTGCGTAAAACTTAAAAATTTCGAAGTGCCAAAGCTCCTTTACTTCACTTTCCAACAACTTAGCGAGAGCCAGCATTCAATTGAACAAATCGCGTTATCATCAGCAACAGACCACCAGTCAAGCATTGTCACCTTTATAATACAAAATGTTGACAATAGGAGTGAAAGCTTAAACACTTCATGCAAATTTTTAAAGCATAAACATACCTGCTACTGTTACGTAAATTGCATAATATAACAATGGTTACAATACAGTTGTAAAACCTTCATCGTCAACTTGACTCCTCAAAGGCTTTTGTGTTTAATTGTATTGCTGGCTTTTAAAGCGGGCTTACCTGAATGAAACAAAAAGAATTTGTAGATTTTTTATTATGTCTACAAAATAAAATAAAATCGAAGGTGTTTGTATAGAATACCAAAGCGCTGTTTGGAAAGATTATATTAATAAGTTTGGGTTACAAACATTATTAATTAATTATCATACATACAATCTTTACAGTTTTTTTTTTCGGCACCTAGAAATTTTATTAAACATTATGAAATTAGAAGCGTCGCTCATCTGATGGTAAATGGTAATCACCGCCAACGAATCACAGAGACATCAGGGGAGTTGCCGATCATCAAAAGGAGAGAAAAAAAGGATAGGAGATGAGTGTTGGGCTTTCGGATCTTCTCATAGTATGTACAGTACACATACGTACAAAACGCATTGCTGCTTCACGCATTTCATAAAAATACCACTCCAATAAACAATTTTTATTTAAAAAAAACAAACCGACTTCAAAAATGAATTTAAATAATATATAATTTCATGTGCTAGGTACCTACTGTTCTAATTGAAGTCGGTGCGTGATCACCCGTACTCGACGTACACAGCCTTCCAATCATGCATGTGGCCTAGGTAATATTTGGTTTGGTTGGCACCGACTTCAATTAGAACAGTAGGTACCTAGCACATGAAATTATATATTATTTAAATTCATTTTTGAAGTCGGTTTGTTTTTTTAAAATAAAAATTGTTTATTTATTACTTTTTAGTGCATTTTATACAGCGGTTTTTTAGAAGTCTGATAGAAACAGTAGACCCTGGTATGTCTGTATAAGTACTGTCTGTTTGTTTGTACACATCACTTTTTAGCAGTCCTTTTCGAATACTATGTCGAGCCTCGCTCGCTTCGCTCGCTCGGCTGTTGATAAATAATCACAAGTCTAACCTAACCAAACCAAAAGATCTGCATACGAGACGACATATATAATTATAAGCTATTCGTATTAACATTAATACGAATTGTGACTATGCGTAACATTATAACTTGAGAAGGCCTACTCTCTGAATAAGCGACTTCACTTTCGTAATACACTATACTGCAATTCATGGTGTGAAGCAACCTCTTCCTCTTCGGTGCTAACAGCTGGTGATTGAGTGTCAACTTTATGGTATAGTGAGTCTCCTAATATAGTCACTCAAGAGTCACTTGTTTACACGTGTTCCACGGTCTAATATACATATACCTACAATATTTAAAGAATTATCCTCTAACTCCTATCCATTTAGGAGTTGTACCTTCCATTATCACCTCACCAACATGGGTTTTTTTTTATTTTTTATGAATGGACTAATCAGTTCGGGTGTACTGACACCCTTTACTGAGACACCGGACTGTTGCGGGAGCGTAGGGCTCTCACCGCCAAAAGTTTACAGTGTCTGCCTAGGGGCGCCCCAGAGGGGGGCTCGAACCTCGGCCTATGGCGACACTAGGGGAAGGCGAACGGATTGGAGAGAAGCGGCCGGGCACGTGCCGGTACCGCGAAAACCGAGTCCCTACAGGGTGGCGCGACGCGCGGCCCCGCCGGCGGGGCCGATATGACGGACGTGTGTGTCTACTTTGTGTCGCGGAATCTAATTGTTTGTACGTCTCGATGGCGACTGTAATGGCGTCGTCCGGGTCGTTGAGGACGTGCCGCGGACGACGTTTGGACCTAATGGTGTCAGCCGGAGCGGGATAATCCCCTGCGGCTTTCACCAATGGATTGGGGTGATGGTCGAGAGAGTCGAAAAATCTGACTGAGCATTGCTTTAGGTGGTGCGAGATGGTCGGCACACCTAAGTCAATGTGGAGGTTTTTGTTCCGAATGAACCAAAGCCCACCGATGGCTTTGCGCAAAAACCTATTCTGGATGGTTTGCAGCCTGTGGATATGAGAGGGCGCGGCGTGGGCGAAAACTGGACTCGCGTAAGTCAATATCGGCCTAATGCACGTTGTGTAAATTCTCACCTTTGGGATGATGACTCCAGACTTAAATACATGAATAGCTAACGAAAACATAAGTAACGCGTTGTACGTGCCTATCAAATTTAAGGAGTGCCCTCGATTTACCAGGGATCCCATCATCAGATCCTGATTTGGTGACAAGTTATGATGGAAAAAAAATCAAATGGTCTAATCTAATACATACCTACAATACTTAAAGAATCATCCTCTAACTCCTATCCGTTTAGGAGTTGTACCTTCCATCATCACCTCACCAACATGGGATGATGACTTCCAGACGTAAAAACATGAATAGCTTACGAAAACATAAGTAATGCGTTGTACGTGCCTATAAAATCTAAGGGTTGCCCTCGATTTGCCTGGGATCCCATCATCAGATCCTGACTTGGTGACAATGGGACCAACTTGGGAGTATGCACTTTCGAATAAAAAAAGAATTTTGAAAATCGGTCAAGAATTGACGGAGTTATCGGCGGACATACAAAAAAAAAAAATATACAATGAAACATAGAACCTCCTCCTTTTTTGAAGTCGGTTAAAAATGAGAACTATCAAGTTCTAGTTCGTTTGAACATAATAATAAACTCTATTATTAGTAATAAATATCAATTTCTCTATTAAATTAAATGAAAGATCCGATACCAAAAGTTATTTTCCATAATGTATTGCGTGTTTGGGTTATGAACTCACGCGGTGTATTCATCCGTAAAGATAGTGTAATGCCCACTGGCTTCGTTCACTTTGTCTAATGAACCCGATGCGATGAGCCGATTTCAAGTTGGAAGGCTAGATTTTTAAGTCACGCATGAGTAAATTTTATTTTGTAATGGTTGTGAAATTTATAAAGTAGTGTAGGAATTGTATGCCTGTACACTGTGTGTGTGTGTCAATTCCTACACCAGTAATTAGTGTGTAAGAGTCTGCACACTACAGTTGTACAGTAAATAATGAAAGATTTGACGGTTAGATAACAAAAAACGAAATATTTTTATGCTAATAAAGCATAATTTTTACGGCACTTGATCCCTCTTTCATTTGTTTATTGTAACCACAAACGGATAGACTAATAAAAATCCATATACACTAATTCTTTTATGACTTACGTTAGTTTCGAAGATTTAGTTAAGCAAAAAATGTGTTTAATGAAACGATCAAAACGATTGCAATACACAATAGAAATAGACCTGTCTTGAACTAAGCAAACACATATGATTTATTCTGAAACGAGGTTCCGATGACGTTTCCACACCATAAATCGCCCTCAAGGCGAGACGACATATCGGGTGGTTTATGAAGAGCACAGAATCCCAACAGTACGGATACGGAGCGTACCTACATAGAAACGGCCACTGGAACTACCCGGGTATAAATCTGCTCCATCCGGACGGCGTAGTGGTGAGTCGGTGACCATAATTCACTCAATATCGAGTTGTGACTTAACTTCATCGTCAATCTTGGAGTGTGGTCTAATGTCTACATTTTTCACTTGATTAGCATTATTGGTTGCAATTACTGCATTGCCATTGGTATAAACAGTTTGTAAATTTGTCTTTATATCGGTTATAATTTTGGTATTTTATTGTTTAACAAAGGTTTAACACAATTATTAAAAATCAAGTTTCTTGAATTTTGGAAATTTGATTGAATGTTGTGTATCGAAAGAATGTTATATCAGTTCTATGATTG
This sequence comes from Endotricha flammealis, assembly GCA_905163395.2. Classification (NCBI taxonomy): domain Eukaryota; kingdom Metazoa; phylum Arthropoda; class Insecta; order Lepidoptera; family Pyralidae; genus Endotricha; species Endotricha flammealis. The sequence continues at coordinate 5,593,750 of LR990860.1, read as the reverse complement.
ACAATTCTTGAACTCCTTAAGGCTATCTCGTTTTAAAATTCAATAGGATCATCAAACCTCACAACAGTTTTAAAGAACTGAATATGCTTCATATCTTATTTTTACATTATCTTAGCGGATTGTCCCGCTTTGACCGTGCGCAAGGATCATTTACACCTCATAGGTATATGGCATACTCGTAGATGGGTAGAACGGTCATACCCTGGATCTCGGTACCGGGGTATAAATCTGGCGCATCCGGGCGACACCGCGCCGGTAGTGGCGACGATTATTCACCCAATATCGAGTTTTGGCTTCACTTGCTACCTCCTAATCTTCGCTTTCGTCGAATACGATTTATGATATCGATATTCATTTTCGTTTTTGTGAAGCGTGAAGTTTTGAGTTAAATGGAATGCCGTTCCGTTATGGGAAATCAGACGTTATAATATTTAATTGCAGAGTTTTACAACACTCATAGTTGATTATTAATTTATATGTGTGTTAACAGGTTTCCCTTTCGTCATATACGCTAGAGATTTTGGTTCAATCTACTTTTTACTAAAGCAGAAATACCTGAGCAAAATCTCTTCCAAACCTGGTTAAACAATATTTCCATATAGTCGGTACTTTTCTGTTTTTAACCTTTCGATCTGTAATTATTTCTAAAATAGCACCCTTAGAAATGAAGACATGGCACAGAGTAGAAAAGTATCATAATAAAGGAAGATCAAATGCAACCGTTAATCAACGTCCAAAGTTGTTAAAGTATTTCAGAGTTTAGGTAAACAAAGCCTTGTCCTTTGACCGTACAAGTGAGAGTGGATTCGACCTAATGGTACCTCAGGACCCTGAAACAAGGGGGAGAACAATAGGGTGGAACAGTGCCAAGACATTTAGAGTATTCTGTAACCTTAAATATCATCATGAAATTATCATCATTACAGATAGGTATACTAATGGTGTATTCGATAGCAATAGAGATTTCTAAAAGAAAAGAATAGAAATAAAAAAGAAGAAAGATAGAGAGAAGAATATGCTTTATTTACAATACACAACAAAAGAATTAGTACAACAAACATGGCCATATAGACAAGTGTAATCGCAATAAGGTGGCCTTATTGCTAAAACCAAGATACACAACAATAATATGTGTACGGTACTAGAAAGATCTAAGGTTAATCTGTGCCATAGTGTGAATGATATGCTTGACTAATGCAAAGGAAGTGAGCAAGATATTTGGCCTTGAAAGTTTGAACTGAGAACAATAGTTTCAGAAGTTTCAAGTCTTTGGCCTTTATTCGAGTATTAAATCATGCATTATAAGTATCCATGATACTGTAAATTTAGTTTTTAAAAGATTTCGAAACAGAACGAAACAACCTGTACCAAGTTGGTGTAATGAGAAAAAGTACTGATCTTTTTCTCTTTCATTTAGTAGGTAGGTTCCTTTTCGTATCCAATTTTCTTTTCTTTGTGTCGAAGATCTGAAACTAAGAAATAGTTTCTTAAAAATACGTTTAAAATACTGTAGCTGAAACTAATAGAGCTTAGAATCCAGCGATTAGTTCAGAGGCTCACCTCAGGATTTCAGAAATCACCCGCTAATACGGGCGCGTTCAATAAATCACCTCGCCATTTTTGTTTTCAACGCACCGATAACTCTTTTGTCATAGGGTGATGTAGTACTAGGGGCCGATGGAGTTATTTATATTGTCGTATTTTCCTTGCCCGAAGAAAATTTCCTTTCTGTTTGCTTCATGGGTCAGTGATCAGATTCGTTCGGTGCCTGCCGTTGGTGAACTGTTAAGTTTTAAAAGGATGTAACTGTGATTTCTGGAAATAAAAATAAAAATATTATGACACATTCGTCATTCTATGCATCCAATACTTCAAAAGTTTCTACTTTATAAATCAGGTGAAATTAGAGATAAATGTGGCACAAATCCTTTTTTAGCATAATACTCCGTTAGATTTTTTATTTGATCTTAAGTTCAGTCAGACTCAATGAATTCATAACGTAACCTGTAATAGGCTTATAATAAAAGTGCGTTTAAGTAATTAAGTGCCTGGCGATGCACAGACCACCATAAAGGCAGGTTAAATTAACACCTATTTAATGGACATCCGCTTCTCCTTACACTTAATTCTTCGACAAAATGTAAATTAAATTGCAATAAGTCATGATGATAAATTATTAGTGGAAGCTCACGGTATTACCCTAGCAAACCCGTTATTCCGGTTTTCAAACGAATTTCAAAAATTCTTAACATAATATGTACCTATATACTATACTCGTAGTACTATGTAAGAGGTAATGTTTCTTCGCACAAAGTCAAAGCAAACAAATCTAAAAGGTAATGAGTATTTGATGTTGTGGATGGATGCATATGCAATAAGTCTTCAATGAAGAACTTTATAAAATATGTTCCATTTAATATTGTCAGCAAAAAATTAACAAACGACTTTAAGAATGCGGAAAAGTAGAAAGAGAGATATAGAGTATTAAATCGACTATGATTTAGAAACCTTTACTTAAATTTTCATATAAAATTAAATTTCACAAAATCTTCTTTACCTCCTTATACGCTTTGACTGCGGGCACCCTACCGTTACTTCGCAAGCGTGTTCCTATGCTGTTCCCGACTGTTCCCGGCTGGGAAATAATTGTTTATTTTCGACAGCCACCGCGTTCACTAACGACTATGTACTCCAGTGGCCAGCGGTCACCCTCCGTGATTATTTATAATAATGACAGAAACATGAATTTTGTTACTGTCTCATGTTGCATAATAAATCTTTCTCATCTGAAAAGAGAATATCTAATTGAATTTCGTATAAGAAGGGATGGTAAAATATTTAATTGCATATAAAAGCAAACGCATAAAACCATTTTGTCTCAAATATAATATAATAATAATATTTTTTTTTATTCTTAGAGACGGTTTCACATGTCCTAGATAAGTTCCGGTTAATCTACGATGAGATAATTTGAAACCTTTTGTATGTTTTTTTTATTGCCTGATTATATTTTTTTTATTTTATCTGATCGAACGGTAATTTCTCCCTTAAGACTAGAAGTATTTTAAGTACATACTAAAATAACTAATTATTTTAGATAGTACACGTATAATTGGCCAATTAAAGTGTAGCAGACAGCCTATCTTGGTTATTTTTTAGTTGGCAAACAAACATCTTAATTAGCTGTTGTATCCTAAAATAATCTGGAATTTAATAGAAAGATGTGTACCTACACGTATTTAAATATGTTGAAAACACTGATCACTGCCAATCCCAATCATTTGAAGAGAGAATAGCTATAATCAGATAAATTGTCAATTTTTGTACCATTTTTTGATAAATTTATCTGAAATGTAATTACCTATTTGTTGTAAAACCGGTAATAAGTATGCAACAGTATTTAATGAAACCCACTAGAAAATTATACGTACGATAATTATATGTTTTTAATTAAAATGTCAATCAGTAAGTAAATTAAACAGTGAAAAAACATAATCGGTTTTAATTAAGATTGATTTCAAATTCCATTGAATTTTCATTTCTCAGAATTTCATTACAAACAGAGCTTGTAGAGGATATTATAAAAGCAATTTTTTTATTCATAATATCCATTTTTTTATTTTATAACCAGCCAAGATTTTAAAAGATTTTTTATATCATCTTTCCATTCAGCCAGCATTTTCCCGACCTTTTACATGTTTTGGTAAAATTTAAAAATAAAAAACACTTTTGAAACTTCAATTTTTCCAATTTTCTAACCAGCCAGGAAACAATTTAAATTTGAAAAAGTTTTTATTCATTCGGTTTTTCCAACCAGCCAAGAATTTTCTAAACCTTCACATTTAAGGGGTATACACATGGTATACCCGTATAACAGCACATAGTCCGCGGCATACAGTGCGACAATAGCAAATGTCGGGGCTCACTCGCGACCATTGTAGCGTAGCGCGGGAGGCGTTACGAATCAATGGAGGGAATTATCGGCACTGCGGATACTGTGGAGACTTCCATTGCACTGTCTAAAAAAAAAACAAAATGTAAAATTAAATTTTGTAGGTAGAGTCTTGTCTATGCATGTTTATAATAAATTCGACTATGTTTTTTTAGGAAGTTTGCAACTTAAGATTCTACAAATTTTATCTTTGTTATTATGATGTAGTATTATGACTTTCTCACAACATGTAATCGGTAAATCTCTTTGAGGATTACGTTAGGCAGGGTTAACGTTATGCATGTATTTGTAATTCCCATCTCAACATAAAAATCTAAGGGCCGTCTGGACTTGATCACGATTCACTAGCACCCTGCAGAGACGTTTGCTGCACATTAGCCAGCGGTGCTCAGTGCTCACCTTGTGAAATGATGTTTCGTGTCTACTAATGGTAATGACAGTTAGCATTCGCCTTAAATCGTTCAAACAGTAAAAAAATTAAGCAAATATCACAAATAAATTGCAATAAAACCTCTTAATAAAACTAGGTACCTTTTTTAAACAGTTTGATTAAGACGTACGATTCACTTGTCTCCATTACAAGCTACAATATAGTCTAATATAGTCGTACTGATGACTCTATATCTATTTTAAGATTAGCTGACAGTAGATTGACGTACATTGCAACGGGTAGAGTGAGCGGACAGTTTGTCTTAATAAATTGTCACATAGTATAGCCATTTGATTTATAACCCAGGTCCATTTCAAAACTCTATTAAACTTAGCTTGTCTCTCTCACAACTCTATTAAAATTATGTCCGCTCTAACAAGGTTTTCAGTACAGCAATAAAGATATACATTTAAAAAAATAACATTTTTATTTTTCTGAAAACCTGATTTTGTTGACAAGACCGGTCGTCAAGTGTCACCTTTATCTCAAGGCCGTGGGTTCGAATCCCGCTCGAGACAAATATTTTGTGTGCATGAACATGACTATATTTTTCTTCTCAATAGGTTTATCATATTAAATTATTTAAATTAGTAGCATATTACATAAACATATCTTTTTTTCATAAGCCCTGATATATTTTAATTAATAATCTATTTTAAACATTTAATTAATTAAAGTTTATAATTATATGCAAAAGTTTATTATTTTTATTCGATCACAGAAACGGGTCATCGATATGAATGAAATAACCTAGGTTATTAAATATTTCAAAATTATAAATAATAATTCACATCTTACCTTATATTATTATTATAATTCACATTATTATTTTGATGTTTTGACAATAAAAACTTTACCTGTATTGAATTAAATCTATTCTATCAAGTCCTAAGACATGTCTTCTCGTTCCGTAAGGACTCTTTTTTTTTTTCTCAATTTTTACCTACCACCAGTTTAGACGGTAGATTTGTACTAAGTTGAACTGGCAAGAAACTTAACACTTGCTCTTTTAAAAAGGTAACAATAAAAGTTACAATTACAACGTACAAAACAGATAACATTATGTACTTATTACAGAAAACATTTTTACGGTTACTATTAATATGATATTTCGATGGTGTCTCCATGGCAAGTACTGTGCCAGATTAGTTCGTCCCACGCAGCGTATCGGTTGAAGAGGTAAATGAAATGCTATCCGGAGGGGAAAAGTTAAATTACCGAATTTGAGGGTCACAGGAATAAGTCTTCTTTAGACACATACGGCACGCCTAGAACTGGGCCCGTTTGATTTATTCATACGAATTGTATATGCTAATACTGTGATAGCCTGGGTGAAAATAAGGCTGGTAAACAGACCATTCTCTCTTACAAATTAAGGAATTTGAACTCATGTTTTTAAAAGAAATATATGTACAGTCAACAAAGGAATTGAATTGCCCCCCCCCCCGGATATATGATTAAAGATTTATAAATATTACGTGAAGAGATTTGCTTTACTTGAAATTTATTATCAATAGTATTCATATTGTACTATGTAATTATATGACTGACCCCCCTGTATATAATTGATTATATAACTATATAATCAACATAATTTGTTGACTGTACACTTCCATATCTCGCACCGTATACTATGCGCAAAGTTGTCCAAGATAAAATTAGTCAAAATTAGAAGACAAAGAAAAACGTAAAGCGAAGTGGCCTTTTCGCATTTGCATTTTAGTATTCATTAATATCAGAACTCGTGGAACCGGCTCTAAAAATCATACACACGATTAATATAATTATTATAAAACGAAACAATAAATAAGAGAGAATAATTAAAATAAGAGAGGTAGGGCACAGCGGATAATCCGCTCAAATTGTAGCAGCCCGTCTGGGGAAGGACCTCGACCTTACAGAAGATCGTAGTCAAAAGCATTGGTCTCGGCCATGTTGTGTTTCAACGGTGAGTAAGGTCTCCAGAGTTATACTTGGGGGGGTTGGGATGGGAGGGTTGGCAGCGCGTAAGTGATACCCCGGTATTGCAAGCGTCTATAGGCTACGGTGATGCTTACCATCAGGCGGCCGTATGCTTGTTTGCCAGCTTTGTGGTATAATTATTTTTATTAGAATACATTTTTTTATTATTTTACTATAAAATCTTTCTTCAAAACATTCCTAGGGAATATAGGATATATCCCCTAGGAATGGAAAGGAATTATCTAGTTGTAAGAAAAATACTAAAATGTATTTATTTTTAGTAATAGGCGTATTCGAAGAACCAGTAGAAAGTAGCAGAAATATCCTAAAATCGTTTAAAACAACCGCTTTGATTGAGTTCGTTATTCATTTCCCCTTGTTCAAATGACGTAAGTTAAAACATACCATCAAAACGTTTACATCACATTGGAAAATTAAACATTATCCCTGTTAAAATAAAGTTTATATTCTTTTGATAAATTGATATTTTTGGATTTTTTTCCGCATATAAGTGGTCGATTCTGAATTTATGGGAAAGGAGCTTAGCGGGATCCCCTGGGGGCTTCCCCGCTCTATTTCTAAATTGTGCTGTATCACGGTCACGCTGTAATAACGCTAGTGTTTTATTCCCTGAACACTAAAGATCATAGTCGAACAAAAATAATTTACTTTTAGACCTAACGTTACTATATTGTTCCTTTAGGTGAAGGGCGGAGTTCAAATATTTCTTCCGCTGTCTAATTTTGCTAAGTATCACACAAGAAATTCCTTCTCAAAAATAAAGTTATTAAGTAATTGTACCCAATAAAATAAATGATGAAACCATTAAAAAAAACAACTCCCTTTAGTTCATTTGATAAATGCATCGCATTACTGCAATATAGCTCGAAATTAGGGAAGGGTCGATGTAATGACCCCGTTTACCGTTATCTATGGTAATCGCTAGACGCTACCGCAGGCCCTACCTATACCGCCAAATACAAAACTTGAACATCATAATCTAATTCGAGGTCGAAGAAAAAAAATGAGCATCAACATTTTTTTTTAATTTTTCTTTACCAGCATTAGAATAGAGTTGAATTTAAGGTTGATTTTATTGTATTGGAACATCTGCCATTGAAGCGGCTCGCGCGTATTTGAAATTTTGAAAAACAACTGAGGACGCCATCGCTATAGCAACAGATGCGACATGTCGGATTCCTACAAGCAGCTGTTTATTAAATACCCCCATAGATAGATTAAGGCTGAGGATGCTTTTGTTTTTGTCGGCCATACACTGAGCAATATCACGCCTTAAGTGGTTTGACCCTTTGATATGCGGGTAAGATAAGTTGATAATTGTCGCGTATTCATACTTACAAATACATGGTGTGTACTTATTCTGTAATTGCTATTAATGACGGGTAACTTTTTTAAAATAAAACAGAAGGAAATCGAATCGTCTTTTTATGCGTGTTTTTGGCGTGCTTCTGTCAATTTTAATCGTTTTTAAAGTTTGAGGTATGAAGGTACGAGAGTTTTAATTACATTTTAAATTGGGATTTAAAGTATTATAAAACTCAAATTAGTTTTTGAACGCGTTGAGCTCTCAAACTATCACTTCGTATTTGAATTCAACTATTTTATCAATTATTGAGGAAGCTATTGTTTCTCTGTGTCCTAAGTAAGTTAAAGTTACTTTTATATGCATGGACCTAGAAAAAAAGGTAGACACCATCACTGAAACTAAAAAGTGAAGCACCCATAGAAAGCCACCTCGCGTATACGTACGAACCGGCCGCGAATTTACAAAACCTATACCATTAGAGAGAAAGTGTAAACTGAACTGGCTTAGCTTTTGTTTGCCAGAAACTTGACGAAACCCTAATCTATTACACTACAGAAGTTGACCGAAATCGCGTAGACTTTGTTAGATAAATCCATTCTAACATTGTAGCAACAAATCCTATTCAATTTCATGCTGAAATCTGGTTTTTGATCAAAAACTTAGACTGGGTTAGTTTTATGATAAAACGAATGGCAAATCCTCGACTGGTTTAGTTTTAAGATGGCCACAACGTGGAATCACGAGAAAAATTCGCGCCTCACTCGCTTCGCTTGCTCGGCGGTGTTATGATCACAGGATAGCCCTAACCTAACCCACCAATATTCAGACAGATAAAAGGTTCCATCAAAGCGTTGTCGCCTATTTTCCGCTTATCTATTTGAGTGAATAGTACTAGATATTGTACGTGCATTTTCTTTTAAAATATCAAAACAAAAAGCTAATCTATTTGAGTCATATTTTTTACTGAGATAGATTACGTATTGTCGAGTAATATGCATAAACAAAATCTCATCTATTAGAGTCTGACTCGTGACTCAAATAGTATATATAGCCTGTAAATTCGCGAACCGGCCGGCTTACTATGCTGTGAATGTGTGCGTGCCGGTCGGCCATTTCACACTCACACATAGTTACGCCGCCGCCATTAGGGTGCTTCAATTCTTTCTTAGCAAGATTCTGTTCTCCTTTTCTTCGAGGTCCATGTTTATTATGTAGTACATCTATCAGTTTTCGTTTATATTATAATTAAAATAACGCAGTTTAGGATAATCGGCACGATTATGCTGATCACATTTACGAGAAAACGTTTTTGTTACAGCAACCGACATTTTATGAAAGCAAACATTAATAATTTAATATTAGCGAATTCGTTATTTTCGGTTATACAATTTGTCTTAAACGTTTATTTTACAACAAACAAAAAAACTTTAACCGAACTTTTTGGTACAAATACGTTATACACGTTCCGAAGGTGAAATTTCACGGCCGATTTTTATGATAATTCGTGGAAGTTGGCACTGGTTTAATCTAAACCGTGTTTTAACTGCCAACCGGCATGCAACGTTCGCGTGGACAGGAATTAGATAAAAGTTGGAGGCAATTTTGAATTTGTTGGTGTAATACCGTGGAGTAACTAAGACAGAGGTGATTGAAACGGTCGATCGTTTATTGTTTATTGGTTGTCATGTTTGATGATGCAAAGTAAAATGTACTATGGAATCGGTCTATGTATGTATGTATGTACATTTAAATGGTAATCATAAGGCAAAGAACATAGGTGACTAGCTTTTCCCCGCGGCTTCGCTCGCGTTAATTTTATGACATAGACTCGTTTGACAACAAAACAACCCATAGCGCGACTTGTGGCGCCATCTGTTGGCCGATACAGCGCCCTCTATAATAGAAAAATTATTTTCTCATTGGAACGACACACTTTCACGGGATAAAAAGCACTATATTAATAGCCTATGTTGGGCTCTGTACCCCTAACAATATGTATGCAAATTTTCATAATGATCGGCTGCTTAGTCAAGCCATGAAGGAATAACAAACAAACAAACTAGCTTTCTCATTTATAATATTAGTAAGGATGTTCCTTGTAAATAGTAAATTTGAGGCAGACGGTTGGCTGTTCGATTTGGAGATCCGATTTTGACATCATCGGGTCAGTACTGTCAAACAACCAAACAAAATAATGAGTATAAATATGTAGTATAGTGTTTAAATAAAAGTAACTAAATATTTGTACACACTAAACCGTAAATAACGCGATTTATTGCTTCGCCGTTGATGATGTCCATTCATATTCGTCTCCTCTCTTCGTCATTTGATTCTAGTACGCACTTTGAGTTCAGAATAACAACGCACCTCTTGTTTATAAATGTTGACCTGTTTTGATTGAGAAGGTGCTACTGAGTCTTGTACTACTGTTATATTTATACACCGTCTTGCTATGCAATGTAACAGATCGTTTGTTTCATGTTTTATCATGTTCTCTCATGCTGCTCTTGACACAGCAATAAGTATTACTACAGATTTAATGACGTAAGATGGTGAAAACTGATTTTTTAAGTATAGAATTTTAGAATTTCCCAATGTACTTTCTAGATTTCACATAAACGTGACATGAAGTAGGTAAAAATGATTAAATTATAACACTTTAGGATGGCTAATTAGCAAAGTTGATATTCTCACACCGCTTGCAACCTATCTACACTTATGTTAATATCATCATAGTATTATACTATATCACATAACTAGCCTGGTAGGTTCTGGAACAGATGTAAACTAACAGTTTAATAGACCAACTACTGTGTCGATATGGACAATTCATCAGTTGATTTAACTGCAAGTCTCGTAACAAAAACATTTAAAATCTAGTTTCAAACTCACATGCTAACTCGTTTAGTTTACATTTTGTATAAGCAAGATAGCGTGTGAAAAACCTCATTGATGTGGCGGTATTAAGGTATCTCCTGTTCTAATACGTATACGCGCCGTTAATTTATGGATTGTTTTGTTGATATGGGAGTTTGTCTATTCTCTGTTACAAACAAATTTACTTACTGATCGATATTATATTCCTTATCGACTCAGTTAAGGCACTTTTAATTATGCTAAAAATTACATAGGAATGGCAATTATGTAAATAATGGAAAACATTATGAAAAATCGGTAAGTATGTTGAATTATTTACAACACAATTTTTTTTACATATTTTTTATGTGAGGATATAATATGGTCTTCCATTTGTGTAATGTCGTGACGTGTCAAAAGCATGTCGACTTCATTATATCTAACATGGTTACATGAAACAAATACAATAATACAAATTGTAATGTGTTTCCTAAGAATTACACTGAATGCATGAAGCCCGGCACGTCACGTTACGATCTAGATGTAGTTCTAGCTTTTAGAACGCAGACGTAAAATTTGGAGTTTACTTCAAAATGAAATTATTAAATTCCATCATAATCCAAAATGTAAATAGAAGGGTTGCCACTAAAAGAAAATAACTTGTCCATTGTAGTTTGCTGTGACCAATTGATTTTTTAAACGAATAATTAAAATTGTTTATTAGTTTTATAGCGTTATTCTAGTAAATTTTTAGGTGTGACGTCACATCCTCGATAGCATTAGATAGTCTGTGAAGTAACAATAGCAGCCACGGGCCATTCCGGCCGCGCCCCATACCAGGATATAATATTTATGAGGGTACATTTTCGCTCTATAATTACGTATCGATTCGTCCGCGTGACGACGCCCAAATATTATTCATACGACCTCTTCAATTATGTTCTACTGGGGAGTTTTCATTGTTTTGTTTTGTATAGGATCTGTGTAATTTTTTGAAGTTTTTTCTTTTTGTTTATATACTCATCATGAGAATCTTCGTCTTTCATAGTAACAAGTAATTACTTCAAGTAATAGAAGAGTTTTGGAATTGTATTTCTTTGAAGAAAAAAAACAATTAGTATAGTATAGTATCGTCCGTCTATTATTTTAGAGAAAATAGACACAAGAGTCAAAATAAAAATTGTGATATAGAAATATCTAGTTCAAATGCATTTCGTAAAAAAAAAAACATTTCATACTCTAGATTTCTCCCCATAGTTAGTTATCAACACTAAAAACATTTTCACATGCAAACAAAAACACTATAACCAAGTTCAAGTTTATTTAAACTTCGAAATAAATTCGAACTTTTCATTGGACAAAATTGTTTGTCCCAAAACAGTAGCTAAAAGATCAATGCAAAGATAATAAAGGAAGGAGAAAGTGGTACGCGTGATTTTAGTTCCGTTGAAAACAGTACCTGTTGCAGTCTTATTTACGACCAAAACAAACGCTTTATCTCCCTCGTCCACATAATGCGACCATAAAACACGATTTTGTACACTCATTCAACATTTATAAAATCCTTGCATAACATTCATTGTTTATAAACAAAGGTTTTGAAGGTACCACCTTAGGATTCAATTTTGTATCAGTGTTTTCGGGACGGCCGACAGGCGCGGATCTTGGATGACAGTGACCATTGATAGTGATGTGATTGTGATATTTTGTCATTTTAATTATAAAATTAGGTCAACGAGGGTGTGTTATTAACACATAAGGATCATAGTCTGAAATAAAGAATAATTTAATTTAGTAGAGTACAAATTAGCTGTTGACACAAATTCCGGAAAGACACGATACCAAACAGAAGAAAAATTATTTAAAAAAAGTAAAATAAGTTAGTGTTTATGGGTTACCTAGGTAAGGTAATAAATTCCCTATTTATTAACAAGTAGAATAAAAGTACAAAGTTCAACGTAGAGTTATAAATATTCAAAAAAAGTTTGAGTACACTATCGATTGAAAATAGTAAAAGTTAATACCATATTTTGATGTCAATTTTTCAAAATTTACTATTCGTCATAAAAAGTTATGATCATAACCTTTCTTTTCGCCGTTGTCGGATAAACAATCGATTAAAATTCATCGAGACCAGCTGGTCGATTTACAAAACATGTACAGGTTGTTACCATAAAAATGTATGTTGTAAATAAACAATAAATTATGTAACCACGATAACCGGCGCGCGACCGTTCCCCGTTTCAAGTTTACGATCGTTTATGAGTAACCGTCTTATAGATGAGTAATTATTTGATAAAATTAATGTGCCAGTTATAGTGATTGTTTGCTGTGGACAGATTTATGTGTAATGATGCGGCCTTTTACGAAGTGAGGTAAATTTATGTTTTTTTTTATTAGCGCAATCCGTGAATTTGGAAATGAGCTGTTTTTTTGTATTTTATTGAAGTAATGAATTTATGTTTATATCAATCTTGTGTTTGAGAATGCAGTTGCTTTACGGTATGTATTAATTACCCGGATAGACCCTTTATCTTCAACAAAATGCAGGTCGTATGAATTGCTAAAATTATTAAATAATCGTAAAAAGATATTAAATAAACATCGTCACTAATGCTTAGCTTTTACTTCCCTAAACGAGGATAAAGATTGTATTTTTATAGACTTATGATGATTGCACCATGTTTTTTTTTTCAATTGTATTTTTAAGATCATGTAGATAAAATTATCTCATACTTGTAACATTACATTCAAGAATCAAACATTAATAAATGTTCTATTAAATTACAAACACTTATTAAAAATATCCATAATCAAAACAAAAATGCAAACTAAAACGCGCTGTATCTGATGTGTACAAAAAAATGCACAAAAACTTTTCTCATCCGAGGAATGGCGGCGCGATGGTAGAGGGGCGACTGGGGTGGAGTGGGGACAAAAAACTAATAATAACAGTGTGTGTCACCCCATCACTGCTATAGCCCAATGCTGCCGCATCTACTCGAATGTCAGTGTCAATTTAGTGTGCCATTTTGAATTTTGGATAATCGTTCATTTTGTGAATTGATTTCCTATACACACCCTGTGTTGTTGCGTTCTAAACTTGGTTCCATACTTCAAGTTATCTCTTTTTTCTTCCTTCGTAACAAAATGACAGTATGAGATTGTGTCATTAGTTTAATAATATTTTGTGCAAGTCACTGTTAAATTCTAATTAGTTTGAACCGTTGTGTAATTAGTTTAATTTTAAAACTAAATTAGATCTACAGATCAATCACTCATGGGTCCAAAAATCTTAAAAGGACTAAATACATAGGTACATACAGTTGTTAAACATATTTTATCTATACTAATATTTTATAGAGGAAAGATTTGATTGATTGTTTGTTGTTTGAATTGAATAGGCTCCGAAACTACTGGACCGATTTCAAAAATTCTTTCACCAATAGAAAGCTACATTATCAGGGAGTGACATAGGCTATAGTTTTTTCCGAAATGTGGTTCCCACGGGTATGGGTCCGGAACTTCACGCGGACAAAGTCGCAGGCAAAAAAAGCTAGTAATTTATATTTGTCTGAGACTAAAACTTTCGAATTAATTGTATACAATTAAATAGCAAAACTTTTACATGATATATTATTAGTAGATAAGTTGGTATAGTATGTACGGGTCAAAAAATCTGACATAGCGATAAGTCAGGCTCTCCACTGTATACCTATCATTACAAAACCGCTGACAATCTCTGCTATGTAATCTTAGGCCGTAATTATAACATGCTTTTCTAGTGTTAGTCACGATTCGGGCTATCTAGCAGGCGAGAGTTTAAAACTTGGGCTCAGTTAACGCTACCACAAATATGTATAGATAGGACCGGCGACTCTGATTATAATCAGAGGAGGTTAGGTCAGAAACACAATGGGATCTCGTAACCCTTTAAATCTGAAACATTTAGTAATATTTGACGACCTCCGTGGCGTAATGGTTACCACGCCAGACCGCCACCCAGGAGGTCCCGGGTTCGATCCCCGGTCGGGTTATGATGAAAAACGAACTTTTTCTGATTGGCCTCGGGTCTTGGATGTTTATCTATACTTATATATGTATTTGTTATAAAATATAATATCGTTGAGTTAGTATCCCATAACACAAGTTTCGAACTTACTTTGGGGCTAGCTCAATCTGTATGAATTGTCCAATAAAAAATAATTTAAAAAAATATATAAGGAGGTATTCTTCCGCCAAGACTTCGAAGGAATCGTCTACAGACGGTCAAGGGAGCCGACAGCAAACAGAATCCCTAAGAGGGATAGCTGACGGCGTATTTTAAACGCGCAGATTACACGCGTATCATTATCAATCGCGGAGTTGTAATCATTTCCTCGTGAGGTCTAATATACAAAAAGCTCAATGTAGCACGAAACGCGCGTCATCTGCGCGTTTAAAATACGCCGTGTGCTGAGCTGTGGTTCTAAAGTGTAGTTTTTAAGTAATTATACAAAATATATGTATGTCTAGGTTAAGGTATATGTAATATGAGCCCATGTATTTATACTAGTTACTCGAAATAAATGGATTATTATTATTATATTAGGTACCCTAGTAGGGTACTGTAAAGAATCTGTAATCATGCTATGTTCGGCTCTACACGGTTTTTTAAACCCAGTTTTAAACAAACGAACAGCGGCTTTAGTATCTACCTATGTTTAGACGCTGCGTCAAACACATGTGCTGGTAAAGGCGTTTGTGTTTGAACCAAGCGTTGGTATGAAAACTCTTGTCTGCGTGGGGTTTTGATACATTATTTTATAATCCGTAATACATTATTGGGGTCCTTATTATCCTCGAGGGCTTAAGCCAAATTGTTTATTCGATATAAGAAAAAAAATACAGTTATATGCAGAATAAAAAAAATAAACACAAAAAGTACTTTTGGATGCGACCTACTTTGTCTACAAATCCAGACAGAACCAGTATATTATTCTTGCACTTAGTACAGATTATGAACTACATAGTCTCTCATTCCCACATAAAATTTTCGCATCCACCGTCGCTTCCGATCTTGTAATGTAAATTGTAGCACACAGAACAAACGAAAATTTAACGAACTTGACTCTATTTTTTTGAACGTGACATTTTTATTACCAATATTCTTTAGTTTTTGACAAAAATGTCAAATGGTTGGAAAAAATTAGTGTCGTTTGTAATGATTTTTGAACATGAAAATTATCGAATTAAATATCAAAGTTGCCTGTCTTTGTCATTATTAAATTGTTTTACGATTAGTTAGTATACATTGAATTAGTATTATATTCTAATTTAAAAACAAATAAATTAAAATGTAGCTAATTTTTACACAATAAAATAATATTAGTAAGTATATAGCTACGTGTCAAAAAATTTGACATAGCTACCAGTACGTCCTGTATTCTCGTTCTCGTTGTGTCCCTATCCTTATATGGCGGCCGTGAGTAAAACCGGCTGATAATCCGGCATGTAAACACGCGAAACACGATCGCCTCTCGGAGGCTGCCCGCCACTGTCGTCACTGTACTGTACGGATAAATGTATAGGGCGACCTTTCTGAATTTTTTTTATCTTTGAACATAATTAACATGAATGTTTCTATGTTTTATCTTTCGTTATTTTTGTGGTAAGATTTATAATTAACAATTATTATTTTCTTTGTTTAACGAAATTGTAATGTTAACAATTTTAACTAATGCTTAATATTTCATTATAAAAGTAAATGTTTATTCTGTCCAACGTTCCCATTTCTAAAGAATAGCTTTGTACCTTCATAAGAATATAATATCAAAATACTCAATGTATGCAATATAGAAGATATACTCAAAATCCTGAGATAAACTACAAAGAATGGATTGCATTTTTGAATTTTAAAATACGCTCAAATTGACAACCGGGACAATGGGAACGCTAAATTAAATTCAAATATCGAAAGAGGAAGTCGGGCCGCCCTCGCGTCTTCGCAAGATTTATTGTATTTGTCCTGCGCTTATTTCATTATTGCCTGTCACTGGTTCTGAAACGCGCCTATTAGAAAAACTTAAATGTACAGTTATATTAATACATAATAAAAGCGAATCAAGAAGTGCAAAATTCTAAAAATCAAGTTTTAGGATGAGGTTAAATTATTTTATTTTCAAGGATCAAAATACTTCCCTCTACCTTTCTAAAACTAGACATAAAATTTAAAGTATGGGTGAAATTAATGATGATTTTTACCATAATTTATTTATTGTTTTTTTATTTTGTTTCAGGTAATAAATAACAGTATACCAGTTGCTACAAATCACTATTACAGATAAATGTAGGTATTATTTGCCAAAATACAAAGTTTTTCACAGAAATATTCTTCATAAAAGCCCTTAAAATCTTTTAGCAAAAAGCGGTAAAACAATGGAGAGTTAATGGATTGAATGCTTCAAAACAAGAATAACTGGAGAGGGTTAAAATATTATGTAAATAGAATGAAAATCGCTTTCGAACTGTAAAAGCGCGCAAAAACTTTTTGATGGGCTCACTGTGACATAGTAAATGCTAAAATTTTAAATAAAATTACATAAGACACGTAATATATGACAAATAAAATATAATACTAAATTAAATAATTATTCGCGTCATCAATTTATTCCCTGTATAAAGCGTTACCACCTTGAAATACATGAATGTTGCAAAACTACTCTCAAAATTTTACGTATACAATCACTTATGAATAGAAAGCATTGAATGGATATCTATCTCGTTCACACTTGGGAATAACCTTATCAATCTAACACGAATCGAACAATAGCGTCGCATGTTTGATTTATACAGTCGCTTAGTAGAAACATTACGGATAATTATAGTCTGACCGCGACGAGTTAATGCTTTTTGCAAATTGTTTACTTAATTAATTCTAATCAGTTTGAAATAAAAAGATTTTAAGATTCATAGCATTAGGTTTAGTTTATAATATAATACGTTTTAAACTCACATTTTATAACCATGTCGTTCTACTCAGTGAATTCATTATTATCTAATTTAGTTTTCGCAAGGAAAAAAGCAACTGTCAAAATTGTCTTAATTAAAAATAAATTATTGTACACATACAAATTCAAAAATATTGCATTTTGTATATTTTTTGTTACAATTTACGTTTTTTTTTTTAAACTAAATTGTATAGAGAGATTTATTAACTGTCATATTTACGAACCTATAATATTATTTTTAAGTAGTTTGCACGATGTGATTCGTTTAATAAATTGACTAATTACGTTTTTGTTATCATATTAATTTCCTAATGTCATAAGTAATCGACAAACCGTATCCGGTACGAATATGAAACATAAATCTTTTTTAAATCCGTTACATGCTAAAAGATAATCTCGTCTAATTTGTTTTGGGTTATTAATTTTAAAAGCCTGGCCTTATCTGTGCATTACCTACTGTGTTACATAAAATAAGTTGTTGCATTATTAGGTATTATGTGATTTATTTAAATTATCTTTTAATTAAAACAGCTAAAAATAACAAAGAAATTAAATAAATGTTTTTTTTTTATATTTGTGTGTTTAGTTTGCACAAAATATATTTTTACAAAAAGAGATGACATAAAAAAAATCCAAACTTGTTGCTATACGTTGCATTTGTTTTGAAAACAATCCAATTTCAAATTGCAAACTGTCAATTGAGCGTTCAGTACAAATCCCAAGAGGTCTCGCGCGGACTACACCTCCACAAAAGCCGAACAGAAGTAGGAGCTCAGCTCACGAGCTTTTCAAGGGTGGTGCCTGCTTTCGGCGGGAAAGCAGCGGCTTGAAGCGGGGTGGGGTGGGTGGGGGGGTTGATGGCTCGTATTGATTTAGTGCCGTCGTCGACGAAGCTATGTACTGTTAGGTAGGTGAGTATCGTTCGCTGTCGCTTGATGCGCTTTCTTTGAACTGATTTTGGCAATTGAGCGGTATTTGCGCTTTATAATATTAAATCAGTTTAAGTATAATAATATTTCAAGAAGTATTAAAAAATATTATTTTAATACACAACTTTAACTAGGTAGAGACAATAATTATAAACCTGTACGATACATACTGTATAAGTTTCATTCATGTTATAAAACAATGTTATATATGGGTAATTTAATTACAAAATGTTAACACATTGAGATTGAATTTCAGTCTTAAGACAGCACTTTTCCCTATCTGCTTTTATTAAAAATTTTAACGACATTACAAACTAAAAAATAAAAACAAATTACTATCTACTATGAAGAACTTCATACATTAAAATTCAACAGTTTTGTAGCGTAGTACAAATAAAATAATTTTAAAATTTTCTTAAAGCGCTTTTCTCGGCTGCAACGCTGGATTCCCAGGAGGCCTCCACCCAGCGTCGAAGATTTAAATGGATATTTAACTTTAGTCTCAAGCAACCTAAAGTCTATTGCTACCGACTAGAGTCTGCAGAATTTTTTTCTTAAAAGAGAAAACTCGAGAACCTCTTAACAAATAGTTTAAAATACGCTTTTGCTGTATTTAAGAAGTATTTTGTCTACGTTGCTTTTGTTTTGTTTTTAGCTTGTTCTGTTTTACCTAACATTATGTTTTAAAGTAGAAACTATAAATATGTTATATTTTGTATCAGGCCACAATATTGAGCCACTGACAAAAAAACTCCCTATTTTAATTTCGATAACGACATGTTTCGTCACGAACATTTTATAGTTTGGCAGATAGGTAATATTTAGTGAAAATTCTCATATATTTTTGGTTTTTCGTTTGGTTTTCCAACCGGAAATGACATGTAAAAGTATATTTTTCTTATTGAATAAAAATGTTAGTAGGCAGAATATTAATGCATTTTTGGTCTATTTAATCTTTGGCCAGAGGTATTAAACTTTTTTATTTATGAAATATTTAAGAAACAAACAATAAATTTGATAATAATTCTGCCGGTTTCTGACATTTGAATGGAAAGTGAGAGTTGGAAATTAGATAATCGTTTATTATGAGAATTCGTGTTGGTTTTTTTAATAATCTATATAAAACTGTAAATGTATCAAGTTTTATACTGTTACAACAGTATTCTCTGGCTATAAGCTTTCCAAAATGTGTAGAGAGTGGTGAATAACAGAGACTTCCACGCGATGTTAGTTGAGTTTGTTTTCTAATGGTTGAATTTGAGCGAAGTTTGATTGAGTAAATAATTATGATTTTCTACACGATCAGATTGAAAAATAATTTGCTGAAAGCTGTAAATTAAAAAAAGCTTTTAATATAAATAGATCAAATCAAGATAGTTTTTTAGTTCTATTGTTTTTTTTTATGTTTCATACTCAGTTGGTTACTTGTGAGAATGGGGTTTTGTATTTGTTTTATGACTTTTTGTACCTACAAACAACATTATACGTATTTAACTTGGGATGTGGCGTGGCACTGGTGGATTTTTAATTAAATATTTTAAACTCTGTCTGATTCCTTACTATATGTTATATTTACATTTATTAGTAGGTATAAGAAATAATTTCAGACATATACATTCTATGCATATTAACTTTTTTGATATCATCTATATACATAAAATACAAAGTCCTGACTGATTTAACTATATATTAACGCACAGACCAAACCGCTGGGTCTAGAGATTCCAAATTTGGAATGTAGATTCCTTACGACGTCTAGCGGTGTACTAAGAAAGGATTTCTCAAAATTCCCACGGGAAAGCGAACGAAGTTAAACGCAAATGAAGATGTAAGTATTATACTTATAACTAATAAAAGAATACCCTCTGTTTCGTATACTTATAACTAATAAAAGAATACCCTCTGTTTCGTATACTTATAACTAATAAAATAATACCCTCTGTTCCGTCCGTTAACCTGTGCGGGCATAAAGATTTTATAGCTGTTGTGGCGTTGTATTCGCGCCTACCTTTACAGCTGGTTTCCTACTTATTTTAATTACCATTTTAATTGCTATACCGACGATAACAATCACATCAAAAAAACTATTGTTCTGATTCAACACAAAAAAAGCTAACATAATTAAATTATATCCATAGGATAAGACATTCTTCGTAAAGGAAACAGTTCTAAAAGTAATTTTACATACACAAAATAAATAAAGTGTCATTATAATTTTATGCTTTGTATAAAAATAGACTTAATTATTTTACGTGTGTTAAAGAGAATACGAATGATTTAGTAAAAATATATTTTTACTTTTTTTATACTTATTAAGTAATTAAATAGACAAATATTTTTTAACTATCCTCGAAACCTTTTTTATTACCTTATGGGACTTACAAACTTTCCTATATTCTTAATGCAAAAGTTGAATAAGATTTTTTATGTAAGAAAAGTTTCACACTTGTCTAAGTGTTGTTATTCAAAACTTACTGTTATTTGATATTCGCATGAAACAGTTCGGTATTTGCAATTCACAGTCAGAAGTCGCTCGGCAGGTAGGGCTTTAGAGTTATCTTTTATTTATAACTAAGTAAAGAGTCCCTCTTTTTACTCATACGATTGTTTCTCGATAGACATCATATTTAGTAAACAAACATCACTTTATGTCACGAATGAATCTAATGGGGTATATTAATAAAAAATATAGACCAAGAATAGGCTAGTTGCAGTAAAAAATTTAATTAGTCCGTCTTTTAGATTATTCAAAAATAAGGGCAACTCATTTGTAAATTAGACCAAAAATTACAAAGATATAGCCCATTAAAGCTACGTGTGACGTCACGCCGTGTTGTATTTTTTCACACGGGGTGACGTCAAAGGCCACTCCTAAATTTTTATGCCTTGTATCCTTGTTATTTTTTGTTTAATCGAAAAAATAAAAAATACGTGTCCAATATTTTTTTATAATCTAAAATACGGACTAAATATAATGTAATTATGTTGACCCTGGAAACAACCCTATTAACTATAACCTGTCACTGTCATTCTTAAGGAAAATTCAAGGCAAAAGTGTAAATTAATGTTTAATAAGTGACACATTACCTATTAATTGTTATATTTTTAACAAACGTGCATATCGTTCGCATATTTTCGATATTGACAGAATAAGGTGGGTCATTGTACTGTATGGCAACGCTCGCAATCGCAATGCAATTATTACATGGACCAATAGTAACGAAGGAAAAAATTCGGTGCTCGTCGATCGAACCTCGATTCGAGTTCTTTGAGACGTGACGATTCGTTTTGTGAGTTCAAACACAATCGAGTTAGCATAGTAAATATTTCTAGAAGTCCGGAAACCAGCGGGTGTCCTCTCTCATAATTATATTCACGGCTGATATTTTTGAACTTTCACGTGAGCTCTTTATTTCGGCTTTTTTTTCTAAACTTCGTGATTTACGCGAGTTGAGTCGGATTCTGTGAATGTCGGGGAGTGTCGAAAGCTTTATGCGGGAACCAAAATTTATTTTGTTTTAAACGATCCATATGCATTGTGATTCCAGTGATTTCACTTTCGTATGTCAACACGTAGATCATAGATAATAACAGGGAATATTTTGATTATTTAAATTTTATAATTAAATTAAATAGAACATATTTAATTTAATATACGGAAATTATATCCTGTATGCACTGCTCAATCAGTTGTTGAATACATGTATATTTTATTGACTACATTGCTAACTGTAAAAATATGAGATTAAAAGAACTTTCAAAGGGTCAATTAAAGTTTTATGATTTGGTTTAGTAAGATGTTTCGATTACAGATGATGTTAATGAGATTTTTTAAGTTACATTACGAAGTGCAAAAGTAAACGGATCTAAATTAGGGCTTTTAAATAAAATATAAATAAATATTAGGGACAAATCACACAGATTGAGCTAGCCCCAAATTAGGTTCGAAATTTCTGTTATAGGATACTAACTCAACGATACTATACCTATTTTATTACAAATACATATATAAATAAACATCCAAGACCTGAGATCAATCAGAAAAAGTTCGTTTTTCATCATGACCCGACCGGGATTCGAACCCGAACTCTGCTTATTCAGATTAGCTGCGTTTAATCATGGTTTAATCTGACTAGAACTGACAATCAGTACTATTTAGTATATTAAATATTTTAAATGGTAACCTTCACCCTTACATTCGAACAACTGAAAAACAATAGTCAAAACAATTTTAAAGAGTGCCCACAGTGCTCATTGTAATAAAGCTAAAACAATGTTTCTGTTTTATGTTTTCGGACAGATAGTGATTCGGAATTTGTGATATAATAGATACCAATCTCTAACAGACCATGAGAACTAGTTTTTATAACAAACTACATTATATACTATTATGAGGGAAGTCGAATAAACGTTATTTTGTTGGTTGTTAGCAAGGATTTTTCGCGTTTTGTGTTTTATATGAATTTAAAACTTACCTTACCTCTGGCTTATCTTAATAATCTATTATGTACCTAAATATATCCTTTTTTATGTCTTACTATGTAAAGCCCTACAACCAAATAGGTCTTCAATTACTTTATCTCAATATTTATATTAATTACAAATTAAGTCTCAAGTTAAAATGTTTTTGTGCAACCCAATATGAACGCGATAAACTCAAAAATTACCAAACGGATTTTCATGCGAATAAAACTCATCCAACCAATCACTGTTAATAATTTTTGTTAAGTTAATTAAGCCAGGACCTCTATTTCCTTCCCTAATTTGACAAACACGGCATCAGATGTGTTTAGCAACTCACTGTTTGAATATTACAACTGGTTTTATCTACTTTTTAAACGGAAGAGGAAAGGACGGCGCCACATCCTGTGGTCTTATTGTCGCTTCTTTATGTTATAATTAGCATTCGTCTTAATTATGTATGTCATTACTACCACGGCTACCAAAACTATTGAGTTTGTTTTTTCTGTTAATATTTTTTGTTTATCTAATCTAAGAGGTTGGAAAACGAGCATGCGGGTCAACTGATGTCAAGTGATCACCGCCAACCATGGAGAATAGAGACACCGGAGGAGTCCCTAAGCCGCTGCCGGCCTCTGAAGTGCATGCATACATGCTTCTTGAAGGTTCCCAAGTCATAGTCATTCGGAAACACCGCTGGCGGGAGCTGGTTCCAAATTTTTACTGTGCGAGGAAGGAAGTGTCGCTGAAAACGAACAGTGGTAATATGCTATTTTGTGGATCAACTATTTCTACTTATTAGTCATATTTGTTAGTCACATTAGTCTGAATATTTAATGTTAGCCGCGTAGCTATTTCTGTTGCAATATCTAATTTCTTTTATTATTAGACTTGAGTCTAGCTTTGCAGGTGTACCAAACGGTCGCTTTCATGAGGTCAATTAGAACCGATACGATATCTCTATATGTTAAACATATACTCTTTTTCTATAAGTGAAAGTTAATGTTCCTTGTACATAATCGGTACTTTAATCGATTTAAGCGGTAAATGTTAATTTAAATATCAAATGATAAGAATAGAACTTAATACTTAACAAAATGGACTATCTCCTTATTAAATCTGAAACAACGTTTATTTCCTTTGCTGTCATAATGCGATAAATTCAGTCCAAATTTTCACTTCTCGAACAACAAAGTTAATCATGATTTATAAGATCTATTTTCATTTCTATAAAGCTGAGTCACACTTAACAATGAGTTAATAATCCAATTAAAATTTCCTTCGACTTGTGTCCTGGGCCCTGTTTCAAATTCAAATAAATCTCGGCTCGAACTCGTCGGACGGAAATAACACTCCGTCCGTCCATAAATCCCAGTCTATTTAAGCAATCTCAAACGAAAAATCAGAAATAAGTCCGAAGAACATCATTATTATAACTTTCACTAATAAAAAAAACTTGTTTGAAATAAGAATCGCTCCAAATATGGCATCGATAGACATTTTTGACATTCGTAAAGCGAACTACTTTCTATTCGTAAATCTTTATGTATCGATGTTCCAAAAGCCCTGATTAGCGCAGCGAGTACGCGGTCTTTGCACCTAATTTTTGTGATTATCATTAACACAATCAATGCGAACATTCGCGCGCGATATTCATCTGTTTAAATAATTAATGCAAATTTATGTTACGCCGCGGGATTCGGAACGCACCGCGCTCGGCGCCTAGACTTGTTGCTGTGCTCTAGATAATTTTACGGTACAGGTTTCAGAACGTCTTTTTAATATTCAAATATGTTAAATATTTTGGCAGTAAATGGACGATGATTCCCACGCACCTAGCACTGTTTGAGAGATGTAAATCAGGTCGTTTTGTGCTTTTCTTTTTCTAACGTTTCCTATGTAGTCGTTTATCAACTTGTATTATGAACATGACTTTGTATAGTTAGGAATGTTAATCCGACAAGAACAAGTGTATTACAATAGACAATTTCTATTCCCATCTTGGGAGCGCCTGTGTAAATATTGCGTTTCACATCGACGCTGACAAGTGGTATTCAATTAAGGTAATTAATTTCCATAATAACACAGCTTTAACGACACCAGTGATTATCACGTGATAATTTAAGAGCATCAGGTAACCAGACGTTATCAGTGTATAACAGCATCAATTCGTCTTCTTTTATCTCGAGTTAAATGACTGGCGATCTAATTAGCTACTGTAAAAACTCTGATACATATTAATTGATCCCGTCTTACCGGTCGAATGGCGTATATGCACATTATTCTTCAGACACGATATTAATCATTTTACATACAAAAAAAGTTTCCCATAACATTTTTTTTCTTGTTGATAGTATGGAGAAATCGATAATACTATATCCCTTAATGTTTCACATAATGTTCATATAAGCAATGGATGCTGCACATAATTTATTACGCTACTGGATGCTCATTAATGTGTTAGGATAAACAAAAGAAACTCATACTTATAGTCACAATTTGTGCATGTAATGTAAACACAAATAATATTATGAAAATATTTGTTTATCAACCAGTCGTATCGATAAGACATCCATCGATGTTCAATACAAAAATCGTTGGCGGCACCCTGTTAATCATGTCGGTGGTGCACCTGCTCGATCGAACATACATATTCATTAACTCGATATCGGCTCGCAGTCACTATCAATGACTGTTTTCGCGACCCGCCCGATAGTAAATGCCGGCAGGAATAATCGAACGGTTTTGAGAATCGAATTATTAATTCGATCTTTCTTTGTTTCATGCAAATTCAAAACGCTTAATGCTGTTTCCACAATTAATTAAATGTTTCTTATAACTTTTATCTGGCTTTGTTTCTTGCAAATATTCTTTTGCAATACTTTTCATCAATTAAAACATTTTTTGTGATTGTCGGTCTCTAGTAATCTAATAGCATAATCGATTATCAAATTATATTTTGTTTAATAATGCTTCGCTTGTATAAATGTGTTAAATTCATCGATTTTCGTATACACAATATACAAAGTTTATAAACCTAACGTAATGTAATACCACGGACCGACAGCGCGGCAGCCTATCCGAATTAAGTATTCGGACATTTTGTGACGCAGCTTGATTGCTTTTTATTGACGATCGTTTAAGTATTTTGTGTGGGCATCACCGCAAAACGTACCCATATTATTTTGAGGTTTTATATAAGACCTGCTGTTACACGCGGTTTCGCCTATGCTTTGTGAAATTGTGATACTACAAATGATCCGTTGGAGTTGACAAACGAACTCTATGTATTTACATTATTTATTTTTAGAATAAAATGTCAATAATTTTTCCAATGGGAATCTCTTTATCCCGTGGAAAAAAGTAGCCTATGTCACTCTCCAGACTTTAAACTATCCCCCATAAAAAAATCATATCAATCCGTTCATTACTTTCGACGTGAAGGGAGGACAAAGAAACAAACAAACACACTTTCACATTTATAATATTAGTATGGATAGTATGGAAGTATATTTTTTTTTTATTATTTGTCAGAAGAAGACAAATGATATACCCTACGTTACTTGACCGCAAAGGAGAAGTTAGAAACGTGTAATTGTAGAGTTGAGTATTACCACATTTTATAGAATTTTATCGCAGTTAAAATTAATTTCTTTTAAATATATTTTTAGTTCACTCGAAATTGATTGGAAATTCCCTTTGAATACAAAGCTATGTTTAAGCCGTGGCCTTATTAAAGTAGGTTACAGTATCTTTAGGAAGCGTCTATACGGAAACATTTCTAATTTGCAAAAAGCTTTTTTTACTTAAAGACGATGTTATCACGCAACGGTATCGATCACTAGTCGCTGTATTTTTCATTATAACAAGAGAACAAACAATGGGATCACATGCAAATATAGCCAATTAGAATTGTAAGGAAAAATGTAGGGAATTTCTTCAATTGAAAATGTGATTCGGCCATGTTCCGACTGCTTAAGACTACCTAAGGTTACCTACCTTTGAGTTGCTACATATAAATTATGCGTTAGAATATAATAGTTCCTGTTTTACTTACTCGTACTTCATATCATATTATGTAATGCCACGGTGACAATACATCAACGTATCCTGAAATTTACCTCAAGATTTTTTTTTACTTGATGGCCAATGCCAGCATTTTAGGCACTTCTTAAATTTAATACGTCTCTACAAATATATTTTTTACATATATAAATATCTCTGGCATTCAGGGCTAGCGCTTATGGTTTGTCAAAATATTAAAGTATAGAGAGATAGTCTTGGACCAGAAATACTTATTTTATTTACACCTGTCACTATAGCAATAGTAACTTGTTTAGTGCAAATATATCTCGCTGTAGATAGTTGGTCTCTGACATGAACGAAATTGAAAAAGGGTTAAAACATTGGTATAAAATAAAAATATAGATCCCGCTACAGGCAAGTCGCCGTTGAAACGAAAATAAAACAGTGAGGCATTTTGCGGACGAAATAAATTAAAAAGTGTGTTCCGTTTGTGCTCACTCGACACACCACTATCATTTTTCGCATGTTTGCATTGACATTTTTTAAATATTATCGCTATGAATCTATCAATAAAAGGTTTTTTTTTTTCAATATTGAAATGATTACAAAAAACATACACAGACATACAAATGTAATACATAAGGAATTTTGTTTTACGTATAGATTTATTTACTAAAGCATTGCTTGGTTTGCAATATTAAAATGATATACATATAATATTTTAATTAGTTTAACAATAATAAAATTATATGCGCTGATAAACATTTAGCTTTTATAAAATAAGTTGATCTGGCATTCACGGACTGTCTCTCTTTAAAAATTATGATAATTAGGTTTGATTTCTGTATTGGTGCAAATGTTTGCATGACATGTACGGTTTTCAGTTGTGCCAACCTTATGGTCATCTTTTCAATATAAGAATTATTTATAATTTGGAGGTCGGGAAAATTAGAACAATAAAATAATATATCTACATTATATTATACATTACAAAATATTTTACATTTTCAATGTTATTACAAATACCTTCTCTAGTGTGAATGTAGTGTTAGAGATCAGCTTCTCGGGCACAAGTAGAAGATGACTGGTTAGCCATAGCTAACAATACAGAATCCTGGACTATGAGGAGGAGGCCTTTACCCAAACCGGGTTAAATTGAAAACGCGATTCATTATTATGATAATTATTAACTAAAAGCTCTACAACTCAATATTCAAGCACCAGAAATTAATGATCACTAAGTTCAGCAAGTAGTTCAAACAGATAGTTACCCCACTTTAACTTAGCTAATGCACCGAGAATACGCCAGTACGCATCAAACGGGGGAAGTTTTACCTAAAATTATATTTGTGGGTCGTCACGCTTTTCCGGGGGCGAGGGACGATTAGAGGGGTGTTTGTGAACCGAAGGTGGCGGTCGCGGGGCCTTATTCATAGTTACGTATTGATTGATACACGATAAAAACATATTCTATGGATTTATGTGTATAAATTTTTATGTTGTTAACTCCTACTGTTACTACATGGCTATAAGGCCTTCCAACAAATTCTATAATTCTCTTTTAGCCTTTGCTGACTAGTCTTTTAAATAAACATTCTGTTCGTCACTAAAACTTCTTTGTTTTCCGTGTCTCTACCGAATCTATTGAGATTGACTCTACGGATGTACTGCAAACAAATAACACTGTAAAAAGTACAGGTACGTACAAAATTACAATTTCGTTAATTGTCGGTATAATGATATATTTACTAGTCCATTTTTAATAACCATCTCCAGCTGATGTTCTATCTTCTATATATCAACGCACAGCCCAAACCGCTGGGTCTAGAGATTCCAAATTTGGAATGTAGGTTCCTTACGACGTCTAGGGGTGTAATAAGAAAGGATTTTACAAAATTCCCACGGGAAAGAGAGATATACGCAAACGAAGTTGCGAGTATTTTACTAGTCGTAAATAAATGTGCCAGTTTGAATCAAATTGTTTATCATCCTAAAGTTTGCATTTATTCATTGTGAACATACAAAATATTGTACTAAAGACTAGTTATAATTAGAAGTCATTATATTACTCTGTACATGGTTTAAACATTTAGCAACATGATATAATACCAATTTAAAGATGGTCACATGCGATAATTTGTTAAGCAACGTTTCATAAAACTATCGAGGCTCCGGGGCTTATTCTATCACGAGGCACTCATCACGGTAACGGCATTTTAAAAAGATTTATTACTAAGTTATAAATATAATAATGGGCAATTTTTAATATATGGTTGCGGTGAATGTTATAGGTACTGTTACGATACCGTAGTTATTTTGCAATCTCTTCAGTAAGATTAAAAATAAGATTTCATGATTAAAAAGTACCTACTTTTTAATCTTTGCAGACGTATGATTTTTAATCGATTATTTTAATAATTACATAACAGTCATCAAATAAAACAGTAACTCTATTTAAGGCAAAGATCGTAATTTACCCGTCGTATACGTGGACTACACTATACATATGGATCATTTCTAATCCAACCAGCACTTAAGTTGTGGGGGCAATCGGGCGTTATACGCATTTCTAGCATTTACGTTAGTTTTCTATACTAAAACTAAATTTACGTACTGGCGACGCCGCCTACTACAAATGGGGTATCTTATCAAGATTGGAGTAACTTTCGCTGTAGACAATACCTGAATAGTTTGTGGAACATTAATCGGATTAGGTACTTCAAAGCAAACAGGTCACTTAGGACGTAGGTATGTCGTATGTCCACCGACACGTCTCAGATACCTACAGGTTAAGAAAGATTAGGTATTTATCCCTGTTTACCCAATTCCAATGCCTATATCCCTAGAGGCGTTAAACGTGAACCTGTCCAAGTATCGCTGTCGGGAGAAAGCATCCAAAGAAACCATTTACGGCAAGTTGGGGGCTATCCCGACAAAGTTTGGAAAGAATTTTTAATCAGGCGGCGTCTGGGTGAGCGGGGGTGTTCGGGGCGGCGTCGCGGCGGCGGCGCGGCAGTGCGCCGCGCGCGGCCGAGGCGCCGCCCGCCCAGTTGCCGTCAGTCGCCGCCATGCCGCCTCGCGCGACGACGCGCGACCTATACGAAACCGACGCGCGACCAAACCCCGCCACGCCGACGCCGCTCTGAACTCGCGCGCGACCACGCACGAAACTGAATAAGTTCGACAAATCCTCCTCTTACCTGGACCACTACATAGACGTGTCTCAGTGATAGTTCTTTTCTTTTACTAGTACAAAATTGTATATCTTCGGTAGAATATATTTTTATTGTTAAAGTACAAAATAATGTAATATAGCGGCACCGTAGCGTCTATAGTTTACAGAATAATACAGGGTCAGTTTTGTATGAATTCAATGTGATTGTAGTTTAAGTCGCTGTCGAGATCGCAACTGTTCATACTGCTTTTAAATAAGACTATCGACATACATTTTAGGTGAGTATAAAATGGATGATCAAGAAAATATTAACTCTAATCAAATGACGTAGAATGATGAAGAAAATATTAACCCAAAGAAATAGGCACTTATTCAAATCTAACACAAAATTTTACCAGAAATAGATTTTTGGTTAAATAGATTTAATATTTGTAAACGAAACACAGTAAACCAGAATGAAACACAATCACAAACTTTGAATTACCCAGTCAGCATCCGAATGAAAAACAAAACGTCAGAACAAAACCAAAACAAACCATATATCTTGCGCGCGGAGTGTTAAGTGATTCCCGTACCATCGTTGACTGTATCATAGCTCTCTATGCAAAAAGGATATGTGTACCGGTCTCGAAGACGACACCGCTATGATTTAAGTGTGGTAGCAAACTTCTAAATCACGATAGGTGGCTGGGGCGAGCGCTGGCCGACAAACACTCCGCGAGCAATCCACAAATTGTTTGTCCCGCGCCTAACTATTTAAATTTAGCGCGAGCGAATACCGATCGCAAATCGAACGCAATTGTTTTGAATATAGCCGCGAAACTTAGCAGTGCACAGAATTCAATGAATGCTGTGTACTCATGTCTGAACTTTGATTAATGGCCTGCGTTCGGCTACCGGTTTACATTTCGCATTTTACCTAATGTGTAAATTGCACTATGAACTCAGTAAAACTCTATAAATACGTTATTTGCATACCTAACTCGTCCATGTTTTGTAAGAAAGCGTGACAGACGGAAGCTATATTTTCTATTTAAGTATAATTAATTACAAAACTATACGCAATTTGAACAATAAAGCGTGGACGGCCACGTAACTCTCAAGTAGGAAAATGCATTCTTGAAATTCTCACATACATATTACCTAATTTGCTGCTTAATGTAACACAAGCGAGCTTCCAAACCCATGGGAATTTTGTAGCAGAAAAGTGGGGAAAAAAATACATTATGACCATTATCTCTCGAACAAATAAACAATGACTTTTGACATGAAACAGTTTAAGATAAAGTCCTCTTTAAACTGTTAAGTTCTTACCACAGCACACACATTTACTATAGATTTTTATAAATTTGGTTTTTATAAATTTGGTTTTTATAAAAATAAAAAATATATTACAATGAGTTGATGACTTGCAAAGCTCAGTTTTAATGAGATAATATCGTAAAGTTAATGATAAAAAAACCTAATTAAACAAAAGATTCGGTGGTTAAAATGCCAACTAAATTAGCAATAATGTCTTTATTTGAATAAGTTATGGTCATAAACAGAGCTCTTTTTCAAATTTGTCTCACAAAATGTTTTTTCACATTACGCATAAAGAATAGAAAATCTCTAAATCATATTTTGGGGCATTGTTCAGAGGGTCACAAAAGAAAAGAAACAAGACGTCTAGTTTTATCTTTTAGACGCGTGGGCCTAACGGTAAAACGCATTACAATATTACGAAAGGTCCAAAAACGGTAACAATGGTGTACGTGAATGGTCTTGCGCAAGATGCCTTATTTTGTTTTTGTTCACGATTTTTCGTGAATAGCGCAATTCCGAGTTGTTGGCATTTCTGAGACATTGTTGCGAGGGTGGTCGGCGAAAGCGAGATTTGTTCAACGCTGGTTACTTTACGTAGAGATGCTTTGTGTAGCCGCACTGAGACTTATTAAAATGTAGTTGGCGTTGGAATTATGGTGGTTTGTCGAAGCAAAACGCGTTTGCACAATCACCTGTATTTAAATGAGAATAAAGGGTGTTTATGTATGTAGGAAAACATTTTATCAGTCATAACACGTTGGGCAACGTAGTCTCGGAGTCTGAGAACGCTGGAACCGTGACCCGGTTTGGACGCTTTATTTTTATTTTCTAGTCCAATTTCCTTTCCGACCGTGTCTAAACTTCATAAATTTAACGACTTCCATGTTTCGAAACACTTTCGAAATGGTCAATTTTGTACGCTTTTACTAAACATACCCGCATGATAGATACGTAATTAATTACTTAATCAGTAACATTATTTCGATACGACAACTAAAAATAATTTGACTCCTGCACCTACACCTACATTTTCGAAATCATCACGTATTAAAACCAAAATAGTTAAATATGAAGTCTATTTTATATACACAAAATTAAACTTCCGTACTCCAAGAATATAACACTTTGAAAGCATACACGTCTACTTTTGTTTATCTCACACGTTAGAAATACAATGTTGGCAGGAGTGCCTATTTTAGTATAAAAACAACGAACGTCACCGCAACAACACTAGTGCCATTTGCGTCTGAAACGTGATATAAATCATTCTTGAAACGAGTAATTAAAATACTGGTGCCAGAATCAGGCGTTTCGAATTTACGCGGCAGCGAGAGAGCGGTGCAAAAACATAAAAGTGATATTGCGATTTCCCGCGAAAATATGGAAATATCCGTTCAAAAATTGTAACCAAATATTTGTTCATCGTTTTTAATTCTATAATTTGAACTCTGTCATGTATGCTTACTTAAAAGACTGATCAGCAAAATTAAGATAGAATTAGTGAAGTTGGGGAGAAATATTTTATACTGCATGGAGAGAGGAGGTAACAAAAGTCGAATAAAAAGCTGATAACATTTGATGGTAATAACGTGCTAACTGATAATATTGGAATACTTATTGGAACAATGTGTAAAACAAGCAATTACATCGCTTTAATCTCAATATGCCAATTAAGGCCGGCGTTACGAGTGCATAAGTATAAACGGCGGTTGTAAGCGGTCGTAAGTGGCTCGTAAACCAGGATTTAATGGCCCAGCTGACTGTCGAGGGATTCCCTACACTTGCTCAGTCAACTTTTTACGAAGGAATACAACGTTCTGCCGTTACTAAACGGGCATTTGTGAAAATATTATTAAAATTTACAGACTAATTAACAAACTTAAACACAAAAATTTATTAATATCAATGTGTTTAATAATCTCTTTACTTATCTTTTATATGAATCATTAATCTGTTTTAGAGAATTATATTAAAAAGATACAACAAAATTAAAGACTACACTTTAATCGTCAATTCAAAAAATCATGAGTTTTTATGAACTAAAACAAAATTAATACAATATGGGATCAACTCGTTCTCTCTAAACCTACTCGTATCTGACGTGGTTTTCTATACATATAACATTGAAATCTCACCTTATACGCTCGTACAAGTGGAATCTAACCAAAAATCGGCTCTCACGTAATTTAGGGACTCCGAGATCGAGTTTCGAGTGAGTAAAGAACATTTTCGTGCAATCCAAACTACTTGCTATGCAGAGCAGCACTGCTCGCCCTGATTTTTGCCCGATGTCGACACTGAGCCCGAAATGTATTAGTGGATTTAACGCCTACAGAATAGGGACCCCGGATCGAACGTTTGTGCCGGGAATTTGCTATTAGTAAGCAAAATTTCCTTCGAACCAGATTGGTGTACGGAAAATATTGTGAGTTTCAAATAATGCTATTTTGCTGTGTATTGATATTTTATATCATTAGAAAATTAAGTCCAAGCTTAATGATATTTTTATTTAAATCTTTCGAATCGTCTTAACTTTTTCTACCAATATATTCAGAAAAAATATTTGCAATAATTTTTATTTTTCTTTATAAATAAATGATGATAATTTCGAATTTTTTGTTGTTTATATTATATTTCAAAATACCAATGACATAAAAGCAAACGTTAAAATTAATTAATGGGCCAATAAAATTGTCAACTACAAAAGTAACCATTGTTTTTACTCCACTACTAAAAATTCTTTCTTTTAATGAAAATAGTGTCGTTTTACAGCACCTGCCATTCGCAAAAAAAATCATAACGAACATAACATAATATATCTCATAACTTATTGTGAATGTGTCTTGTTTTTAGCTTATCTTTATGATCTATGAACAATTATTGTTATTTTTAAAAGAAATGCGTAAAAAATTTGCAATTTAATAACTTACTTATAATATATGAATACAAAAATTGATTGTATACGTAACGTATCTGGAATTATTAATTTTGTTGTTACGAAGGTTAAATGTGACGTCACTTTATAAACAAATGTCTAGTGGTAGGCATTATGAATTCTGTTGTTTTGGCTTTTACAATATCCTTTTACATACTATCACTTACTTTATATTAGTACCTATTCGTAAGGTAAGGAAACTTTTCTCCCTATCCTCTCCTCTCCATTGTTACCCCTTTTTCCCCATTTAAAGGTGGACAACTTATACTATACATTTAATTACATTAATTGGCTTGCTGACTCGTATTTCCACTATCATAAAAAATATATTAATTGGCGACACTTTGATATGTTGCTTTTGAATGAATTAAATGAATCTAAATGAATCTATGGAAAGAAATTTAAAAACACCATAAAAATTATATTTAAATATTGAACTGCACTTGACTGACTTGACTGTACACATAATACACTGGGCGTCAAAAATAAGTAGTACAGTTTTAAAATTGCAATATCTCCTAAACTACAGAAGCTAGACCTTTGAAATAAAAAAAAGTTAAAAGACAATTTAATTTCATTTAATAAAAACGTCATGCATAATATCATTTATAAAAATTGACTGAAAAAAACTTAATAAATAAAAACACTATTTTTTTTAAATGTTGGCTTGTACTTTTGTTTTTTATTGTTTTCTTTATTGCTGATAAATCAATTGCAATTCAAAAGCAAATGTGTCTTCAGCGAGTAAACTTTACTAATCATGCCTCTTTCACCGGAAGAATGTGCAAGAATCATAACTTTTCTCGAAGTAGGCATCAGTATGCGTCGTACTGCAAGAACGGTGTGTGTAACTCTAAGAACGATCCAACAAGTAAAGCAAAGGTACGAAGAGACTGGAAACCATCTAAGGAGACCAAGTAATGGCAGACCCAGGTGCACTCGTACCCGAGAAGACCGCTTAATTGTCTCGACTGTGTTAAGAAATCGTCACCTTAATGCAGTTGGGGTCCAGCAACAGCTTCTTCAGACCCGAAGAGACTACGTTAGTGAGAGTACAGTGAGGAGAAGACTTGCTGAAGCCAACCTGAAGTCGTACAGGCCAGCAAATGGCCCCAAACTTGAGACAGGGCATTGAGTAGCAAAACTACGCTACGCCCGTCAACACGTACAATGGGGCGAAGAAGAATGGACAAGAGTTTTGTTCACAGATGAGTCTCGGTTTTCTTTATTCACTTCCGATGTAAGGTGGAGAGTATACAGGCGACCCGGTGAGCGATACATTCAAGGTTTCATCTCGGAAAGAGTTCTATACGGCGGAGGCTCTGTACACGTATGGGCTGGCATCTCTTCAGAGGGTCGCACAGAGCTAGTGGTCATAGAAAATGGCACTCTGACTGGTGAAAGATATGCATTAGAGATCCTTAACGAGTATGCAGGGCCATATTTAGTAAATATGGGTGATGGAGCGATACTAATGCATAATAACGCCCGGCCACACACCGCTCACCTCGTACAAAAGTACATTCAGGACGTTGGCATCAGCTTGATGGCTTGGCCATCAAGAAGCCCAGATCTTAACCCGATTGAACACGCCTGGGATGAGGTTGAGAGGCTAGTTAGAAGACGCAGACCACCCCCCGCCACCCTCAGGGCTCTAAAGCAGGCCTGATAGAAGAATGGGTGAATTTTCCCCAATACCGCCTCCGAAACTTAGTGTTCAGCATGCTAAATCGGCTCCAAGCTGTCATCAGAGCCCGAGGCGGCAACACAAGTTACCAATGTGGGAACAAGGCCCAAAACGTAAAAATTAAGTGCTTGATAGTTCCTTCAAAATGGTTAGCTTTTTAGTTTTTTCTAAATTTTCAGTGTAAAACTTTACTAATGCTAAATAAAATATTATTTTTAGAAAACTTTGTTAAATTTGCTATAAAATGACTTTTATTTCAAAACTCTAACTTCTATAGTTTAAAAGTAAATGCAACTTTAAAACTGTACTACTTATTTTTGACGCCCAGTGTATATTAGATGGTACTGTTCTACGCACGGGCAATTTTGTAATAATATAGGTTGGCATAATTTTCGGAAGTAAAACCTTACATTCATGGACCACGGTCAATTGTATGAAAATTACATTTGTAAATGGTCACGCGATCATTTTCATACAATTGACGTCATTCTTCTAGGTAAAGTTACATTGTATAGCCTCAGAATAAGTAATGTTGTTTTCAACATACAGTCGGTCAAAAAAGTGCTCTTAAAGTAAATTTTTTATTTGTATTCACATGGTCAGTTTGTATTTACTTAGACAAGTTATCTTTCTTACATCAATTAATGAAAATATAATATGCATTTTAAAAATGAATGGTACTGGTAAATCTATCATAATTTTCTCCCATATGTATTCGTGTGATTAGTTTGTATTCACCGCGCAGATGGCTCCTTAAAGTTTTCATACAGCGTGTGTACAAAATTATAAGAAACAAGAGGCGTGGTTCCTATATCCCACATCCCGCCCATTTCACTTCTGATGCTGTCATAATCCTTACTCGAAGTGCTTATTACGAGTTTTTTGGTCATATTCGATCATGTCAACGTAAATAAACCGACCAAATAGAGAAGAATTCTCATGTTGCGAATTTATAAGACGCATGTTACATATCAAAATTATGTGTCTTACTTGCTCACATTTTGAAGTGAGTAACCCTGCTAATTTGGTTATGTAACACAAGTCTGGTAAAATGATAATATTAAACTTTTTTTCCATTCAGTCGGCTTGTAAACGTTAACACGTTCGAATGTGTTAAAAACTCGTACTAAGCACTCAGAAACATATCTCTGCCTGTCTGTCTATTCTCTTAATAAAGTCAGTCAAAATCAAGTCTCAATTTTAAGCGCTTTTTTGCTCATTAAAAAAAAACAAGTGATGGCACTTATGATTGATACTAGATTTTAACTGTTTTTGTTACAAGAATTGACCAGATTCTGGTATGTATTACAGTCGGCTAGAGACCATACTGTATTATAACTTCCTAAATTACATTATGGAAATTATATTTGCGGTTGGCCTGAACAATGTAGAGTCTAGCACAGTCGAGATTGTTAAAGCTATATCTAGCGAGTAGTGTTGAGCTACTTGTGAAGTTGAACGAGGCGAAGTTAGTCGAAGTTGCAAGATAGAGGAATAGTCCTCCCATATCCACCTAAACAAAGTAAAAAAAAAAACAAAATTAATCGAACAAAATGCTAACTGGTTAAACAGGTGTAATGCACTCCAGTAACTAATTTCAAATTCAATGCTAATTGACATGAAAAAATTACCGCCCACTAAATCGTTGCAAGCCACTGCTAGAATTACGGTCTTGTATATTTGATGCGACGGTTGATAACAAGTATCTTCCATTTGTATCTAAGTAGATAAATTAAATACCTAAAATAATCCAAATAACTTTCGCAACATTCAATACTAAAATACCAACAAAACAAAAAAAACATCAATGTTTGTATTAACTTATAAACATTTAAATGTGTTACATTAATCTTATTTTTGGTAACTGCATTTTAATCTAATACGTAGGTAATAAATAAACAAAATTTATGAGTTGTATGTAATTAACTGTTTTACTTACATTTAAACATATAAAGATAATTTCTTTACAAAACCCGTTATCTAACTAGAGACGATTCATTTAATCATACCGGACCCCACACACGGACGGTCTTGATACTTCGTCCGAAGTCTCGAAGTTTGGCGGTCTATTTTGACAAGTAAAAAAATATGCAATCAATTCGAAATTTATTATTTTATTTTGGCAGTAATTTCAATAAAAATAGATTTATAAATTCTGTATTCGTCATCTTTAAGTGCCGTGGTAAATTTCTACTGGGTTATAAACTATGTGGATTTAATGTTTATTAAGAAAAAAAATATATACATACTAAATATATTTTTACGGCTATTTTTTTTTTAGTTTTTTTTATTGGTTATTGGTTAATATATTAGTTTTTACTCAATTAAATTCATATATCAAAATATATAATCTTCTTGACCAATGTAGACACATTAAAATGACAAAAACCAGTAGCGAACGGTTATTCTTTCCTCAAAGCTCTAATGCGATGTTATCTAAGGGACGGAAGAAGGGACCGCGTCGGCTCACTTTGCCACTTAAAGCAGGGCTATTTATATCCTGTGGAACCCTTGAGACGATAGATTGGATGGACAAAGCTTAGCATCTGTCTGCGTTTGAAAATAGATGAAAAAACATTTACTATGTGCAAAATGGTATCGAATCGCATTACAGCAACGGTATTTACACTTTCGAGTATTTTTTCTACTATTGTTATTATACCATACTAGCGAAACCCGCGCAACTTCGTTTGCGTGTATCCCGCTTTCCCGTGGGAATTTTGGAATGTATGATACTTTAAAACCTTCCCCTTGAATCACTCTATCAATTAAAAAAAAACGCATCAAAATCCGTTGCGTAGTTTTAAAGATTTAAGCATACAAAGGGACATAGGGACATAGGGACATAGGGACAGAGAAAGCGACTTTGTTTTATACTATGTAGTGATACGTATATTGTATAGTTTTGCGTGTACTTTCTTGAAAATAAAAAACGCTGTTAACTAAACATGGAAATAAATTGAACTCAATTACTACCATAGATAAAAATCAAATATAAAAGTAATCAAGTAGATACATGAATAAAATGTGATTAATCTGTGCTTACAGAAGCTTTAATTAACCTATTTTTAAAAGTAGTTATTAAATTGTGAGAGCGTTTGTCACTGTCATAAATAACTGGCACAAAGTTAAAAGGGCTCAGTCATAGACAAGCATTGAAACCAGATGCCAAATGAGTTAAGTAAACTAGTGCAGTTAATGCGCTTACATTACGTTACATAGATACATTACGATACAATTTATCTTTGAATGTAGCTACTGTTCTCGATAATACGTGTAATAGACATAATTTTAAACTTGATATTAATATAGATTTTTATATTAGCGGATGCCGCATTTTTTAAAATGATTTTACCCGAATGATCCGTTATAATGTTTTTTTAAAAAATAAAACCAGTTAATTCATGTCATAAACTGTTTACCTATGACATAAATTCTAATTAAGATTTTTGAGCTGTTTTTGCGTCAGTAACAAACATACATAATGTACGTGAAGTATGTACATACTTCACCTCACAAACTTTCACATTTAGGATTTATTTTGTACTATAACACTGTTTTTTTAGATTTATTATAATCAATGTTTTTTTTTTTCATTTTCAGGTACGTAAAGGAATATCACTGGAAAATATAAGATGGAAGTGGATTACTACGTGAGAAGAATAGGTACCTATACAATAATATTAAGGCCGTAAATATTTTTGAAAGTTAGGTTTTTTCCTTACAAATTCTAATAACCCAAACAACATAATACAATCGTGCGAATTCCCTTGTGCAATTCGCTTTTCACAAAATCTTTTAGACACCAAATGCATCGAGAAAAAGCGTTGAACTTTTACACAAAAGCCCTCAGGTAAAGTATAGGTAGTGCCGTCTATAGAATAGACACTCTTATCCGACGCCTGAGACGGAGATAGCGACAATGGTAGCGTGTGAATAAGACAGTCGTATGCACCTCGGTTGCGCCCTTGCAAAGCTTGAGCTCAGCTGTCTACCCGAGCGGTGATGTTTGAAACACGGGACAGGCGGAGCTTAGCTACAAATCACTCAATGTCACATTTTGACATTTGAGATATTAGGTCTTTTTTTCTATAACGCCGCCACCTCTTGTTTCTCCGCACAATTTTAGGTATCAACGTTTTCTGACGACATTCCGATTTAATTAGTAACTGTGCGTGTGGCTTGTAAGATTTTTGTGAATACCGATAAAATAAGAAATCTTATAAAAATAGTCATAATCATTTGTAATTGGACATTAAGTATTCACACGCCTCGTTTCGAAGCCATAAAGTTTATGACGACGAGTTTGAATATTTGTATCAAACTGTGACTTTTTTATTTGGCAGACAAAAATATGTTGATCTAGTCGGTCGCTCTCGTGTGTATAGTGCGTATTTATTTTCCAAATGTCCAGTTTAAATGGTCGGTCATGCTTCGAGGAAGTGGCCCCAAATTGTTTAAATGAGGTCATAAAAGTCCCGCTGAGTGACGTCTCAATATACGTCATGTATCGTGGCGGGCTAATCATATTTTTACTGCCCACATAAATTACCGTAAACAAAAGAGGAAAGGAAATTGGACGTTACGCATAAATAAGCATTTTTGATCACTGTATTAGGTTTTGTTAACAAGTTTGGCAATTTTTTATTATTATTAATGTCTTAATGGCTTTTTTGTTTTAATGGATAATTTTATATGTCACACATGTACCAAAAACAAGGATAAGACCATAGAAAAATCTGTTAGGAGACTTTAAAATTTTAGGAATTGTTGGTGAAAACGGGCATGTCTATAATGTTTTTTTTTTCACAGAAAAAAAATACGAATGCTTACTTCGCACTAGTACACTTTTATTTCGATTTAAAAACTTGAATTATTCAAGTAAAACTTAAAAATTTCTAGATGAAATAATCTTCTAAATGTCTTTTAAAAAGGACAACAAAAAATTTGGGACAATGGGACATGTTCATTTTGTTAGAAATTACGCAAAATGTCCAAACATGCTGGAGCATTGTCAGAAGAAACAATAACCCCTCTGTTTGCGTAATTAATTCTTGCCCCAAACCCCGAAATTCGACCGCATGGTCCCGAAGACCCGCACTCACAGTTACTGTACCGTTACACTCGTAAACGCAGCGGGCAACACAATAATTTTGTTACAAACATAAAAATGCACTCACAACCAACCATTGCTTCATATAAATAAGAACGAATTTAAAATTTTCCAACTCCGAACGTTTTACTTAAAAAAATTGTACCATGCATTCTAATTTTTTTTTACACATAGACAAAACAATTGTAATGAATGTTAATAATTGCAGTTACCGCTATTATTCCGTTTTCATTTTGTTTTCGAAATAATTCATCATCTTGGATTTTACGAGGCCGTAAAGTTTTTGTTTGAAGCGGGCCAAAACTAAATTTTTACGAATAGGTACGGTACATTGTTCAACTTTTTGGTTTTTGCGTGTGCTAACACTAAGAAAAATAAAACTGTATTAAAGTAACTGTTGTAAAGTTTTATTTTTCTTAAACAGTGGCACAAAATAATTATTTTGCACAAATTTTTTTGTGCCATTGTTTTTATAACTACCAATTGGTAGAAAATATAATTCTTAATTTATATAAATAAATTAACTTCGTCACTAAAATGACTAAAGTAACACTTTCGAAATAAAACGTTTTTCAGAGACTACTAGACTAGTTTCTTGACAGGATTTTAGACAATATACATATAAACAATATATCTTTTTAATTAAATACTAAAATAATGTTTTTTATTCTTATCTTTATATTTGTATCAATCATTTCATTAAATTCATAGAAGTAACACGTACAATTCGTCAAATTATTCTCTTATTTAAAAATCTATTCTATTAACATCTTAATTGGCAATTAAATGTGCACCCCGTAGGTCCTATTTTTAACACTAAAAGTTTACACGTTATTACATACGTATCTAGTCTGACGAAGGATTTCTAATATATTCGCCCCCTGGTGAGCTAAGACGACGTGATAGATGGTCACTTTATTGAAAACCAATACCTACCTTGGGATACAGAGGTTGGTCACGCGACTATCGTGTGGGGTGGACTTTATAAGGGACAGACAAATAAAATTACAAATTAATTAATAAAATTACTTGTTTGGCTACTATACGATAAATTTTTGCTATGACAACTCTTGTATATGTGGTAACAAAATTGAGTTATTTTGACTCAAGAATATAAAAATGTGCGTATATTTATGATAAGTAGAGTCCAAAGAGGTATTCGTTTAAATGGAAATAATAAATTAAAATATAAATAAATAAAATAAGAAATTTACTAATAAATTGTACACAGGTTCATTACCTTAAAATTATTTTATGGAATTCCTTAGGAAAGTCATATTAATGTTAGACAGTAGATTATTTAAGAACGATTCATTTTGTGATTGACAAATTGTTAATTAATTTAAACTAATCGATGAGCTATTTGAATTAAAACATTATCTCATTAATTGGTTAATTTCCATACATTTATATGTAAAATGCATTGTAATTAATCAAAAGTCACTCCAATAAAGT
The DNA here is from genome assembly GCA_905163395.2 of Endotricha flammealis. Lineage (NCBI taxonomy): Eukaryota > Metazoa > Arthropoda > Insecta > Lepidoptera > Pyralidae > Endotricha > Endotricha flammealis. The sequence continues at coordinate 5,551,148 of LR990860.1, read as the reverse complement.
TTATTACCATCTCAATTAAAATAATAAATAAATAATGTTTTTTAATACGTCTGGTAAAATTTTTGAAGAATATCATCTGTCATTCATATATCTTTTTTATTTTACGTTTTAGTAAAATACCAACGAACGTCGACATCCACGAACCAAGTTACATGGCCTCATCCACCAACCCGCTTTGGAAAAAGTGTAGATTTTCACGTTCAAACTCCTTTATATCCGTTAATATTAGGATCTCATGGAAAGGCAGCGAGTACGTAGCCCTTTTGAATAGAGACGCGTTCAAGTCCATTGACTTTGTCCAAATGTGTTGGTATTTTGTAGATATAATCGTATTTTAAAAAACCTCTATTTTGGTTGCGCGCAGTACTTGACTAATGAGATTTGAGGACAATTATTTTCGAAGAAAATGACAAACAATACGTCTATTGGATACCTACTCTCTGTGGAAATGGATAGGGAGGCCTTTGCCCAGCAGGCAGCAGTGGTACAATTTAGGCTAAATAAAAAAATAAAAACCAACTATTCGCTAAAAGCCTATTTTGTCACTGTCATTCATAAGGCAAATTAAATAAAGTGCGAAAATGATAAAAACATTTTACAGGAGCCTGATCGTTCTTTCAAACAGTTTTATTTATTAATAGGTTAAAGCCTTATAATGTATCCAAACACTTAATTATTTATATAATAATACCTTTCACAAACGTATTCACGATACATTGAATGCTCTGAGATAATTATCTGTATCTGTATAGTTTTTTTAAACTTTGGATGATTTCCGACAAGTCTTCACACCTATTGTATTTCAAATTGCCTATTGTATTAATATTATTAATATTGTGTATATTTTTTTCTCTAGTCAATTTACTTAACTAGATTTTTACGTTATCGTCGGTACATTCGTTTGAAAAGAAACCTGTCTAAATTATTTTTTACAAACTGTACGACCGCGGTTTCCCTTAGGTTTTTTAAAAATTGATTGTCTCGACCATGTTGTGTTCCTACGGTGAGTAAGGTCTCAAAGCTCCACTGGGGGGGTTGGGGTTGGTTGAGGGTTGGCAACGCGTGAGTGATACCCCCGGTATTGCAAGCGTCTATAGGCTACGGTGATGCTTACCATCAGGCGGGCTGTATGCTTGTTTGCCAACTTTGTAGTATACATTTTTAACGCCACCTGGTCCCAAAGAAAACTAGGCTTAACCTGCTTGCTTGTCTGATATTACTGCTTTTATATTATTATATTATTTTATATTATTGATATTTTTATATTATTGATATTATTGCTTGTTTGAACAGATATTACAATATTCATTAAAAATATCAATTTGGCATTACAGATATTTAATTTATTTTATAAGGCTTCAATATAACTGATAATTATGAATATTTATTTATATTTATGAAATTATACATATAATACCATGGTAAAAGTAATAAATAACAAACTTGATTCTATTAATTTAATTAAAAGGTGTTATTCTTACAATACCGCTACCAAAAGCCAGTAACCTATTAAGTATAAATAGTATACGGTAAGCCAAGACGCATTCCCAATTACAAAGAATGTTTATATAACGGAATTTAAAAGGCTGTGTGTAGGGAACAAGCCGATTATCGGGTACGGTCGACGGTCCAATGTTCTTAGAAAAACAAAAGAGATTACTCATCCTACCGCTCGAACTCTATCTGAGGATTCCTTGAAGCGAACCACCGCGCGTCGAGGCTTGTAACGTTGGCAAAACAAAATTAAAATTAAACACATTACTATGCTAAAACATTTTCTTTTTATAAGACAATAAGCTATTATTGAATTATTTGAATGATCAAGTTTCTACGATGATTTAATAACAATGCTGACAATAACATAAATCTCAATTTGAAAAAAGAACAGCATTGTAATAATTTAATAAAGTCGTGTAAATGATAAAAAGAAAACTGTGACCAACCCGTCAACTTGTCTCGACGAAATAAAATGAAAAATGCATGTCTATGGGTCTGTCCGTACCCACCCCTAGACCGAGACGAGAGAGCGTAAGACGGAGTACAGAGAAAGTTTGAGTGACGTACCCCCACCACCGCCCTTTCTCCCCCGTCGAGGATTTATGGCGCCATATTGGATTGGGACAAGATGACACGCGGCCCGGATAATTTGGGCAACGGTATCACGTGACAGGACCCGAACTGTGAAACGGCACTTTAATTATGATATTCTGAGTTTATTTCAGTTCACGAATGTTCTACTAGTAGACTCGTTTTATATTATCTCCGACGATTACGAGTTGCGAGTTGCCACTATTAATTTGTAATAAGTACCTAGTTAGAGCTTTTTGTCAAACTCATGTTGAAATTGTTAATGGAAGCAATAAAAGGAGCAATTTAATATTTATAAACTTTTTACGAAGTTAACCCTCAAATGAAAGGTGCTATAAACAAAGCGGACTCATTGGCGGGGCAATAAATAACCACCGGTTGCACGCACTCTCGCGCAGCGCCTGATGTCTTGACGCGCATACGCCGCGTTTGGCGTGCCAAAGCACACGCATCCACGCAGCCCGCCTAGCTCGAGCTAAGAAATAGTGGAATAGGCATTATTTTTTTATATTTTTGCAATTGCAATAATAAATTAACAAAAACTAACTAGAGAAATAAGCAGTAAATTATTTTAATAAGAAAATTTACTTGTTTAACTAGCAATAAATCTTCTAGATAACCGACATATTACCAATTCATAAAATGGCGCTGACGGAATATTTTGCGTGAGTAACAAGGACACCAGCAAACTGCTAGTCACCAAACACTCGAGGGTGCGAATGCTGCAAAAACAGAAATCTCGTTAAGATGACAATTTATGGGTTGTTTTTGCTAAATGAAAATAGTCGCGGCCCGTGAACTGAGCAGACCTTTTTTGATTTTCTTAATGGAATCTTTCCGCTTGGGATTTGTGTCGAGCGATGCGTTAAGCTCTTTCGTTTACTTACAATACCCATAGCTCCAGATTTGTATTGTCCTATTTTCCTTTTATTTGAATGATTGTCCCTTTCTTGGCAAACGTTTTCTAAACCGCTATTGATCAAAAAATGCTCCCCTCATTTTTGCAAAAGCGTCGCTGAAAGAATAATAAATATAAAATTTGTTACATACCTATACAGATATACCTAATTAGGTTTCTTTCTCATTATTCTCGGACAACAAAACATTTGTAATGTTGATACAACTTTCTTGGTAATAAAGCAGCCAGTCGGAAGCATTTCATGATTTATGACAAAGCAAATTTTTATTTCCATTTCTCTTCGTTCATTGTTTTTTTTATTATTTTTCCACAATTCTCTCGGCCTTTCAGTTGAAAAAAGTCGCCGCGAAAAGTCGCTTTCGCTTTAGTGGAAATGGAAAATGGGAGTAAAATAAAGGAACAAACGGTGGCATATGTGCTAGGAGAAACTTTATGACTACTTTAGCTTTATGGTCCGTTCGACATGCCTCGGCTTTTGCAGGTTAATCGCCTTTCTTTCAAGTGTTATATTAGAAGGAACGAAATGTGAAATAAATGTAAAATTGCAATTAAAAGCTACGCTACATATTGATCGGAATGGTTTTATATGTAATTGAAAAATAAAAGGATCATTTAATTTTTTATTATTTCTTCATTAATTTTTTAACGGCTGACTATAATGATGTTGGTATTATGTGTATTTAAAAGTACAACTAAAAACAATAATCACTCAACATTATTATTATGTAATTAAATTAATGAATTATTTTAGTACCAATTACTAACGGCTCCACATCTGTTTTAGTGTTACAGAATCCTCAATTCATGATCCGTTGAAGAACATTCCATATATAATCTAAGACACGATCAATATTAATTAAACTAAAATATTAAATATCACATTTATGTTTTAATTAGTCGTGTGAAACTGAACTCTGTGCGAAGTCTAGCTTCTCCCTAGTCGCTGGCACGTAATATTCCTCACATGTTCTGCCAATCTATGAGACTTTAACAGTATAGCCGTGTCCAGCCAACCCCCGGGAGGTTTGAGTGCGCTGCCGAGGCGAGTACATGCCACTCTTTTTGTGCTCTTTTCCTGTCACGCTTTCCTTTTCGGATGTTTCTCTCTCGCTCTGACGTTATATTAAAACTATGGAGCGCTTTATGAAGAAAATATTAATCTTATAACCTGTTAGCGCCGCTATGGAAATGTATTTTAATTTAACTACTTACATTTGATTTTTTATGATCATTGACTTCATATAAATTAATTAATTATATTAGGATTAATAAGATAAAACATTCCTACTCATATACTAAATTAACGCAAACAAAATTTAAGTAGCTTTTTTTTTTTTTTTTCTATATTTTATTTTAAAAAATAATTACAAATTTTTAAAACATAAATCCTTACCATCTTCATTTTATGAAATCCATAACAGCGTAATCATTTATAAAAGGTAGTTTTTACTCAATTATTACAAGACAATTATTTTAATCCTAAAATATTTTACTCGCACATGGTCTCCACGGTTTTCGTGTTGCAACACACGTCGTTCTATTTTCTTTATTCCACTTTGTTTTGTTGCGTCCCGCTGCTTCCGTACCGCGGACACTTTTGGTTAGTTTGCTCTGTTTTCCGTATAATAAATAATAAAGACCATTCCTCTACTACGTGTAAATAATATACCGAATAAACACACATTTTCGCATAGTTTTCACAGTCAATAAAATATTGGTAGTAAAGACAATGCAAATATGTTTTTTTGAGTTTGATAAATTAAATAAAATATTTTTACGTAATTTAAGATATAACCCACAAGCGCCCTGTACTTTTTTTTAAGAATATTAATATGTTGTATGGAAATTATATTTTATATTTTTATAAAAATAAATCGATCTAAAGTAATTCAACAAACTTAACTTGAATGTAATATAACTGTTAAAAATATTTAGCCCCAATATAACACTTTCGTACCACGTGGTCCACTCTATCATCCACCGTAGCGTTACGTCTACAGATAATAAGGTCCTGGGGTAAGTTATAATGTCAAAAATGATATATTTTTTATAAAAAAATAAATTAATATGCGTAAAACCGAATGTGACAACTTCAATCATTTGCATGGAGATAAAAACACAATGACACAAATTTTGATGTATCGATCTTTAATATTCTAATAATCGTTCGTTATGGGCCAATGTATTCGCGAATGTACAATCGATACATCATTACATTAGGGAGATACTGTCAAACGATTCCGATTTTTCATCAGTGACGTGTATGTACGGCACGCGTACATTTAGTTTATGTTTTCTATTGAATAGCGTTTAATAGGGCGATCCTATCGATACAATTCTGTTCGGTTTGATTTATGTTTTACCGTATAATTCGCGCTTCCAAAACAGTTTTTAAATCGATCTATATCTAATTTGGCGAATGAAATATCGCTTGTCGATAACATTGAAAATATCTGGTATATTATTTGATTATAACAGACAGGGAAGCTAACGCTTGAATTATAGTTTAAACTATATAGGGAAGTTGATACATTAAAATTAATATAAATATATGACTATGAAGAAACTATTTTCTTCCTCGTCCGTTGAATAAACGGACGAGTAAGAAAATCCGTTGTCATTGCTTACTGTGTTAAGAGATTTCAACGCGTATATGAAAGTTCGGTAATTCTTATATAATCTGTCCCACAATCCATTTTGAACAAGATCATAATTCCAGATTCTTTATGAAACCAATTTACATTCTAATTATTCACAACCTTATACATGAAAGGTTGAAATCGCTGTTAGCGAATTTATACGTTTCCTCCTTAAGTTTACTTGTTTACTTCCTTTAAAAGAATAGTGTAAGGAAATTATTGCGGCAACTTATAAAAAACAATCATACCTGTCACTCTTTATCCCGCAAGGAAACATTAAATCGATGTAAATACTGGACTGTTATAAAAAGTAACAAAATTAAGTACTTCAACAACAAGTTTTTTTTGTACATTATAATAAATAATTACAAATACTAAGATGTGCATCAAAGTGTAAGGTTTGCTATATATATTATCTCGAACGTTCGAAAGGTTGTGGTTTACTAACTTCCCAGTTCGCATTTAGAAATATGTTTATAATTTTGGTCAGATAAAAATTAAAACCCGAACTAAGAACATTTTAAGTAATGTTTGCATTTTCAACGGGGATCCGCGAAGGAATCAATTTTATTGGTAAAACAAGCGAGCCTGATTTATGTGCTACGAACGTGTCCCGACGATATCGTGTCACCGGCGGCGTGTTCGCGCTTCGCCCTAGAATTTGCTAGAATATTCTTTCTGTTTACAAATAAAGTCTCGTCCAAGTTTCGGCAGAGAAAAATAGCCATTTTCACAAAAGAGACCGTCTTTACCTCAGTTTTATCTGAATGGATTGAAAGAAGTTTCATTAAATAAACAAGTGGGTACTGTAATAGTTCAAATATTATGTACAGTCAGGTGCACGTCGAGCTTTACACTTACAGTATAATTTTGGCTCTTAGTATATAGAACATAAGAACGGTACGAAGTCCAATATGTAAAGGTCGACCTGCTCTTGACTGTAGTAATTTATCAGTAGTAGTTTGAATTTAATTAGTTACGAATACAGCCTGACACCGCTCTTGCGAATCTCCGAAGTTGCTCAAGCCGAAGTTAATCGAAATTAGAAGACGAGGCAAAGTTAGCCGAAATAAGAAGACGAAGAAAAATTTTGACGGAGTGCTACGGCGTAGCCAAAGGCGTCGTACCTACTATCAGCGAAATTTGAACGCAACAATTAGTTTTTCAATAAAAAATTAACAAATATAATTTACTGTTATTTAGAGTAAGATTTTTTTTAACTTTCCATAGTGACGAAATGTTGTAACTCGACTAATCCACACATAAAGTCTATTCACAGGTCGTTCATCATAATCGATGGTAATTTTAATCTGCCATGTAGTGGACAATTTGAACTATTATAAATGCAATTATAGTCTACAAGTATTAGTCAGTAAAATTGCGTGGGGTTGCATTGACGGGTTTATAGCACTTGAATAATAATCCCTTTGTTTAAACTGTTGCCGCCTTAATATCCCCTTCAGGTGTACAGCTTACCACCGTAATTGTTAGGTGAACAATTTATAGCGCCTTGAAAAGACAGTTCTTAGCAACTATTCAGCAAATAATTATTTTCTAGTTTTTTTTCTTATGATGACCTACTTTATTATTACGGACTAGATATTGTCTGCAACCCTTTATTTTCATGCTCTGTAAGTCACAGTTATGATAGAAATGTGAGGTTAGAGTTTAGAAAATATTTAACAATTGAACTGTACATAATAACTGCATTCCTTTTAGTAATACGGTTCAAAGTCTTGGGATAACTTTAGATTCTACCTTATCCTGGAAAACTTAGGTGGCTGTAGTAAGAAGAAGGATGTTTGCTGCTTCTACATCTCTTCGACGACTAAGGAATTTTCTTCCCACAGCCACCATCGGAGATTCGACTACCAAATGTCTATTTATCGTATTAGTACAGATATGTATAAAGCCACTGAGATTTTATATTATAAAACCATTAAGTTGGAAGGAAGTGATGAAGGCTAATTCCTTAAAAGCATTTCGAAGCTACTTAGCGTAAAAGCGTAATTTGTGAATTGGCACGAAGAAAAGGCACTTTTGGTGCTCGGAGAAAAATTAAACCTACCTATTACTCACCGTTGGGTTACGCAAGAGGCAAATATCCGGAGCTACATCATATACGTCAGATCTTACCTCTTGCGTACATAGTTATCTATGGTGAGAGATGATGCTTTAACATCAGGCAGCCTGTAACCTCTTTTGTCTGTTTGAAATTAAAAATACAAAATAATTAAAATACTTCATCATCATCATCCATCATCATCTAATCCGCAAGAAGTCTGCTCGACATAGGTCTCCTCCAAACGCTTCCAGTATTAACCTACTTGCTTGTCTTAAAATAAGTTACTTTAAATGTCTAACACATGCTTTGTCACGGCTAATGTCGATGGATGATAGTCTTGTTTTTTATGTCGTTTTGAAAACACTGGCCGCCACCAATCTGCATTAGGGCAGCGTAGCAGAGTACGCTCTAATCTCCTTAGATTATTATGGGTTGAGAATGATAATTATGAAATGTCTAATACAGAACAACGACCCAAAAATGCTACCTATTTGTAAATTGTAATTACTGTTATCATAGTCGTATAGAAACAACATATAACAAGAGGAAAGCTTGTAGATCTGTAGGATTAAGGTCACGTAACTCGGATATAAAACGGACACAGATATTTTGTTTTCGTGACTTACACGATGATACGAATATCCTTTTTAGTGTTCCAGGACGAAAAGTAACCATAATAGTACCATAATGAATAGTATGGAAACCATACTCTCTCGCGAAGTTGAGTGAAAATAGAGTGTATGGATGGCCTAGAGGCCATCCATACACTCTATTAGTCGAAGTGAGACGTAGACGTCTCACTTCGACAAAAATTTTCTTTTGTCTTCTCACATCGTGCCTAACTTCACTTCACTCCAGTCAACTTTACGAGAGCGTAGCCAACATTTGGGATAAACCGTTTATAAGACGGTGTGTTGACATCACATGAACCCAAAGGTCAAAGTAGGTAGTATGCTCAATCGTAAAGATGTAAATCGTAGCCAACTACGGGGAGATTGTAAGAGCAAATTCATTATATGGTAAATCAAGTTACATTCTACCGTTTGTACTGAACAGAGTTCAATCCAGCGAATGAACTTTAGTTAGAAATTAGCAGACCGACTATACCTATCTAATGTCTCGTAAATTGTGTAAAAATTGCCAGTTCATTAAAGTCTCCAAAGTTAAGGGTAGAAGAGTGTTTTGTAGAAGAACCTAGTACTGTCATTATCTTTTAGTGACGGACATCGAGTTTCACAAAAGAGTGGTAGATCAATAATGAAAGGGCTACACTCTCACAGAATATGTTCATTCAAGTGAGCTTTATTAGCTCTTTTAATAGCCCTTTCGTCTCCTACCATTAAATAATATGGCAGATAATGAACCCAGAATTAAAATGCACCAAGAAGAACTGGTAAGAAACTTAAAATGCTATTACGAATTCGAAGTGTCATGAATAAAATGTGTTAAAGACATTAAAATTCGATTAAAATTTATCTTAAAAACAAATGCCACAATTATAAAATACTAATGAAACCGGTGCAACTTCGTTTGCATGTATTTATTTATGCACAGTGGCGCCACCTATATCAGACTTTTGATGAAATCCTACGGGGAAAGCGTACTTTTCGGGATAAAAAGTACCCCATGTGTTATTCCAAGGTATCAGCTACCTACATACCAATATATCATAAATATTGGGCAGTCTTTTGAGCGTGAAGAAGTAACAAACATACACATGTCTTTTGCCTTTATAATATTAGTAGGACTAACATAATGTAAATAAAAGTATAAACATATTTTTAAAAAATGTCTATTATGTCATTGATTAATACCAAAAATCTAACGATTACAGAAGATCCGACTGAAAAAAACATATTTAAAATATATATGTGTAAATGATCTAGCCATTCCTCATATTAATTGGCTATTTAGTGTGACATCCCAGCATAACATTTCACTTCCATATCACAAATCCTCGTTCGGTTACAGTTTCTAACGGCATATCTACACGAGCTGTTTAAATCATCCGCACCCAAAATAAACTGAGATCACTTCACCGCCGCGCCGTAAATTCACTGCTAATTTACAGCCCTCGTATATAAATAAATAAATATTCGTCGTACGATACTCCCTGACATATTGTGCCACCACTTGCATGGTGCTGTCATAACATACTTCGATTCTTGGAGTAATGGATTGCTCTTGACTGAATATGTTGCAGTACGATTGTGTATGTAATGTTCACTTCTTGGATACATAGTGATAACTTACACATAACAACTAAAAAGGCTTCCTATTATTATGTATATTCAATATTTTAATAAACCTGAAAAATAGAATGTAGGTAACTATTTAAACATCACACAAAAACCAATTAGCACTAACATCATTAGACAACGTAAATAAAAATCAAACGTAGTTCGGCTAGACGATCTTTACTAACGAATCTTCCTCGCCAAGATGACTATGAGCTTAATAAAATTTATATCTATCTTAAGTGAATTCCTATCAATTATCAACATTGTAATATAAGAACCACAAATTATTCAGCGACTAGTAACGAAAGTTGGCGAGTGCCAAGTGGAGTGAGGCGGTGGAACAGCCGCTCTGTATCCCCGTGCCAGGGATCACCGGTGGGATTGTCGTGGCCATTGTAATACGAATTCCCCGCCGCTGTTGCCATCTGTCTTGTAGCCGAAATTCGAAAAACAATAATAGAAGCCGCTACCACGATAAAAAAGGTTCGCGGTTTAGTGATGGGCTGTCTCAGTTTGTGACGATCGTTTCTCTCATCTTCGTCTGCTATTTAAAACGAATACGTCTTTTGCAATGTGACTATGCATTTTATCTGATCGATATAGGTAATAGTTCAGTTTTTAAAATTAAATGTTATATACCATTGTTACAATTACAATAAAAAAATAAAATTGTATTACACAATGAAAACTTGGCAACATCACAAAACAATCAGTCGGTCACACATCAAAATCACGCTATGATGACGGATCGCTCCAAATACGAGATACTTTTCCGTCGACAATCGATTGTCAATATTTATCCATCACTATCGATATTCCTTGATGTTGAGTGTTGCCAACGGGCGGGGTTTGCGCAGTGCCAAGTATGAGGAGCGCGTTAATGTATCGCCGTTCTCGCGCATGCTTTTTATTGCCGTTCGTGTGTCGCGGGACTATTAGTCGATTTATTCGATATTCGCCACACGCAGTGCGAGGGAATTAGGTAAATTTTAAACGTTGAATCGATTCATTCATCTTATAGTATTGATGGAGTACTGTTAGATTTTAATATGGCCAATTAATTAATTGCCATCATGTGGTAGCGAGGTTGTGTTTAAATTTAATGTCTGGTGGATGTCTGGAATTGTTTTTTTTTATATTTTTAGTAGTTCTGCGTTGTTATTATGTCGTTGTTGCATTTTTATATGTGCGTTTGTGAAAGACATTAAATGTTAAATTACTACTATATCGATTCTTAGTAATGATAGTATTGCGACAAAGTCCTATGAATGACGGTCATGCTTTGTGTAAGAAGTAGCCGTAATAATTAAATGTCAAGTTCCCTGCTTTCTTAACTGCCCTTTTACAGTACCTATTTAACGCATTAATTACGATATCTGCGATATTAATGTGGTCCCTTTGTTTTAGCATTTCGCAAAATTGATTGTAATCGTGAGCAATGAAAATGCCTTCGTACATGTTAGATTTAATCGAATGCTCCGATGAAAATAATCGCGATTTATTTAGTCGATTTTCAATGTGTCTCAAATCAGATACGCCGAATAGGGATCTGTTAACATCCGTAGATGTATGTATGTGTACGTGAGAAGGGCCCATCATGTTTTATTTATTTGCGGCGGACTCTTAATAGAGTCGTGCCGTGAGAGCCGGCCGGCACGTTTTTTGCTGACGGTACGTAGTATTGAGACGTCTTTGGATGCTGATGTCTTGTTGCCTGTCCGTACCATACTTTCGACATGACGTCCATGTTTATTTTCCAATGTTTTTGCACGCAACACGCGTTAAAACAATGTCATGTAATACTGTGATCTATTATAAATCATAGTGGTATAGGACTAGTCGAGAATTCTCTGGAAATTTCTATGTTTTACGCGGCACAGAATACTTTTGTAATTTTAGAATCTATCATGTTTTTATCTGATACTGTTTTTTGCTGTGAATTCCTATTTCTATTATGTGCATGTATAATAAATAAAGGTGTTTGGTATTGTGTTTTATAAGTTAAAAATACTCTTGCACAAATTGAAGATTGGTTTATGTACTTATTATGAGAATTGTCCGAGTCACAATAACAAGGTTCACATGTGTTATCTATATATATATATAAAATTCAAAGTCCTGACTGACTGACTTAACTATATATCAACGCACAGCCCAAACCGCTGGGTCTAGAAATTCCAAATTTGGAATGTAGATTCTTACGACGTCTAGGGGTGTACTCAGAAAGGAATTTTCAAAATTTCCACTGGAAAGCGAGATATACGAAGCCGCGGGCGAAGCTAGTAATTGATATGATGATATAATAATTAGTAAACAATGTCTCCAGCTATCGCTTTTATTTAAATTGACCAAAAATAAAACAATCACTACTTTCATATTTCAACCAAATTAAAAAAAAAAAATTTCATTGTAGTCGTTCAGACAGAACTCATTTTCACTCGCATAAATTTATTATTAGTTTTTATTTCAAACTGTATCACTTAAATTATTATTAGAAACTAAGTTTTTATTTTTATTATGTTGTCTGACAGTTTGGATGGCCAATGGCAAAGGCCTCCTCTAACCCCTTCCACTCTTCTCTATATTTCGCCAGTGTAGTCCAAGTTCTGCAGTTTGGATTATCTCGTCTTCCCATCGTCTTCTTTGTCTGCCTCTGTTTCTCTTGTCTCTCGGGTACCATATTGTTGTCAGTTTGCTCCACTTATCACTGCCTCGTATCAGATGACCTGCCCATCTCCATTTAAGCTTTCTGATTTTTATGGTGACATCTTGTGACACTGTAAATTTTTGGCGGTGAGAGCCCTACGCTCCCGCAACAGTCCGGTGTCTCAGAAAAGGGTGTTAGTACACCCGAACTGAACTTATCAATTAATAAAAATAAAATTAAAAAAAGGTGACATCTTGTACTTTAGTATAGCTGTGTTCCTTATTTTGTCTAGACGGTTAATGCCGATCATGCTTCACTCGCATAAATAAACACAAACTATTCTGCACATATTCGTATTCTTAAAAGACACTATAGAACTAAATAACTATATACTAACTGAAAACTAACTCGGTTACAAACTTTAAGAGAGTTTACAGTGGCATTTTTCAAGCTGAAACGAGACAGCTGCAAGGATATTAAAAGTACATTCATCACGTAACATAAAAAAATTCGGATTCACACTCAAACACCGGCGAGCGAAATCTGGAGAACGAGGAGGTATTTCCATTCGCCCCCTTTCCCCCCGTTTGGGGAGGGAAGCCTCCCTTTTGACAGGAAATGATTGTCTAATATTAGCTTTGTTATAAGGTTCCTCTTTAGGGATTTGAGTGTGCTTTCAGTCTGTTTCGATGTTAAGAACGTGTACTTAGTTTTATATGTTTTTTTTTCTATAAAATAGGTATATTTTTGTTCATTATGGTTAAGTTATCGTTAAAGTAGGTCTTGATTCTATATTGCTATCAAATAGCGGGTAGCAAATTTTCCATTGTTAGTAAATAACAGTTATTCTTTAAAATATCGGCAAAACCAAGATAAACAGTCATGTTTATGTAAACAAATTCTTTGTGCGGGACTCAAACGTATAACTTGACACAAATATCTTGTGAATTCAAACCTGGGACTTTTAGGACCGAGTAGAAGCTCTACATTTTATTTTTATTTTTATTTTTTTATTAATTGAAAAGTTCAGTTCGGGTGTACTAACACCCTTTTCTGAGACACCGGACTGTTGCGGGAGCGTAGGGCTCTCACCGCCAAAAATTTACAGTGTCAGAAACTCTACAACCCTAGCCTTTAAATAAAAAAGCTTTAATCAAGCTGTTGTAATTGCTACTACTAGCCCGGGAGAACAGATCCATACAACATACCAAAAATGACTACATCACGCTTTGTTAATTTAACCTCTTTTTTTGTTTAATTCTACCGGGCTTCATCTAAGTTTACTACTGTCTATTAAATTTGTTCTTATCTATAACAAATTCATCAAGCATTATCTATTTCATTTTTTATTTTATTTTCTTGAGCAACTGTTATAAATTAATAAACGGTTATTTAAATAAGAAAAAGTCATCCCGCTGCGTATGTTAACAAATTACATGAACGTAGTAATAACTAGTGGCCATCAACGGACATTTTCTATACAATGAGTTGATAAATTCCATCACTATTAAAATATTAGAAGTAGTAGATACCTACTGAATACTCCCACGGTAGGGACGTAATGTTAGATTAGATAATACAGGGTGTTTGGTAGAGGATTGAACATGGAATAATGGCAGAAAGGTGAGATGGTCAGCTACATGATGAGCAAAAAAAATTTTACCTAGGGCTCATAGTTTTTTTAAAATAATTTTTTTAAAATTTTCACCAAACTTTATTTCTTCGTGAATTTGAAGTACTATAACTTTTTTTTAATTAAATCATTCGGCCAGTTTATTTTTTTATTCTTATATTTACTGTATGTAGCTTACTTTTAAATTGATATTTGTCGGTTAGAGTTACCACAAAAAATGATATGAGTCCTCAAACATCAAAAAGTCGAAAAGTACACGCCGAGCGTTAAACTTTGGACTGCTGTAAAAAAAAAAACTGAAAGTGGTACTGCAGTTCTAATTCTAGGAAAACAGCTCCAGTTCATGCCCTTTAGAATGGTATTCAATTTACATAGTATTTTTTTTTCTAAGTAGTCTTTTTCGTACATTCTACATGAAATTGACCATTTCTGACAAAAATCCTTTAAAGAAAATAAATCAAAATAATGTTACGAAACATAGCGCGGGATGGTTACACAAGGCAGGTAGAAACGTTAACGTTTCTCTTAATCAAAATATCAGCATCCGTTCTTCCTTTTTCACTCTTCATAGGTGGGCAATGCATCCAAGACCTTGTAGTGGTGTAGAGTGGTAAGTGATAAGCAGTCACCGCTGCCGCCGCTGTGATTTTTTATGACACGAAGAGGACAAACTAGCTAGCAAGTCACCTGATGGTAAGCAATCACCGCTGCCCATAGACATGCACAACTTTTTTTTGACACGAGGAGGACAAACAAGCACCTTATGGTAAGCAATCACCGACTACAAAATCTTGGATGCGTTGCCCACCTATGACGGAATGAAAAAGGAAGGACCGGGGAAGGAAAGTTAATAAGGGAGTAGGAAACAGGAGGTGTATCAGGCTTCCGGCTTTCTCACTCATCCTACGAAACACAGGGGACATACGAGGTACTGCCCCGGTCGAGCCTGCCCATTTACGAGCTACTACTAGTTCATAGTAGTGGCTACGCTCTACCACTCTTCACCACTACAAGGTCTTGGATGCATTGCCCACCTATGAAGAGTGAAAAAGGAAGAACGGATGCTGATAATGATGAACCGTAACCATCCCGCTCTATGTTTCGTAACATTTTTTTGATTTATTTTCATCAAAGTATTTTTGTCAGAAATGGTCAATTTCATGTAGAAAGTACGAGAAAGACTACTTAGAAAAAAATAAACTATACAAATTACATACCATTCGAAAGGGCATGAACTAGAGCTGTTTTTCTATAATTAGAACTGCTGTACCACTTTTAGTTTTTTTTTTAACTGCAGTCCAAAGTTGAACGCTCGGCATGGACTACTCGCCTTTTTGATGTTTGAGGGCTCATAATTTTTTTCCTGGTAACTCTAACCAACAAATATCAATTTAAAAGTAAGCCACATTCAGTTAAGATAAGAATAAAAAAATAAGCTGGACGATTGATCCAATAAATAAAAAGTTATAGTACTTCAAATTCACGAAGGAAGAAAGTTTGGTGAAAATTAAAAAAAAAATCATTTAAAAAAATCTATGGGCCCTAGGTCAAATTTTTTTCGCTCAGCATGTAGCAGATCATCTCACCTTTCCGCCATTATCCCATGTTCAATCCTCTACCAAACACCCTGTATATCAAAAGTACATTGTAAAATTAAAAAGAATATGTTTTTGTGTCATAAGGTATATATATAAACAAGCAGACCGTTGACGAAAAGTGGTCATCCAATGTCCCCCTAGACCGAGCTTCGAGGCCTCCTCTCTGGCGTAAATTTTCGCGGTAATGGTATTTCTCAAAATAGCTTTTTGAATGAATTGCATTAGATTTTCAACAAAATTTACAGAAAAAAAAATTGAATGCCAACTCGCTAAAACTAATGATAAAACTACTCGTTGTATATAGTTGATAGTGTCCAATTTATAGCCTCCGTTATAAAAACAAACGTCGCAAATTCGTGACTCAGTAACTATTTAGAGATCTTAAAATCGGAGACCAGTAAATTTATAGAAAGAATCTCGAAAGGCCGACGACCCGCTGTATCCACGATTAGAAAAATGTACAACCCTCGATTATCACAATAAAAAGAATGCGTGTTAAGACCTGAAGAATGAAATTTATAGTTCATCTATTTCGGTACATTTTTCCAGTCAACTCTGGGAACATAGGGAAGCGACATCGGGACCGTGAATACTGCCAAATGAAACTAACACCGGGCATAGTCCTCTTGACAGATTTGTGTCGTACACATGAATTCTACGATTCCCCGGAAGAATATTTTTTTTAAAACTTCGACAGATGAATTTATTGTGGTTTTTGTGATGTCTTATTATTTTGTTCTAAATATAAAACTAGGAATTTTATAGTTACTATGATAGCATATTATTATTTAATTTTGTTTTGAAGTCGAGATTACAAAATTAGAAATTAACGTCCAAACAACTTAACTAATTCAAGCATCTAAAATTTGGTCGAAAGCTTTCAAACTTTCAGTTTACAATCAAAATTTTCCGTTCTTATGAAACTTTTATCAAAATTACCAACATTATTTGTAATTTTATCGTAAACATTACCAAAAATTTTTATGAAAAACAAATTATTCACATTACCAACTGATTATTTAACATTGTCAATGACTGCGGTCATCGAATATAGTACCTATCATTTCAATCTCGTAATCCGTATTGAAATACAATATTAAATTACCAATATTGAAGTGTTGTTGCCACAAAATATTTTCGCAAATACGACAATAATGCGATACTCGCATATTGCGATTCCCGAGTAGATAACAGAAATAATGGGGTTCAAAAATGAAATTAATTCCAGGTTGATGATTTCAAATTGAAAAGTCACATCGGCTCGCGCCATAATTCATGGATGTGGACGTGTCCGGGCGCTGCGTTGGACGCGGCCTGCACAGGGTTGCCGAATGGGTTTTTATTTTGTGTACACACAAAATAAAAGTACCTACGCGCAACAATGTATAGTTCTGTGTACTTTTATTGCTTTCATACTACGTACGGAATTTATAATAGTGTGTATAGTATATCATATACCGCAATAATACGTCCGGACATAAAAAACTGTATAGTTTTGAGAGTTACTTCTAAATCCAATAACTCATTTATTAAAGTAGTGTAAATAAGTTATTGAGTCATTAAGTCCTATTAATTTTAAGATGAAAAATTATTATTGATACAACATAGCACATTATGTTCACTATAGCGGTGAGTGCCTTTCGCTCTCACAAATGCCCAGTGAGTCCGCAGAAGTGTTATAAAATGAACCTATTTATTACATATTTATTTAGTCGACCATTAGCTTATATACTATGCAGTTAGCAAATATTTAAGGTATAGATATTCTATTTCACGAAGAACGATTTTAATACAGTCTTTACATTGTCTTTTTGCATTAGAAAATATCATTGAATTTTTTTTTGACAATAAATCACTACAACGCTACAACATTTGTTATTCTTTGTCCATGATTATATTTAAAAAAATGTACGTGCCCTATGTAAATTATTACCATTCGTATAATTTATATTTTTTTATTTCAGTTAGGGTTGAATGAATAGAGTAGAAAAAATCATGCAAATATTTACATTACTTAAAACAGTTACAGCTTTAGCTTTTTAGAATATTATGAGAGTTTTTTTTATTGTATCAGTGTTTAACGTTAATAAACTTTTAAAATTATTTCTAAATCTACAAATAATAAAAACACGAAAGTTTATATGATGTGAATCTTCATTAACTTAGGACGATGAATTAATGTTTGTCACTCTTTCATATTAAAACAGACAGATTTTCTCATATTATGACAGATTTTCTTGGAATTCCGTATCTCCTTCATCTTTTAAGAGTAGCAGCTGTGGTGTAGCAGCCTCTATTTTCCTCTGTTTTGTGCCTACACTTTAGTCGCTGGTCGTGCGTCGACAGTACTTATTAGACGCACGAACAGCGTCTAATTCGACACAAGAATACGCCTACTTCGTAGGTACAAAGTTTTCAATCGGTTGAGACCTAAAAATTCTAATGCAAGATTTTTATCTGAACACCATATTGCAAGTTAAATAAAAGATACTTGGCAGCCCTACGGCTTCAGCGAGCTCATTGTCACAGTCCTTTGTCGGAGGTCTCTTCCGCTTCACCACGCGCGGTATCTGCGAGGCGCCGGCCTTTATCCAAATACATAATATATAGTTCAGCTAGGTGGGTACTTGTTATGTGTATATTCGAAAAGAGGTAGATTCTTGTTTACTACATACATTGCTATAAATATATGTATTCTTCATACTAGCGGCCAATCATCTAATGTATTAGGATTAGGAAGAGTCCGCTACGTAATATGTACAGCGTAGTGGTTTATAAATAGTAGGTGGAATCTTATTGTATTACTTGGTGTGTGTATAAATCGTCAGCTTTTTAGCCTTATACACACCTAATCCTATATGGACAAAGTCTGCTGTTATATGCACAAGGATTTGATAGAGACACACTCTTTGATGGCATTTATTAAATTTTACGAATGAAAAACGACTGAAATCGATTGTACAATCAATTGTCTTTTTGCACTGCATTTCTTTCTTATAATGAATTGGGTAAATTACATACTTACGACTAGCAGGTACCATAATCGTTGCTTCATTACATGCTAATACTTTGTTGATGAGCGGAAATTTCCAAAAAGGCTCTAAGTAAGTAAGTCACTCTCACTTTTTTAAGATTCAGATCCAGTCAACCCAGAGTTTTGAACCTTTTTTGTACATTATATTTTGTATCTTTGTTTCTCAGGCTAGAAAACAAGTTACACTGTTATTTTCATGAATTATTGAAATGTATCTCCATTCCAATTGATGCAGAGGCTGCGATTTGCAATTCGGCACATGCCTTCGTGGCCACGACTACGTAATTAGAGTGTATGGAGCATATTTTTGCAACAAAGTCTCATGATTGTAGAAATGTGCGGAGGAAGAAACAGAAACTGGATAAACTGGTATGAGGATACTTTGTTAGGCTTTTATCAAGATTATGAAAAGATTAAAAAATTATATGGGCGTGATTGAATTGAGCTTTTGTTTTCAAATTAATCTTCTTGTTTTAGTAGGTACATACAAACATAGGTACCCATGCTTTCCGCAAGTGATGACCAATGCAGGTTAGCTGATCTCAGTGTTTTATCACTTGGCAACAGGGTGTCGGTCACTTGGCAATACTATCATTATCATGTAATCAAATTAGTACTAAGTATAGTTTTGATGTAAATCATCTAAATTTGAAAGTGGTTTTTCGAATTCTAATTTGATTGGAAATTGTGTATGAAAAAATTGAGAACAGTTAGTAGAACTTGTTTTTAAAGGTTAAAAACGACTAATGAATATCAATATTTCCTTTGTGGCTTAAAAAAACTTCAATGTCAGCAATGATAACATATGCAAATTGTAGATAAAAGTATGAAACACAATGTTAGGCACATTAATTTGCATTTTTCTTGAAAACAAGCCCGCATCACACAGGTCTGTCGAATTCACACAATTTATTACATGCAGTTTACAAATGAATCATTGAAACTAAGGACTATTTAACGTGCATAAAATAATATATTATGTGGTTTAATTAGATCAAATAGTATACAAATAATGGGATTAATGGTTATCACCAACATAATTAGACCTTTTAACAAGTTAAGTATTTTTCTTGTGATAGGTTCATGGGCATTAGCAAATAACCACCAATACCCTTCAATATTGCTACACTTAGTAGAATTTTGGATACTCTACGATACAGTCAAAGGAAAGGCGGAAAGGATACTTTTGACTTATTTCTACACTTATCCATCTTCCTGTTTAGTACTATGCAGATCGTATTATTTCTTAATTCTCAGTTCCCTACTTAAAAGTAATAAAATACCATGACTCAAACATCTGTCACGCAAGATTCCATTTCTTCGAGTTTAACTATATCGATACATTACATGACAGGCTAAAAAGAGAAAAATAATCTTATTTTATGTGATTGATAAAGACACCAGCAAAAATAAAATATTCGCTATCCTCTTTCCTCTTTATTTCAAAAGATACAACGATACATGCTGTTCGACAATCGACTTCCTTTTTACGACATTTAACATGACCAGCCACTTATACAAGTCACTGAGAATTTTCCCACGAATGATAAATACTCTTAGCATCTGACACCAAAAAGTTAATTCATTCTAATGAACTTAAAGCCGGTTATGGAATGGTTTCATAATTTCATATTCTGTTGCCGTAGTTTTTTTTAAATGCAAATGCAACTGTGGCAGGTCTCATGTTTATTCAGTCCCCTGTAATTTAGTTCTGTAGTCTAATTTTTGTTGTTTACAAGCAGTGCTACATAGACTCATGGTACCGATATTATAAAACTTACAGTACTTGTGGTTTTTGAGTCAATCTTACCTCTGAGACAGATTTTTCGACCAATTAAACTATAGCTCGAAATATAAAAGTGGTTTTATTAAATAAAAGGCACTCACTGGTTTATTGGGAGTGTAGTGTGCTTGATAGATCACTTTTTGAAATTATATTTATATCAATACAGAAAAGCAACATGATGAAATCAAAATAACATTTTTTTAATAGTTTAGAGAGTTAGAGTTTCAAAAACAATAATTAAAATCTCAGACAGTTTTTCTCGCTTTTGTTTCAATAAAGCTTCCGTAGTCCCAAACTGTAATTTAAATATTAATAAACTTCGAGCCATTGAAATATTATACATCCGCGTTAAACTTAATATACCCAATTATTATTGTACGAGTTAATTAGAAAAAATGTAATAAATTATTCGATCCGCGCCTCAAATACATGTACAGACCGAGGCTTTCGAGGAAACACAATAGCTCTATCTGCGTCCTTATCTAATGTCAATTTTTGACTCGCATCGAAAAGAGAAAACATCAAGTCCCAGGGATATTCACGAAAAGCGAGGTCGTAATTTGCCTGCACGAAAATTTGATAATAAATCATAATAGTTTTAGACAGAGTGGAGGTAAAAAATAAACCAATTTGGAAAGTGAATTGTAAGGCACGGCGGGCACACCGCTCGCCCGGTTATTAGAGCAATTATGTTATTATGTTTGCCGTATCTAATCCGAAAAAGTAAATTGGAGTCGGCCGCTGCCGGCGAATGCCCGATAGGTTCAATCATTTCGACTTTTGGGTCGCACGAAATTCGTTGCGGAAGCAATAAGAAACACGAAAATTCCGACCGAAATAGTCACAAATTATCCAATAATATATAGTTGTATGCAGGCGAAATGTCTATCGATCGATAAAAAAGGGGATACGCTTAGACATATTTTTTCAAGCGGCGATTCGCTACGGGCCATAGTTTGAACAAATTAAAAAGGGTGCTCCGGTGCAATACATATTTCAAAGTTCGCATTTCACAAACAACCCCGCTCTGCCCTTTGATATCCCTCACTTAACTCATATTTTATTCAATATAACCATAATTGAAGCGATGGGTTGCTAGTCATTAGATTAAATGTCTTATCGATTCAGTAAAACGGCTCATAATAGTTTGCAGATACCGAGAAGATAAGAACATCGTATGAACGATTGCCTCTTTTACAATTTGTATCTTTTGCATACTCTGTAGCCAAAACAGGTTTTCCTTGTGTATTCGACTCAGTGTTTCCATTTCAAAACGCGTCGCTTCCCTTTGTATTATCAAAATATCAAATATGAATACCAAATAAGGGTTGGGACAAAAGAAAAACTGACATCATTTTAATTTATGCGTAAACGAGTACATGAAAAGGTAATAATAGGAGCGTGTTTGGTAAATATATTAATGTTATAATTCTTGTGGGGCGTTTCAAAAGTCGGACGTTATTTTTCTAAAATTTCACGGTATATATATCACGCTCGCTCGTGGAAAATTGTGAACATCTTTATTATTTTGGAGTGGTCCTCGACTTTGTAAACATGTGCTTAATGTTGGTTTTCTCAATTTGTTTGACAATGGCCGTGTTTTGAAAGCTAATGAAGTCGTAGCGGCTCGAACGTTTTATCATTTGATGCGCAATACGTGTGAGTTAGCTAAATTATTTTTGTCGTGAGTGATGGAAATACGTGCGCAAGAAAATATATCAGTGCCCAGCATCAATATGCTTAAACGTAGCACTTTTGGCTATAATTAAATGATTAAGAAATTCTCCCAATGTTAGAGTTTTTGGAAAAATTTCTAATATTTATTTTTGATTGTATAGATTATAGAACTTGCGAAGAATATTTTAATTCCTCAGTCTTTGACCTCACTGTTTGTGTTTCGATACGAACTGGTATTTTAACGACCACACGTCTAGCCCAACTGATAAATATTGCAATAAATTATATTTTTATTAATTATTCTATTCAACTTTTGTTTACAAAATGTTCACCTATTTCAAGAATCAATAATTTTAATTAATGGTCATTCAGTGATAAGTTGGCAGTCATTTGTATATTTTTAATAGATTTATTGCTTAAATTATCTATTAATAATATAAATATTACATTTTGATTGAATATAATATTTCTTTGTAGACAATGGTTATGATAAAAAACAATGATTAATATGTAAACAATTAATAATTTATGTGTTTATTTTTCTTGCAACTTATTAAGATACTGGCTGAAATTATTTTATTATTGCAACTGTAGCTTTCAGATTAAAAACTTTGTCTTTTAGCTTGATAGAAAAGCTTTCTGGCAAGAACTTACTTCATGCGTCATGATTTATAGCGTCTCAAAAGACGACACTTCCTTATTTGAGATTACTGACCCGTAAACTGACAATTAGTCTACTAGAAAAGTATCGTCTTCTCTCTCTAACTCTCTAATGTAATAATTCTAAAACAGACTCGACATTTTTTTAAACATTTTTGATTTCTCAATTTTTTCCATAAATTCTGATCAATGATGTCCTACTATCACTCTGATAGATGTCTCACTACTGATAAGTAGTACGTCATAAAGGCGGTGGCTATTTACAAACATAGGTTTTTTCATAAGTCATGCAATTTCGGCTTTACCTACTTAATATTTAGGTACTATTCCCATCACGCGAAGTAAATTGAATATACTTAAATGTAAAAAATATTATAATGGCAGTCATTAATGTTGTAATGGCTGGTCTGAACTTGACCAGAATGCGTAGAATCTGAAGCAGATGCACTGACCTAGTTATCAGTAGTGGGAACATCCGACCCTGCTCATATCAACCAATAAACCTGATAGTGTGACCCGTGGGTCAAAGATATATGGAGCCAACGACTTTTTGAAAATATTTTTCCCTACGCGATAACAAATATGAATCGCGTCACTATACTTACTATCAATAGAAAAATGGAATTAGTTATTAGAAAAAAATGAATCGATTTTTTTTATAGCTATGTAGATCAAGCGAACTCTGGAATCGATTCTCTTTAATCGATATAGTTTATCATTCTCGAAATTCTAAGATGAATCATCACGCAGGTATAACACAGACAAGGCAAAGTTCTTATATTATCGTCGCTCACTTCAGTGCATTTTTTTCCGTATCTACCTACAGTTTTCATGTGATAGGAGAAGACTTGTCTAGTCTACTATCTTTGAAAAAGAAACATTATTTTTAAGATTTATCATTAAGGTTGATGGTAATTACGAGATCATATCAGATGTTGCTTTTCTTACCTTTGTTGATTTTTTATAGTCATACAGTAGGCAAACAACTAATCGGGCATTGGTATGCCTATGAATATCAGTAACACCAACGGCTCTACCAATCCTTTGCCCGTTACATGGAGAGGGAGAGGATGAGAAAAGGGGTAGGAAATGAATTGTAATTGGGTGGTAATGACCTGACTAATAAATACTTTTGGCTTATATTTCTGTCAGGTTAGGTTAGTTTTAGCACATTTCATGAATGCTCTACCATTTCAAAAATAGACAGAGCAAACAAGCGCTAAAACGGATTTACGTAAAACACTGTTTTTAGTAATTGCCAATTGGTTATAAATATATTTTTGTCAAACAAACACAGTCAAATTATCTACCAGATAGGGTAACTTGAACTTATCAGGGAGCTGTGTAACCGCCACAATTATTTCATAAAAATGATTCAATGTTAATACGTTCTTCTTTTGTTGCAGGTAAGTTCCCGTTTTGGAATCCACGGAAATTGGCCGGAACTTTGATTTGTGAATCGCCTTTGTGTGTGTGCCGATCGTTCGTTCAGTCGCGTGCTCGACACGCGAATAACAGTTCAATCTTGATTTACATAAAGTCGTATTTCAATTTGGCACGGCCCCCGCGTTCCATCAGTGGCATAAGCGAGTGTACAAGTAAACGACAGCTGAAAATCAAAGGGAAGTTTTGTGTCTTGTTTTGGATTGCAAAGTAAATTTTACGAACAAAGGCGGATGGATGCAGATATTTATGTGAAATTTTGAGTGGCTTGTTAGGGGGTTTTTGTTTTAAAACAAGTGCTCTACAAATACTTCTGCTTCGTACTAAACGTATGTATATAATTTACTATTTTATCAAGATATGGTTATTTAATGATGATAATTACTCGTCCGCCCGTTTATATCATATTTAATTTTACATTTCCAGAAATTATACTAAATGATATATCAGTTCGGATTGCAATCGCAGGAACGTGGACGCAACTCTTCATAGCATTTCCCGCCCATCCGTAGCGCAGCGCTACATGCATTCGCACGCATTCCGCTAATCTCACATGTGATCGCCACATAGACGCGTGTAGACCTGCGTATAACCAGCCATTTTGTAAAACCGATACAGTCTAAACTCCCTTTTGCAGTTAGGCATCATTTCGTCTGGCCGCGTTAAAAGCACGCTGCATGTTCGCACTCCCACCCGCCACAACACAAACGCAAAGCATGTATGAATCATGACCGCTTGCATGTGCGGGTGCCCGTACGTTCGCGCTCCGCTGGAGCCTGTCAGTGTGTTGGTGTCCATCGGTACACGAGGACGCTCCATGTGTGCGAGCCCACTCATGGCAGCGGACTATGACGGTTCGTAGATTTGACAGCTAGCTCAATGCGGGTTCAGACGTTCATTATACCGCGACCGATGTAATTTTCGTGAAATATTTGACATTCGTACATAAGAGACAAAGACTGTAGTGTTGTTACGCGAATCAGTGACAGTGATTGCAAGTGCCCGCGAACTTGAACTCCAATGTTGACACGTTCGAAAATGACCAATTTGTAGATTGATTTGTGACATGCCCGCCTTGAGGAGTTTTTACGATGATCGCAATTAGATACGGTTCGTTGGAGTCCGTTTTGGGGTGTAATACTATGAATAAAAAAATGCTTGTGGTTTCATGGTGTCAAGTAGATAGAGCTAATATAAACTTTATAGCAAAATGAATGTAAACAAATACATTAAGGACTGATAAAGCAAAACTATGTTGAAAAAGAGATGACACATCTTGGACAATATTAGATTATTAATAATAAATATTGTGATAATAATATATTTTTATATGAACAGTGTATTTAAAAATAGTGATAACAAAAAGGATTTAAGTGCTAAAACATAGTTGGAAATACATTTACAAGCCTTATTGGACTCTATATTCATTGGTAAGTTTAATTAAATAAATATTTATTATTTTCAAACTTTCAAAATATTCATAGGTTTACATGAAAAAATATAAGCAAGTAATTTTTTAAAATAGCAATTTGAATTTGTCAAAAATTATCAAGCTATTTCAATATTTATGTAATAAAAGAAAATTATATCAATTAGTAACATAATTATTTATTAAGCCAATAAATAAAAACAAACTAAAACAATACATAGAAATATATAAATTAATTCAATTAAACACTGAGTAGATAAAAATGGACGTTACAATAATATGGTAATAGTTAGAGCTATTTAAATAATTAAATAGACACAATGTTATATTGCATATAATTTACAGTTAAAACTATTTAAACATCTCTACGTTTATAGACCTATTTAAATGCCATAAAACATATTTGCTATAAAAAAAACTTATACGTGACTCTAATCTTAAATAATAAAACATTGTGTTGATATAATCATAAATTACTATAGCTTGTTCTAAACATATCAGTACGTATTCTAATATTATGATGTATTATGTATCTATCTCTACTAATCATTTTTTTTTAAATCGCCTACTAGGTTGGCCCCAATTCATTGTAGGTATATTATTTGAATTTTGAATTGAATCTTTACTAATATTATAAAGAGGAAAGATTTGATTGTTTGTTTGTATTAAATAGGCTCCGAAACTACTGGACCGATTTCAAAAATTCTTTCACCAGTAGAAAGCTACATTATCAGGAAGTGACATAGGCTATAGTTTTTCCCGAAATTCAATGTGGTTCCCACGGGAACTGGTCCGGAACTTCACGCGGACGAAGTCGCGGGCAAAAAAGCTAGTGATACAATATTTTTACGTTTTATTGCCACAATAAAGTTTACTAGCCATTAGTGAAATTACTGACGGTATTGGTGACTGATAAATAAAATCATTAGACATAATAAAATTAAAAATAATAAAGGAAATCTTTATAATTAACTTTTCTTATTTAATTTACCTGTAAAAGCAATATAATAAAAATTAAAAGTATTCTACTAAAGCTATATTTTATTTATAGTATAAAAAATATTAAGTGTAACTATAATATTTATTTCTAGTTTTGTAGTAGATTGCAAAATTTATCGAGAAAATAATTATGGAATAGTAACATAAATAATACCTATAGCAATCCATTTTCGGTGAATGAGAGATCCAGGAGTCCAACTCGTTTCCAATTCCATTTCTCCTTATTACATTTTCTTGTAGAGGGAAACGCATTGGTAGCGCCTCTGTTACTGATGTTCATAGGTCTGTTACCACCTGTAAATAATCTTTCTGTTAGCCTATTTGTAAAATTTTAATTTCCGATTAATCTCAGTTAAATAATTGTTAAATAAAATCTTTATTTAACAATTTATTAAGTCGAGAATGATAGGAACTTAATAATAAAAAAAATTACGAGGTAACAATTTTAAATCTGCAATAGTAACCTATCTATGTAAATCTATGACGATCTGAAGGTCAAGCCTACAAAATATTAAGTCAACGTACAAAAAACGCACGCAAAAAGGTGAGACTATAATGAAAAATGGCCGAACGAAAATATAAAAATGTAAATAAAACAAAACAATACGTCGGCACCATCATTTAATATAAAAAATAAGGTGCACATGTCACTAAGATTAATATAGACATTATCACATTTAAGAATAAATATCGTTGTCTTTGTGGGAGTTGCCGAAAAGCAGGTAACTCCGAGGTTAAGTCATTAATCAAAATCGTACTGTTATCCTTTTAAATGTGAATAGAGCTGTATGTGTGGAACCGCCCTAAGAAAGGTCATTAATTTTATTTAGTTTTTCTAATAATATTCTGCGTTTTGATCCAATACGATTCCTACAATTAAAATGCGGTGTTAAATAATTTAGTTTCAAATTTATTTTGACTTTCAAAAGTAATCATTAAAAAAAAATTGGTTTTGTTTTTTATATAAAATATTCAATATTATTACATTACCGGGTGACTGCGGTATTATTATAGTATAATACCTACCATAAAAAATTGAAAATCTTGAAAACTATGTGCAAGTAAACGGTTTCTCTAGAAACATTTTGTTCCTTGGTGACAAACGTACGAAAATTCTTTCAATAGTTTTTGAGTTAATCGCGTTGAAATAAATGTAGAAACGTATCGAAGAACATCATTTTAAAAAAAAGATATCAAATACCTATAAATAAATATTCTATAGGCTTATGTTTTATGAAATGCAAAATTTATTACATATTGTAGATATTTGAATATATTTTATCTTTAGGCAATTATCACTTCATTTGTTATATTTATAAAGATTGAGTGTATCAAATATTATAAAACAATAGTATAGAAATAACTAAGGCTGGGTTTAATTAGTGCGATGCAAATTCCGCGCGCGGATTTCGGAAGATATCCGTCGCAGATGATTTTTGATTTTGACCTCGACAATAACTTCAATAAACACTGAATGCTCTTATCTGTTCATAAATTTTGTTTTGTTGTCGACATACGCGCACAATATCCACGTCACATGGAAACTGGTTTAAGGCTGCGTCCTTATTAGTTACATCCGAGATTGTGGAATTTTTCCTTACTGTTTCAGGGGGTGAGCTATTTTCAAACATAATTGCATTTTTTTTAAATCATAGTAGTAGCGCTTTGAGCTAGTAGCCAGTTTAAAAGTCATTTGTTGTTGCAATTTAGAAGTACATTTTAATCTAAATTTCACATTTTGCTCTCATGCTGTCTCTATTTTCTTTTTTAGTTTAACAGTCATAATTTAATGTCATTAACACTATTTGATATAATTAGTTATTTAAATTAATGCAAAGTAATTAAAATTTCTTAAAGCTATTTTTGTCTGTCTTAATACGCTGTGCTAATTTTAATAAAACTTGTTATGGAAATATTTATGATCAAGATAAAACAATGTATTAAAAAGAAGGAAATATTTTGTCACGATGAGACTTTTCACGTGAAAATTGATAGATAGAATAAGCTTTAATTGCAATACACAACAAAGTAATCCATTAGGGTTACAGACATTAGAAACAAGGCGGCCTTAATGCTCAAAGAAATCTTTTCAAGGCAACCCAATTGTGCCATGAAGTGAGTGTAAATTGACGTCTATAAAGCTTATTTTGACAAACCTGTTTATTTTATTAAAATTCATTTCAGTAGCATTAATAAACATATTATTATTATAAAGCATTCAACTTTTACGATGCCATATTCCTGTTCGCCAAATTAGGCAGTGATTAGTTTTCTATTAAAACAAATTATTTCGACAAATTGCCTTTAATAGTTTTTTTTCATCTTATCTTTACGATTTTTGACATAACTAAAGTACAGTCAAGAGCAGGTCGACCTTTACATATTGGACTTTGTACCGTTCTTAAGTTCATGTCATAACTCATAAGAGCCAAAATTGTACTCCAAGTGTCGACGTGCACCTGCTGTACAAAGGCATCGCTCAATGCTATGTCAATCTATTCGCTTAGTAATTGTTTGGAGTAAATACACGTGCTTACTATCATAATTGGGTTGACCACCCTACAAGAAAACTTTGGAAACGTAAGCACGTTTGGCTTTTAGCAAATAAGCTCATTGTGACCTTAGCCTTATATATCAAGTCCTGAAACAGATACGAATATTTTGACGATATTATATTTTCTCATTAGAACGATTATGTTATTTTATAGGTACAAAGAATATAAAATATTTATGACAAATATATTAAAATAATAAAAAATCACAAATACAAAGTTTAAAAATAATAAAACATAATTTTTTTGGTTCGCTGAAAGCTTTATGAATTTTTACACAGAAATACATGTGGGCGAACGCCTTCAGCGATCTTAAACATCGATAAAATAATTACTCAATTAAACCGCACACGTGCTGCCATAAATCAACATACACAATATATCGATTATAAAAATTAGACTGTCAAAATCGTATCGATAAATCTAAAAACATGCAACGTTTGGGAACCACTGGCTATTTCCTAGCGGCTATTTCTAACGGTACCTTTCACCGCAATCTGTGGCCATCTGATGAACTGCTTTTTTAAACTGCCTTAATAAAGCGAAGCATATAAGATTTTAATGCTCCGAGATTTCGTTGATGCGATAATACGGCGTGACTGCGCGCACGACTTTCTATGAGTAGAAATCGGGCGGCTTTTTTTTACCAATTCGGCATGCAGCCCTTTTGAAAAGTTAATGGCGACTTTTACTTGGCATTAGTATAAAAATTCAGAGATAACGACTTACTACTAATTGGGGTCAATGGCAATAGCGAATTGGTATTATTAATTTATTACGGTTGCAGTCGCTACTGAATAACAATTTTCTTTGAAGTTTTTCGATTAGTGATTTATGTACACAATTTTTGGGTAAAAATTTATAACATACGAGAGTGTTCTTTGCTTCCGAAATGATTTTATAAAATTTTAATATACTTGAAATTGCGGAATATAAAAAAATGATTCGTAGCCAACGCCAAGCTCCTACATAATACTTATTAGACTTATTACCACGAAATTCACACATTTATCATGTAATCAATTTATACATACAGTTTTATATTACATTAGGTAATATGTTATATGTTTTACTCTCTAAAGAAAATCAAGAGTCACATTAATTATACCTTACATTTAAATATAATATGGAAACAGATAGAAACATACTGCAGATCACAATGTAATATTACGTGGTTCAACTTCTGTCATAGTCTTGAGGGTATTTGAAAATTGCATGTCACTCCGAACCGAACCAACAGGGAAACTAACTTGGCATTGATATTTCATAACACGATAGTAAGAGCTGTTACGTTTAAATATATCAACGTTGAGCCATCAATTTGTTTTTGTCACTTAAAAATAGTATTTTTACTGTATCACGAATTTTTCCAAGGGAATTTCATAGCTTAGTATATTATTATGTATTTTTGAAATCCTTTCGTTGTTTACGTGGCAGACGTTAAATTTTTATTCACATTAGAAATTTGAGATATTAACAATCCGCATCCATGCTCCTTCTGGATACAGGCCGCTGCTAACAGGTCATGCTTTATGGGAGACCATGTCCAGCAGTGGATTTCATAAAATGATTACTCTTCCATAATAACTCAATAATGCTAGAATTTATTCATGCATTTGCGAATTTGTGTACTTAAGACTTGTTTACTGGTAGAGAATGCAATTCGCATTGAGTATGTAGGTATATGTATCAGTATTATTTATATTGTAGCCAATAATTACAAAAATAAATAATTTTTTGATGAGATAACCTGAATTTATTATAGCAAGCTTTTTGGTAGAATTATAGTCAATATTATTTATTTTTGTTACTTGTGTTTGTTGTAATGTCTTTCTGTCAAATAATCATTTTTCTTTCTTTATGAAAAGAATTTTGAATGAATGTGCTATTTGAATTCCATTTTGCAATTTCCATAGACAATCGTAAACCACAACTCTAATTAATTCGCCATTCGCCACAGCCTAAACACTAAACGGTTAGAAATTCCGCCCACCATGTGTACATAATTTAATATCATTTGTTTATGTCATCAACCCACTAACAAAGCTGACTCATTAAATATTTTAATTATAAAATAACTTTCGGCGGTCATGTATATGTCAAAAATAGACAAATGTTCTGTCGGACGCAAGGCCAACGCATACATATATTTCGAAAAATATTTTATTCGTAAATTAGGCACTGAACGGAGACGGCGGGCTCGAAGTTCCACTTTTTATGTGATGCAACTTTTTGTTAGTTTTAAAAGTAATGTAATTCCTTATGTATGAGATAGGTATTTGTAGTACTGGTTTAAATAAATAGGTACTTTTTTGATGGGGCATTCATTTTCGATTAAAGGTTTCCTCTAACGAATTCCTTACAAATCGGCATCTTTGGCGTCAGTGGACCATTTAGGCACGGATTACTTAATAGTTACTATTCAGGAATATAGTCGTCAATAACTATAGTTTCAGCGACTTATATACCTAGTCTTGCCATAAATATTGTAAAAGAGTTTTTTATTTATTTTTGAATTGCAAATACCTAACATTTATTACTTTTACAATGTGTTAGTTTAATTCATAAATATAAAACAATTTAAAATATAAAAGGTTTATTCGAAGTGGTCTCCATTGGCTGCAATACAGTTCTTAAACGTTGAGGCCAGTTATCAATAGAAACACGCACTCTTTCCATGGGAAATTTTTTCACTGCCAATCGTATGGATTGTTTTAGGGACTCCAAATTATCATGACGTTTAGAGCAAGCCGTACTCTCTAAAACGCACCATAAATCATAATCCAGCGGATTAAGATCGGGACTAGGCGACGGCCAGTCTTCAGCTCTGATGAAGTCGGAAACGTTCGATTCCAACCAAGACTGCGTGGACCGAGCTTTGTGACCCGGCGCCGAGTCTTGCTGGAAGGACCATCCTTGGTTATTGAATATGGTGTTGTTAAGGGGCTTAGCTACCTTCTCAAGAATGGTATCTTGATACACTTGTGCCGATGTTTTGGTACCTTTTTCACAAAAGTATGGCTCAGTCACTCCTTCATGGCTAACACCCCACCAAACTATCACTGAAGTCGGGTAATGCCCACGTTGCACTCTGTCGACTAATTGAGAAGCTTCCTTAGAGCTTTGAGCATAAATACGGTAATAATACATTTTGTTTGTTAAAATGTTGCTATATTGTAAAAAAAAATCTCATCCGTAAACAAAATTTTTCTGTGACCTCCCTTTGCGTACCGCTTCAGTAGTTTTTTCGATTTTACCACCCTATTCTTTTTTAAATTATCAGTTAAGAAACGACCAGTACGTCTCTTATAGGCTGCAAGTCCTAAGTCATCTTTTAAAATACGCGACATGGTTCTAGGTGCTATCTTCATCTCCCGAGATAAAATCTTTTGCTTTCGGACAGAATTTCTTCGAATTCTTTACCTTACTGCTTTGACTACCTTTTTCGTACGAACACTACGTGGACGGCCCAATCTTTTTCTGTCACAAACAGAGGAGCTCTCATTGTACCTATTAATGGCCCGGTACACAAACATTTTACTAATACCAAGCGTATGGAGAGTTTTAAAAATTGCACTTGGCTCCATACCTACTTTGTGTAATGCAATCACAGCGATTCAGTTCTCTTTATCACCCCACTCCATTTTAATATCGCAAAATATTGTACAATGTATTGGCGCCAAAATAAGAAAAGACAGTGAAAAATCATATCAAAATGACAGATTCCAAATTCAAATGTAATATTTTGTTTATTTTTAATTGTAACAGTATTTATGGCCAGACTAAGTATATAGGTCCTCCGCGAACTCTATGCCGTTCTGGCTCCATACTAATATCTTTTTTAATTGGTCATAGCATTGAATATTTGTATTAACTACTAGTTATTTCCCCTTTGATACCACATTAAGTTGTTATAATTGATTTTGGTATTTTAGTTTGAAATTAGTCTAGTCTCGGTGGAAGAATATAATAAGTAGTTTCGGATCATTACCATATATCATTTACATTATCCGCATTCCACCTGTACATCTGTTTTAATTAATTTATAAAACCCTGAACGAAATTCCGTAATTATTTAAGTCATTATGTAGAAGTGAATTCGGTACTTTTTAAACGCTGATTTAAAATTTGAATTGCAAATTTCAAAAAAACAATACTGCAATCCAATTTAAATGTCACGATGATTAATTAATGTATCAATAAAAAAAACTGTTAATACCTCATAAAATTACAGATAACACGTTCAAGCTTCAAGATAATGTAAGTTAGTCACATTTCCAAAAACCGGTTCCCAATACACGGAATGTTCGAAAATATCCCTTAGCAAAAAAAGAGCGCTCGATATTGAGGTACGTTGATAAATTAATGCTTAAATAAAGATAATCACGGCCAATTGCTGGTTTGACATGCGAAGTCGGCCGAATTAATGTGTATTATAGGGTTCCGTAACACCCCGCTCGTTTGTTCGGCGAATTTGTGGCATATCGAACGATTTGAATATTAATCCATGTCTGCGCATACGGCCATACGAGTCATTAGTTTATTTTTTTTATAAAAAGTATAAGCATAGAATACAATATTGAGCAGTAACTAAACTATAATCTGAAACAATTTTTAATGAGTGATTAAACTCACAACAAAAAGGCACGAATGCGATTCCTTTATATTTTTGACGTCACTGGCGACAGTAATATCTTTAATAATTTTGATAGATGTACTGTATAACCCCATATCTCTATGTGTGGACAAAACGTCCGGCCGGTTTGGAATAATTCAGAAAATTTCTACTCTAGACTCCAGAATCTACTTAAAGTACGTATTTGAAAAAAAAAAACAGAGTGACCGTTAACTCGTGCTAAAATATACCAATAACTGAATTGGATAAAAAATAATTGTTTAACATAACCGGAAAATTTTCTCACCCGGAGTTAGCCGAATGACGCACGACAATTCACGAACAATGAGTTATGGCGCGACTCAAAAATTCGGCATTATTTTGTATGTACTAGTGCCGAAACTGAGCGAAATCAAAAGTGGACCATCTTTCGATTGAATGCTTTGTCTTGACTGACTGAGAATCAACGCACAGCCCAAACCACTGGTCGTAGAAACCTGAAACTTGTAGGGCGGGTTCTTTGTGTAGCGTAGGCGTCCGATAAGAAAGGATTGTCCGAAATTCCCACGGAAAAGGGGGATACACGTTGCGTGGGTTTTTTTTTACGCCACAAAGTTGTCAAACAAGCATACAGCCCGCCTGATGGTAAGCATCACCGTAGCCTATAGTAGAGCTCCGGAGACCTTACTCACCGTAGGAACACAACATGGCCGAGACCAATGCTATTTTCACTAGTTTTTACATAATTAAAAAAATTATCTTTACTATTCATTCAAGATCGGTTTATATGGATTTGAGGTATTGACTGATATATGGACTTTATAATCTTAAAATTACAATTTTGTTGCGCCTGCATAGTTGTTAAGACAGTTTAGGAGAGGATAATCTTAAGACCAGTTCTAACGAATGATTCATAATATCTTAATATATCAAAGTAATCGTAGTTACGACATTTTGGTCATCTATCAACCATTACATTGTAGTGCGTCGTGTATCAATTTAACGCTAACCAGAGGTTTAGCAGGAAAGACATTTTTCTTACGTTATTACTGACATCGCAAATAGGGACTCTCTTTTTGCTAAATTATTCGAAATTAACAGTTTTTTTTTTAGATAAGCGTGTGCTAATGTATATACATTTTACATTAGAAACATCTTGTAATATCATAACACATTAAAACAACTTTAATTTTTATTGTATATAATAATATTTTACACGACGTTAATGCTTGAGTACATACCTAAGAAGTTACTCTAACCTCTGTACGCTTACAGAATGTCACTCCAAAATCCAAACAACTTAGAATAACAGAACTCAGAACTGCTTGTATCTGAGAGCATTGCTTTCACATGTAATATTGATCATCTGAGAATGTGTATAAAATAACATATCTTTGCACGATCCGGAAGGATTTCAACTGATAACTTTGTGCACTAACACGACCTTAATGAATATATTTGTAAATATTCCCACAAGGCCTTAATGATTCCTTGCTGATAAATATTGTTTAATAACATTGTATTTTATTTATTTAATCTTTATTGAAAAGTACAATTTGCCTAAATGCATTCTCTACCAGTCAACCATCGGGTGATGCAGAAATATTGTTGGTGGGATAAAATTAATAGTAATCTACTGGTTTAGGTAATAACTAATTATCTATATACGGCTATAAACAAACACATTTAAATGAAATATATTAAAAATAAAATTTTATTGTTGAAGATGGAAAATTAAATCGCGTACAACAAGCCATTCCCTATTTTAATAGCGACAACTATATTTTTTTTATCGTTAAGTCAGAGACCCCACCACTTCTTCCCTTGTTCCTCTTTCCTTATACCTTCCCTTCCTATTCCCCTATAGCAACGCATTGGTAGCACCTTTTTATTTTATTTTATTAATTGTTATGTTCAGGTTCGGGTGTACTAACACCCTCTTCTGAGACACCGGACTGTTGCGGGAGCGTAGGGCTCTCACCGCCAAACATTGCATTGGTAGCACCTCTGGTATTACTGATATTTATAGGCAGAGTGGTAATCGATTTTTCTCGTGTAGCCCGCTTGATTGTATGACATAAAAAAGAGATAAATGCAAACTTGTCATTTTCAATTAAGGCGCTGTTCCACTGCTGCGCACGCTGCGCACGAACACGTGGGCCACGTGGCACATTACAGCTGCGTGGATGACTACGTGGGTCTACGTTTCCACTGCAGTACAAGCTATACACGAATATGAAAACCACGACTACGTACAGTTGTAGCTGGCCCACCACGGCGCACGGAGAGGCTACGCATTGATTGTCATAGTTTTTGGTTGGTGTCGGCCCACGTGTTCGTGCACAGCGTGCGCAGCGATGTGTACGCTTTGTGGAACAAGCTGTGTACCGCATTCACTGCGTGCATGGCGTTGACAGCGTTGAGCTATGTTGAGCAAGCCACGCGTGTATCAATGA
This sequence comes from Endotricha flammealis, assembly GCA_905163395.2. Classification (NCBI taxonomy): domain Eukaryota; kingdom Metazoa; phylum Arthropoda; class Insecta; order Lepidoptera; family Pyralidae; genus Endotricha; species Endotricha flammealis. The sequence continues at coordinate 5,514,668 of LR990860.1, read as the reverse complement.
CGTCACTTGATGGTTAACGTGTCCGTGGGTTGCAGTGGACACAATCACGTATGTACATCCTCTTGCAAAGCAAAGCTTAACACACGTGCGTAGCCTCTTCGTGCGCAGCAGTGGGACAGCGCCTTTACTCTAGATTTTTGAATAGAGGTTACTGTTTGTCTCTACATGGTCTCTATCAATACTTATAAATTATCTTTCTATCATTTTTTTTGAGAATAACGTAAAATAGATCGGTAATAATTAAAAATATGTGAGTAATAGGAATATATTCCCAGGTGGTTCAGACAAGTAGAAAAGCCTTATATTAAAACAGTTTTGTAATGTAAATAAGGACGACAGCGACCACCTGCCTCATGCACCTTGATGATAGAAAGAAATACGTAACTATCACTATAACTCACTATTTATAAACCAACTACTATAGATATGCTTCATTATAATAAACTACTTCAAAGAAAGGTGCCTTCTGTTTTCCGCCGTATTTATCACTAACGAATTACTTAGATAAGCTTCTAATAACGGGTTATTTCCTTTCAATGGATCTTTGCTATTTAAAAATATTGTATCGTATATTAGATTTTTTTGCTCGTCTCGATATTTACGCTTTTTTTTGTATCTCTCTATAATGTCACCATTTCTTATTATAATAAAAAAATATATCAATGTCTCAGTTGGAAGATGTATCAAAGTGATGTATCTACTACTTATAACCAGGCGGTCGTCGGTCGTATGCCTGTTTGTCACCTTAGTGGTATAAAAAAAGATAACCATATTTATATATAAAAATTAGTCGTTTAGAATTAAAATTAAAAACCATTTCGTCTGTTTTAGAGATTTTGACCTACCTATTTTCACTATGTATGGTTTTATTATTGATATTCCCACAGGCCGTTAACAGTCCTTTTTCTTTAGTAGTTCAGTGAATAAATAAATATAATTTTAGTCTGCTTGCACAGCTCAAAATAAGCCAGGCGAAGCATTTACGTTCATTAAAAATATCTATATAATATAAAATTCAAAGTCCCGACTGATTTAACTATATATCAACGCATAGCCCAAACCGCTGCGCTGGGTCTAGAGATTCCTTACGATACGACACGTCTAGGGGTGTACTAAGAAAGGATTTTTCAAAATTCCCACGGGAAAGCGAGATATTCGCAAACGAAGTTGCAAGTATTTTACTTGTTAAGTATATTTTTTCTTAAAATCTTACTGAATAATCTGTATAATTTATCCAGCAATATGTTGTATAGACTCTATGTATTTTTTTATTTATTTAACTGAAAATTCTATTTAATATCTAGCAATAGTTGTATAGACACCGTTTAGCTGTCCAGCCTGTCTTATGCTATGGAACAAGGGGTCCAACATTAACTAATTAGATCCAGCGTCTGATTGTCTCGCAAACGCCCTGAGTTAGGTTGGGAACATGAAGAGGACCCTTCGAATAGGTGTACCTCAATGTCGCAGACTTTTCTTGTTATCCTTATTATTAGAAACGCTGTGTGTCGCACTCTAATATGAACACGCAAGTTAAGCGACGTCGACCCTAGCCAGCAATTTTTTTTTAATACCACAAGGTGGCAAACAACCATACGGTCGGCCTGATGGTAAGCCGTCACCGTAGCCCATAGACGCGTGCAATACCGAGGGTATCACTCACGCGTTGCCAACCCTCCCAAGTGCAGCTCTGGAGACCTTACTCACCGTAGGAACACAACATGGCCGAGACCAATGCTATTTGGTTTTGATCTTCTGTAAGGTGGAGGCCCTTCCCCAAACGGGCTGCTCCGATTTGGGCGGATTATTCGCTGTGACCTAGCTCTCTAAAAAATGAACAACCAGACTCTACTTATGAACACCCAGACTTTAGAACAAACACAAATGCCATCACATAAATGTTTACCCTGAGAGCAAATCGAACCCGCGGTCTCTGGTACCGAGGTAGGATCACTAACCAACGCACCACCGGACTATCAAATAAATCTCTAACAAAGACTCGTAACTAGAATTAGTATAAATCTGGCAGGAAAACGAGTGCAATGATTCGATTATAAAAAAATTGAGTTTATATATACAAAAAAGATAGCTTCAAAGAAATTATCTATCCACCTAAAATAATACATTATTTTCATATACGTATTGAAAATTATATTCGACGAAGCATCGCCGGCGGCCCCTCTCATCTATAATTTGACCTTACTTTTTATCCGTTCTATCTGATTGTGTCTAAAGGTTTTTTCTCACGGTGCGTGGAATCGCGGACTGACACGGACGAATCCACACAGTCGAACCAATGTCAAGTTTATTATTATTTATTAGTACAAGTATTTATCTTATAACTTAGCTGACTATGTAGTGTCCTTTGTGGGAGTAAGCTTACATTACCGGTGCATAAAGAGCGTGTGAAACAACCACCTGAAGATCATAAAAGTGACTTGCTTAGGAGCGCCTTAAGCAGTGTCAGTAAGTCCGGAGCGTCCGTCACTGGCAGATTATTGTTATTAGTTTTACAATAGAGTTTTTAGCGATCAAGTAAGTGCGTAGAGGTACGCCGAGAGTGGATTTTTGCTATTCGTAGTCGTCCGCCATAGTTTATTCCACTTTGTTGATGGTGGGTGATATTGATATCTCACAGGTACATATTGGAATAAAGCGTCGGCCGTGCGTGGCAATCCGTAAAATCACGCACCGTGTGTTATGACCTTAACCAATGCTTGATATATCAAAAACCTTACATCGATGATTTATAGTCAGACCCACAATAAAATGGTTAGTTTTATTACTCGTTTTAATTGACCCGTAAACTAATTGATCTCTCGAATACATTGTTGTATGAGATCAATCATAAAATCAAAATATGTTTTTTATTTTAAATCTCGTTTCTTTTTTATTGTATCCAATATTAATTTACGTGTGACCTGTTGCTTTTAAATATAAGACTTTTTTATACTACTAAGGTGGCAGACAAGTATACTGACGGTTATCAATACCCCAGCCTATAGACGTTTGCAATACCAACCCTGTAAGAATCTCTTCATGAACTTTTTAAAAACCCCATGCTGTAGACACCACCACCCGTATACTTGATGATTATAGGTTGAAATGATGTTAAAGGGTAGGGACTCAGGGACTTGCCTAGTCTCTCTCTCTCTGCTTCATGTGCGGCGGTAATCACTTACCATCAGATCAAAAACCATGTCTAACACCCTCATATTATCACATCGATTTGTTTCGCAGTCTTCAAATGCGTCTATTGTACAAATACTAAAACTGTGTTAAACTAATTAGTTCGTAATATTTAATATCTCGAATTTTTAACGTATTATTTTTCAACGTGTTTTAACAAAACTACTTAGGCATTTATCGTATAAATTAAATTTAAAATTGCTTATTACGAAGCTGTTTTCATAGTTTCTTTGTCATCTCAATGCCAACTCACACCTGTTCAAACATACTGTAAGTTGCTTATATTGCTCAGTGCTAGTCCTCATTACCTTTATATATAATCAGGTAATAATTCGAATGGTAATTATCACGATTTAAATTACCAGTGATATTATTACTGATATTAATTTTGTTTCTATGGAATCCCACTAATATTATATCCGCTATGGAAAGATGGTTATGTGGATTTTAAATAAGATAAGGGCTACGTATCTCGAAGTATTTCACTTACAAGTGTCTGTGCAGATTTGTTTGAAATTGGTGCACAAATTAAGTTTATAATAATAATTATTATTTATTTATTTATTCAGATAATTTGAGTCCGTTATGGTGTTAGTTAAGTTACATTGATACTTAATAGCTATGTTAGTAAAAATATAATAATTTCAATTTGTAATATGCCACTGTAACAGAGTTAATTATAACCTTACTAAAATATAAGATACCTAAATGAAAAATTTTATCCTCAATATCCGGGAATGTGAACAATGATCCCATTGTTCACATTCCCATTTATATGCTTCCTATCTATCCAGATAGGAAGTATATACATGAGCCATTTGATTGAGCATTATTACACATGAAATTTTAATGTGATAAATATTATAATTATAATGAACCTAAAACTAAAAACCTTAAAAAATATAATAAAATAACTAAAATATATTATTAAAAGGAGTCCCTTTAGGCAAGGTTCCGAAGATACTGGCAGCGTTCCCCCTTTGAATAGCTAGACTAATTCTTTGTCCGAGGTAGCTGCCAGCTCTTCGGTCTCCTGTGATGTCGACTAACCTTTTTGGAATTTCCTTAAAAAGTCTTATAGCACAAGGACCCCACGGACCAAGGGTCTCGACACCGAATAGGACAAAATCATATTCGGAGCCTAGACCACTGTATTTACAAGCTTTAGCTTTTTCAGCCGCTTCACAAGCCGCACCAGCTCTGTTGTTAGTTCCATGTAGATGGGACGGGGCCAGTGTGTCTGAACAGGTTGCATCCCATACCAGCACCCGGCCGGCATCTTCCATGGAATCAAACTCATACTGTCCGGTCACTTGCCATCGTCTCTTGCAATACCAGTCGGCTCGAGTAGACTTGGCACGTTGACGGTGACAAGGGACCGGCGTATGATATCGTTAAGTGCGGCATGTCTCGAAAAGCGGCCTGCACTTTTTTGGCATGCCATGCCAGTCCGTGATGTCCTAGCTTGTCGAGGTCACTCCCACAGGGACATTTGTATAAAGTAAACAATGTACTTAAACTTTTATTTACATATTTTGCTTCCAACTGAATGGCTACAAATGGCAGTAAAGTACGACCATCTCATATTTTTCTTTCGGCAACTGTGTTGTGTACCTAAATTAATTATTTAGACATCAATAATATAATGTCAGGCACTTACGGAATATTACATTGAAATTTTCATAATTTCCCTGTCATATACTTACCAAATTAAATTCAAATTCATAAAGAATCTCCGCATGAAAATGTAATTAAAAGTTGATAATAACGTATATTTTGAAACGTAAAACCGCCAACAACCAGTCGGCCATAGGCGTAGCCGACTCTAGTGATGTGCCACCTCTGAGGTGTTCCCGCGTAAACTGCCTTTTGTCACGCAAACACAACTCCGCCCATCATCACGCACGCGAAATACGTGAATACGCGATTTTTCTTACTTTTTTTTACCACCTTAATTATTATTTTAACGTTTCCGATTTCAGAACTGGTTTTATTGATATACATCTCCATTAATTTCATTGTTTTAAGAAATTATTATTCACGTTGTTTATTATAAGGATATCATCGTGTAATTGATATGTAAACCGGTTTATTTTGAAAGCCCACGTTACATTAACAGTGTGCACGCTACGTTTATGTTTATATTGAATCTTCATTGATTAATTTTGTGCGCAAACTGCATATTTCAGTGGGTGTGTTGCATATAATTTTTTAACTCTATATTTGTATGTTTGGTGTAAGAAATACACATCTGACGTGTGTTTGTAATAAACACATGTCAGTCGTGTGACCAGTTGCCATCATATTTATTATTTCTGTAAGATTATGAAGTACCTAAATAGACAATATAAATAAAGTCTTTCTTACCCATCATATAATAAAGTAGAGAGAAATTAAATAGAAATCTGCAGCGGAAAAATTAAACGCAAGTATTCGTAACGATTGGTCTAATAGACAGCAATAGTCATAAATGTAGTCCAAGTGCAGGGAACTAACACTCGTTCTTGATAAACGGCGGCCATCACTGAACGCCACGGCCTATTATGAGAGCATGACGTCACCGCCCCGCCCCCTCCTCCTCGCTTCAATCAAACCGGGGAACCCTCGTCATGCCCCCACCCCACGTTCCGCTTTACTGACTCCGCATTTTTTTCTCATAATAATAACGTCGAAAAAATCGCACAAAAAATCTCGACAGACGCGGCGTCCCATCCCTATCGCAATGGTCCTTTTTCGAGTCGCCATGGAATTCAAAATTAGAATGGAATAATTTTGTTTTATTTTTTCTCACTAATTTCTAAACTTTTGCACTGTTTAAAGTTTAAATCATCGCCGTACTGGCTGGTTGTAAAAATCAATTAATACACTAAAGTACATTATGACATAATTTAATTAAAAATATATATATTTTTAAATTTAATTAACATACCTTTTTTATTTTTATTTATTATAGTGAGAGAAATGCATTACTGAATGCCCCGCCGCATGGGGAAGCGGCGGGGGTATAGCGGGCTCCCCCTCTAATGCCACTTAGGGTATAAGTACCGACTCTTACTCACTACCACCTTATCCGCCTACATAGGTACCTAATTAACATACCTACCTAATAATATTATTGTCAATACAACATCATCACATAACGCCCTAAATCTAAAAAGCCCATCACAATATAAATAGGATACTAAACAAATAACTTATAAATGTAATGTAGGTACCTGCTTAATTGATTGTACCTACAAATTGTCGAGTGATCATAATTATCTAGGTAATAACAATTTCACTGTTAATTAAATGTCGAAATCTACAAACGAATGTCGAAGGTCGATGAGGTCGTCACAGCTGTTTTGTTGTAATACAAACATTCTTATTGGTAATCCAACTATTGTTTAATTCTCTTATTTGACTTTTCTACTAAGTGCTATTTAAAATAGGTCCTTACTTCAAATAAAATTAGTAGATTATTTTACGAATTCAAAATAATAGCATTATTGTAGTTGATTTATTTTTATCTAGAGACTAGATGTAGGTATGTACCGTAAATTAATTCTGAAAGTACCTACGATATTTTGCTAAATTTATTTATTAAAATTCTATAAAACCTTCTTATTGAAAAGTTTATGTACATAATTATTTAATTTAAATAATAACACATTTCACAATAAATCTATTTCAGTAAATACAAAAAAAATATTAAGGTAATTTCATAAGCATCTAGTTTTATAAGATCACAATAATATCAAACTTCCATATTATTTTATAATCAAAATAATTTAATTTTGCAATAAATAAAAATTACATATAATTTTATTAATAAATTGATCACAAAATTAAATAAAAAAAATCGTTTTACATGACTTAAAATGCCATCTTGTAATGAGTAGCAAGGCAACAACTCAGTCGTAAACATAGTACAGCTACTCACCGGTAGAGGTCAGTAATATGTAAGTTTTAAAGTTTTATTTAGTTCGATCGTTCATTAACAGATGGTGCTATTTTAAGTTTTAGGTATGTACTATGACAAATTAAAATACATAAATAAAATACTTTTAATTTTATAGTTTTCTTTCAATTTTAGATAATAAATGAAGTTTTCTGTGTTTAATTTTTTTTTTACAAAAAATTAATTGTTATCTGTACATTTTATTAAAATATTATGTTAAACTTTAAATACCTTCTACAATCTTTAGGATTTAACCCTCATCAGTTTTGACAGCGTCTAAATTAATAGTGCGTGAAGGTATTTAGCAAAATATGACCTCTAGGGCGATTACAGCAGGAGATTTATTACCGGTTTGGCCTGCAATACGACTGATTAAAGGGTGAAAAAGAGATGTTTTATGAATGGCCGATAATACCTTTATCGATTAAATTATTTTTTGTTTATGTAGGTATCTATCTAACAATCATTATATTTAAAAATGCCACGGCCACGCGCAGTGTAGGGTTCCGTATTTGCACTTTGCTTGCTTGCAGATGATGTGCAATGTCATATTCTTTGACATAAAAATTTTTTTCATTTTTTTTTTTCACCGGCTGCCTAGTTTTTTTGCTCTAACATAAGAAAATAGAATACTATGACTACTAAAAGTTACCCTTATTACTTACTTCATCATCATCGTCGCAGCCATATGACGTCCACTTACTTATTGATATTACTTACCTACTGAAATATGCAATACACTGTATTAGTATTACCCACCACCAAAATATGAATCGAATAGCCATCAGAGGTGATCAATCGTGTAATATGAAAGTCATCGGTACCGTGTTGTGACCGAACTGTGATGTATGAGCGCCATCTACCGGTGGGACCGGAAGTTTCGGATACCGTCCGATAGCCGCCCGCCCGCGTAAATTAACTCGCCCGCCATGTCCCACTTCCGTTTACATTCTGTTACAATTTCTATAAGGCACGGATTTAAATTTACAATTTCAGCTCATCTCCAAATTTGAATTTGTAATTTTGCATTTTGTGAAATGTTATTTTGTGCTCGAATTGTTTATATTTAAAATTATTTTCATTGTCGATCGTAATGATTTTACAAAACAGAATGGTTAGGACTCAGAGTAATAACATAAAGAGGGAGTGTCCCTGCACCCGTTTTGATACACCTCAACTGGTGCTAGTCTGCACCTAACGCCGAACCGCTTCGTAGATGTCGATGACAAAGTGTCTCCCGAAAAAAAAAAAAAAATGGCGGTTTGTGCTAATAAATCGTGTCATACATAACACGTCTGAAAAACAAAAGAAATGTAATGATATCACTTTTCACTGGAAAGTTTTAAATATTTTATAGTAATTTGTAGTTAATTATGAAAAAGAAATAGTACGATTTTAGCCTATTATTTCAATGCTCGGTGTTGCCCGACTGTGAAAATAGTTTCCCATTTTAACTATTTTTATTGCTTCGACTGATTAATTTTAAAACAGTTGCTTTTGCTACTGATATTAACTTAGGTATGTGACACGTTCTCTAATGAAGTCCTTGTGAATTTACGATATCATATACCAAAAATGTTGTTACTTGAAAGTTGAGAAATTTAAACGAACTCTATTTATTTCCCCGCTTTTTGGAAACTACACCTCCATTGGCAATATTACGCAAGTGTCAAGTGCATGTCACCGACATGTCATCGAGCGTTTAGCGTTTCACTTTTGACAGAGCGCTTGTATGAACATCCTCCATCTTTATAGTAATTAATCTAAGGGTTAGGTTAGTTATACTTATGGCAGACATTCATTTCATTGCACATCAATCGCTTTATTGCAATAAGGCACACAATATTATGTTACTACTAATAAGATACATATTATGAGAACGCGAAAATCAGCGTCAAATGGAGACCACAACAATCATTATTTAAAGATCATAGCAAAGGCACGGGCAGAGTGACGTTGTAAGCGGCCGAAAACCTTATGAAATGAAGGAAACTAACAGCCTAGACGCTGAACGCAACGTCAGGCTACAGCTGAAATTGTTCCTATTGTATAAAGTCAGCGTCACAAATAATTAATTATATTATAGTGAATGGCGTGATGCACCATTGGTATTTTATAAAAAGCTCAAAAGAATCCACTTACAACACTTTGATTTTAGTTCTACCAAGCATAATAATATGAAATGTCGCTTGATGTGTTCTTAACTATATCTATATAAGGGTCATATTCTTTTTTCCGGGTCATATTGGAATTAAAAACAAAAACATTTTTTCCAACTGGATTCTTCACGATTCTCACCAAATCTCATTGACTTGACGACATGCTTTCTTTCTTTATGTTATAAATATTTCTTATTAGTTACTCATAGATGGCGCATTGTTTTTTAGTAATTCGTTATTTGTGTCATAGGTGGCGTTGTAACTAACTTAGTTATTTTAAAAATATTTTGACGCTATATTTGTATAATTCTTGTAAATACCAAATGTATTATAAGTTGCATATTATAAATAAAATATATTAATAGTCATCAACATCCATGGCAGACCGTGCACAACTTTGGCATTGAAAATTCAACCTAATCGGCCTGTATTATTGATCAAATTTGATTATCTAATAAATTTCAGTAGAATAAAAATTCGCTAAACAGACTCACATTAATTTGATGAAATTTTATTCAAAAATCCCTAACTAAAGTAGTTAGTTTTTCCTGGGGTGGTGAGTGTTGTAAAACTACCATTAGTGGCTCCGTTGGTGACCTTACCTTCTTCGAAACTCGAGCATACATTTTTGAAGAACATTTTGTGTTACTCGGGTCTGAAACCAGAGGGCGCTGTGTAAAGTCTGTACAATTATTTGTAAAATAAAAAATCGAGAAAAAGTGGTATTTGTAAAGGAAAGTGACGTATATAGACATCATTTTTGTAAAAATAAAAAGACGTTTACTTAGCATAATAAATGCTTTGCCTTATAACCTAACACCTACTTACCTATTGTCATATTTCACCCCCGCCCATTGTTAGAACGTATGCATACAATGTTTGAATCACGTGTGGCAATTACGAAGGTGTCGGCGTTTGTATCTTGCCATAAATCAGTTATGCGCGATATAACAATTAGCCGGTATGATAACAATGTTAATTAAACGACAATAGCTCGCGATTGTGGCGCCGCAGCGGCAATTGTTCGTACTATTCCAGGATTTAGTACTGCATGGATTATAACCTTAGTACAAACATTGTTTTGTGTATCATGCGTATTTTTCGGAAGATTTCTTATTTCTCTTACTGCATCTGCTAATATGATCCTCGGCAAGCGAAACAGAAAGTGTTTTTATGTTAAACAGCAAGTAAACAGGCAATCGGGCCAGCTGGCGGAAAGTGATTACCTCCACCGAATACCGATGTTACCCATTTCTGAAAAGAGATAGGAAAGTACAGAAAGAAACATTGCTGCATCACGCCGACATTCTTTGCGAGGTTGTGGTAGATATCAATTGAGCTTGAATTGGCATGAAACTTCTTGTCGGCATTGTTTTAAACATCGTTTTCAACCCAATGTTAAACCGTGTAACTTAACTTGACATAACTTAACTGTGAACACAATTTTATGTCCCATGAAAGACAACTGTAAGCTAAGACCCTGTACACAAGTAACCGCGTTGGCATCGCGTTTCTTGCTACATTGAGCTCTTTTTTATATACCACAAAGTTGGCAAACAAGCATACGGCCCGCCTGATGGTAAGCATCACCGTAGCCTATAGACGCTTGCAATACCGGGGGTATCATTCACGCGTTGCCAACACTCCCAACCCCCAAGTCACAGAGAAAAAAATCACTACCCCAAGTGGAGCTCTGGAGACATTACTCACCGTAGGAACACAACATGGCCAAAACCATTAAACTCTTTGTATGTTAAACCTTACGGTTAAATTATTGCAACTCCGCGATGGGTAGATAATGCAACGCGACGTAAACACGCGGCGAATTCACCCTTTCTGGACAAGGTCTAACAATAAAAAAGCTATAATAGATTGTAATATCATACTAATTTGTATATGTAGTGTTTTATTACTAGTCACGTCATATCCATCTAATATTTAGTTAGTAATTAAAAAGTATGTAATGTTAATTACAATAACAAACAAGGTTTTGTAATATGTAATTAAATGTTGCATGTACGTGGACAATGAATCATAGGTGTCATACGAATTATGTATAATAAATTGATATTATGGACATAAATCCCGCGAGAACCAGACTTCACATCGGTACAGTAGTTCGCAAAAGAGTCTTAAACGCTAGACTCATACATACATCGTTAAATCATTTAAAAATACCTCTTCCTGCTTCGGACTTCCTTCCTTCCTGGTTCCTTCCCCTTATTCCTATTTCATTTCTTCATAGGTGGGCAACGCAACCAAGATTCATTCATGGAATTAGTCGCTGTTCGTTCGTGCGTCGACGATTTTTTGTAAACAACACGTTTGGTTGCATTAAAAAAAATGTGGTTCTTAATGTTCGAAGTCTGTTTTCTAGCGAATTGTACATTACGTTACGTAGAGTTATAGGGTCATATTGTATTTCCCAAGGCGTAGGTAGAGTCCAATGCAGCCGGATTTAGTAGCTGGCAAATATGGGCTTCGATGGAAAACCGTGAAAGTGATAGATGGCTAGCTAATCGCCAACATAAGTAATCGTCCTGGCCAGTAATTCTGGCTACTGTTAATGGGAATGTGTGGGAAAAGAAAAAAATATATGGCCAAAAAAAAAAGAAAACATTGGCTACATAGATCACACAAACTATATCTGGCCACTAATAAAAGATGAATAATATTGTTACTCTTTTTTCTTTTAATTTTGGCGAAAAAGAATAATTATACTTTTCTCTGCAATTATTAGTGGCCAGTTCCTTCAATCAGAAAAGAAAGTATTTTTTTAAATTCTAACTTATTCCTTTACAATTAATTTAACTACTACGTGGGTTGGGTATTTATCAAGACTTTTATCAAATTGATTAATAATACGTTTAGATAAATAATATTATGTAGGGATTGGAATCATCCCATCCTTTGAAGCTGCCCCCTGGGCATCGAATGCACTGGAATGCAATGCATTTTGATTGCACAGTCGTAATTGATTGCAGTTCTGATTAACAGATTCCTACCATAATGCGTGCAGGTTGTATTTGCGCTTACTGTAGCTTATAAACAAAGGGTTTACAATGACTTTACATCACGCACGATATGATATAACTCTAAATTGGGGCGATAAATTTTAAAGATTTTTTAGTTGGCGGTAGAGACAGTAAAGTTGCACGCGCTATTCGGTTAACATTAAGTAAAATATAAATAGATTCATTCTGCAAGTAGATTTTCATTAAAAAGCTATGGCATAATAATATCCTCTTTTGATTCCTTTAACTGCATCATACCTGAAAAAAGAAACAATTTTAATATTGTCTTATTTACAAATATTGTACTTACAACTAATTTGTACTGCAACTACAGTTACTTAGCCGATATATGTATTTCATATTTCAACGTCACGTCGCGGCTGTCCTCAAAAACGCAACAAACATAGTCCATTTGGAATTCACAAAATGTGCATTTTATGCGTCGCCACGCGTACTGCGTGAAATTTTATGACAGCGTACCGTGAAAACATGTCCACTGTTTTTCGTCATTATGTATAAAGAATACAAGTAAAATATTTTATACAAAATGAAAACTATTTTGCGATTTATATTTTGTATAATTATAAATCTTTTAAAATACCAATACAATAATAGCGTTGAGCGACGTAGCGATGTATAGGTCAGTAGTTATCAATATTTTTTGTTTGTGAAATCAGAACTACAGACAGATTTTATATTATATGAATAGTTCTTATTCGCAAAAAACCTTCCGCAAGTGGTTGGATAGCCCTTATAGTAAAACAATTGCAATGTTATATTTATTAAAAAAGCAAAAAACATAACAACACTGACACAGTAGCACAATAAGAACATGGGTCCCGTCACAGCGCTCATGAAAAATTACGAACTCCAAGCGAAAATTACAGAAGTTGCTCTGATTAAATTTAGAAGTTGGCCCGCTAATTAGAGGTACATAGCATTTCACTCAGGGTGTGCTTAGCGCTGCGGATTTACCCATGAGGCTCGTTTGTATGCAGACTTTTTGATGATGCAAAAAAATTATACGTTTCAATAGAAATATTTTTAAACTTTTTGCGTGATAAATGCTTAGCAAGTAAGCAAAGAATCTATTCGTAACTTGAATAATAGTGACGTCTGCGATTTTGTTAATGCAATCCCAAATTGGAATTTTTAAAATGGAAGTTATAGCACAGAATAATAAATAGTACTACCACGTACTACGGTAGTTATCTACTTCTTATTAAAAAAAAAAAATTATATCATATATTTTTATAATATTTTATAAAGGTAGGTACAACTGAATTAAAAAAATATAAGATAATTTAAAAAAAAAAAAAAATTATAACTTATTTGAAGAAGAAGCTTTGAGAGGATTGCTTGAACATTACTTACAGTTTTATTATTTATTTATTTTTTATTTAAAGGCGAAGAAGGGTTATTTATGTTAATATTATATTTATTTACAAAGTTAATATGCACACACGAGCGTTACAAATGAGTGTCAAGGGTAAATCCGCAACCCCTAAGCGCCTGAGTGAAATCCTATGTACATTTAATTAAGGTGAAGTGCGTTTTAATGATGTCCACCTCTTTTATACATTATTTATCCTTTGTCTACATATATTTGGAGTAGGTACATTGTCAAATAGAATATAAATAATTTAGTAAAAATTTTAATCTAAACATGTAAAATGTTTTGTCCTGAATATCAACGCACAGCCTAAAACGCTGATCTGAAAATTTAAGGGTTTGTTCTTTGTATTAAAAATATTTTTCCGAAATTCTTACAAGAAAACGGGACACGGGCTTCGCTAAAAGTTTAATAATGAGTATATGTGTTTAATATTATGTATTATTGTGTCTCGCTGGTATTATTGTGTCTTGCTGGTTTACGGCCACAGGGTCGCATGTGCAGTAGTGAGTGTACTGCAGATGCGCCCTTGTGGATCTAGCTATTGAACTTTGCAATTGTATACGCATATTAGGTAATTTTGTTATTAATATATTTAGTTATATATTTTCGCCACATACCCCGTCTATAATTATTCTTAATTTCCACTTCTTCTATAGGTTGTCTGGAAGAGATTGCTTCTGCGATAAGACCGCCTCTTGTTCATTAATTTTGTTAATGATTTTTATTTTTTTTTATTTATTTTTAATGGCAATAAAGTGTTTTGTATTGTATTGTATTGTATGTGATATGACGAATATTTCCTTATTTAAGGTGGATAAAAAACCCGTAAAACTACTAGGCGTATGATGTGAATCTTTTCGATTGAGGAAGATTCTTTTTCAATCAATAATTTTTTTTCAATTAAAGACACTAAGATAAGTCGATGGACATTAGACTATACGTTACGACTACAAGTTTAGGTCAAAATTAAATTAATAATTCGCCAATCGCGAGATTGTAATATCTTAAGTAGGAATTATATTTATGATACATATTTTTTTTTGCTAATTGTAGACTTCGCGACAACATTGTTTTGTTGTCATATCGATGAAATATAAAAACAAATAGTTTCTTATCATAAAATTATACAATTTTAATTGCATTTCACCACTGTAGCTTTGAAGTCGCAAATAATTAGTCTTCCACGAGAAAAAAAGAGATAATTCAGTAGAACTTAATCTTATAAGATGTCGGTCTAATTAACAAAATCAATCTCCAGTCACAAACGAACATTAACCAGGAAAGATCAGAGAGACGGGGATATAAATGTGCATTGTGCATCATTATGGATGTCCTCAAGGCAGTTCCTTTGTCGAACAAATATACAAGTTTTATTTTATAGTCTAGAACATGTGTATCTGATGTTAGTATTACTGTTTTCTCTCTAAGTCTGGATAGCTTTATAAATTTTGACTTGTTGAATGTTTTGTAATGTATCAAATTCTTTCGAATCGTTTTTAACTTACTGGTTATCAAAGTACCTCGTTGATATGTATGCTGCTTGGATAACGAATATGATGCTTAGAATTAGGTGGTTGTAGAAGTTTCAACACTTGCTAATAAAGTCCCGAATTAATATTTGTCACTTAGGAAACGGCAAACCCATAGTAATAATTGTTAAAAACCTGTCAGTCAGTAACCGGTCCTTTCGAATTCGAACGAAGATATCAAAATATATGTATTTGACAACTTTAAAAAATGTATTACCGTAATAAAACATGCAACATCCTTCCTCACTATCCAGTTAGATAATATAAATCAAAACCACTTTAAGCTCACAATAGCCCACTAATTGACAAATAGTGGAAATGACAAATACACTAGCCGTGTATATTCCAAAAATAACCCCCTTTGATCGTCTTTTGATTAACAACTGCCGACCGCTACGCGAAATGTTATTAATTTTCTTTTTAATTTAGTCGCCAGTATTTTATAAGTAGGTACTATATTTTAGTATGATTTATTTTAATAGATCTCGAACACGTGTAGTAGGTCTTAATGCTTTTCAATGAAATATTAAAGAAGATATTCCATATAAAATATTGCATTGTTGTTAGTTTCTTTTCTTACTTGCATTAATTTATTTTATTCAGACATAACGATTGCGTTTATGAATTAGAGTAGGTATATTAAAAAAATCTTTTAAATTATTATTTTTTAAACAATGATCTATTGACAAGAAGGTTTAAGGTATCATGAGTTTTCTTCGATACCTGATGACTCTATCTCATCAGGATCTAGATATTTATCATTACTTACATTGTGCTAATTGCTAATAGCAGATTAGGAATCATTTTGGGTTTGAATAACCTTAATTACAGTAGGTATTAAAAATGTCGTACAAATAGTTAGAACTGAGATATTGAGCGAAGAAATAGTAATGATTTTCTAACCTGAGCAATTCTCAAAGAAATGTCAACTAGTAGAAAATCTAATGTCATACGAGTCATAAAGCAACTATGCGTGGTACATTGACATGACAAATCTAGTTATTACACCAAAATGTTTCCTACGAACTAATTATACGTCCAGGTTACTCAGAAATGCCGAGCAAAGGGCATGAGAACCCGCGACCGCGAGTGAGTCAAGAACTGGTCTGCTGTAAATCAAATGTTCCGTTATCAAATTATCAAAGGCACGTGAGACTGTTAATTTTCACGTCGGTCAGTTTAAAGACATGTTCCTTGAAGCAACACCGAGATTTTTATCTGTAACGTAATTACAGGCTAGAACATTAGCTTGTTACGTGCTCAACATATTAAAACTATAACTATTATGTTTTAAATTAAGCGTGAGTGGTCATGTGTTAAACTTTGCCCCGGATTTTGCGATAAGACCAAAATTTTTAGCTTTATAGAACAAGGTTTTATTTCAGCCTCATATAAAAGTGCTTTCAAATGGTGGTGTAGTATTTAATTTATCTCAAAAACAATAGAATCGCGCAAGCCTCATAAATCAGACAGTCTTCCTATAGGTATAGCTATTGGACTCCAGCTATAGTTGTCGGAATGCAAATGGAAATTGAAAATTAAAAAAATGCGAGGGTCGCCCGCGTAGGGGGCGTCGGCATCGTAAATTTAAATTGTCCATCCCTCAACATGCAAATTTTCCGAGCATGCCTTTCAATTGTACTACCTA
Source organism: Endotricha flammealis (assembly GCA_905163395.2). Taxonomy (NCBI): domain Eukaryota; kingdom Metazoa; phylum Arthropoda; class Insecta; order Lepidoptera; family Pyralidae; genus Endotricha; species Endotricha flammealis. The sequence continues at coordinate 5,497,793 of LR990860.1, read as the reverse complement.
CGCGTTCAGTTTCATTCCGAATTAATTACAAATGTTGGATGAGATGTAACTCGTCAACATCGTTTTGGTTTTTACATCGAATTGATGAAATATTTAGATACATACATATTAATGTAATTGAAATGATGTCAGATTTGCCTTACCATTTTATCCGTTTTAGCGATATTAAATTTGACAATTTATTCATTCTAATGACTGAGATTAAACATTATATCTACAAAAAATGTAAAACATAGTTTCATTTTTGGTTCAAGTCTGTTTTATGTGGATTAAAATAACTCGCAACAGGATTAGGAACTTTGTTGCCCAAATATTTTCCCACACCAGTAGGTACAGAAGCATCTGTAAGGAGTATCTCCGAGTCGCCGCCATCATTAACTGTCGCTAATGAACCTTGAGCTTTTGGGTTTTAAATAACTTGTGCCAGCCCCGAGGGGGCGTCAGTACACGACTATACGGATTTTTTTACTTTGGTACAAGATTAATAAAGCATATCGAAAACATTTTGATGTGACTTTGTCATATCTATAACATTCATACTCCGGGTTTCAACAATATAACACGTAAAAATGTTAAATCCAAATTCACAAAATTATACATGGCTGTTTAGTCCTTTCGGCGTTCTTTTATAATTTAATTTTTTGTTCTACTTAATTACGTTCTACAATAAAATTCTAGTAGCTGTCATATTAAGTATGTAATAAATTCTTTACTTTGAGACTCATAGAACGAGATCTGACGATAAGCTGAAGTATCTGTGACACTTGTCTCTCGGCACACAAATTAACGTCCGGGCAAAGTTATGTCGTCGGGCACCGCCACGCGGTTGTCACTCATGCTCCATCAAATGCTGGGAAATGTTCAGGGTATGACGGTGGGTCAGCCACATGTCGAGACAAAACGTGACACTATTTCATCGTCCTGTCTCACTTTTGAAGACCTGCTTCCTTCAGCCAGACAAAGACGGATTCTAAACTCGCGTTTGAGAATGTGCCGCTTAGTTATCTGCGGCAAACGGGGGCCCCTATCGCAGACAGGTTGTCGCTAATAGGCGTTTTACTTGGAACACATGAGGTTTTATGACTACGTGTGTGTCCCAACTTTAGGACACGTGTCAGTCAGTGTCGACCGTCAGGTCGGCGACGGGCGCGATGACTCTGGCGCAACTATGCGCGAGTCAGCCAAAACAAACATTCAATCCATCGATGCCACTTTTACACCTATTGAAAATATTTTAATTATAGATGGACTAAGTGCAATAACCTTTTCTTTTCAGATACGTCGAGGAACCGATGAGGAGACACCGTCCGTTGGCACTGCGTGAACCGCCAGTGATTTTGATCGCTGCCGTGTAGTGAATGGAATCCGAAGTGTTTGTGTGGTGACTGAACCGTGATAGTGTCGGCCCCAGTGGCCGAGAACCTGCGACGGAAGATACGGACGCGAGCCGCGCGGGCTGCGGGCCCGCGATGAGCGCCAACAACTGCGACAGCATGACATATTTTTCCAACGCATACATGCCAGATATGAGGAACGGTGGTGGACATGAACACCAACAAGCGCATGCGCACTATGGTGCGGTGCCACAACAGGGGCATGAGTTGGAAGGCTGTGACCAGCAGCTTAGGCCAGCGCAACACCACTATCCCGCGCAACCTGCGCCTGGGATGCCCTACCCCAGGTTTCCTCCTTACGACCGGTTGGGGTACTACCAGCAGATGGAACAGAATGGCTACCGGCCGGATAGTCCATCGCAAATGGGGCATATGGGTCCTAAATCGGCGGACGGATATGGTCCGAATGGGCACCAGCCTCCAACGCCGGCGGTTTACACGTCATGTAAGCTACAAGCGGCGGCGGCGACGGCAGGCGGCGTGCCGGGGAGTCCACCTTTGGAGCAGGCGCAGCAAATGCCTCACCATATGCACCCCCAGCAGCATATGGTCCAGCACGGGGTACCACCGCACCAACAGCACCTCATGTACCCCGTGGATGACATGCAGCACCAAACGCAGATGCCCCCAATGCATCAGCAATCGATGCATGCACAGCAACCACCTCCGCAGCAACCTCCGCCTAATACTAACGCGTCGCTGCCCAGTCCTCTATATCCCTGGATGCGGAGTCAATTTGGTAAGTGTTCATTTTACATATTTATTTATTACTCTTAAAACTTTTTCAATCATTTTGATAGGTATCTGTAACTTAACGATGAAAATAATAAGGTTCAATTTTCATTTTCATCACATCACAGTTTGGGCAGTCGTGTAAAAAGTGCGGTATCGATAATTATTTTATCAGTCTTTTGATAGTGATTTGTGGCTGTAATTTATATGTTAAATTTTCTTGAGATATTAGTCAGTCAAGCAAAATATTTTATGTCCTATAGGTGTATAAATTGATCATAAAGAGAGGCAATATTTTACAAAATCAGATCATACAACGTTAACGTCGTCACTTCAAGATAATATTGAAGACCCATTTATCTTCTTCAGAAAATTTCTTACGTGCGTCGATACATAAATCAAATGTCATACGAAAGTGAAACCAAATTGGATGTCGTCAAAGAATTAATTTTGCACAATGTATTATGAGAACAGGTAGCAAAAAGGTGGTTAGGATTTCGCACAACAACTCTCGCTGCATGTACGCATTGATGAAACAATAAGTGCCAGAAACAATACCCTTCCTTCTGTTCCGGGATTATTTATGGGTCGAACAGGCATTCAAAAGGAATTTCACTTTTCATAAAATTTACAACTCCTAACACAAAAGCGCTCACCTTCTGTTTTGCTGACGCCGATGGCGAACAAAGGGCCTCAAGTTGCGCACCGTCTCCTACTGTTTTTGAATTTGTCTGAGAGCTAATTTATGGCCGAGATGCCTGATTTAAAGATTCCATTGTAATTGAGATCATTCAAGTTTGGTTTAAGGCAAGGCCCCTAGGTGTTTTAGTTTTGCTCGCAAATTCGCGCGGTACAGTAGCAATTGCATCGATACTGCAATAAAAATGTTCTAATACTGTGCTATATCGTAACTGATTGTAGGAGTGATTAGGATAGTTTTCTTTTAAACAATAGTGTTTGTGAACAAAGTTATGAGATGACAACCCAATAAAAGACTTTAACATACCAGGTAAAATAGTTTTCATTGAGGTACGTGAGCCTAAGATTTTCTATTAATCAATATTACTTTTATAAAGTGTGGCACAAAACAGATTCAGATAAATAGTACCTATATTGAATACTCAAACTAACTTGATGGATGACGGGCATTTATTCATTAACTACTGTCAGAGATAACGGAAACTCCAATGACATGAAAATTGGTAAAGTCAGCAACTAAAGTTTGTACACTGATTAAATTTAAATAATGCTTTTAATGAAAAATGATCTACCGAGTTAAAGGCATAAAATTTTTATTACCTACTTCTAATTCTTCTAATATTTTGTACACACTGTAATACAAAATTTTTTACACAAATATATTATCAGTTATTAGACTGCTATTGTGATGTTTAATAGGTTACTTAATAGATACATGCTAAAGTTCGAATTTAAGCCATGGATTAGCCATTATCGAAACAAGTTTTAGTAGAATTGCACTAAGCTTTCATCAGGTATTCATGTTCTTTCGTTATTTGTTTCAAGTAATTGTATATTTCTAAACTGAGTAAAAAGTATGATAAAGTAGTAAATAATGAATTACTAAAACCAAAAAAAAAAATACTTGTATAATAAAATTGTTTAACTGTAATGATCGCTTGCTATCGGTACTCTGACCGCGTAGGAAGCTCAACCAATCTACATCCAACTACGTACAAGTTCTGGCGACTCGATGAACCCATGTCATAACCCTTATCTGGCAGGCGAGATGCCAGATAAGATGTGCCAATTTTGACTTAGCTCCAAGCCTGCCCAGAGTCGGCTCAGCTGTTAATTAATTTCGAACTTCGACTTATAGTTTTGATTTCAATGATTAATAGTTTCTGTTTTGCAATTTGGTCTATGGTAATTACGTACCGTTTATTAAATACGTTTGAAAATAATATTTTTTTGATCTATCTAGTATTATTGTAATTTGTTTTATTAGCTTATATTTCCGCGATTGTAAGTAATGAATGGCTGATAACCGTTCAATTTGTATTGTTATTTATTTACCTTTATTGACCACAATACAAAAGTACCTAGGTACTGATACAGTAGGCAGACTTAATGCTAAGTAAAAATTAGTAAAGTGAATTTATATTAACCTGTGTCAATTACTCTTCGAGTCTCAGTATAACAAAAAAATATCCTAAACAGATGCTCCTATTTAAGGTAAGAAAAATATCCAACACTTAAAAACAACCAGTAGCAAATCCTTGCACTTAAAAACAAAAGTCACTTTCAAGTACCGCGGGTTATCTTTTTTGAAACTAACCATTAATTATAGTCAAATTTTGGCTGCCATTTTGTAAAAAAATGTTCAACCAATAGGAGCGCGGTTCATGTTTTGTTTGAAAATAGAATGCTGTTGGTCTGTTGCATCCGAAGCAGACGAATCATTAATCACTGAAGTACATGAGTAACACCTACTCGTGTTCTGTTTATCGTGAGATCATGAAGAAATCTATCTACTCCTAATGATTCTATCGTCAATTTTATGTACCATTACATTTATATAAATGTCACATCTTGTAACAATTTTCGTCTTTAACTTTGATATTTTATCGCTATCCCAAGTTTATTGAACACGAACGAGAATTTTATCAAAGCGATTTCTCAGTTCCTTATTAAGTTCTTACAAATTAGATGCGAAAAGAATTACGACGGCACGTCATGTATTTCCATCCAATTACACTGCGATGATTGATACTAATGTTTTCACTACTGAATACTTAAGTTCCTCTCCGAATAAATTAACAACGGGGATTTCTACAAAAACACCTTCATTTCGACGCCATTTGACGCCTATTGACTAACGGCATAGAAAGATAGACTTACCTAGTCCAGAGGTAGGCCGCGATAAGTCGACAATCGAGGTGGAAATGGAAATATAATGGAAATTCCCCCTTTTCCCGCCTCCCCGGGTCCCTCCCTTTCGCATACAATGCCGGATAGACGACTTGTTACATTTCATTGTTCAGTTATCAGCACCACGGCCTTTGTGAAGGCCCGATGATTGAATACGAGTATTTGTTCTGCTGTGCCTGCTCCTGATTCTCTCAGTTTGCCACTGAAAGCCCGAATCATATTAACGTAGATGTATAATACAATTGCAAATGAGTATGTCGAGTTTCAGAGTGCCTGACATGTTTTGAATATGATTTCGCTTTTGTATTAGACATTATTCGACCTTGCCCGCGGATCTCCGAGGTGTTCGGACGGTTTTTTAGTTAACCTGAGTTTTTCTAATTAATTGTAATATTCACAACAGTCTAAAATCAACCTTACATGCGTGTGTATTAAGTTTATAAGTGTTTGGCTTGCATCAACGAGTCGACTTCAAGTCATTGTCAGTGTGTGCTAAACTCCATTGTCCGTATGTACCACTATACATGCGCAATTTTTACAATCGGAGTCTAATACAGGTCGGACAGAGACAAGATAATAGCAGAACACAACGTGAGTAAACTAGATAACTATAAAATAAAAACACCTTGATACGTGAAGAGGTCAGTTTAAACTGGACGGAACGACCGTTTGTATGCGAACCATCGATCGGCGCCCACTGAACTAGACCCCTGGACATAACATATTATTTGATATTTCTGTATTAGAGGCAAATCAGTCTACGGTGCTACGGTTTTATTGTTTGGTGTAGTTGCACTTACCCACCTCTGACTTTGTGTGCTGCATATCATATTATAGTATTGATAAAATGAATACGCAACGCACGCCGCCGAATAATATCGTTCCTACAACGATAATGACTACACCAAACCGGTTCGCATCGGACCCTATGTTACACTCGTCTTGTATGGAGTATGATAAGGTGCCAGATCTTAACATTAGCCGGAGAATTAAAAGAAAATTTGATGATCAATGCACTTCAGGCGTTTCGGATATAGAGGATTTGAAATCAATAATTGTTGACATGAAAGCTCAACAGGACAAAACTTTTGACAACTTCTGCGAGTCTTTTAAAGTCATTCAAGAACAAAATTCAAAGATCAAAGAATCTCTTGAATTAATAACCGCAAAGTATGATGAAGTACTAAAAAGGGCGGAAAATTTACAGAAGGAGAATGATCAACAGAAATTGAAAATAAATGGGCTCGAAGATAGAATTGAAATGTTAGAACGGAAATCACTGGCTTCCACAATAGAAATCAGGAATGTTCCCAAGGCACAATCGGAAACCAAAGATGTCCTTGTGGAAATTGTTAAAAAAATCGGCTCAACAATAAACCAGCATATTGAAAGCACTGAGATTCAGGATATTTTTCGTGTAAAGTCGCAAACTAATCAGGCCGCTCCGATAGTTGTCGAGTTTAATACCACCTCCCTCAAGGACTCAGTTATAAAGGGGGTTAGAACTTACAACAAAATGAACGTCAATAACAAACTGAGCACTGCGCAACTGAAATGTGAAGGGCCTATTCAACCAGTCTACGTCAGCGAGGCACTGACGCGCCAAGCTAAACGTCTCCATTTTTTGGCACGGGAACATATCAAGACCTACCATGGCCAATGCTGGGTATCTTTTGGTAAGGTCTTCTGGCGAAAGAACGAAGGCAGCCCGGCAGTGAGGATTGATACAGAAGAAACCTTCTCCCGCTTAAAGTGACTAGATAGCTTTCATGTTTTTAAAGAAGACTTTAATTGTGAAAACTTCTTTTTTTATTTCATTTTCATTCTATTTTATATTGTTATTATGTCAATATTGCAACGAAGTGGTTCTCTTAAAATGTTGTTTCTGCTCAGCGTTATACAAGCACATTACAGTATTCGTTCACATAAAACTTCACTAATTCACATTTACTATACAAATACACATACCTACATCATACTACGAATTATACTTACAAAAACCTCTGATATAAGCCACTTATCTGGAAACTATTTGCAGAATATAATATTTAGGTATTTGTTTAGCCATTCAACACTAAAAACTTTTCTATCTTCTTCGATATCTCAAAATTTCATAATTGTCATATTACAGTATTTACTAGATAGCAATTATTGTTTTTTAATTCACAACTTAATAGCGTTTAAAATAGCATCAAATCTGAGTGTACATCTGGACACCTATTCTACGTCCTATTTCTTTTCCAATTTACTTCCAATTACTGTGTGCTGCATATTTTGCAGTAACTGCACGTTTTTATTCATATTGGAGGATTAGTGGACAACATGAATTTATTGTCAGAGGACGTTGATGATGTGTCAGTTTCTGATACCAAACGATGCGATGCACATAATTTTCACTTACTTAATATTAATCAAAAAAACAATTTAACAATTATCCAACAAAATATACGTAGTGTATCCAAGAATTTCGATAGTTTCCTAACACTGCTTGCACAAACTAAAACAGAATTTGATATTTTAATTTTGACTGAATGTTGGTTATCTCGTAATACTTATATCCCTCATCTGAGTGGTTACTTGTACTATAAATCAAAAAGAACTTTTAACCAGAATGACGGTATTTTGATATATTATAAAGAATTTTTAGATTTAACGGTATCGGAGCCTACGTTCGATGAGGGAAATTGTTTGTTAATTAAACATCCCAGTATTGCTATTGTTTCTATATATCGACCACCAAGCTTCAACAATACAAGCCTTTTTATACAATCTCTGAATAATGTCCTTTCATCACTATCTTCTTCTAGAAACCTTGCAGTAATGGGTGACATCAACATAGATATCAAAAACAACACGAGTGATAACAGAGCTTCAGAATATCTTAACCTAAATGCTTTTCACGGACTTCTACCAGCACATGACATGCCAACAAGAATTGACGCCTGTCTGGACCATGTTATGTTACGTTCCAATACAAAAGCTACAACAATAGTACTGAACTCTAGTGTTACTGACCATCAAGCTGTAATTACTTGCATAGAAACTAAATGTCCCAAACCAATGCCCGACAACATACATAATAAAATAGATTTTGATACTATCAAAATACAGCTAGAAATCACAAATTTTGACTTTATATACAACAGCGTTGACCCAAACGAAGCCGCTGATAGCCTAATTTCTTTTTTACAACATCTAATTGATTCAAACACTGTCAAGTACAAAACTTCTAATCGAAATAGAATTTTCAAACCATGGATAACTAAAGGAATATTAAGATGTATTAAAAATAGAGATCAACTTTACAAAAAATATAAATCATCACCCGAAAACGAAGTCAATAAAATTACGTTCATTCGGTATAGAAACTTTTGTAATTCATTAATAAAAAAAGCTAAAATCAGATATAATAGGGAAAAAATTGATAATGCAGGCAAAGACAACAGAAAATTATGGGAAGCGATAAAGGACATAACAAATACAAAGAAAATTAAATCTAAACCAACTGAACTATTATCTACCTCCACCACACCATGTGACGCTGTAAATCTTGCGAACGATTACTTTGCGAATGTTGGTAGTGAACTAGCTGAAAAATTTTCACATGCACATCAAATAACAGACCCTGATTTTATGAATCTTATTCCTAGTGTGGCATCCTCGTTTGTGATGGATAACACGGATGAGATTGAGGTGGAAACACTTATCAGGGGCCTTAAAAACAAGTGTTCAGTTGGCTGGGACAACATTCCTAATCACTTCATCAAACTATTTAGAAAATTTCTGGTCTCTCCACTGACGCACGTCTTTAATCTCGGTCTAAATAACGGTATTTTTCCTCGAGTGTTTAAACATTCCATTGTCCATCCCATACATAAATCCGGTGATACAGGTAGTATTGGTAATTATCGCCCTATATCTATCCTCCCGGCTTTGTCAAAAATTTTTGAGAAAATTATTAACAATCGGCTCATTAACTACCTTGAAAAGAAAAATATATTGTCACAAAACCAATTTGGTTTTAGATTAAATAAATCTACTGACGGTGCAGTTAGCGAGTTGACAAATTATATTGTGGGTAATCTTGATAAAGCTAACAAAGTCATTGGCATCTTCATCGATCTAGCCAAGGCTTTTGATACAATCTCTTTTCCAATCCTACTTAATAAGCTGGAGTCATATGGGATTAGAGGAATCCAACTGGCTCTCCTTAGGGACTACCTTTCTGAGAGAACACAAAGCACTAGAATCGGTGAATATATTAGCAGAAAGTCCCAAATCAATTACGGAGTGCCGCAGGGCAGCATACTTGGTCCCACCCTTTTTCTGGTCTATATAAACGACCTCTCATCGTTGCAGCTCAGTAAGGGACGCATTATCTCCTATGCCGATGATACGTGTCTTCTTTTTTCAGCGAATTCCCTAGAAGCTGCTCAGGATGCTGCTCAAATGGGTTTTAATAAAATTTGCAAGTGGCTACAAATAAACAAATTAACATTAAATTCAGACAAAACAAAATTTATGATTTTTTCGATGCGTAACCAATCCTTAAACAGACCACATATAAAACCCCTCATCTCACACACCTGCTTAAACGTTATGAATCCTTGTTCTTGCCGTAGTATTGAATTAGTGGCCTCCATTAGATATCTCGGTGTAATTATAGATGAACATTTATCATTTAAAAACCACATTGACCTGCTGACAACAAGAATTCGTAAACTTATATACATTTTCAAACATCTCAGACATGTGATGGACCTTAATTCTCTCAGAAAGGTCTACTACGCTATTGTGGAGAGTCTGATCTCATATTGTATCACATCTTGGGGAGGTGTACACAAAACGACTGTCAAAAAAGTCGAAGTAGCACAGAGGGCTATTTTGAAGGTAGCTCGTTTTCTTCCCTTCACTTACTCAACCGAACTTTTATACCAACACTGGAAGGTTTTATCGGTTCGGCAATTATTTATTCTCCGACTAGTGCTTAAACAACACTCAGAGATAGTATATAGACCACAAGATGCTTCCCAAAGGAGACGTAAGCAAAAAGTCTGCGACACATACAAGACCAATAAATCTTTTACCAGAAATTACTTTTGCTATCTGGGTGGCTACCTATATAATAAAACTAACAGCTCACTGGACATCTACTCCAGTAATAGATTCAACTGTAAGCGAATGGTTAAAACATGGTTATATTCTTTAAATTATGAACAAACCGAATTACTTCTGTCCAGGTAATATGGCATATGTCACTCATACCGCACACATCCAGATGCACGCACGCACATGCATGCAGGCACTCTTACACACACACACACTAAACACATGTTTAATCGCTGAGTCCCACTATCTTTGCAATATCTTTATTCCTCTTGTTTTGTTTATAGTTTAGTTATAGTTTAGTCTTACTTAATTCAATAGGAAACTGGCTTGCAGCAGTTGCATCATGTGCCTGTTATCTTATATTTAAGTTTCTTTTGTTACACTGCATCCACATATTTTTGTTTGGCTTCATCCGTGGGTTGGGAGCCTGGAGACCTGTACTACAGGCTTCTTTAGAAACCTATTTCAGGCTCCAGCTTCTCACACACACCAAATTCTAATTTTATTTTATTTTCCTATTTAGCGTAGAAATTACTTTTTTGTAATACGACTGTGTGTGAGATGAAAATAAATAAATAAATAAATAAATAAATAAATAAATAAATTATTATTCCAAATAAAGATATCAAAGATGCATTTTATGTAGCATAAGCTGATGAAGATGTAAAAGATGTAGAAAGAACTATATGATTTATATAACTACCATATCATAAAATAAATGTTAGCATCATATTTTTCCCGGAATCGTTTGATGTTTTCGTGAATAAATAATTTACCTCTTGTATTAGAAGAGTTTTTCGCCCTCATCCCCGATAAAACGAGTGATTTCCACTCGAATGCTGTCGATAAGTTCCATTGTCGGGCCCGTTCACTAGTTGATCGATTGTCGATTGTCGCACGGCAACAAAGACGATAAATGCATCTAAAGATTGGGGTTCCGATCCGATTCATTGCGTTGATTCTCTTTTATTTTTTCCAGAGAGATTTTGCTAGTGTGTGGTATATTAGTTCTGTTTGTCTACTAAGAACCCATTAGGTACTACTTACCTTTGTTTCTATTTATTTACCTTATATATAATATAAACTATAAATATGTCATGAAGAACGATTTAACTGTTTTTAATTAATAAATAAAACCGATAAAGCGCCTGTCAGGCTACGTACTTGTCCACTTCTGCAACTTGCTGTAACATGTAGCTTATCAACTTAGAAAGACGGCAAATCAAATTTTAGCCCGACTAAGTACCAAAAGTAAAAAAAACTAGATACAATAGACCTATTAAAAGTATTAAACAAAGATAAATCAGAGCCATAAAGAAAGACAATTCCATCCCCGGCATTGTTTGAACAGCATACAATCTTTAACCAACTTCCCCTTGTGTTTACACGTGCATATTTGCATAAATATTTTTTTTTATCCGAGGGGTGATGGATAAAAATATATTTCTAATTCTGTTCGGTAGCGAGTTCCGGTTCACCCCGGTAGTAGGCGACGTTGACGTATGGTGGTTTTGCCCGCTTCATATTTTATTTTTAAAGTTTCGCCGCAACTTGTATTTTTATCAAGAGCAAACGACAAAAAAGATAAAAAATATATTTTTTGTATTTAATATTTTGTTACTTAAGTTATTTTTATTTATTTTAAAATTACATCTAAGTTTAGTTAGTCGCTCGCGGTATACATAATAATATGACCTGCCTACATTAATAATAATATAAAATAGTGTATCGTCTAGCTAGATCAGTAAAGTAAAAAATGTTTACATGGAAAAAACAAATAAATGTTTTTTACTTAAGAATAATTTTTTTCAAGGATAAAAAGTCATATTTCAGGTTACAATAACAAAAGAACTTTACCTACGTTACAATACAAGTTTCTTTTATTATGAAGATTAATTACTTTTAAAAGTTATATCTGTGGAGTAAAGAGCTTCCTTTAATATTTATCATCATCAATACCTTTAAAAACCTTCTACATACGAAAAGTTTCCAGAGCCTTCGATACTTTCTAATACCTTCGTAGTTTCAACATTAACAGGCAGATGGCGTTGAAATTACTTTATGACTTGAGTTCGTGAACACTGCCAATCTTTCTTATATCAAATGTTTAATCTTAATAAAAAAAGAAAATCGATTATTAGTTACAAAATAAAATTATTCTTATTTTTTTCTTGGAGGGTCGTCCTAGCAATTTTAGAGTGGAAACTCAAAATTAACTTACCCTGTCATATTTATAATTAGTTTAATAAATCAAAGCCTGTCTTACCGCAAAATATTTCGGCCCTTCAATCTATAATTTGTAAAAAAAAACATCTAATTTTATAAATAAAAAACAATACATAACCAGTTTCCGTATACAAAAACCGAAATGGATTGTTCGAAAAAACTTGAAGGCAAAAAGTTGGGAGCTTATTAAAAAACCATTACCATCTCATAATTACATACACCCACAAAGAAATACACCAATCCTATTAATATGTGTCTGGGCCGAGTCACCCACACATGGACGGGGATCGAACTGACGACCTCACTTCGGATGGAGTCCACGCACACATCGGTACACCGCGACATGACTGTTGTTTTGAATGTGGTTATGGGGTTGCCCGGTTTATGGGATTTCCCTTTGAAAATGGTATTTTATATTATATTTTTTATTGATGGAGAATGCACCTTTCCTTCTACAGGGCAACCATGATTTCCAATGTACACAAAATTCGTTGTCTATCTCTAAATAGAACAGAGAGAAAGAAAAAGAAGGACAAAAAGCAGAATCTGTAAAACGCGGATATGTTTTATATTTAATGCAATTCTGAAAGGTGGCTCACCTCACATAATCACTCGATGGAGTCAATCGTCATCTTCATATCAATCCATAATCATCCCGCTGCAGGGATACGGGTTTCCCGTCAAAGAGGTATTAGGGCGTACTCCGCCACTCTGTTCCAATGCGCATTGGCATAGTGGCCTTCAGGCGGCTTGGAAACACTGGCCACCGGTCAACAACTGTTATCCATCGACAACAGCCGGGACAGACGGCTTAACGTGCCCTTAAAAGCACGTAGAAGCTCGAGATAACGACACTCATCCAAACACTGGCTAGGATTGACGTTGCTTAACTTGCGTGTTCATTTAAATTGCGTACGTAGTGCACAAAACTTAACGAAGTTTGTTTGTTGTTGTTGCCTTGCTTTTGGTACTGTATGTTTCTATAGTTCGCGATACGAAGAGAAAAAAATTCACAAACGATTGCTAATACTTACTTTCAAATAGAGATGAAAAAATAGTTAGTATAGGTACATAATGAAAGATTATATTTATTCTTTACACTACACAAAGGATAAAAAAGAGTAGTTCTTAGCAGAAACATTTTTAATTTGTTATTTTTTGTGTTAAATAATAATATAATATTTTTACGTGACGCGACTCTAACAGAATTCCCTGTGAGAATTCCATTTATAATATTAAGTTTTCACTTAGATTGTAACTTGTATTCAGTTAGCTGGCAACATTGTCAGATATCGTCGTTCTCTTTTTAACTTGGTCTTGCCGTCTTCCTCTCACTTGAGGTTAGGTTAGCTTGCCCCACATTAATTAAACGTCGGGATAGAACGCCAATCAAACTTTGACCGCCGCTAAGCCGATGAAGCCGAACTTATTATGTGGTATTAAAATTCCATTTTCATACTATACCCATTTCAAAATTGAAATGAATGTATACCTTAATGGATATTACGAAATAATAACGACTAATTCGATAAAAGCTTCCAATTTGGAAATTGGGACTATCGGAGTATCAGTTATTTTTTAATATTATAATAACCGCATACGATTAAATTACCGGTGTACAAATACATAATATTGTTTAAATTGAATAGCTTGGTACTCATTAATGTGATATTAAAGTCGGTTCGTGTCATTAGTCTGGCACAAAAAGCGTCGCATCACACGATGCGTGCACATGTGCGAGTTGACGGTGGCACATAAATCATAAACGTATCTTTATATCTACTTATGCGTGTAGGGAGTAGCCACGTCGATAGAGAAGCGGAAAAAAGCCCCCGTTTCCTGCCCGGGGATCACACATGACCGGCCTGTCTATCTGCCAGACCCATGTCAAATATTCTCTGGAGCGGAGACCGCCCCCTCCCGGCTTTTGGGGGCAGGGGAGCCCCCTGGGGCTAGCTGTCCCGCGGCGAAGCTCATCTTGGAGCCCTAATGCGTTCCGCGCTCCAGTATTATGTCGAGATGAATTTTTAGGCGCCTGCGGATCGCTACTTGCTTTTATTTGCTTTCACATTGTTCAGTATCATAAATATAAACATAACCTTATCTAACAACGAAACGCAATTCTTATATCCGTGATTGAATATTTTCTTTTTCATTAAGATTTTCGCGTTCACGGCGGCGTTGAAAAATCGCCCACCCCGCCACCTTTCATAACTTTTCACTTCGTGATCCAACGCAATTACTCACTTTCTATCGCCTTCTCAAATATTCATTCGTGCTTTTCCTGCTGCAAATTATAGTAATGGCCCGAACAAAACTGGTAATTAGCCGCCTATGTGTAAGGGAGGGCATTCATTTTTATAAAAGCTTCGTTCGACGACTCTCAATTTTCGTGTTTAGAAAATGGTCGATGTTTATTAATTGATTAAATTTTCGTAATGGAGAACAAAGTTTAATATCGATGGTATGCATGCCTTAAGGGTTAGACCCCTGTGTGAAATATTATGATAATGATAGAGATGTTATAGATAGTAGGTAGCCGTTGAGTTGTACGGTGAGGTCGGGTCGGTAGGATGTCGCGGGACAGGCGGAGTCGGGCGCAGAACAAAGCTCCTCCGGCCTAACAAAGACGTCACCGGCCGTGGCTGCGACGCGGAGTTATGGCACCCATTGTGCGCAACAATACCCAACAAACGAGTTTGTATAAGCTATTAGGTACGCGCATTAATATATATTTTTTGTTCGCCCGAAAATTTAGCATTCCATTACGAGGGAGAGAAATGAAACGCCCGCCGCATGAATTATATTAAAATATATTTGAATATTTCATTTGACACCTTTTTTGCGGGTGGAATTTCGTTCAATCCCGAGCCCGGTCCGCGTAATTTTTAGCGTACACCAAAGCGAAATTTTCGGTGAATAACATTCCATTTCGGATGTGAAACACGACGGGAATCAGCGTCAACACAGCGCTGAGTGATGGCCCGTATTCACGATATAAATTCTTTTTGAGATCCAGCCAGATTTGAATGTTATAATTCCTGCGTGTATAATAACTTAAATACTTACCAGACCTTTCGCTCTCGCGGTTGATGTAAAGGGGGCACCATTTATTAACTTGCCTTGTTGCTGCTCCATGCGAATTTATCAAAAAGCGAGCTTATTTTTTCCTTATTAAACTCGTTTCAATGTTAGCGACAGTATTTTTATTAATGATCGCATTTTGTTAAACTTAATACAAACAGCTGTTTGGAACAGTATTTGATTGGAAATGTGATTTTATTAATTTGCATTATTTAATAATACATTGTATGTATTATAAATATGCGTCATTATTAACGTATTGTTGATAAATGTTTGTAATCCGTCACGTCGAAAAAAATTAGCTAGTGCTGAATATCTGTCTGTCCTAAGAGGACTGGTGTCTCACTGTACTAAAATAGCTTCGAATAGGTCATAATAAATATCAGCTATAAATATCTCTAATATAGTATAGCACAATCATTACACAGACGTGGGACTAGCCTATACATATGTAGTCCCGCCCAGAGCAAGCTCCAATGATTAATGAATACAGAGCTTCATAGCCCGTCATGTTTTCATTTTCTTTTTTTATTTATATTACAGTTTCGTTATTCATTTCCTACTTTCCCACATTATACAAAAACTTCACTTATGTTAATAACAAAGTTTTGATAGGTACCTAGGCATTGTAATTTTATTATAATTTGAAGTTGGTATATTTTTTTGAGTAAATGAGTCAAGTTAAGTCAAGTTTATTACTCTATATATGTAGGTAGCATTTATTATTTTTGTGGGTATTACTGATAACGGACAATATGACAAAAAGTCGCCGAAATAAAAATACTTTTTCTAGATTAACCTCTAAAGAGTTCGAGGTAAATAGTTTCACAAAAAAAAATATTTGTAAAGAAAAATAAAATTCAAAAAAGTCAAATGAGAAACCTAATGTAATGTAAGAAAAGGAGACTTATTTGTCGTGTTGACCATTATAAAAGACAAAAAATAAATATTCATAGCAATAACTCTAGTGTTTCGTATACGAGAATTGGAAACCAGTGCTCAAAAGGAAAGTACAGTGTAGTCTTCAAATAACTAGCAAATTGTATAACATTAATGTTGCCAACAATGTTGCAAATATACTCGACGAGTAAACTATACTTTAACCCAAGCTGACCCATTATTATAGTCAAATCAGTCTTCTTGGTTAGCCATAGCATTTACGGAGTAGTACCACAGCATGAATATAATTTTAAGTTATTTTTCATGTGAAATAGTACTCAACATATTATGCAAAATATTTTTATTCAAATAGACCAATCGTCTTATCTTAACCTACTACCAGTATAGACGGCATATTCGTACTAAAAAAACTTTTTTAAGATACTATAAATAACAAATATTTTGAGGAACTTAATACTGTTAAAATATTGACAGTTAATTTGGGACCGGTGAAACTGGCCTTTCTGTTTCAATCTCTCAATCATCTCTGTACGGTTCACGTACATATTTTGTACACAATCCTTTTAACTCTGTGCGGACTCTACCGAACTATCATTTCGGCCACCACCAAGCTAACTGCATTACTCATATAATCTCAGTTTTCGTTTTGGAAGAAAAAGAGATAGCTTGGTATATGAGAGGTAAATTGAGAGAACATTAAAAATATTTTTGCCAATGACAGCAACATTGTCAATTTTTTTTTTATTATTCATTAAGATGTCATTAAATTAAAAATATATCTGCAATCCACAGTAAAATGTCAGAATAGAAATTTTCCGATTTTTCACATGTTTATTGAACCCCAAGTTTCAAAGTTAAATAACTTTTATACTACATGTAAGGTTAATCATTAATCATGTATACGTAATTATTGTGTTGCGTGTATTGTCATCCGTTTTCGTTGGATGTTATCAATGCCTTACCTACAAATTGCGTTCGTGTCATTAGCCCTACCATGGAGGGCTACCAATGTTTTGTACCGTCACTTCGCTATCACGATACAAACTTCCTTATTTTTTTAGGAAATTATACCTTACGGTACTTATTTTTAGGTCCAATGAACTTTGTGCTATAAATGTTGAATTAAAATTGATAAAAAATATAATAACATAAGTACTGTTATTGTTTGAAAGTAATTTTCTTTGTGATGTGTTATAAATTACAGACTATGATTAGTTTAATTATATTATGTAAAAGTTTTTATTTGGTTCCGTTTTTACCACTTAATAAAGTCCCGAATAGGCTATTTGCCAATTAAGAAGCGTAGCACTGTCAAAAAACTGCCAGTTTATATTGTCGATAAACTTTACTATTCGGAGCTTGTGAAACATTAAACATTGTCATTATTATAATCTGTCTTCGTATTCTAAATCACGTAACGAATTTGATTGGATTTTTTCTGTTAATTAGTTTTCTTCGGGCAGGTTTATCAAATATTAAGGATATTCTGAAACTATAGTATTTATTTTTACATTATCTACTTCCATTTTAAGTTATACATCCTAGACAACTCACAAATCATGTTACGTAGATGGTCTATGCCAGGTTATAGGAACCTGTATACAACAAGTAAAATGTATACTTTCCTGTGTCTGTGTTGATGTAATTAAACTTATATTACTAATTAATTAAAGGCGTGTGTACTAATTTACATACATTGAGCGGTCACCGGAAATTATTTTATTTTTACACAGTTTTAATATCAATTAAACTCATTACATCGGACCTTCGGTTTTGAGACGTCGTCGGAAACCAGCAATTTTATTTACGACGTGTAAGCGTTTAAGAGAAATTGCATTAATCTGAATACCCGTTTGATATCGTGTACGATGTTGCAATACACAAAGTGGCACACTCATACCATAACATAACAACTCCTGATAAATTACAAAGCAATTGGAGCTTTAATGTTAAAAAAATAAAGGTTATATTGTTTGTCGTGTACATGGTGAAATATGGTATTCGGATCGCGGCGAAATGTATGAAATTGTAGGACATGAATTATGGATTGTCGATATGGCTTCAAGCTGTTGCTGTGTTTTTTCGCGTACCTCTGGCGTTACCGCAACGAATTAAATTAAAAGCTCTTTTCAGTTGTCATCCCTTGATGAATATGGCATTTAGGCTCGCGGAAATTATTACTTTTTAATGCCATAGCGCACCGTTTACTGGTTTTAATTGTATTTGCCTCGTGTCGGTCACGATCGTATCTGTACCACGATTATTAATTTGCTTTTGAAATTCTTCTTTTGCGGTCGGATTGGAAAGCTCTGGAAGCAATTAAAAATCTTTATTTTTTAATTTTCTTTACTTTATTATGTAGCAGGTAGGTCTACTCGATGTGGTTATCGATCGACGCAATGTTATCATTTACTATGTATTATTATAAATTTCGAAATATTTGAGTAGATAGAATGTTGTAATTCACTGTTTACAAAACATACGTTGTTTAAAAAGGGATGATAGAGATTTTGTGTTACCATAGTCCACAAAACATCAAAACTAAAAAAAATAAAAAAAAAAAATAGGGCTTCTTTTATTTGCTTTTGTAAACTGTTTACAAATTCATTCATAAATAAGATTTTAGTTCTTAATACGTTCAGAAAATATAATAAATATCATAAATATATTATTTTTTAATAAACCTACCTAATAATTATAATGAAAGTTTCTCAGCTTTTTAAGGCATTAACAGATTGCATAAAGATAATCTTTTTAAACGAAACGTTATTCGTTCATGTGATACCTTGTATGGAGTATCTTGTAAGTAATCAGTACAAATGCGATCCAAGATAGTAGCACACAGCTCGCTCAATATTTTAGCACGCACTTTATCCAGATAAATGTAACTCGACCTTTAGGTCTCGGGGAGATTTACCGCAATTCTGTTATTTGCAGTAGTTGCAAATGAATGTAATTGAGTATAAGATCGGTTGCATATTGCAAAATATAGATCTATAATCATGTGTTTAAAATGACTAAACAACAAAGTGCTACTTTCTAAATGTATCCAAGTGCCACTTTCTCAAGCTCTCTAACTTAGCCTTTACCATCAACCAAGTAACTTAAAAGGATGGAGTAAAGATATTAAAAATATAATTTTAGAATGAATGTTGGTCTTGTATAATGAATCTACAGGACAAGGGTCGTCAAGCAAGTAGAAAAAAGATCTTTATTACCAGAAGTCACTTTAATTCTTAAATCATTATTTTAATAGGTATATCTACTGTGTTCAAGATTACGTACAAAATAAATTGCTGGCTAACGAATTGGTCAAATGCAAGTTCTATATTATGCGTTGTCCACACATAGTGTCATGTCGTGAAAGTAAGCCGGGCCCCGATTTTGTAACTCCCCCTGTATATATGATTTATGGCGCCCGACGACACATGCAGCGCTGCGGCGCGGTAAAGCTGCGATTTCGCTGGGCGTCACAAACTAGCGGTTGAACGCAGCGTTCTAAACGCCATCGAATAAATAATTTCTACTTAGTTATTAAATAGAATTGAAGCATTATGTCTTAACGAATATCTGTTTATAAAAGTAAAATAAGAAAATTTGATTTACACTCAAAATAATATTCATAAGCATACCTACCCAGTCTTTTGTTTTAATTTTCTGAGCAAAGAAAACTCTATGGCTAAAGTAACAAAGCTCTATGGTGCTACTGTAAATCAATTTCCAATTAGTTACAAACACGAACCAATCAAAACAAAACAAGATCGATAACTAAGTGCTGTTAGTCTATTTTAATACTACAAAACAGAATTCCCGTTTCATCCTTGACCCCTGTATCGTCTTACTCGCCTCCCAGACTTGTCCGCTTTAATGCTCTTATTACGTACGGTTTAAATCTGACGTCGGGATCATGTTTTATGCATCCGAGTGCGCGATGAAACCGCTAGTGTAATATATACGCCACTGTAATACATAAAGCCCGCACGGAAGGGGATTTCATGAGATGGCTCGCTATGACTTTGTTTTGGAATTTTCGGCACGGCTTGAAGTTTGAGATGTGAGAATTTTAATATAGAACTTTTTAAATACTTCCCGTCCCAGTAATGGTAAAAGATTTATTGAGGCTGGACAATTTCTTCATAATGTTTGCAAAAGGCATCAAATTCATATTTTACTTACAAAATTTTCTAAAGACAATAATATTCGTCATAGTTTTTATTACTTGTTTCAGTACAGCCTAGAAAACGTTCAGTTTAATACATACATGGACCTTTACTTTCTTATGTTTTACGCACTAAGACCAAAATCGCACTGTAAGTGGTAATTTTTTACTTGCTTTTGACTGTCCTAACTGACCAATGTAATCATGCTCTTTTTAACCTTTGGGTTGTGAAAGTTTCATAGAAGTTGCAATGTGAAAATCAACTTTTTCGCCAAATCTTTAAACTTAGGTAGCCTCTGCCATTTCCAATGGATTTGGAAGCATAATAAGACAAACGAAAAATACATAGAAATCTTTTTACTTTGCAACATAGATTACCTACTTGGGAGACCATATTTTGTCCAGATCTCCTTCAAGGATACCGTTCTCTAATATCTTTTAAATGACAAAGCGGTTAATATAGCTTTCTGAATAGTTGTCTGTGACATTATAAAAAAGTAAAAATTTTGGTTGCTATTCCAATTGATCTTCCATATTTTTGTTTTTATCATAATCGACACTCAAAATTTGTACTTGAATAGAAATGCAATAGAAGTTAGTACATACCTTTGGTACCTATAATAATTTATCCGCATCCTCCCAGGAGACCAGCATTGTCATTGAACTACGCACAGTTGGCAACGTTCTATGCAATGAATATGAAACAGCTATATTGGAGCATCGTGGAATCGAATAGCAAATTTTCGTAAAACAATTGCATTCTTGAATTCGTCCCAAATGCGGGCAGCGGGACGATGAGGCTGTTATCAATTTCCCCTGTGCAACAAGTGGGCGATAATTTTGAATCCGCCGCATTGGCTACACTAAACATCAAGTGTCTTACACTTATGCGTTCAACTATGCACTAAAGACTTTTTAACAATGTGAGGATCGTCAGAAACATTATCTATATCGATGAGTTCGTTACTCACTACGTCATTAGTCTTCTCTGTAAACGACACATTACAAAATGCCCTGTCTATCTTTGGTTCTTGTTTTTTGTTACTCAAAATATTGCCTTTCTGTGAAACAGTGGTCCCGTACAACGTTATTCGCAATGTAATCCCCGCTTCGTGTTAGTATTTCTTCGAAGTTCGCGTGTTTATCTTGTAAGGCAAGTCGTTTTGCGTGTTTCAGTTGAAAATAATCAACCAAGTTCGGCTTTGTAGCTGCAAAACTTCGTTTACCTACAATGGTTTAATGCCTTTGCAACTTTACAGGTTGTACAAATACGTTGATCAGAATGTAGGTCAATTTATTTTAAGCAATCAAATATGTAGAAATACATTAATCAATAGTAGACCACTTTTTAAGATAATCATCAAAACTGTTTTGTAATACTCCAGGTGGGCGAAGTTGACCTGTCATAAATAAATTATTAGGAATTATAAAATGAAATTCAATTAAATCATTCATTTATGATATTATGAATTACACAATTTTTGTTAAATGAAATTATCTAATTTTGTATAAATATTTAATTGACATTAGAACTTATTTGTTCATATAATCAGTTTTGTTATCAAGGTATCCCACATCAAGCAATATAATATGCACAGCTTCGACTTGTGATTTGTCTTTTTTTAATCCAAATAAATTACAGTCCAGAGCATATTCTAAACCGTGTATAATAGGCTTCGCATCTTCCTCGAAGAGTAATGATTACAAAATGAAAAAGCCCTGCGGCGTCTTAAATTATTTTAATTGGCTTCGGTAGCGCTTCGGACCGCATCCTACGAGCACGCGTGTATTCGTTCCATGACATATTCACATCATACTGCATATACATAGTAGTGCCGGTGATCCATCAGAATTAATATCAAGATATACATCATAAATAATCTCGGATCAGTAGCTAAACTCAATAATTATTACGTACGGAACATTTTCGTCTATAAATTGGATGTCATGATCCTATTAAGACTCATGTTCTTTGAGTTGTTATAATGGCACTATTACATACAAAACAATGAGTAATGAAAGCAACAAACAACTTCTTGTATAATTAATCAAGAAACATTTTGATTTGAGACTACAACTTTAATTAATTTGAAATTTTGATCCTTAATTACGTTTCATCGTGTTATGAATTATTGAATGTCACAAAACAGTTGTTTAATTTTATCGCTGTCCATTGCCACTGAACTTTCCATAAACTTTGCAACTCTCCACAGCCATGAGAAATACCCAACAAGCAAAAACAATTAACAAATTGATAAGCTCAAAACAATTTTCAATTAACTCCGCCGGGAGTGTTCGCCGTTTACAAATAACCACCATTTATCAGAAATGCCTATGCACTTTTTAACGTCTGACATCGAACAGGGTTGCCTCACCAAATTAGTTGTACTTTTATTTTTTATAAATGAAATTAACGTTTGCATTGTATCTAATTTCAGAGAGGAAGCGAGGACGGCAAACGTACACGCGGTACCAGACGCTCGAGCTGGAGAAGGAGTTCCACTTCAACCGGTATCTGACGCGAAGGAGAAGGATCGAGATCGCGCATGCGCTCTGCCTCACCGAACGCCAGATAAAAATCTGGTTCCAAAACCGGCGTATGAAGTGGAAGAAGGAGAACAAGACCAAAGGCGAACCAGGCTCCGGAGACGAGCCCGACAACATGAGCCCGCCCACCTCGCCACAATAAAGGCCTCTAGTTTAGTTCATGCGGTCCAAGACAAGGATCCCTTTGTTTCAGATTACAAAAGGAAATTGGTTTTCCGTGTCCATTTTGTTTTCGCGTTAGATTATACGACGTACGGTAAATCTGAAACTGTCGATCCGAAGACCGAAGTTACTAGAACAGTTTAATTTGTATAAATTGTATGTTGGACTTTTCATGATAATATTACATTATAACTAATACGTAACCTAGTGATTTCGAATAAAGAGTAATTGATAGTGTGATGAAGAGATTTTACAGTTGTTAAGTATAAATTAATTTATAGAACAATCTCAATACCAATAATTACCAAAAACGCAGTATATATGGTTAGTAAACTGCATCAACATTTATGTGATTATATAGTTGAATAATAATGATCATTTGGAGTAATTCAATCATTTTGTAATTGGTCGCCATTTTTTTGTTTTTTAGACAAAGTGCTTGATGTACATATTTTTTTATTGATTTAACCACAACTTTTAAGTTACTGGTTGTTTTATTCTACTCTGTTTGCTTTTTAGACGTTTAAAATAACACAATCTTGTTCCTTTCAAATGTTTGGCTAATTCGGTGTTAAGCACTTTGTACGGAATTTAACGAATTTTTCTCATCATTTTGAATCACAAAACCATAAGGACCTCTTATAATTAACCATTGATAAGAAGGCAATTAGTATCCATATTGTTATTATTTAATATATTTGATGTTTTATTTCTAATTAAGCTATCAAATTACTATTCTGTACATACATGATAATTTTTAGAACTTATAATGTACAATTGTTTTAGTGTGAATAATATAATTGAGATTAATTTGAGAAACAACGATGATGTCGTGTTTTGATACTGGGATGAGAGTGTTTCTTTTGTGGATCTTACTTTTTTTTTGATTCAATCAAATAAGTTGTAGTTTGGAAAGGCCAGTTATACAAGTGCAATGTATACGATTTTTCGATGACACATATACGTAATTAATAACTGATAATAACGTCATAAAAATTTATTATTATTGTAAAAATGTTACGAGAATGAAAAACTATAATTTAGATGAAAATACTTATCGAGATTCTGAATATTCTTTGATAAACTTCTATTACATTGATAAAATGAATGTAGTGCCATTCAATGGAGGGTAAAATGTAAAAGACAAACTTGGACTTGAAACTTGATATGAAAAAAACACTAATGATTGTGTATATTAATGAAACAAAGGTTACCTTCAATCTTGTAGGTGCAGAGAACTTAATAGTTAATACTTTTTATTTGAGTCGTATGGAATGTGTGAGGTTAAATGTACACAGTATACCAAAGTTAGAAAATAAACTGGTTGTTCATTGTTAACATTGTATTGAAGCTAAGAACCTGGTGTGCAGACGACCACACGTGTCACGAATCGACGATTCGATATTCATATAGTCTTACTGAGACATCGTTTTATTGAAAGGTATTTTTATAAAATCATTGCCTATGAAACCCGATATACGTAAAATATCGAACATGAAATTATATTTACTCGTAACGCGGTAGGTTTACGAATAAAAAAAGAGTGAAATTTGGAAGGTTGAACTTATGTCAGGATTCACGTTATACGTTTTTCGTAATGATGTAAACTAATTGTAAATTATTTTTCACATAGAATGTAACTAGTGAATGTTTTACTAAGAAGAACTCTGTGAGCCCCTTTTCAGTTTTTATAAATATTTTTTTTTTATTTTGTGCTGTGTTCGTTAAGTAAAATGTAAATTGTAATAATTGTATATTGTCAATATATTCAATATTTATTTATTGATTCGCTTAATTAGGTTCGCTTTTCTTGTATTTCTTTCGAGTTACCCCTCGCTCGATACCTGTCTGGCTGGGATGCATTTTATTAATTTATTTAAATTTGCTCAAATCGCGTTTGTGTTATAAATTTATTTCTAGCAGTAAGAATTGTTTTAACTCTACGTACCTATATTATTTTCATGGAAATTGTGCTAAATATTATTGGTTAAAATCACACCAGAAATACCCAAGTGCAATCTTATTAAATATTAATTTTTAATTAGTCCCCCTGCCAGATAGAAATCTCGACTTGTTTTTTGACTTGTGAAATTGAGAAGAATAGGTTTACAACAAAACAATTTAATTAAGTTTCGATTGTTAGGTACCTATCTGAAAAACTGTCCTGAAATTAACGAAAATCTAGTACTGTAGGGTGAAAAATGGGAACCTAATTTGATGGATTTTTATTTACCATTATGTCCTATCGATTCAAAATTTATGAAATATAACTATAATTAGTAACTTAATAAGGTTAGGCGAGACGATATTGTCATAAATATATAAATACATGAAATTAATAAAGCATAATGATTGTATTCTGATATTTCATTTTATCGAAAACCTTCATTGAGATATGAATTTTAATTTATGGAGATAACATTCATTATTTCCTTATGAAAATTTAATTATACAAGGATAAGTATGATATGAATTTTAAGTAAATACACGTAATTCGAAGCAATTCATTATATTGATCTGATAAAGTTAGTATACAGACAAAATGTCATGCTGGAGCATGGTGGTCAGGTTTCTTGTAATTTGATAGAATAAGACTGAATGGAACGTGGTGTACTTACAGACATACATATTAAGATAAGAAAAAGAAATATAGTTGTTGCCTATTAGTATCCCTACCTAGTATATATTTTTATTTATTTGGGGGCATGGAAGTGTTACCGCCAAATGAAACTAAATGAAAGCAAAATATATATTTTTTAGTTAGTACTAAAAGTTTAGTTTTGATTATTAATTTTTAAGTGTGTTATGTTTCTTGTTTATATTTCTTTATGTTTAAATATAATAAAAATCTTAAATTATATACCTATTTAACTTACAGTAAATATAATGGACAGTAGAAAATATTCCAATAAGAATCTTGTAATATTGCTATTAGATACTAACCAATATAAAACATGGTCAAAATAACTATTTGATAGTATAGAACAAAAGCCTTCAGACCGCGGTTCAAGATACTATCATTATAATTCGTTGCCCTAACGACAAAATAATGATTCGCGTGTTACAGGCCCGGTTCCTTCCGTGTCAGCCACGGCTGATTGGTGCCCCTCCCTCAAATCTCCAAATTACTTTTTTCTGTTTCAACACGAAAGTTATTTATACTAGGTGTGGTCGACTCTAATGTTTTTTTAATAATCCCTCGCATCCAATGAGCGCTGAAGGCAAGCCATTATTCCTCGCAGCAAGGTGAACTAATGCGTTTTTGACAAGTTTGAAATTGTGGCAATTATGGTTTTGCAGCCTTTTAAATGACGTATATTTATCTATTTGATGTTTAGTAATCGAAACAGCGGAAATTATTAGTTAATCTTTGTTGTATATGAACTTTTTTGATGACAAAGGACAAATTTTATAATAATATTTCAATTAATTGTTGGTATAGGAAATGAACTTGTAATTTAAACAACATTCTCCAACAGGCTATCCAGTCTCATGCAAACATAATATCTCTACTTGATGGTCGTGCTTCTCTTTTTTACAACTGGAATAAACTCATGTTTGGTTAGCTTCTAATAAGAATAATATTAACTGTCAATTTTTACAGCAACGCCTAATATCATTTATTGATTTTTCAGTCGGTATTACTCTGTTTCTATGCGTCCACGTTGGGTTACACCCGCCTCCCTTTTCTTGGACGCAGCTGTGACTTCCATAGATTGGAAAATCGCTCACTGCTTAGTCGTGTTAGGATTACTTAATCTAACACTGTTTCTAGAGCACAATACCTACTTATAATTAATATGAGAAATATTTCATGTTCTTATTGATCTGTCCGTTTTGCATACTTTTACTCAATAACTCCACAATAGCGACCTATTGTCAGTGAGCCAGAGCAATTTCTCTCAATTTCACGTTCATCATATCTCGATCCCCGAGTATGATGGACATTATCTCGCTCGCAGGTCAGCAAAAATTGGTCAGTCATCTATCCAGTTGGATGATAAGTGTTATTTATGGTCCTCACAATGTGCCATTGCACTTGGAACTGATTGGGTTCACGGTCATGATAACACGTGTTATTGTGGGGTCAGTTTTAACAATGTGAGATTGACTGGTGCTTTTTCCTTGTTTATTTGCTGCCATTGCCTGGCTATGCTACAAACACCCTTCCCGTACAACATTATCTTAGTTAAAGTATTTACTATCACATGTACATGTGATAGTAAATACTGTAGACCAACCCTATTCTCGTAACAAAACCAATTCTATTTAGATTCAAATTCAATCGCTGTCTCACTCAGACGAAATAGGAATTGAACGGGACAGCGAGTGTGTTTGAATCGAAATAGAAGATTTTTGTTACGAGAATTCTTGTCTGCATCTGCATGCATACTTAAATTTGAATTCAGTTGACTCTAGGTACTTTGTAATGGAATAGTATAAAATTATTTTCCTTTAAGTTTCTTTCATGCTGTTTAAAAAGCTCTTTCTTACAAAGTCGGTCAGTCACGTCAAAGATTTTATTTTAATTTATTTTATCATTAACATCATTATTTTCCACTGCAAGTTCAGACTGAAAATTTTGTACCTAACTACTTACACTACACTTGTAAAAGAAAAAAAAAAAACATTTCAGTTTCAGCAGCAACTTCAGCAGTAGGTAGTTAAAATAACAATTCCGTTTTTTTCATAGTGTGATGTCATAACAACCTAAACTTTTTAGAAAAAAAAAACTGGAAACAAAAACATCGTTCAAGTCAACTCTACTGTCCCAAGATGAAGACATAAATCTTATAATTTTTCACTGGCGTCCTTGCCTCATAACGTTCAATTTTATTGACTCCAATAAACTAAAGCAATGGTTAAATCAACGCCGCTGTATCGATATAAACACCTCGTAAATATTCGCTCTTCTTTTCACACTTATGGGATTATCGATGAAGTAGAGCGAGACGGTTGCGTCGTCTCTTCATTTAGCTGTTACTGGAAATAGTTTATGAGAGCTAAGGCGCCGTTTTCCTGTTGTATGATTATGAAACTTATGTGGTATATTTTAGGGGTTATTTTGATTTGTTGAGAAATATTTATAGCTTTTAAATGGGTCCCTTAAATCGCAATAACGATTTGTTTATAGCTCGCGTGAGGCGGCGTGCCTTTGTACAAGATATTTAATTTATGATGCCTATCATGTATTATTGATATTTTCTCGAGCACGTGGCTATTGGTTTTGGAGAATGAAATAACTGTATTTAAGTACTATTAGATAAGCTGAACAATATTTTATAAATCGCCTAATGGATGTGAATTTAATTTTTTGTAGGTGGGTACAGAAGTACACCTTTGCAGGATCTACCTACTTATCTAAGTTGGTATAGATAGATTACTTAGCTGGTAGAGAGTGTATGTAGCTGTAATTATTCTAATATCTATTGGTAGGTGTAGTAAGTTTCTAGTAGGTGTCTGTAAGAGTTCATTATTTTTATTTACCTACCTAGGTGCTAATAGTGCCTACCTGACACTTTTAGCAACCTGATGACATTACAACCTTTAACTTACGCTAAGAGTAATAATCACCTAAGCACCTCCCGTTTAAGCCTAGATTAGCGTTTATTACGTATTCATAGTAAGTAACATTTGGTCATTGCGTGTAGGTTCTAGATACCTATTTAATAGAAGGAAATACTAGATAAACAGATGTAGGCAAATGCAGGTAGAGCTAAAAAAATATAATTAAATAAATTCCGAATTCAAAAATTGGCGCGCGATCAGCTGCCATTTTGTTTAGGGCGGTCTCCCCGCACGCCCCGCCCCCCTAGAACCACTCCCACGCGAGCTGTCGACTCGGACGCAGCCCAACTCATTTATTATATTGTACAGTCTATCAAACAGGTTCACACCTTTAGTTTATTCCCGATGTTTAAATTTAGATGGCGTTAGGCTCGAATTTGTATATAGACTTGGCTGTAGTTTCTACAATGATCGTTTTTTTTTTCTTTCAAATAAATGCCTATCATTACGGTAGGTAGGTATTTTAGGTATTCTAACTTGTTGGTGATATGTTTTTTTTTATAAAT
This sequence comes from Endotricha flammealis, assembly GCA_905163395.2. Taxonomy (NCBI): domain Eukaryota; kingdom Metazoa; phylum Arthropoda; class Insecta; order Lepidoptera; family Pyralidae; genus Endotricha; species Endotricha flammealis. The sequence goes on along the minus strand of LR990860.1, from coordinate 5,468,517 downwards.
CTAACGACCACTTTTGTTTGAGGAAATCAGTAAAGTGATGATCTTAAATTCAATACAATTATTAGATCAAATTGTCATAGTTAATATCCTAAGCAAATTATTTCACTTACCTATTTAAATCATTATTTATTATTTTAAGTGGATATCTAATTTAGAAAAATCCGTTGGATTTTATTCCAAAAGAAACTACATATTTCAATGAATTTAAAATAAGTTTCACTTCATATCCTCCAGCGTGTTGCACAAAAACACTTACGCCCGAACCCAATATGTGTATAACTAAATTTTTTTTCCTATGTTCCTGTATTTTTTATCTATAGAGGTAAAAACTACGAATCAATATTTCAGTCAATTACGAATAATCATATATAATAGAGGATAGAGATCGTAAAATATTGGGTTCGGCCGTTAGGCTATCTCTCAGTGTTCATATGGTGAGTAACTAATAGAAAATTTTATGTAAAACGAACCCGAAATATTACTCTGGTCAAGTCGTGCACTTAGGTAGGTACTATAATAAAAATATATTATTAAAGTAAAATTAAGTTGAACAAAAATTCAACGGAGAAACTTGTTGCCGCTGGATACACGACAGGCGTTGCATTTGAAGATGACGTCGATTGAGCTACTGGCGTCTCCTTTTCGTTTATGGTAAGTTATATAGTTCTATCCTTTTTAATTGTGTTTTTTTCACCTTTCAACTTCAAATCGAACGGGTGGCGTAGAGGGAGTCATTACGTCACGGATTCGGAAAGCACGTATGGAGTACATATTATTATTAACTTATGTAGGTATAGTATTCTAACTATTGAAGATCTACCTATATTATACACTAAAAATATTAATTTTATTATATTTTTTTCACTAAAAATAGCTAAAATAGTACCTATAAAACATTTTTAAAAGAAAAAGAAAACCTTCTAATTTTTGATTCAAATAATTACGACATTTCAGAAGAATAATCAGACAGTTTGGCATGAGATAGAAACATAAATAAACAAGATTTTATTAAATATTCACATTTGAATTGCATCTGATTTTACTAACTTAAGAAATTAGTATAAAAAAGGAACTTGGATAAGTATTTTATGTAGAGCTTATTGTACAGAATATCGACACAAGAGATAATTAGGAATACCTACAATGCCGAAAATACGATATTTTTTCTATAAACCTATTATTACACACTTAAAAGATTTACTTTATCTACTATTTATATTGTAAGTACTTTGTAATTATAAGGTTTCATAATGATTATTAGGAAAAAAATATAGAGTTCTTCATTAAATAAACAAAACAGGTAAATATACAGAATATCATAAGGCTATTATAAAACCATTTGTATTTGTAGAATGACACATCCCGTCGTAGGCTGATGGTAGTTAGTAAGTAATTAGGTATGTAATGTATACAGAGTGTTACAAAAATTGCAGTGTAATAAGTAGGTAAGTACAGACTCTACCTAGTAGAGATTGATTATCCTCATAATATTATGAATAGGTGTATGAAAAATGAAATTCACCTAAGCTTAAAATATGTATTGTTTTTACAATTTTTTTTATATTTAATAATAAGTAGGTATAATTTACTAAGAATTTTAATACTTTCGTAATTAATAATTATATAGCGCTACTGTCTCTAATTTCTAATTAAAAAAACATTTTTTTATAGTGTCTCCCAACACAATGACATTCCGTTATACTTACAGATAGTTTAAAGTTAGACAGATTTACATAATACCTAATCTATTTAATTATTAGGTACCTACATCTATATACCATTTTATAAGATGGCAAAATTAGCAAAGTATTTCCACTTTTAAATATATTCAATTTTTTATTATTAAATGAATATTCATTGTTAAATCGCGATTAATAATGTTCACACTTTCACAACATCATGTATCTGTAGTGGAATCATGCACTTGTTTAGATAAGATCTGTATGTAATGTATGCTTGTATTATGGTAAAATGATACTACTGACTGATAGATATCTAGGACGGTACACTTACATACAGTACTCCTATTCAAATTGTAATAATTTGACATTTAGCTACTAAAAACATATTTGGAGCTGCAAGGTATTTTAAAATTACCTACGGGAGACGTCTTACAAACTAGCACCCCGTCCCAGCTTCGCAAGGATTTTTGTAAAGATCCCTATTTTTTATCTATACTAATATTATAAAGAGGTAAAGTTTGTGTATTTGTTAAATTGTAACGGGTAATCTCGGGATCTACTGAACCGATTTTAAAAATTCATTCACCAATAGAAAGCCACATTATTGCTGAGTGTCATAGGTTATATAAAAAACCAAAAAATAAAAAGGCTTTTAACATTATGCCTAACGAAGTGGGCACGGGTCAGCTAGTATATAATAAAGTCTATGTGATCCGCGGGAGAGTAGCTTCCCAATGGTAAAAGAATTTTTGAATCGGTCTAGTAGTTTTTGAGTTGATTCGTTACAAACAAACATACAATCTTTCCTTTTTATAATACTAGTGAAACCCGCGCAACTTCGTTTACATGAATTTATTTATACACAGCAGTCCTATTATTCCCGTTCCCGTGGGAATTTCGGGATAAAAAGTACCCTATATGTTATTCCAGGTTATAGACTACCCGTGTACCAAATTTCATTAAAATCCGTTCAGTAGTTTTTGCCTGAAAAAAACAAACATCCATACATACATCCTCACAAATCGCGTTTATAATATTAGTAGGAAGGAAGGATAGTAGGATAGGATAGGATAGGATTAGTAGGTACAGATACTTACTTATTCTGACAGCATATTATTATCATGTTTTTTTATTCGTCACTAATCTATTTCCTCTGGGTTTAAATTTGTTAAGAGTCAGCGCTGAACGTCGTCTAATATAACCGCTTTTCGCTGAGCTGCTGACCTGTTAGTTTGAATAAGAAACGTTTCCTTCGATTGCATTATACTGTCGACTTTGACGATCAGCACGCGATGTGGTGAATGGTAATAACCCGCCAAAACCAATAAATAGGTTAGCACTAGAAATTGTAAAAATTAAAAATGCATGCATGTATTTTTCACTAAGTGTATTCATCTACATTTTGGTCTTTGTATTTTGAAGTAGGTATCTGAGGTAAAAAAAAAACCTTTTCCATAAGCACCCGACGGACATTTTAAATCCGTCCGCCGGTATGGAAAGCCGAGACCTCTAAATCGAAAAGGGAAGTAGTTAAGGAAATAATATCAAAGTTCAAATAATAATTATTTTATTTTATTAGTATTAATTGGCAAACAAATCGCTCATGTGATGGTAAGGCTAAGTACGTAGTCATCTGTCATATTACCAAGGAGGTTGTATGGTGTGGTTGCCAAAGTGCTGACTAGTGAGGGTCAGATTGAACTGTAGGTCGGTAGGTATGTAGGTTTAAAATTTTGCGTGTTGGTATGTTGTTATTTCGGGTAATCTCACTGTATTTTTCATTAAAGGAATCGAACCAGCGATTGACACGCAACAAAGATCTCTTTACCACTTGACACTTGTAGATACGATATTGTAAAAAAAAAAAAAAAAGTATACAATCTGAAACATCTGAATTCTTCAACATCTGAATTTCTAAAGTCACCATAATTAAAACTTAGCTTTTCTTCGCTAAATTGTTTTCGTAGAGTTATTTCGTATTATTAAATTTGATACATTATACTCGTACTTTTACAGAGTTCAACATTATTTAATAATGTTAAAAAGGCTGTTACCTACCTTACCCCTAAAATTAAGTCATGCATCGTTTCTCGTAACATTATAATAATCATGATTAATATAATCATTCGGCGTGAAACGTTTTGTTGTAGGTTTTAATTACATTATTATAATATTATGGTTTCCTTTACCCACTTCTGAATACTTACAACAAGTATAGAACTTAGCAGGTAAATCGATGTAACTTCATACGTTAATTTCCTGTCATACCATTTGGAAATAGCGCAAGAATTGTGTTTTGTGTGATATAAACAATCTTTTGTCACTTATTTGACCAAGATACCTAACAAAACAGTTTTTGAAATAATAACAAAAACTACTTGTGTCTCACAAAGTCACAATCTACTTATCTCTATTTTTTAATATTAAAATCAGATTATTGATATCTTCAATATCATGGATGTCCAATAGATTTTAAAGTAATTAAAGGGTTATTTAATGCAACTAAAAGATAAAGTAAACGTAAAGAAGGGATAGCAATAAAAGATATAAAGTAATAGCTGGTAAAATAGTTCAAAATTAATTCGATTATTTGTCCTTCTAATAAAAATCGGTTAATAAAAAATAAATGTAATACTAAATATCCCACTAAAATAGTACGTAATTATAATGATAATAATTAAAGTGTGATCATGAAAAAAATTTGAAGGTTAAGGTTAGATCATGTTGCAATTTCTAAAAAAAAGGATAAACCTTTAGAAAAGGGGTTTAAATCCATTACATATAATCTGCCATATTAGAAATTTCTTAAAATAGGAAGTTAATTGTAAGAATGTTCAGCTCCTTAGAAATTAATAATATATTTTATAGTATACATTATAAATTATAATACCTACTTTTGAATATTATTCAGTATATGTATCACGTATAATACCATCTTGAACGAGCAAGCACAGCTCAAAGCTACTTACCAATTTGATTGTTCTCATATTTTGTCTTTCCACTAGATTTTAAAATTACAGGTACATACTGATGTGATAAATATCCTCACAAGTTGGCTACAACACTGTAATGAGTTAAATGAAGTTTTATTTAAAAGTCATTTTTCAAGAAATTGTATACATTATTCATTCAATGAGACGAAGGTTTATTTAAAAAAATATTATTTTATTACCACTTATTTTTATTTATTTTAAGTTACAGGATCTATCAAACCCTAACCGTGTTGCTATAGTATTGGCATGTAAGCACGCTTAACTTCCAGTCACGTTTTTGTATGAAATTATAAATTTCAAATCTCTCTTCAAGAAGATCACGACTTGAGTACCGCCCTGGTAATACGGAGCATAGACTATAAAATAAAAATTTACAAGATCCATAAAAATATAAGTCAGTAAGTAAAATAAATAAAATCCGAACCATTATTTATTATCTGCTCCGGCGCCGGTTTGCTAAAACAAATTATCTTTAAACGTAATGTGATGTTATTTAACGGTATTCATTGAATGATCGATGGGTTTCTCATACCCTCACACAAAATATATCTGTGTTATTTATTAACCAATACTGTACACTTTAAAATGTAGATTTCAACACTTGTGTCTTAAGTTTTGTGTAGTTGGAATACGTTCTGTGTTACTGGCTCTTATTTGGTGCTCTTCACTTGAAGGTCAGTTCACATCATTTGCATAGATATTTCCTGATGCCAAAGTGTGTGGTCACGATTTTGACAATGTCATTTTGATGTAACTCAAAGGTGTGCTTTCTAATTTTGTTAGTAACCTGAAAAATTGTCATGATGTCCCATTAAAGTTAGGCTTGAAGTGCAAATTCTGAACATTCCATTCGTTCTGCTAAATTCTTACATTAACAAAAATTTATAGTAATTTATATGCTTCCGCCTTAACGACGACGCGCTTTGAATACAACCAGGTAAACCAGACGTGCAGTAGGTACCTACCAAGTAATTCAGTTACCATAGATTTTTAAAATCCTTCAATGGAAATATAATTATATTGAAAATCGACAGTTTACGCGCAATGTTTATTAAGAGTGAGACGAAAAAATATTCTTGCTTTATCATAATCATGAGATACTTACTTCAAAGCTACGATTACAGGATTGCTCTACGATGAAAGAAGCTAGTAAAACCTCGTAGTAAAATAAGTAATAGTCACGTTTTCGTATTTGGAGTCTGCTGATGATAACTTCCTTTTAATATCCGCACAGGACGCCTTGCAATGGAGCCAAACTCTGTCTAGACTGTTAAGACATTTTTCCATAATAGTAGACAGAGGTATATAAAGTAAAAAACAAATTTTCTTAAAATTTCATTGGTTCAAACAGGAAAGTATCATCCTCTCACAGAATACTTGTATCTGCGTGCAGCATGTGAGTTTTGTTCGGTGAGTGAAAAATCCAACCCTCTCGCCTTTCTTTTTATAATCTTTTTCCAAAAAATTTATAGACACCTGGAGTCGCGTATGTTCATTAGCCCCAGCGATTGCTATCAGGTGTCCCCCAAACTTCTTTGTCCTTCTGTTCAGTAAAAAAAAATAGTCTTGGTATTCAAATAATGTCATTGATACGACAATAAAAGATATTTCATCATCATCAGGTATAGGATGATTCAACCAATAAGAGGACTAGGTGATAAAACTAACATCAAATATTTTTATGATTATAATGCAAGCATCACATGAAATTTTGTAATTACTAAGTACAATAAAAACTATTGATACAATAAAAAATTGCGTAAAACCTTTCACACAATAATTTAGAAAACTTGAGTCATTTTTACGGCCCTGCTTACCCCTTTCATTGGCTCACTGTACAGTTATAGGTTACACGCTCAATCTGGCATCATTCTGATCCATCAGTTTGGTCCAGAGCAATATAACAAGCTCATTCTGGCATAATTCTGATCCATCAGTCTTGACTGATGTGACTGATGCCAGAATTTCATGTATTTAATTTTTATCAGTCTGGATTATCAGTCTGTCAGTCTGTGGGTTGGACGATCATTCTTCCATCATTCTAACAACTTCAGAGTGATGGACCAGAATGATGATGATGCCAGAATGAGCGTGTAATCTTGCTCTATAGAGCCTGATTTGTGGCAGAATTCATCTAGAATAGCTTACTTAAAAATTCAAAATATTACCGACAACGTTTCACAAAACAATACTTCATTCAGTGTGGTATGTTGAAAGAGCAGCTATTCGGGAAGGCGCGTCCGCTTCGAAAACTGCCCCTTGCTGGGAACAGCATGAGGTAATCCAATAAAGATAATCCACGAGATAGGAAAACCAAACCAGCGTTACGGTAAATAATATTCTACTGCATCTAAAAAGGTTTGCCTTCACTAAAAATATTTTGTAAGTAGTTCAGGCGATATGTTGTTTCAAGAGTGAAGTTTTATTCCACTAATGTGTAGCAGAACCAGCAGATAAGTACACGGCTGCCTAATATTAAGCGGTCACTGTAGCCTATGGATCTTTATAATTTTGTTTGTTTCGTACAGATATTGGTCCAAATGTTTCTTTAAAAAAAAGTCTGTTTGTTTAAAAAAAAACAAAAAAATTTAATATTTAGTTTTTTATAGCTATATTTTTATATTTATTACAATATCTTTACTTCAATAAGAGTATAATTTATTATTTGAAACAGTATAAAATTCATTTTAATATAGGTATTTTATATTAGAAAGAAAGAAAGAAAGAAAATACGTTTATTGGGCACTTAAAACTTACTTATCTAATACAATATTTTTTTAAATTACTCTTATTAATTAATTATATTAATTAATATAATTATATTAACCGTTTATAGGTAAATATTTCAAAAAAAAAAAAATTATTACCTAAATCTGGTCAAACTTTTTGATAAAAAAAATAATATTTCATATTTGAAATGATAATGATTAATATAGGAAATATGTACATACGAAAGTGACACATGTTTTATAAGTTTTTTATTAAAAAAATTGTTGAAAATATAACGTTTTCAATTTTTCATTTAATCTCTCTCCGTATAAATTTAACACAACACTTGAGCATTAGGTTTGGTAATTCGGAATCATTAATATCTAGAAAGAAAGTGTCAACCGACTTGGCACTCAGAACACTCAGCCTAGAAGTGCCCGGAAACCAATCTCATTTTGGGGTAAGACGCACAATGGGAGGTAAGTTTTTCGTCTGTCAGGCTGTCACTTGTTTACCGCCTTTCACTGGGGTTGGGGCGAAGTTCCTGTCCCCTAATACTAATTCTCGATTCTACTTTTTGTACTACCATTCGTAAAAAGTAAGATGTTTTTATTTATATCTTTATTTGGACGACCTCCGTGGCGTAATGGCTACCACGCCAGACCGCCACCCAGGAGGTCCCGGGTTCGATCCCCGGTCGGGTCATGGTGAAAAACTAACTTTTTCTGATTGGCCTCGGGTCTTGGACGTTTATCTATATATGTATTTGTTATAAAATATAATATCGTTGAGTTAGTATCCCATAACACAAGTTTCGAACTTACTTTGGGGCTAGCTCAATCTGTATGAATTGTCTCTATATATTATATATTATTGTATAATTATTTATCTTTACATAGTATAAAATGAAGTCGCTTCCCTGTCTGTCTGTCCCATGTCTGTCCATAGGGACATACATAGGTATGATTAAATCTTTAAAACTACGCAACGGATTTTGATGTGGTTTTTCTTTTTTTTTTGGTTTTTAGGTATACTTAATCCCTACATTCCGAAACTCCCACGGGATACACGGAAACGAAGTTGCGCGGGTTTAGCTAGTTTAACTATAAAGGAGTTAATTAATACCATGAAATCTATCACTTATCATGGTTAAAAAAAGAATACGGGGAATACTGAGTATAACTATAAAATAAAAAGATATCGTCTGATATTCCTGCCAATGGGCAGATGCAACAGAGTGGTGCTTGTAATCTAAATTTATTCAATTAAATACTGCAGCATATAAACTTATAAATATCAGTTAAAAATGTAGTTGACGGCAATAATCAATAGGTATGTAAATTGTTTTGAATTGAAACTTTGTATTTGAAATAATTTGTTTACTAAATCTCATAGTGCTCGTGGTAAGGCCTTTGGCAGTGTGTTAGGGAACCTCTATGCTTTCAGACAAAGGGTCCTGATGTATGATTAATGCTGCGTTTCCTCACATGCATACACACCAATACTCGTATCCAACTACGGCTTTAGGAATAAGCTAATGAAATTATTCGTTCTTACCGAATGAGGGGTTCTGATTAAACGCTGTCGACAAATCGGTCGGAATGAAATTTTGTTTACGTTTAAGGGTGAAGTAACAAATTAATTTCAATGCAAAATTCCATTTGTTCTGATGAATATTCATTACTTGCAATGTTTATTAAAATGCCTTAATACACTAAGAAAGTAAATGTTTTAATACATTTTATTAATTAATCTTAAATCGAGAATATCAAATGATCTATAGGCTACGGTGATGCTTACCATCAGGTGGGCCGTGTGCTTGTTTGCCAACTTTGTGGTATAAAAAAAGAAATCGTTAGTTCCCTGCGATAATATTGTTTTTTTTTTTTCAGTATATAAGGACACACGGCACAGGTGACAAGACCGATATGGCTGGCGTTGAAAAAGAGAGACTCAACAGTGGGCAGAAACGGGCTGAGATGATGATGATGTACGAGTACTACTTATCCATTGTGGACTAAATATTTTTCAGAGAAGACGAACCGTTTTTTTTTATCAGAGACCAATGATGAGCAGTGGTGATTGGTTATCGTCATCAGGTGACCTCCTAGCTCGTTTACCCGATGTGACGTAAAATAACGTTCTTCTAGATAAGAATAGTATCTATGCTTTCTCAAAAGTCACATTCAATGTTTATGTTAATTCCACGTTTCCCAATAAGCACGTGGGTAGAGTCCGATTGTCGCCACAAAACCGTTATCTTAAGTTCTATAGTGTCCACATTATGTAGATGTATTCACTTTATATATATCGATGTATTACGTCCAATATAACTTGACATCTGTAAATCTTATTTTATTAACAACCTTGAAACTTTAGCGGTATATAGTGATGGATACGTAGGGTTCTATTTAATTTGGTTGGGTGCGTTTGGTTTGAGGTGAGCGGTTCTATTGTCGTGCACCATTGATTAATACCATAGTTTATCTACCGATATGACAACAATGGCGTCTTACCCGAATACCTTAATGCGTTCTGCCTATAGGTTTTACGTACCCTTTCTTCTTTGTATATATGTTGATACTATTATTAATATTAATGTTGTATTTTGCAGGTGATTGTATGAATAAAACATATTGAATGTAAATTTTGTCATTATGTTCGATATAAATTTTAAATTAACAATAGTCATGTGTTTAATTTAAATTTAAATTGTGTGAAAACAAAATGATATCAGCAAAAATGTTTTAAAACCATTACTTTTTAGTTTATAAGTCATATAATAAATTTACAGTACAGTAACATTATAAAGAAAACTAGCGAAATTTTATTAATAAATATGTAAGTGATTTTGCTTGCCCGTAAAAAAGCAATATCAAATTTCAATATTAATAAATACTTATTGAAATTTGATACTGCGTTTTTTACCTATAATATAATATAATCTATAAGCAAATAATTTTAAATATAGAATTTTTGTGTAGGTATAAAAAAAATCATTAGTGTTAAAAAAAAAATAACTGAATTAGGTACGTAAACTTAAAATGATACGTCCAAGAATCTGGAACAATAATATCAATTTAAAAAAAAAAGATTTTTCATCAACCTGTATACAGTCAACTTCAGTTGACAAACATCATTGCGGCTTCACTCCATTCTATGCAAATGTTCACTCCTGTGTTGGACAAGGATTTTCTGATAAATCTGATTGATCTAAATTGTTTCATTCGACTCGAGTTATGGCACTACCGTCCGAATGATATATGATTGGTAGTTAGATGTTAGAGATGTGACCATTAGTGTATGGGTTATTGTTCGTATGTTTGTTTTGTTAATGAGAATGTTTTTTTATGTAGATTAATAGATTGTATGTAAGTATAGTATGTAGACAAGTTATTCGTCATCTGACACGAAAAAACCCGGACGATCGAGTTGACAACAAAAAAATAAGTAAAAATCGATGGTGCAAAATCGCGCGACTTTGCTTACGCGACTTAGCTTTTAACTCAAGTAGATATGAGGAAGGTCACAGGAAGCCGCTGAATGCAGGTTGCTGCCAACCAAGTCATACTGGAAACGTTTGTGGGAGGTCTGTGTCCTAGTATCTTCTTCATGGTCCAGCCGGTACACTTGTGGTTGAGGTTATTCGAGATGAAATGAATAGTGAATTTAAGTTTTATTTCTATACCTTCATGATCTCTTTGTAGTAAATGGCGTTACTATCTAGTAAATTGAACTCAGTGTGAAGAAAAAAAAGTCATTTTTTTTAAATATTGTAATTAATTAGATATATTACAAAACAGAAGCTTTAGTAAAAAATACTAAATAATGATTTTCAGTAACTTCTCATTTGTCTAGTGTAAAGGGCGATGATAACAATATCTGTGAAAAAAAAAGAAAAATAACTTTTAGAATTCTTACACGGGGTAAAAAAAATATTTTATCTCGAACATTTTCATTATTTTTATTTTACATTTTTATTAGGTATTTTATGTTTACATAAATAAGACTTAATTTTTGACTCTATTTTTATTTGTTGTACCTACTGAATAGTTATTATTTTTATGGATAAGATAAGTCTATTTTTCTTTCCTATACCTATGTCATCAAACATTATTTACCTAGCAACAAAAAACCTTACCTTTTCAATATGGCATCAACAAGTCGCAGATGCCGTGCCGACGAGTTCGAATATCATCACCCCATCCAAAGGAGATGACAGGGTAGACAGCTCACATGCCCCCAGCGTGTTTTGTTTCATCAACTTAATTTTTGGGTCTGCAAAGGTAATACATAAAACATAAATATATGTAAGTTAGAAACGAATAAATGAAACAAAAAAATAGGTAGGTACAGTCAAAGAAAGTGATGAGCAGATTATAGAATTAAGGACAAATATTTTTATGCTAATAATGTAAGACATATAAAATATGAATACCTGTGCATAAAGGTATAAATAAATAATTAAAAAAAAAAAAAAACGAGTATATACACACTATTAGAAAACTTGAATCATATTGCTCACCTCTTCCATTGGCTGACTCTGACTATGTAATTGTTCTATGCAAGCAAGTAAAAAATATTCGATAATAAATCCCTAGACGAATCACAACACCGTTAGGTATCAAACTACTAAGCGATAATAAATAAATATATTTTCACCTCACAAGATCGGAAAGAATCTGTTTGTCATTCGAAATTTGAGCGCAAAAGTGCATTTTGTGCCCTAGCGTGAAAAGAATTTTTAAAATTCGACCGTTCTATTCTATAATTTTTTATACCGCCAGTCCTCTGAAAATGCATTAATACTTATTTCATGCCAGTGCGCCAACCTTATTTTTAGAATAATCGAACTGGCCAGCAGGACACCGCATGAAAAAAAATAAACTCTTATTTAATAAATTATTTGCGTTTTTCTTGGACCTAGCATTTTCCTCGCTGTAGTGAGGTGAAAAATTGTGTGTTTCGCTCGGCAGCAAAGTTATTCTGCGTCTCGTACCTTTGAAACCCTCGTTACGCTCAGGATTCAATATAAGTACTCGCGCCAAAAAACAACTTTGCAGCCTTGCATAACAAATAACTATTTCACCTCAGAAGCTCGGAAAGAATCTTTTTGTCATTCGAAATCTGAGCGCAAAAGTGCATTTTGTGCCCTAGCATAGAAATAATTTTTAAAATTCGAACCTTTCTATTTTATAATTTTTGATACCGCCAGTCCTCTGAAAATGCATTAATACTTACTTCATGCCAGTGCGCCAACCATATTTTTAGAATAATCGAACTGGCCAGCACGACACCGCATGAAAAAAATAAACACTTATTTAATATATTATTTGCGTTTTTCTTGCACCTAGCATTTTCCTCGCTGTAGTGAGGTGAAAAGTTGTGTGTTTCGCTCGTCTGCAAAGTTATTCTGCGTCTCGTACCTTTGAAACCCTCGCTACGCTCAGGATTCAGTATAAGTATGTACTCGCGCCAAAAAACAACTTTGCAGCCTTGCATAACAAATAACTATTCTATAGTAATATTATAAAGAGGAAAGATTTGTATTTTTGTTTGTAACCAATAAACTCAAACCTCAAACAACATTTGAAGCTACACTATCTGCGGGTGACATAGACTTTTATATTATATATTTTTTTAATAGGGTTCCTTATAAAAACCCGTGAGAAGCTGGGAAGGAGCGTAGTCTTAAATAAATAAATACATGTTACAACATTAAAAAAAATCATTGACACAAACAACTTTGTGTTAATGTACATTTTTTTACAATCGTGGAAAATCCAATGTAAAAAAAACTATGGTTCAAATCAATTGCCTTGTACACGCTGGCACGTTACTCGAGTGTAGTCTAGAACGTGTTTAGTATCAGACAATGCGAGGTGACTTTATCCAAAGGTCACTAAGAGCTAAAAAGGTTAATCAAAAAGTTATATAACGACATGTTCCAGGCAATGGGCGTATACGAAGCGACTAAACCTTATTATAACATATTTAACACACCTATCATGTTCGATAAATAAAATAAAAAAACTTTTATTATAATCGTCATACAAAAAGTAATCTGTGAAACTTACATTTATCTTATGTTAATTACATACTAATTGCCACTTATTGCAACTTTCTTCTATCTGTGACAATTTTATACTTCAAATGAAACTTTGTAATGATGATCTAATTTAAAAAAAAAAAAGATTTAATTTCTATTGTTGTCAGTACGTACGTAAGCACTGGCCACAAACATTAACCTTTAATAAAAAAGTTTTTTTATTTTTATTCATGTTGCCCAGTACGACATAAGAAATTAAAATTTAATTTAATTATTTGCGTTTCACTTTTGTCCATCAATATCAATAGGTACATATTTTGGTTTTGTAATTATACTAAAAAAGACGCGACAATAAAATAATAAATCATTTAAAAAACGTATAACAGAAAAATGGTAATTTATTTACGTAATTGAGTTGTCTAAAGGCCTTTCACTCTATCAAGGAAATGGTGAAACTAATGATTACGAGATAATGCGTAAGAAATGAACAGAGGAAAGAACGCTTCCCTACGTCTATTCTGAAAAAGCGAAAAAAGGTTTCGTGATGGAGAGAGGAAAAAAAGACCGAATTTCGTCTCAGGAGAGTAAGACTGCAGAACCTGAGAATAAACACTAGAAGTAAAACATCGCAACATTCGCACATGCTCTTTCAAAATGAATTTCAAATGTAATTACTATAGAGTCGATGTTGGCCTAAAAGGACATTGCAGTAAGAATGCTTGCTTCGGCCGAAGAAAAACGAGATATCCGTGACTAGTGTAAAAGAGACGAATACACGAAGAGCGAGATAAAAATATGGCATTTTGATTAATAGGCAGCCATTGCTCAGAGCGGGCTGTGTACCATTGCTAAGTAATGACCACTCCATAAAGACATGGTTAAGGTTAAAAGAAAATTACTTTATCAACGCCTTGTTTTAAATAAATATCCTGTTTCAGGAAATATTGTTGTTTCCAATACAAGAAATTGAGATGTTGTCGAGATGTTAAGATTTAGCCGCTTTATTGATAGCTACATCAATGATGTATTATTAAAGTCGTTTATTAACTTGATACTTTAAATCAATGTTTTGTTTCAATGGGAAATGAAGTCCATAATCAGCTTTATTTGTGTAATTTAAGTTTTATTACTTTTATTTTATTTAAACAGTATTCTTTTCATAAAAAAATATTTTTTTAATTAAATTAGCAAATAACCAGGTAGCTTATTCATCGGCACCAAGATCTCTGTGAGTTAAGTGGACTGTTTATTTGTAAGTATGTGTTTAAAAGCTCTTCACAACTTGTTGTTAAAGTTAGCCAGTCAAATAAAATGACAGTTTTTTTTTTACTTTAACAGTTTTTATCCACCAGATATACAATCTACCTAAAGATCAAAAAGGATAAGAAAAAGTGCCAATCTGAGCAATTGTAGAAAGATTCTCTAGTAATTGGTGTTGAGAAGTTTATAGCTCAATCACGCTCAAAATCAAATTAGATATAATTTCGAAGGCTATTTATGAAAATAAGACTAAAATTCCAATATTGGCGTTTACTAGATCGAATGGATTGATAGCTTACGTGGGATATTACGAATGCGATAGTTGTCTCGTGTTTTGCTGTCTGTATCAAAGCCTTTGTATACATGATGTTTAGACCTATTGATGCCTTTATTCCATTAGACAATCAACATTTAAAGCAAACAATGTCTATTGTCTTCCTGAATAAACTCAAGGGCAAATCATGAGCATCCCAAGCGGATATTAAAATGCAATAAAAAACCACTTAATATAGTCAAGAAGGGAAAAAAACAGCTCAATGTAAATCGTGTGCCTATGACATTCTCATTGGTTAAAAAGGGTTAAGACAGCTGTCAGATTGGCCCGCCACCAAAGGAATGAAAAATGGCCGGAGATAATCTGTGACAGATTCGTCTTACTAAAAAAGCCGACGCTTGACGCAGATAAATAAGATTATTCAGCCATTTCGAACCTTGAATCTTCGGTTCCTGTTTTAATTACCTGAATTCTCACAATGTGTGTCATAGGATATTCAATCTTTATTTTTGATAGATGCTTGATTCAGATTAATTCAGGTATGCATTTGTTTTGTATATTTATTTTGTTTGCTATTTACATTAAATTAGCATTATGAACTATGTAAACAGTGTAGCGCATCCACAGCTAAGTATTCTATGTAACCAGATTAAATGGTAGAAACTAATTCGAGGATTAGTCAATTTGATTTCCAAAGAAAACCTGTTTTAGAACACATAAAGCATACCAGAAAAGTATTAACAAAACTATAAATCCTACGAATATTAGATAGATGCGAATGCCTGAATATTTGTTAATGAATAGTGCCAAATAGTTTCTCTAACTTCTGTTTAAATAACCTAGATGAATGTACAGAATTTATTTCCGGAAAATGGAAGCACTTGACGAGAGTACTAGGTGACGTAAAGTATGGGAAGTATGGGAAAATAAGCACGTGAAAAATATCACAGGCACTGCCAGTTCTCAATAATGCTTCTGTGATATACGCAAAATCTCAGTATTTAAACAATATACAATCGACTGTCCACGACAGTAGACATGCGGCAAGCAAATGACAAGGAATTAGTTGGTAATGGCGAGACCATTCCAACTAACTACCTCGGTGGCCCAACCTATACATACATCATCTATCTAGAACCCTTCCAGTTTTCATTGTATCTGTGTGCTAGAGTAAGTAAATGTTTTGATGATGGATTTATACCATTTTTTTTATTTAATATTTATACACTTAAAAGCGTGGTATACTAATAACACAGAACTGGTACTCCAAATCTCCTAAAAAACAAATTTAATATAAATTCATAGATAGGTACACTACTTACCTATTATTTTTTATAAATAAATTTCTTTTGTAAGATTTCTCAAAGATAGATCTAGTTTACGCTCAGGACTGAAGGCAGTAAGAAGCTCTATGTAAAAATTTGTAACATAAGCAAATCGTTAGACTTTATCTAGAGGATTCCACCTATGAAAACTGTATAAGAAGAAGCGCCTTTTGTGAAAAACGCTCTATACTGAAAAGAAAATTTCCACAATTCCGTCAAAGTAAGCAAGTGAAATAAAAACAATAACAATAACGTCATGTGCACACAACATGACGTAAGAGTAAGGAGATTACAGCAGCAAGACAATCGATTATGCACGGTAGACCACGTATCCGTTGCGCAGTTAGTCAGAATGGTCTCGCCATTACGGATAATCCCGGTCATTTGCCTGCGGCGGTGGACACTGCGCCTTAGGATTGCCGGCGTTTTGATGAGGTTTAGTAATTAATGTTTCGTGATTAAAGTTTATTGTAATTAAAAATTATTTGTCAATTAATAACACTTTAAGACTGGCTTTCGAATATTATCAATGTGGTATGTAAAAATGAATCAATGCTTGAATAATAATAATAATGGGCAGTGGTAATAACGCAGATTATACAATTTAATACCGTTTGGATGTAGACATTGCTCTAAAAATTATGTCCTAAGATAACGTCTGTCTACACCCTTATCGGATTCAAACAGAATTTTGTTTCATCCATTCTTCGAAAAATAATGCAAAGTAGGTCAGCGTTGCTTAGTCAACTGAAATAGCTCTGAGTGAGACAATCTTGACCCCTCTTTACCGCTAATTGATGACTCATTAGATGAGTAACACCTTGGAGTAAATACAACAGACCATTGACATCAAACTGCCGTTATTTGAAATATTAATCTTTCCCACAGAGACGTGCAAATTGAGACAATATAATAAAAAAATATCGTTTAAAACGATTTAAAATAGTAACATTCATCATACGTCAGAAAAATGGCAAAGATTAAAATAATATTAATGATAATTTCGGGATTTAACCTCAGCTGATTTGCAAGCTTCGTTGAGTTTCTTACGTTTTTTTCGTACAATACCATTTGTTTCATTCAAATTCGCTGTAGGTATGTGGAAAAACAAAAGATAGGCGAGAGAAATGACACATTCAGTGGGGCCGCGTCTCGCCTTCATCAATCACAAACAATATTTGCTATTGGGCGTAATCTGTGTGCCCAAACTTCGCCCTTCGGGGACATACATACTATGGGACAAAAATCGACTCTCACGGAAATTATATTGATATTCAATACACAATAAATGGGCCCTGTCAAAAACTTGCTGTTCGCTCCTACGGTCATCCCTAAGCTATCTGTGTCATTTGCCATTGGAAACGCAGCGGTATTGCGTCCCGTTTTGCCACCATCACCTACTTATATTAGAACGAGACAACTATATGCAGTTGGTTTAGCTCGCTTTTGTCACGAGAACTGAACTAATTTTTCATCATAGGGTCCGCGACAGTTACAAATGCGGCCCGAACTGTCTCCTTCTTTAATAATACTTTTTATATTTTTTTTTTCAAGGGTAGTTCGCCCTCCGACGAATGAAGATTTTCATCTGAACGTTGGGGGAAAATTGGAAGAAGCTTAAAACGTAATTTGTCTGACTAAACAGTTTAATACGCATGTAATTACAATATAAGTCTTATTGCCTACGTCCGTGGCGTAATGGTTACCATGCCAGACAGCTACCCAGGAGGTCCCGGGTTCGAATCCCGGTCGGTCATGATGAAAAACGAACTTTTTCTGACTGGCCTGAGTCTTGGATTATTATTATTGTTTATCTATATTATGTATTTGTTATAAAATATGTACCGTTGAGTTAGTATCCCATAACACAAGTTTACTTTAGGGCTAGCTCAATCTGTGTGATTTGTCCCCTATATGTTTATTTATTGCAAAAGAAGTCTTTGATACTTTTAAAGAACTCCCTTAAATAATGCTAAGTACGAAGTAATAGTATATTTGGTCGATGATGCCAACGAACCAACCTGGTCTCAGGTCATGGTGTCAAGTAACCACCGCAATTTGACATTTAAATTTTAAAAATTCTATATAAATTTTCTCTGCTAAATGAGAAACCTGCTCTGCTGCAAGTGTTGCTGAAAGTCTTGCTGCTGAAAAAAGTATTATATTTTTTTTTATTAATAGCAGCTCACTTCAAAAGATAATATAAAACATTCTTCAAAAAGGTACAAAGTTATACTGCTGATTCGCATGCTTGTCGCACTAAGTGTTCCTTCTTTTTATATCTACAACAATTTTTTGTGGTGAACGTTGTTACTGTATTTGGTATTTAAAATTACTTGTATTTGTATTTAATAATAAATTATTGATATGAAGTAAACCATTACTAATGTTTAAGGAATTACAGCAGTGAACTACTGAACTATTTTCAACGAAAATGTGCGTTTATATGGGAAATTATTTGAAAAACAAAAAAGTGACAAAGCTGAGAAAAAGGATCGAAATGCTGAAAAGTAACAGGATCGACACGCAGCAATTTTCTCACGTCCTACAAAAACATGAGAATCTCCTTATGCAGTACTGAGACTAAGGTCTGAATAGTAAACTCTCTACTCTAGTTGAAAATCATAAAAACAAACTATAATTCCCCATTTTTCAAGACAGTATCGGGCTTAGGTATTTTCCACCCTCGGCATAATTCGGCACCCCAGCAGATCAGCGGCGGTCGATCAATCACTGTACAAATCTGTCATGTTCGTTTTATGAGAAAAATTGAGGATGCGCTCAAGGACCCTGCCTCCCTACTGATGGTAAACATTTGTGTTAGTTTATATAGAAAGGGTATTGGGTCTTTAATAAGTAATGACGATATTGAATACAGGCGAGAGTGTCATAGGAATAATAATTTATCACGATTTACAATAGATATAGAAAAGTTTTGAATTTTTGTGTGCTCGTAGCTTCTATAGTAATAAAAATATCTAATTTCTAATAGTAATAAAAAACTGTTAATACATAATAATATTTAGATCTATCATAAACGTAATATAAATTGTAAAAATATTATTTAAAAGTTGTGCTCGGTCTCATCAAAATGAAAAATTTTAGTGATCTTTAGTAACATTAGTAGACATTACAATTTTTATTAATGGAAAAATCTACGGTACGGTTATCTAAATATTTCACAGTTTGCATTACATTTAATTTTTAGGCTCGTATCATTTGACGTGCACGATACGAAACTTTGTAAATCCTCAACCCACTTAAATTGTGTCGTTTTGGCACAATTTTCCATGAAAAGATTATTTTTCCCTGCGTTTATATGCATAGCTTTAAGTACATATGACAATAGCCATCACCTATTTAACAGGACTCACGCAAAATGTCCGAAAACGCAAAAACATTTTGAAGAAAATACTCCTCTTGGAAATCATTTGTCTAAGCATTGGAGGGGTCAATGCGACGCGGCGGTTCCCACGCTGAACCTCTGAAGATGGACCAACGAAACATTACTCTTGACGAATCCACTTAAACACATAATATAGATCTTATTACTAATGGTATAAGTATCATTAATGAAGTGGCTGCGTACTCTGGAGCAGTAAATGTAAGTATGTCAAGCTATAGGTATTTTGAGAGAGTTTCCACTAATCGTCCAGAAAAAATATCTGCCGATTCAGCTCCCGCTTTTTGCCACAGATAAATGTGCTCAGAATATGTATCTGGCAATTTGGGAATAGTTCGGATCCTTTTGTTTCATTAAGTGCTTTGGAGGTTTTTCATTTTCCCTGGGAAATTACGCAGATGGATCTTATGAACAATGAAAGTAAATTAATTATGAGGAAAGCCGACAGACACTGTCGAATCATTAATGTTTCATTTTCAAATAATAAATACCTTGAATTAGGAAACACTAGTTCCTGGAGTGATTTTGAATTGTGAGCCAAAAAATAAAAGAAAGTCGAACAATTTTGCCAAAGCAGTTCCATTTTGCTGTTACTCGTGACTTGATTTTAAGGTAAGTAAGTGCACATCTTTCGCTAAGTCTGCAGCAAAAATGATACATTCTTTAAGGAAAATTGTTTATTCATAAATAAATCTTTCCAGATTGTCTAGAGTTGAAATAGATTTTGATTAGTCAAAAAAGTCAAAATTACTTTATCCTCTGGGCCTTGCAAGCATTTCGACCCGTCTTACAATTTTAGATACCTATAGGGTTTTCTTTAATCTGCTAGCATTTCTAAGAGTTTTATTTATAAATCTTTACCCAGCATTGGTATCTCCACGATGTGACCTAATTTGGTTTGGTATTATAAAGTGGAAGATTATTTTAAAGATAAAAATTTGTGGTCACTATAATTTTGCTCCTCTGCTTTTTCTTATTAAATATTTATTTTATGTATAATTAAAAAACAAAACAGATGTTAAAATGGATTTTTAAAAAAATGCGATAGTTGAGTTTCTTGCGGCACTTCTTCTCAACACATTCACGTCTGAAGTGCTAGTAGGTGTAAAAGTATTTCTTGTAAATCTACTTGCAAAATAAATGATTTTATTTTATTTTATTTTGGCTAAAATCTGATAATATTGACTTAAATTGAAAAGGTAAAGTAGAATGATGAACTATGTATGAAAACAGTCCGAGTTTAATCACAGATTACCTAAATTAAGCATCATTCTGTATTTACCTTAATAATTTGATCTCTTAGTCTTTATTACCTAAGGGATTAGGTTGAAATGGGCGCAACGTCGATAGATATTGAAATTCAAATAGTCGCCCATGATTTAGTATTCATTTGACGCGATGGAGGCTTTGCTACGGTTTAGGTTTCGCCAGGCGTCGTCTTCTCGTACATCATAGCGAGACGCGCTTGAGACGACTAAAGTTATTGATACACTGAGTATGGATTTTTTTTTATTAAATAAATTTCATACTCGTTTATTAAAAAAAATAAACCAAGGATTAGTTAAAACCTGTTATGTTAATAAGTAAAGTGTATCTAATAAAATGAACTGGAGCTTAAACTAGAAAAAAAAAATTAATTCAGGATTCCACAATACTGATGAATATTAAAAAAAAATATCTGGAAGTAGTTAAAAAAAATATAGTTAAACATCGCTCAAATCATGACGTTATACTTATACCGAGTTCTTCAATCAGGTCAATATAGAAAATGCAGCTAAAGTTTAGTGTATTTTACCAGTTCTACTTCTAAAATCAGTGCCTGATGTATAACGCTTACTAAAGTCAAATTTAACTCTATTGAATAATAAAAAAAATGTATCTCTTAGTGTAACCCGAACACGTGCGGTTGACGGGCGGCGTAATCCCAAAAGATTTCCACTTGGAGCGAGCATCAACTCGCGTCTCCGCCGCTACACATTCTAAATAATAAACAGGGGGTCTCACCTACGCTCGACCACTGTAGCTACGCGTGGTAGAGGGATTACAAATAATATTATTATATTGTTGTGTATGTAATAAAGGCACTAAATTCTTGATATAGTTGATGTAAATGATGGTAAGGGAGAGAAGTGGAAAATATAAAAAAAAGGTTACGTACAGAGTCAAAAAATTGAAGGAAAAACTCCTTTACATTCATCCTTTACAGTTGACTTGCATTTTTTTTTTGTCTGTCTTTCCCCTTCTTCTTTTCCCTTGGCCCGCATTGAGATACAAAGTGTAGTTCTCTCTGTTAATTAGGGATATGCATGAGAAATAACATTTGTAATTTAATAGGTTAATTGAAAATACACAAGTTTTTTTTTACCAAACGTCAAGTAAACATTAGTGGAAAGGCACCCCCTACTTAATTTTAAACCAATGCGTTTTTGCCAAATTTTGCCTAATGATTTTTTTAAAATCTTAATTTAAAATACTATAATTTATAATGATTTTGTTTTTTGGATATTAAAGTTTTCAGAAATTCCCTTGGAACAACGGGACCGAGCGCAAACAGTGTGCGTTTATTCCTACTACAAATTTGCCATCTGAACTGATGGTTAAAAAATGACGATTCAAAACAGCCTATATTAAGCCTAATAAAAACATTACTTGTTCCATTATCATCATCATCTCAGCCACAAGAAGTCCGCTCCAGGACATAGGCCTCCTTCCCACAAACGTCTCCAGCATGGTTGGCAGCGTTCTGCATCCAGCTATTGTTTCATTAATGTTGAATTTGGTTAGAAAGAGAATTGATAAGTAACATCTGTATCTAAACTAGTGTTAGGACAGTGTTGCATTGATGCATTCGGCTTGTGCCAAGGGGCCTGGATTGATGCCCTCACGATGGCGACGTATTGCAATCGTTATGCACCTAATGTCAATGCGATTCAGTTGGCTACTGTTTGTCTGTGTCCAGAATGTCGAAGGAGTTTTATTTCCCTGCAGATTTATGCATGAGTTCAAGTGGTAAATTAAGTGCAGCTAACTGATTCAATTTTTCATTGTCTATTTTTGGTTGATAGAATTAGGCTGTTCTTTGATCTAACTTATATTGTGCCTCTTAGTTCATTGTTGGTCAAAATGATCAACATGATATTTGGGTTTGTGGATGTAGTGTCGTGTACAGGTAAAACTAATCTCGTTCCAACGACAGTTGACGCTGCAACAGGGACAATGGAAAACAACAGCACACAATATAGTAATTTATCAAGAAATATGTCTATTCATCATATATTTTCATTCAATTGTCACAAAATTGCAATAATAACGGATGGAAGTAACAAAATTTTATTTGTTCTGTTTTCGAATAATATTATTGATATCCTATCGTTGTATCGACTGGAAATCATAGGCATCTACAAAAACAATTTATTCCGTAAAAACAACCCCATTACCGAATTACATATACATTTACATGGTTTAATACAGATAAAGGCCACCCAGTTGCAAGTTGTCGGGAGAGGGCAAAACAAATTGAAACTTTACTAAGGAAACAACATTAAAAGTTTCGATGCAAGGAAATAAAGGAAATAATATTTATTCTAAGCAACATGGAGATTATGGATTAACATTAGAAATTAATTCAAAAAATGCAATAAATTTATTTTATTAAAATTTGTATTTAAAATTATTATAGGACGTTGGAGTGCGGACGTGGAGACTTATGCGTGGAAACAAAATAATAAATGGATACTCAATATATAATATTGGGATAATAATATTGGGACTAATTGAAACAGGACAAATAAACTATTAAATTATTGTGGACTATTAAGTATTTTTTTTTTTTTATTTATACCAGAGGGAGAAATCGAGTAGCCGGGTCACCTGATGTAGAGCAATCACTGCCGCCCTTAGACACGGTAGACAGACACTCACAACACAACAATATCAGAGGAATCCCAGATGTGTTGCCTGCCTTTGAGAAAAGAATATTCATAATCGCAATTATCAGATTTTCACTGCTGCGTCGATGAGGATCACTAACATCGTTTTTTTTAATGATTTCTGCAACATGGCAATCTGCCCAGAGACGATAAGCCACTCATTATTAGGGTTCGCTATATGTCAATACATATTGTCCACCAAATTGGACCAGCCCTGCTGCAATCAACAGAGCTGCTCCAATTTGGTCGATAATTAATTAACGTATTTTTTTTTCCGTAACTTATTTTTATGGAATTATCAACGCCAAACAGAGGTATCTCTTCTTTTTTAACAAGGTAATTGGTATGGTAAGTCTTGTATTATATTTATGTAGTGTACAGCCTTATCCCTTCCAGCTATAATCACGGCCTAGAACAGTGTAAAGTGTAAGTAGCACTCACAAGACTGGTTGAAACATAAATCTGGCTGGCGGCTCGGTCGCGCGGAAACTTTTTGAATTATTAGTTTTAATTTCCGCCTAAGATCCGCTCCCGTCCCTGTATCTGTCAGCGGACACATACATCCGAGAGTAGTATATGCAGAGGGTTAGATAGAGTTAATTCAGGTAAGGATTTCTGTATTAATTTTGACGAATTTCAATTTAAAAGGTGTTACTGGTAGGTATTATAATCATACTGGTAGGTAGGCAATCTGAAAAGCAATACTAACACGACTAAACTAGACTAACATGACTAAAAATTAAATTCAATGAAAAAAGTCAATTTATCTGTCAGATCTGTTTCGGAGAGCACGTTAAACCAAGTCAGCTAAATAAAGAAAGAAAAAAGTGACAGCTTTTAAATTTTTCCTTCATTAACTTTAAAAATAACCTTTGTGCAACTCGGTGTTAAGGCATAGCCAGCTTAACAACAAATTATCGATGTTTTTTTAGTGTGTAACACTAAAATGTAAAAAAAAAAACATTTGTACTCATGAAAATTATTCAGAAGAACCATTGCGACATACTTAAGTACAGCAGACGCAGCTCTCCATCTAAGCTCATTTTATCAGTTACTTATCTAAGAGGTGGCAAAGCGAATAACTTATAAGCCAGCTCATTAAAACCGAGGCCAGAGCCCATCACAGAAAAATGACCGCGCAAAAGTTTTTTAATTACTTTGGAAACCTGTCAACAGAGTTAAAATATTCTAGAAGATGTTTTATAATCAATTTCGGAAGAGGCTCATTTAATATTACAGTACCTACCTAAGTACCTAAAATATATTTGTGTAGAATTACAAAAAATATGTAAATGACGAAAAACTTAAGATATTATATACCGTCCGTGAAGATGAAGAGTTAAGGAACTAACCATGAACTAACGGTGAAAACTACGAGTTATAGAAGTAAATAGTAAACAAAAAAATAAATAGGTAGAAAAAAATAATCGGGGTGGCTTCGTTTTGTGCCATATATAGCTGGTTATGTCAAGACATTATAATATACAAGCATCATGTTAAACATATACAAACAAAAAGTCAAACCAACTAAACCAATTCAGGCAATTCACCTTTTATTTATGGGTAGAGTGATTCAATATACGCACTGAAGTGTTATCGGCGACAAAAATCAGTGTTTACGTGTTGGTACAATCATAAACGGAAAGATGCTACTGCTTGACGAGAATCTTAATGGGTTTCAATAAGGAAACCATTGTGCTGAATTGTATCGGCGTTGGTTTATATCGAAGATCGTGTTCTTAGCACTCTATTAACTTGCACAGTTTATTATTGAATGCATCCGTAATTACATACCCGACGCATCGCCACCGGCAAGCCTGTTGATTTTGCACACCGAAGATTCAAATCGAGATACGAGAAAATAATGGACAGTGTTAATTCGATGGTATGAAGTAGCAATTGTACGTACGTGACCGAGGGGTTTGATTTGAGAAAATTAAGCTCGTTTTGAACGCCAATTTGGGATTGCACGTGATTTGATTGGGATTTCATTTGCCCTGTAATAACTCTATTAATCTGACTTCTGCCACAGAAAAAAGAATGTTGCTAAATGACAGTAAATTTAATTTTTTAAAAGTCAATTTGAAAGCATGAAATTTTAACTTATTGGTCACTTTCAACAATATTATAGACACACACAGAACGCAGAGGTTTCAAAACATGTAATTTAATTTGTCTGAATAACATATATAACAAAACGCCAAATAGGTAAATATTGTAATAAAAACAAACTAGAAAACTATTTCATAATTAAATTCTGAACTCACTATAAAAGTGAATACAATACGCGAAACAAAACGCGCCAGCCGATAGGATTAATAAATTTGTCTACTGGAAACGCCACGCTTTCACCGTCCTCCCTTTTTGCGTGTGTTTCCACATTTTTCACGCTATAAATCATATTTTTTCACCGGTGGCGCTTTTTGCCTGAGTCCTTTCGGTTTGTTCGACCGTACTGTCATTTTTTTCAGTCGGACATGGGAGTTTGCACTTGCTCGTTTTGCTTTTGTTTTGTACAGAATTTATGATTAATACCGCCAAGGATTAGGTTGAGTAACCGCGTCTCTGTCTTATTCTGTAATACCTTTCTGATTAATTTGTAACTTCAAAGACTGTTTATCTTATCAATGAACTGTTTATTATGAATCTATGTTGTTAATCCTAGCTAATACAGGATACACAGCCGTGTGAATGTATAGTATGCTAGTTAGTTTCGTTTCTATCATATAAGAATAAGTACTATCATTCAAAAGTGAACTGTGAAAATGATAAACAGCAACTATTATGATAGGTGTTAATTGTTCACATTTTAAATACAGCTAAACGTTTACACTGTACAGCGAATTCCCTTAGTGCGATGACAAATGTACGCCTAACAGTGGGGGCGATAGCGGTCCGCTTAAAATCTCTCATCGCTGTAAATTTTAATTTAGCTACCACAACGAGAACAATTTAATTTAATTGCCAAATCATTAAGTTAAGCACAAAAATATTAGCCGACACTAGCGATGGAATTAATGAACACCGTATACAAATAAAGAAATCAATGAGGTACTATCTCATGGAAAAAATGGCGGGGGACTCTACATTAATACGTGACCATAAATTAAAGCGTGGCTTAAAATTAAGACAACAAGCCTCTTTAATCTACAATAAATGGTGGTCGTCGCTCGAGACCGGTTCAGAGATGGAGGCGCAAAAGAAAAAAGAATAATCCGGTCCGGAGCGGGTCCAAAATATGATAGGCATCCATAAAACAACATGGCGGCTAAGCTCCTATATCGGTCTCCGTCGTACTTGCGCGTGCCGTATAAAGCCGTCGCACTTTATTAAGGTTGACCACATGTGGAGTGTTCCGCTAAGCCTAACCTTGATATCATACTCTCAGTGTGTACGGGGTGTCCTTGAGATGGCTTTCGTATTTGTCCAAACCAGCACAAAAAAATATTGTGAGTACCTAATTTATTAATTAATTTTATCTTTAGTTTTTCATGGATTTTTTATAAAGCTAGTTTTTATTTACTTCCAATCACTTCTCTTCTCTAATAATTTACAAAATTGTAAAACTTCAGCTTTGGATTAGTTTTGAGCACAATTATTATAAAATTTGGATTGTAATTTTGACTTCCGAACATTTCTAATACCATAAGCTTTACGAAACCATGCTTCATAACAATTCAAACAGGGTGAAACTTCTCTGTATCTATATCTTTATTACTCATTTGATATAATGAAAACGACATTAAAAATAAGCAACTTTCAATCTGCAATTGGTAGAGGCCGTTTCACTTCAAGTTATTACAAAAAACATCCTATATACAAAGTTAACCCCCCTCCTGCGTCGCCGCCCAGCCGCGGTCGCAGCGACCACAGCATTCCACATTATAACCAACACCACCTTATAAATAAACCCGTATAACCCTACCTGCGCCACGAATCACGGAAAAATATCAAGTGGACATACCTTGCTGACATCTTCCTCCGAGTATGTTAATGTGCCGATACGTAGATAACGGAGGTTTTTTTACCTTTTTTTTCTTATACTTGTGTAGTCGGGGTTTTATTTGGCTTTCTAATCGACTTGTTTATTTTATTAAGTTTGTTTTGGTTAAAGGTTTATTAGCATTTCTTTTAATTATTTTATTTTCGTAACTTATATTTAATTTTATAATTACTATTAAGGAATAGAAACTAGTATTAGTATTAAACAATTTTTACAAGCACTTCACACTGGCCGACACAAAACACAACGTTAGACTGAGCGTCCATCTATAGCGAAATAGTAAGCTAACACTTTTTGCAATTTGCGAATATTCAAATTCAAATAGAGTCTGATCCACAGGCGGTCAATTGTCATGGATCTATAGTTTCGATTGTATTCAAAACGAGTGTCCAATATACGAAACAATGGTAGGTGCGAAAGTGCGCTTGCATTCTCGATTTGTCACACCTTTACTTTTATTTCTTTTAAAAGAAATGCTCTATTTATTCATTTGTTTTGATGTTTGCGGCCCTTAATGCGGTTGTAAATCAGTAAACACTTTCATTTGAGTCTATCGTAAAGGAAAGTACCTGTTACGATTTTGCATAATGATTTATTATCTGTCTTGCGGCACAAGCTTGCGAATAGAACGGATATTTTGTGTGTAACTTTACAATTTGCATGCGGCAGTACAATGCGATTCAGTTTTGAAAGGCCACCACGACTAGACAGGTTAAAATTCAGCACGTTATAAATTCTAAGAGTTATATTTAAAGATTAACTTTGAAAAATAAAATGAAAGCCATGTAATTAGTTGATTAATTTATTGCAAAAAAAGATATTGATTAATTTCGATAAAATTCATATTCGGTACATAAAAAAATAAGACGGTCTTAATGTAACAATACCTCTTTAATTATTAGACAACATCTGTTTAAAAAGAATGATTTCCTCTACCAAGCGATACGGTCATAGCGATAAATAACAATAAATGTTTTTTTTCTTCTTACAAATAATAATTTCAGTTACTTTTTTTGTTAATGGTACATTCTTAATAAGATAAGAATAACAAGAACAACTGGAAAAAAAGTCGTAAGTTCCATAATATTTTTTCTATGTAATATATAACAATATTATGGGACTTTATTTGTTACTTGTGCATGTAATTTGTAATTTTTCTTCTTATTTCTTAAAAAAGAAGGGGTTAAAATCTAGCACCTACCTACGTGTATAATTGCACTGTGTATAACAAAAACTGTTCCTCCATATTAAAGTGACATAACTACTTTTCATACATATACTTTTAATGTAGGTTTAGGACTTGAAAAAAATATACTTATCACTAATGGGAATATTATTATATCTTGTGTATATAAATACAAAACCATGAAAATACTTGTAAAATATGTATATTTTTGTTTTTATTGTAAAACAGTAGTATCTAAGATATTCCCCGCTATAGATTTTGTGTGCTCCAACCTTAACTGCAACTCATTATCACGCCAGGCCTGCAATAACAGATGTTCTTGGTACGAATTAGCTATTTATAGTTGTTGGGCATACTCCTTTACAAGTATCGATAAAAGTTTTATATAAACAAGATGTATAAAATTTATAGGAATAAAGAATGCCATTTGCGACTGCGCATGCCAAGAGTCCGACTTGTGAACTATTCTATGATTTTATATCTTAATATTTTTTAAAATTAAAAACTTTGGTAGTATACATACTTAAAAATGTTTTAAAAAAAATGAAATTACCTAGTGGCTTGGAACTTGGAAGTCGACATGGCCTATTTTATTTAAAATAAAAAATACTTAAATTATTGAATAAAATTAAGGTTGTCATTAAAATAGTTTAAATGAGTTTTATAATGACAATGGTGATTTTATATAAATCTTTTTTTTTTACCTAGTATATTAGTTTAGTTTAATACACTTCATTTTAATACATCGCCGAGATGCAAACCTAACGGAATCCAAAGTTCTCTTGACCCGTAGGTGTAAGGGCAGGAAGAACAAAGCTTCTAATTCTATTGAAACACCATTATCTAATAACTCGATACACCATCCATCAAGGTGTCAGGGCGAAACACGTCCCCACTTTCATATCATTAATCAGAATCTATAAATATTACACCGACACTTGTGTATCGAATTCTATATTTTTTTATATTCCGTTTACTATTCGAACTGGCTGTTAAGAACGGGACACAGTATTTTATATTTTTTAATCGAATTTGATTCAAAGACATAATATTAATCGATTCGAAATATCGATTCAATTTATGTTCAATTAACACCTGGCAATTAAAAAGGTGTATCGAGATAATAAATACATTTGGAAATATTCAACAACTTCACATAACATTGGAACATTTAAGTAACCGAATTGTAACAATTTGCGTGTCGCCCGACCGCCGAAAGACTAAATCGACTAACTAATGCTGTGCATTTCTAAAAGCATTAGCTTAAGTGCCTGTACATAAAACTGATAGGTATGCAATATATCCGGTCGGATCATCAATCTAGAAGTGATTCGAATAACATCGATACACAAGATCGATCGATGAAAAGGGAACACTAGATACGGCTTAGTGGTAACAATGTTGTTGATAGTTTAAAAGTATTATCGTATTTATAAGAATAGAGAAAGGCGTGGACTGTTATTAACTATTAAAAATAATTTCGCAAAAAGATTTTACAAGAAAGAAAGAAGATTATACAGAGTAAACAATTCTGAATTTACATTGTAAATTAAGTTTTGAATACTTTGATCATACTTAACTTAATTACTTAAATATGTCAAAAGTTCACCAGATTATATAGTGTCTTATTTCTGAAATAAATAATTAATTCATAATGCGATTTTACTGAACAAATTATATTTTAATATCCAATGTGTATGTACAAAAATATACGATCGTGAAATATGTACCAACTAATACACCAATATTATTTAAAAACGGTAACAAAATATAGAAACAATAATGAAATCACTCACAGGAAGCGAGATTATTATCTGTCAGTTCAACATGACATGAATAATTTTGTTCATAGGGGCTCCACGGTCCACCCCTATGCGGGCATTTGAACCATGTACTATGGCATGCAATCGTATCGCGTTTGGTTGCACGTCGCATACCAAACGTTTGTTGTACCTAGGTATTCTTGTATGGCGACACCCATTTGTCAGCATCGATTGCGCTTGCCATCACTCTGTGTGTCCAGACGTTCTAGGGTTGATAGACAGTATTTGCTACATAATACTATGTAGAATATAATCTAATAACATTTCTTTTTATTACTTTAGATATTTTTAGATGAGTATTGATAATAAGACATCTTTAAATGTTTTAAATTTTTGTTTATTGATATTTTTTTTGTTTTTTTTATTGATATAGATAATTTCTTTTTACATGTAATAAATTAAAGAAAGGTATAATAAAATGTGAGAAATAAGGAAAACCGATAAAATGTTTTGAAATACCTACTTTACTTGAAAAAAAGGCTAAATATATATTTTTTATTCTCGTTGCAATTTATAACATCAAATAAATTTATATGTGATTTAATTTAAATACATTTATATTTAATTATATAACTTGGCAAGTGTAATATGTAATTAATTTTATTCTGTAATTAACTACGGCATGAGTTAACCTCTGATCTAGATTGGCAACGATCTTGTGATGAAGAGATTGATCAAAACCTATTTATTAGAGCCACGTTTAAGAAGAAATGGTTGATTTTAATTAATATTATGTAATTATTCACATGACAAAACCGGTAAAGTATTAAAGACCCGCTCAGACGAAGGACTTGGTCCGATAAAATATACAAATAATTAGAAATCATAATAATCAAGACAAAGAAATTAAACGTGCTCACTAGCGTAGCGTAGGTACAATTTGTTGGTATTTATAAGAAAAAAAAACTTAAAAATAAAAGTAAACATTTCAGGCGCATTTAGTAGGGATCCTTATTTTATTTGAAAATAAAATATAGCCTATGTTACCCGGGGATAATGTAGCTTCTCAAATGTGAAAGATTTTTTGAAATCGCTTCAGTAGTTTTTGATTTTATTCGTTACAAACAAAAATACATCTTTATAACATTAGTATAGATGAGATTACTTTTAATTACCTATAGTATGGTTTCAAAGTATCCACTTTCTTCCTAAGGAAAGTCGCAGGAAGCCGCTGGATTCAGGCCGCTGCCAGCAGGTCGAACTGGAGACATTTGGGGAAGGCCTATGTCCAGCAGTGGACTTCTTGTGGTTGAGATGATGATCATGATGATCCACTTTCTTGATATTCACCCAGAGTCTTTCATAGTATTTATTTCCCTAATATTCAATGTTACCCAAAGGTAAAAAACACTTTACTTAGCTCATTGACAATACAAATATTGTCAATGAGCTAAGTAAAGTGTTTTTATATCAATTGATTGCGTGACGATATTAATTAACAAGTATCTTGATTCCTATCTTAACGTGTAATTTTACAATGTATTGAGATACTTACAGTCAGTAGTATATAACTTTGGGTATCCCAGAAAAGATTAAGATTTATGATTTTTTTTTGACAAAATAAGTTGAGTTCACGCCACCTGATGTTGAGCATTGTGGGTGGAGTCCAGAAGTGAGTGAGTATTACAGAAACTATATCATATCTTCCTACTATTTTACGGAGGGCTAAATTTTATGTGAAGGAGTCCTCCAGAGCAGAGGCTCTAAATTTTTTTAAACGCTTATATACAGAGGTATGTAATATACAGAGTTATGTAATTGTTTAAAAAAATATGTATTTATAACATAACAATATATCTACATTAATATTATAAAGATTTGTATTTTTGTGTAATGTTTGTAAGTACATTTCATCATATATTCGTATTTTAGCTAAAGTTTTTTAACCAAATATATCCACATAGGCGACCCAGGCTTTCCAAATTTTAAATGAATTCTGTACAAATTTTAGCGCCAGGTACTGTAAGCGATATGCTCACAGTTGCAGAAATAAGTGGGCGTTATTGGCTTATAGAGTGGAAATTATAGATTAATTACATCGATCATTTACTATTATTTCACTTCTTATAATCATGATGAATAGTAATTAATTAGACTTTTTTATTAACTTGCAGGTTTTATGGTGACTTTTTTTATTAAATTAAATTGATATGAAGTTATATGTAGACGCCTAACAATGTGCTGTACGAGGGAAATTGTTTAAGTGAGTTTTAATCCCATCATCAATTGGTGAAAGAGACTTACTTGGCAACAATATAATTATTGTGTTTTACGAATGATAGTGTTTTTAAATCACAATTATACTTAGTTAATTAAGAAACTTGGTATAATATTTTATAAACTTTTACAGATTAGAATCGTTTTTTCTTTTACAAAATGATTGTCGTCATAACTCTTTTCAACTCTTCGCCAGTCTATTATATTTTTATACGAATTTTAAAATCCCAACCAAAATCGAATGATATATTTATAAATGTATAGTACCTAGATACCTACGGAATAAATAAACATTCAAATGTTGCTTTTATTAGTACAATGTCGTTTAATTTTCACAATCTTTATTTAGTAAATCTAAATAAAATTACTGGGCTAAATGGAATATTGCGTCGGCGAGAAGGAACGCAAAGTAGATAAGCAGAATTGATAAAATTAAAACTTCAAATCTAAACCCACGTAACTAATAAAATGTCAGAAGAGCGACTTTCAAAAACACGTACAGTAGGCGGCAAAAACTCCCTTTGTTGCCGCATGAGCGGGCTGATTTCTTAAATAATGTCGGTTTGTGTAGGTAGGAGGGCCGAGCCACATAGCAGGCATAGGCGAGCTCTACTACAATCAGTCTTATTCCGCGCGGACGCGCGTCGATTAGTCAACGCCTCGTGCAGAGACAACGCTCCCCAACCTCCTCTCTAGGGAGCGGGTATCGATTCTTGGTAATCGATTTCGGTTTACTCGGTGAAAAGTATCGATTGCCAGCGATGTAATTGATTTTAGTTTAATGTTTTTCATAGTTTTATAAATTAGTCAATATAAGTTATTCGGAAACTAATTTATGTTACTACTCGTATAAACTTATTCCTTACGAATTGCTTTGCCAAATTAAATTACTCGAACAACCTTTATTTGGACTAGTGAGAATGAATCAAGTTTTTCTTTGACTTGAAAATTTTCCGAAAACTAAAACTAGAAAATGATTGCAAATTCATAATTTTCTCATAAATCAATTAACTTTCTTATGAAAATTGCTTTTAAAAAATAGCTTGTAATAAGACAGACAGACGAGATCTTTATATTATATTACGTAAGCATATTGTTTCGACTTGTCTATTTTAATAGTCTGATCATATAAGATAGAGTAACTGGAGGTTAAAAGGAAAAGAAAGTAAAAGACCTCGACCCGACCACCTCACGAGTATGAAGCGATCAATGTAAAATGCAAGAACATAAAGTTAAACGAGGTAAACAGTATTATCAGACGGTTATTTCCTAATCGCAGACTTAAACCTCGAAATAGCTCCAACAAATTACAGCTGAGAGCTAACGCTAAAAGGCAATGTTAAAACAAAGCCCTCGGCATGTGCGGATAGTAATAACCTCTAACCACAGCTTAAACAAGTTGATGAACATGTAAGTTTCACTATTGAAATTTTACATTTATACACCAACATAATTTGATATTGGTGTAATGTTTAATACTTCAAACACTGAAAGTATTTTTACAAATGGTTTACGAAAATTTTTAGAACTATCTACATATTAAACTTACAGCTAATATTGAAAGCCAAAGATTCAATAGTCGACCAACATGACTATTTTTATGACCAAATGAAGTGGTGATAATGATGTTTGATGCTTGGAGTTGGAAAATTAAGTTTCAGTACATCAACAGAATCTGGATAGCTAAAAAAATCAAAACTTTGCTGTAGAAAACATAAAAAATACAAACATTTTGTAACTACATAAAAATACCTACGATTAACTCAGAGAATAAGATGATTCAAAATTTCGCTTCAATTCAGTATCAGTCCAGTATAAAAATACGTAAAGTCGATTCGCTGTAGCCCATCTTTGGACTTGAAACGTTCTCAAATGTTTAAAACTTAGCATTTTAGTCAATTTATCAATACAGTTACAATAATAAATTTCAATATCATGGCAAGAATCAACTACGTCTTTGTCAACACACACATTATTGCAGTTATTATCCAAACGAGTTTCTCACTTATACCATGTATTTAATTTATCTATCCACGGGTTCTTTGCTCACCTTTATCAAAATTCATTACCTATATTTTATTCCCCGACCATCTGTTATCGCGAGTTTTCTCACTGTGGCATTATAATGAAGAGTTTAAATTTAGGCGTAATGGTTGACCAATAAGATAAAAGCGAGAGGGCCAGGATTGCAAAGTTAACGAAGCAGATACCAAGGACTCTAGCATTGAAGATATAAGGGAGAAAATAGGAGTCATGAATGTAGAAATAAGTGTGTAAACTTGTAATGACCGACGCTTGGACCGCCGCATACAAAGCAGTCGGCTACCAGAATAAAGTTATCTCGCGATACATCCCTGAATTAATGGCCAACTCGTTACTTGGGTATTGAGACGTTTGGGATCACTCGATGATTGGAAGTCATCGAACTTTTTGAAAATAAACACGAACTTTATACCTTTAGGTTAAAAGGCTTTTGAACGCGAATATTTGAGGTTTATTGCCTTACTTTGCTGATGTAAATTTATGAAGTAATTTTAAATCTACAGGTCAAAGAGTAAACCCATTCTACATTAAGCGTTCGAGAGTATATAACAGCCAGTAAATTGCTAGCGTAACGTCAACTGATTGTTATTAGTTCAATATTAACTACATTATGGGGACGGCAAGACAGGTGAAATATTTTTAAGAGGAATAAGTCTCACTTTTAGTATTCGCTAATACAATGTTATAGAGTACCTAACTGTTTTTGAAATTGTAATAAATATTATTTTGTAGAAACTGCCAAATAAAAGTAATGCCCTTAAATGTCTCCTCAGTAAAATGGTGGAACGTCGGCGACCAGGAATTTTTTGTGTTGATTGAATTCGAATAATATGTGAAATGATAGGGTATGGTTCCAGTAAGTAAAAGACATATAAGCAAGGTGATATTTGTAATGGCTTGTTGGTTATCATTATCATTATATCAACCTGTAGAGTCCCACTGCGTTATCAAGAATGTGTGAAAAAATAAATGACTTATCATTACTTGTGAGATGCTATACTTATTCTTTTTCATTATTTCTTTTTTTACATTATTTCACGCTTTATACCTACAGCCAGTTAACAACACGTTTGAAGTATGTACTTTATGGCTGTTGGGAGACACTGGTTTGACAAACGAAATTCTATGTAACTACATCAGCAAAAGTCGCTCCCTTAAAATACTGACTAAAGTAAACCAAATTACGATGACCAAGTTTAGTTATTAAATTAAGAAGGTTTAATAATATTTAATATGCAATATTATTTAATACAAACTTATGTATCCTCCTCTCCCCCGACTTGTGGAAGACGCAATATTAATATACTTAATTATTATGTTAATTAAATTATAAGAGCAGTAGAAACATTCAATTTTATTATTACTTCACTCTCCTGTGGCGTAACATTATTCATCAATTTTATAATAAAACCAAGACGTTTCTCGAAGATTATCATTTAGTTAGTCGCAATAATGGGTCCTTTTACAATAGTGTAGCAATCAGTGAGATCTCTATCATCGGCCGCTGTAACCGCGCCGGGCTGCGGTCTCAGACTATAATTTGCCAGTTTTCGCCGCCTAGCTGCCTGTAATTTTGTAACAACCTCGAACACCACTTTAAAGGCTTCATTCCGATACAAAGTTCCTTTTTTACATCAGATAACCTCGTAATCATTGGCTTTCTTACGTAAACCCACAGTCTCATATTGTGATGTAAATATAACTATTGTTTTATCTATATTAAGAAAATATAGTAATGAGTCAGTGACTTGTTTACTCAAGTATAGTTCTGCTTCATAGAAACCTAATCTGGTAACCAAATGTCCATTCAAATGCTAAGGACGCGTGCACGGCTATTGCGTTGTCTATTTAGAAAAAAAAACACTGTAGATTTTAAAATGTGCAAAGCACAAGTTGAAATATTTAAATGAGGCATGCGTGTGTCATAAAACGTCAAAGACTAGTGTAATAAATCATAAAGGAGATTTAGACAAAGGACTCCCGTCGTCCTTAGTGGGCCAGTTTCTTTGACTTGAAGAAATCAGGTCAGGATCACATGTGCTCCTGTTTCGTCTCGCATTGTGCAATCTTCCGAGTGCCATTGTAAAATTTGCATGCGATTTTTTTGTCTTGCTTTCAGTTTCGCTTTGTATTTAGTTTTTGTAGTGCGCTTAACATCAAATGACTTAAAATTGAGTTGGGCGTGGGTGGTATTCACTGTAAAAAGGGAAAGTTTGCTAAATCTATTGAGACATTTGAACAAACATAATAAAAAAAAGTTTGTGTTTCTATATCTCTTATATCAAATATCATAAAAATAAAGTACTGTTATAAATGATAAACGGATATTTCACGCATGTTTATGAAATAACAATACATATGGTACAATTTCCAGTAAGCATATTACCATTTCTATAACGCAGTATCGTCAATCGAATTCGTGGGAAGTCGAACGCGTCCAACTAAACAAATCACCGTGTCACTTCATCCATTTACTTGCAAATTTCGCGCAAAACTCGAGCAAAAAGAACCCGAGATAAAGGTACAAAAGTGTTCTATTCTAGTCGCCAAATGAATAATCACCTTTCACGTTTCTCCTTTCAATCTACGCTCGGCGATCGATCTGTGTCGCTGCGACTCTTTCAGCGGCGTCACCCTTGCCGCCACCTTACCTGGGCTGCAATTAATTTGAAACATCCCAAATCAGTATTACATTAAAAACGAAATAAAAACCCCACAGCCTGCCGTTTTTTCGCCGCCGCGTTTTCTTTTCCATTCAGATTTTTTTGACAGCACGAAAAATGAGACTCATTTATTTGACTCGTACACAATGTAGGACTGTTTGAGTACGAGTATTTGCTATAAATACGCATTTTTCTCTACATCTCCTTCCTCGTGGGGTGAGC
Organism: Endotricha flammealis; assembly: GCA_905163395.2. Lineage (NCBI taxonomy): Eukaryota > Metazoa > Arthropoda > Insecta > Lepidoptera > Pyralidae > Endotricha > Endotricha flammealis. Next base: position 5,430,736 of record LR990860.1, on the reverse strand, counting down.
ATTAGCCTCGGATGCGAAGGGAGCCTCACGTGTTCCCTTTGTTCGATTTCGAGATTTTAGGGGAGTGCTGATGCTTATATTCTCATGGAATCCATCAAAATAATCGCGTCCTCATGTATAATGGATCGCGGTGTCAACAAAGTTTCGTATGATTAACTTTGGTTGCGGCAAGTGACGGTAAACATTCTGAAAAAAAAGGAAATGAAATTAGTATCTGTACAACGATCTATAGAGTGTGTAAATGATTAATTATAGTCTTAAAACGACCAAAATAGCAGGAAGTTGGTAATTATTATTGATAATAACCCTCAAACTAAGCGTTTATCGGATGCTCAAACTCAACAAGTATCAAATCGTCATGAATATTAACACAGTGTTAACCATTCATTACCACACGCATAAAAGGCAATTGTTTCTTTATACATTTTAAGCATTTCCTTTTGTTTTTGAGTGCGGCGTGGAGCAGGCTATGTCATAGTTTGCCTTTGAGTGATTTGTCTGTACGCTAATAGTTTTTCTAAACCCGAATTTTAAGGTTGTTTCGTCTTTGTTGGTCCAGTGTTCTCTGGCAGCGAGACATCGGCTCTTTGTGTGATAAATGGCTGAACATAAATACGCCATTGTCTTTGCTCATTCAGTTATAATTAGGTAGCACAATTTGCTCTCGTGAATCGCTAATGAGCTGGTTATGTAGCGAGACTTTGAAACAATAAATGGAGCAAATCAATTTTACAATACGTTTAGTAATTTTTACACTTTTGACAGCAGCAAAGACGAGTAGTGAATACTAATAACGAATATTTTGAGATACATAGATAGGGATGCACTATCATACACGAGTATTATTATAACTTATCTACAACTTTATTTAAAAGCAAAAGATGTGTAGTTTTTAGTAATTTCTTAACAAACAGACATATAAACGGGCGTATTATTTTTTTAAATATACTCTTCCATTATTATATTTAGAATGCATTGTAGTATATAAAAAAATCAACTTAATCTATAAATGAAATAAACCATACCCAAAAACATACTCGATTATTTATGAGAGCGACAACATACAGTTGAGATCATCTGGTGTTTGTTGATACGCAACAGATATCCCACATATTATACAATAATGATTCTTATACCCATACAGTAAGGTGCAGTTGCAATTTTGTTTTATTATATTTTGTCATTCGCAATCTCAAGAATTGCCAAAGAAATAATGCAGATGTTATTCTTACGTCTGGATAAGAAATGTTTCTAGAAAAAATGAATTTCTTGGACTATGCTAGAATATAATAATATAGACAAGAGTATATTATATTTAAAGTTTATACACTATATTACATACTATTTATCACTACTATTAAAATGTGCTTAAAATCCATATTACATATACATGATATTTAATGTCATATTCAAAAGACAGCAAAGTTGTTGGTAACATCTTTTAAATATATGCTTGCAATATTCATACAAATTGTATTTGTAGTCTATCTGCCAGATAAATTATACAAAAACTGTTTTATCTGACGGTTGTTTGGACCTTAATAAAACAGATATTAAAACATTGTGAAACTAGCTTAATCTCTACTTGTTAAACGTGTGTCAGTAGCTCGCAACTGTTTAGACAAAGTCTGTCTACCCTTCATGGATTTAGAGGCGAGACGTTATACGTATACTTCATTGTGGGAGCCTGAAACGAAAATTCTTATCCGTAGTAATCAATCAGGGCCCGAAAGCATTTGTACCAACCTTCAGGCGATTAGTTCAAATGAAAAATTAATTTCGCCGATGATTAATATAATGGCGGGCAATAAAATTTAATCGTTGTTTGGAAGTTTTTACATCTTCTTCTTGTCTAAATTAATTTGTTTCGGGTGCGGATTGTAACCCTACGTTTTTGGCAACATGTTGTGACGGAATATCTACTTTGATGTTATTGGAAACTGTCAAATGATGAGAATAAAATCGCATCAAAGCCACGCGTCTGTCAGTGACCCTGAATCCGTCGGACTTTTATGAGTAGGACTACTATGACAATGTGGACATGGGTATAATATTGGTAGTTGGAAAGATAGAATAGCAGCTAGAAGATAGAAGATCTATAAAGTTGTAGGAAGTATAACTATGTGCTCAACTGGTAATTAAAAAAAACTCGGCAGTGGCGCTTCACGCTCACCTCACTCTCCGGTCAGACAAGTGAGATTTCTACAGGAGAGCCTTTTACAGAAGTATATAGTTTTATTGACTATTGTTATTATGATAATTTGTAATGCTTATTAAATTTTAGTTAAGATAAAAATTATCAAAATTACAAATCATTAAATTATTAATACAAATGTGACAGCAAACCGTAATGGGCCCTCATAAACAACAGTTTCCAGCTGATAGAATTAATACAATAATAATACGATTCCTAAAATACACTAGCCCATTGAAACCTGTGAGCCAAAACAATCAGGTGACAGGATGAGATATGACGTTTCGTTAAACAATGACTCGAATCTCCGCAATAATGGAATGAAATATTTGTGGTAACAATTTATATTCTAACGCTGGATCCAACTTGACAATTTATTAATCAAACCGATTACCTCCCCTGCAAACCCGGGCCTATTGTGAAAATATTGTCTCGCGAAACAATCCTATGAATAATTAAGGATTTAAATTTTCATATAACAAAAGCATAAAACAATAAAAGCTCTTCAAAGTGGACAATGGCATTCTGTGAGTGGCATTTTAGGTGCCCCTCGGTAAAAATTTTAATTCGTAGGACGGGACATGATTGTGGGGGACAAACAGATTAACACGTGCTTAGATGTAACTATGTTGCATTCCTGACTTTGGTTTAGTTTTGGGGATAATTAATATCCACTTATTAATCTAACGGTTGGACACTAGGGTGTTACCAACATTTTGAAGAAATTTTTGCCTAGACTTTAAGGACAATAATAATTTGGTTCTGATCTGATTTTATATTGGATAATAAAACAAAATATTAAGATCGAGCAATCTAATATTAGTTTATAGTGTGGATACTTTTTGTTTCATACAAAACTGAGTTGCGCAAAAATACATAAAATAAAAACAAATCAAAACTTATGTTGTCATTTTCTATTTACTGAAGAACGAAAAAGAAACTTCTGATTTGTTGTGGAGTTACTTAAGTGTAAAGTGCATTTGTGCAACTCACTGTTTCCCTCATAGTTAAATTTTTTAGACCAATAAAATAACACCAAAATCAAAGGATTCGTATTAAAAATTTAAAGTAAAAAAATTAAAATAATATTAGAATAGTGAGAAAAGTGTATTTTCCAAACATTGATTAGTACCTACTTCGATTTAATATGAAGTTAATTGAGAACTCAATTCTTGCATTAAACCAGAAATCAATTAAGGCCACCATAGGATCGTGTACTGACACATGTCGGCCCCACTTCCCTGAGCTTTTTCCATAACGACCTGTGAGCCCCTCCCTTCTTTAGAGAGAAAAGCATAATCCATCACCGTACGTCACCCCTATTTTGGTGTTGCCCGTCTTTTTTACGCACCCCCAAACGTACTATACACCTCTCACTCTCGCCCGCTAGGGGTAGTTTCTCTCAGTCGCCGCTTGACGGGTGATCATTTTTCTTGTGGCGCGTTCAATCATCGCGTCACTATCACTGTCTTTGTCTGTCAAGGGCTCGTTTTCTCGCCTCTCGCTCGCACGGGCCCTTCCTGTCTTTCTGTGTGTCCCTTATTTTCTGTTAGCGGTGCGTTCCACTACGTGCCTGCAGACCAAATATGGCCGTCTTTGTATTTGATTTTGACGTTTTAATTTTATTTAATGAAGCGGTCGGCATTTTAATTGCAAAGCTTTCGTTGAAATTGCATGTTCGTTCGTTCATATCAGATGTTCTTTAAATTACATCCATATTAATTGATATTTAATATATTATTTTAATTGTTTTTGTGCGTCACCAGCATATAAATAGTTAAAATTTAATTAAAAGTTACCTAGCGTGGCAGAGTACACTCTAATCCCCTGTATTACTGATTATGGGTTGAAATGAAAAGATGATATGCGTTACCATTCTAAACACTAATTCATTAAGGTATGTCTAGGTATGTGGAGTATGATCTAGGTATGTTTGTTTAATTAGGTATAGTAAAACTATGAAATCAAAGCCTGAAATATAATAAAATCTCTTTCGATCACTACTATTTTTTACATATAAATATAAAGAATAATTAAAAAATAATTGTCATTTAGATTAAAACCATTAATCATTAAATTCTATCAAGGCGTCAAAGTAAAACCGGGATCACACAGCATTAATCCAGTACCCAGTTGAAGTACGAAGCGTGGAAACGTATGCAAATGCACTGAATGTGTTTAATGCTTGTAGTAACCACGAAGTTTTCAGATAAACACTCCACTTCGTACAGGGTAGATACCCCCGGTATTGCAAGCGTCCATAGGCTACGGTGACTGCTTACATCAAGCGGGTCGTATGCTTGTTTGCCACCTTAGTGGTATAAAAAAAACTTTAAATAGTAGTAATAATATTTTTCTTAATTACTATGGTTGATATGGCATTGCCCTTCGTGTTATTGTTAAGAAACAACAGGAGTTTTGGCATCCTAGCTCAGGCAGCCTAATATTTTATTCCGTTTATAATTAACTAGAGAAACCCGCGCAACTTCGTTTGCGTGTATCCCGCTTTCCCGTGGGAATTTTGGAATGTATTATACTTAAAAACCTTCCTCTTGAATCACTCTATCTATTAAAAAAACCGCATCATAATCCGTTGCGTAGTTTCAAAGATTTAAGCATACAAAGGGACAGAGAAAGCGACTTTGTTTTATACTATGTAGTGATTACTACCTAAACTGTTTAAGATATACAATAAGTGATTTAATATTTATTTATTTTTACTTAATATAAGAGTGTTGTATTTTGTTAATATAAATGTGAATGTTAGTCAAACCTATCAAGTCTCTGTTTGGACCGAACTAAACTCTACAACCAAGAAAGTCACCTAATGGAAAGTGGTTGCCGTCGCCTGTGAGACGTTTCCAATAAGTTGCCCGCTACATGGAAGAGAACCTTTATGACCTCTTCAGGTTGCTGGATCATGCCTGTGGGTGTATTGAACATTAATTATTTTAAAAAAAATGCACTTTGCCTAAATATTTAATTTCAGAATTTTTACCCATAACTAATATCCAGTTGCAATAACGCTTTTTAGCCTAAATTTCACATTTAGTGTCATGTTATCTCTTTTTATGTTCTTTAGTTTAAGAGTGACAGCCATCATATATTTAACATTAAGCGTATTTGTTTAAAGTTTAACAGTGACAGCCATAATATGACATTAACATTAAAACGTATTTGTTTAACTCATCGTGAGTATGTATTTTGGATTCGAGATCGCCGCCTTGTCAACGAAGGTCGTCAAGATGGCGACCTCGGATCCTCACCGTACCACGTTGCCTTTTTAAAGTGTACTTTTTGGTTAAAAAGTGTTCATTTAAAATACTCGACATTGGCGAAAGTGTCGTTAAGACACGACAGAAACGCCATTAATTAAGGAAGAATTAAGAAAGAGTATGTATTTAATATTATATTTATTTTTTACAAGTGAAATTATACTTTCACGATTGTCGAAGCAAGATTTTCACGCTGTCAAAGTCGGCACCGAAGCATCTAAAAATCTCGTGTATACTGTGCTCCTGCAGAATGCCCGCGTTAGCACAGCAGCGTCCGTTTGGGCCAACCGGGGCCCGCCCGGGACCACCGTAGATTGACTTGTCAGAATATTTGAATTTTAATCCCTGCCAGACATTACATAAACGCTCGCTTATTTATTCATAAGCCTATGTGTGCACCCGTGTTTTGTTTATTCGAGTAGATTTGATTATAATTTAAAAATATATTTTTAATTAGTGAAACTCGCCCAATTTCGTCTGCGTGTATTTATTTATGCACAGTATCTCTATCAGACTTTTGATGAAATCCTACGGGAATTGCGTACTTTTCGGGATAAAAAGTACCCTATGTGTTAATGCAAAGTATCACCTATGCATACCAAATATCATAAATATTGGTCCAGCCATTTGAGCGTGAAGAAGTAATAAACATACACATAACTTTCGCCTTTATAATATTAAGCAGGATTATTTTTTTTTTACAAAAAATTAAATTAGTATTTTTTAGATCTGCATAAATAGGTACTAAATGTTTTTTGCTAATACGCAGGACAACTTAAGAAAGCAGTTTTTTTCTAGTGCAATGTCTCTTTAATCTCTCTAATTTATTATTAATTTAATAAATGAAAAATACTCTTTTTAAAAGCTTTTATTTATATACAATACAAACTCCTTAATGCACCAATAAATTACATAAAACAAAAAATATCAATGAAAATACATACTTTTTTGTTAAGCAGGTTTTACCAGGTAACCCGAGTGTAAAGGAACGTTGCTATCGAAAAGGTAAAGGTAGGTGGCGCGGTATAAATTGAATAAAAAAAAGTTAAACCTACTAATATAAATAAAACATACTAAAAGAGTATGATACATATAGGTATATTAAAAGCCAATTTCTTATTTAGCATTGACCGCTACATCCCAATAATAATTGCCACTGATAAACCATAAATTAAAACGATGTTACGTCAACGACGAAATAAAATTATTACCATTGCGGTTCCCGCCCCGGGCTGGGTGAGTTTCGCTCATACAGTAACGTGCATTGGACGGGGCGTGGTCGGCAATCTACTTAGCTGTCAGGTATTCAAGTATTTTTTAACAGTTTATGGCAGTGATACCGTGTACCGATTGCCAGTAATATATTGTTGTTTTTTCGTTTTCGTCTTGCGGGGGAGTTGCGATCGTAGTAGGGGTTTTTGAACTTGAACGTTCGTCTATACAAAGTGTGGAGGACCGGACCACTCCACATATGATGCTATCTGTAGACTTTGTCTACCTATCCGGAGACCCAGCTCTGATAAGAGCTAATCGTGATAAAACGACTTGGATGCTCCCTCGGTCACTTGTTTTGCGTCTATTACGCGTGTGGACTGTATACTAGGTGTTTATTGAAGAATATGTGACTCTACGTTAAATACTTGGCAAATAAAACTGATTCTAAACTTAATAAAAAACTGACTCTAAACTTCTAGGTAAAATAAAACTTTTTCTTTGTTCTTGGTAAGAGCGCTTGTGCTTCGGGCGGGATACTTGTTCCTTATCGGTGGCTATTCGGCGACTGACTACCGTATCAAATTTGGCCTCATATTTATACTATTTTCGCCCGAAGCACGAAAACACAAAATTCATTTATTCTTAATAAAATTACGTTCACAACAGAGTTCTATAGTCTACGTTTATAGAACAACAAACATTTTCCTTATATTCTTAGTAGAAGTACCTTTTTTGACCTCTTGAAGTTGGCACGTGTAAGGAACCGGTTCAAACCGGTTTTTTCCTACACGTGCCATATAAATACAAATTTATTTTAGCTTTTATTGAACATTCTTATTGGAAATGGACACCTTACTTCCCAACTATTACGTATCACGTAATTAATGTTCAATTCAATAGCGGATTATCGGAAAAAACGTGTATTTACTTTTGGTTCGCACGGGCCCAGCCAGTCGCAGCGCTGCCAGGCGCGTGCGAGCGAGACAACCTATCGATATACTCGATTCACAACTTATTTTTAATATTTACATAATAGGCCGTTACGTTTACATAGTGCTTATGTACTAAGCCGTCGTGTACATTCTCCCGCCGTCGCTTCGCGATCTCCTGTTGGCAACACGACGATCTTCTTGGTCGGGCGGCGCAACACGTTGCCGTTGCTGGTGGTGACGTCGACGACTCGTACCTCGCCGTCTGCACCGGGGAAGAGCCGCGTCACTCGTCCGCGCGGCCATGTCCCACGGGGCAAGTTGTTGTCGCAAATGATCACGACGTCGCCCTCCTTCGGTGTTGTCCCGCGGGTGTGCGTCTCCCGCCGGTGTTGGAGCAGCGGAAGGTACTCGCGCAGCCACCGGCGCCAGAATTCGTCGGCCAGGTACTGCGCGCGCCGCCAGTGTTGGCGCGCCGTTAGGTCGCCGGCATCAAAGACGCCAGGCGATGGTGAGTGCGAGTTCGCGCCCAACAGGATGTGGTTGGGCGTGATGGCCTCAGCGTCGTCGGGTCCCACCGCGACATGTGTCAGCGGGCGGGAGTTCACGGTGTGCTCAGCCTCGGCGAGCAGGGTGGCGAGCGTCTCGTCGCTCGGGTACTTCACGTGCAGGGTGTGGCGCAGTGCTGTCTTTACCGTGCGCACCAGCCTCTCCCACACGCCGCACATGAACGGGGCGGCGGGGGGCTGAAAGCGCCACGTGATGCGTCGTGCCGTTGCTGCCTCGCGGAGCGCGGCCACCGCTTGCATTGCGGCGGCCGCTGCCTCGCTGAGCTCCTTGTTGGCAGCCTTGAAGCACGTCGCGTTGTCGCTCCAGATTTCAGTCGGGTGGCCGCGGCGCGCAAAGAAGCGGCGCAGGGCGGCCACAGCTGAGTCTGCGCTGAGCGATGCAACGACCTCCAGATGTACGGCGCGTGATGTCATGCAGGTGAAGAGCGCGACGTACCTCTTCTCTCGACGTCGCCCCACGGTGACTTCAAATGGCCCGAAATAATCAAGGCCGGTGAATGTGAACGGGCGCGCATGGTGAGCCAGGCGCGCGTGAGGTAGGTCACCCGTGAGAGGTGTTGCGGGTTTCGCCTTCAACAGGCGACAGCGCGGGCAGCTCTTGATGACGTTCTTCACCGCGGGCCGCACTCGCAGAATCCACAGCCGCTGTCGCAGCTCGTTGACGACGATCTCGGTGCCGCCGTGGTGTAGCTCTTCGTGCACGTGTTGTATGTACAGCTTGCTGTACGGGTGGTCCCCGCACAACAACATTGGGCTTGCTGCATCCTCGGTTATGTCGGCGGCGGCGCTCACTCTGGACTTCACTCGCACTATTCCGCTTCCGTCGCGGAATGTGGTGAGGGCCGCCAGCCGGCTCGGGTCAGCCAAGCTGTCGCGCTGTACAGCGCACACCCACAGCTGCTCGGCGCGGAGAAGGTGTCGCGCCTCTAGTGGCACGTGGCTCCGCGCAGCAGGTTGGATGTCTCGGGGTGTTGCTGCGGCGTCGGCGCGGGATCGCGCCGCTGTCCATGTAGGGTCACTCGCTGCGTTGGCCCGCGTTCGCTTGCGGCGGGTCGCGGCCACTGTTGCAACATGTGATCTGCAAAGTTCGATGAACTGTAGTACTCGCGCAGTGGCGCGCAACAGGCGCGGCCAACGCGAAAAGCGTCGGACGTCTGGCAAGTGTCCTCCAGGCGGCGTCGCGACGGCAGCGCAGCTTAACTCCTTCTCTTCTCCAGTGTTGATGCGGGCGGCGGGCTTCTCTCGCTCGGCGGGCCACTCTTCTTCCGGCCGGCGTAGAAACGCGGGCCCATGGAACCACCGATGCCCGGCGCCGAAGTCCGCTGGTGTTGCACGGGTGGCGTCGTCGGCTACGTTGTCGGCTGAGGGTAGCCAACGCCACTCGCTTTTCCTTGTGATGTCTTCTATCTCGGCGAGTCGGTGGGCCACGAACGTTTTGAACGTCCGGGGCTCGGCGCGTATCCACGCTAGCGCCGTGCTCGAGTCGCTCCAGTAGACCCGACGCTCCGCCGTGAAGTCGTGCTCGTCAGTGACTGAGCGCGCCAGCCGCGCGCCCAACAGCGCGGCCTGCAGCTCGAGGCGCGGGATCGATGTCGGCTTCAGGGGGGTCACGCGGCTTTTCCCAGCTGCCAGCGCGACCCGCACCGACCCGTCGGCGCGCCGCATTCGCCAGTATACGGCGGCGGCGTAAGCTTCCTCGCTCGCGTCGACGAAGGTGTGTAGCTCGTAGCTCTCTGCGGGCTCGATGTCGTAGCACCGCGGTATGCGCAGCTGTTGATGCTGCCGCAGCTCAGCCAGCCAGCTGAGCCAGCTCGCCTGCAGTGTTGGTGGTAGTGGCTCGTCCCACCCGGTGCCGTGTCGCCATGTGTCCTGCAACAACCTTTTTGCCGGTGTGGTGATTGGAGCTACTAGCCCGAGCGGGTCGTATAAAGACATTACGACGCTCAGGGCCTCCCTCTTAGTCGGCGTCCGGGTGCCGGCCAGCACTTCCGGCGTCGCACGCTGTCCGTAGTTGTAGCTCAGCGTGTCCTCTTGCGTGTTCCAGAGCAAGCCGAGTGTTTTCTCAAGCTCGCTCCCGCCGATGGCGATGGTGATATCGGCGCGGCTGGCTGCCAAGGGGGCCACGGCGTCCGAGACATTGGACGCCCACCCGCGCAGCTCGAAGCCCGCGCGCCGATGCACTGTGTCGACTGCTTGCGTTACCTGTTGCGCTGTTGTCACATCGGCGTAGCTTGCGATGTAGTCGTCCATGTAGTGGTTGCGGACGATGGCGGACGCGGCCTCAGGGTACTCCTCACTGTGTTCAGCTGCGTTGCGGTCCTTGATGTAGAGCGCAGTGCATGGTGATGAAGTCGCGCCGAAGATTAGCGACGTCATGCGGAACTCTTCCGGTGGGGCGTCGCCTCGTTTGTCGCCTCGCCACAGGTAGCGCAGCGCGTCGCGGTCCTCTTTTCGCACTTTCACTTGCATGAACATTTCTGCTATATCCGCTGAGATCGCTACACTGTGTTGTCGGAATCTCATCACGACGCCCGGCAGCGATTGCAAGCGGTCGGGGCCCGGCAGCAACATGTCGTTGAGGCTGCGGCCGTGGCTGCTCGCTGCGGCATCGTGCACAACACGTATCTTGAAGAAGTTTCCGTCCCGATCCAGTTTCCTCTCTAAGTTGCGAAGCCGTGATAATGCGTTCGCATAGTTGTTCGGGATGACTTCTTCTTCTTGCTTCCACAGGAGTCCTGTTTCAAAGCGGCCATCTGGAAGGCGGCGGCTCGTCGCATCTAGCACTGAGAGGGCGCGCTGCTCTGGATCGCTTCTTGTTTTCCTCGCCGTAATCCCGATGGAATCTAGACTGAAATACTGCTTAATTATTTCGTCCATCGGCTCCGTAATGTACCCACAAAAGGCGACGGGGTGGCAGCGCGAACTTCGGCATCCGTGTATAACCCATCCTAGGTGGGTCAGTGAGGCGACCGGCTGGTCGCGCCGGCCCGCGCGCACCTCGCGGCTGACTCTGAGGTCCCAGTTGTCCTGACCGATGAGCAGCATTGGCGAGGCCTCTCCATAGGTGAGCGGCGGCAGGTGGTCTAAGTGGCAACAGTCCTCTAGCTCGTCCTGGAAAATAGACTGTGTTGTGAATGACAACTTGTCCACTGTGCGCGCGTTTGCGAGTGTGTATTCGCGGTCACTGTGCGCGCCCCGTATCTTCACATTCACAATCCTGCTGTTGGTGTGTTGCGTTTCCTCGCCGCCGACTCCCTGCACGCGCATTGCCTCTATAGGCCCGTTCAGCGCGAGCGCGTCCGCTATGCCGCCGTCTAGTATGGTCACGGTGCTGCCTTCATCCATCAGCGCGTAGACCTCCGCTGTCGTTCCGTTGCCGCCGGTGAGCACGACGGGCGCTATCTTCAGGTAAGCGCGCCGTCTTCGTTGCGTTGTCCCGGCGGCGTTGGTCTGCTCCACTGCCGGCTGTTCTGTAGCGGCAGGCTTATCCTCGTGCAGCAAACGATGGTGCGGCTGGCGGCACCCGCGCAGCCCGCAGGGCGCGGCTCGGCACCGGAAACGTCGGTGTGTGCTTGCTAAACATCTGAAACACACGTTGTGCTTGCGCGCCAGCTCCCATCGCTGTTGTGTCGTTGCCTTGATCACATTCCTGCAAGTGTAAAACTTGTGATCCGCCTTGCAGAGTGGGCACGACTCCTTCTCCGCCTCTGTGTTGCGCGCCGCATACGCCCGCTCCGTGCGGCGTCTCGCTGCTGGCTGCGCTATGTTGATGTCTCCGGCGCGCTCCGGTGGTGCGTATTCCGTCCGCTTGTCGGCCTCTACTCCCAGGAAGAGGGCCATCCTCTTCATGTCGGGGATGCCATCTTCTTTGACCGCTGCGTAGTCATACCACTTCTCCCGAAGCGCCGGAGTTAACTTCTCCAATATCGTGCGCACCATCGCAGTGTCGTGCAAATGGTGTATGCTCTTCATAGCTTCCATCGTCGCTACGATATTGGTCACCTGCGATGCGAAGATGCAGATGTCCCTCGGTGAGTCTGCTAGTCGTGGCAGCCTTCTGATCTTCTCAGCTTCCAACTCTATGAGGGCACCTGGTCTTCCAAATCGCCTTTCGAGCGCAGTCAGTACTTCCTCGGGTTCGGGTCGACGAATCAACAACCCGCTGACTGCCTCTGCTGCGACGCCCTTCAAGCTGCGTCGGAGTCTCACCACGTTCTCTGATGCGGAGAAGCTTGATGACGTATCCTCGAAGATGGCTCTCCATTCCAACCAATTTCCACTGTTCCCGTTGAAGATAGGTAGGTCCTGGCAGTGGGTAGGCATCCTTGTGGCCCCCTGCTTCATTCCCATGGTGATGGCCTTCGCTAGTTCCCCGAAGTCGAAGGCGCCCTCACCCCTGGCAGGCTTGGCACTGCTGCTACATTCTTCCTTTGTGGTGGCTGGTGGTGGCTGCGTTGCGTCGCCCGGTGGCTGTTGCTGAAGCCACCTGTTCACCTTAGCGACGGACGCGCCGCCGTCGTCCTCTTCATCCGTGTCATTCTCGCTCTCGGCTACGGCCTGGGCGCGCGCCAGTTGTGCCTCAGCCAGCATTACCGCTGCCTGTGACTCCGCTAGGCGCCGCTGAGCCAGCTGCTCCTTCGCCTCCAACTCCGCACGGATCTGTGTGCGTTTGGCTCGGGAACAGCGTGACCGAGCGGCAGCTGTCGCGGGCCTGCTAGGTGCGCGGTCAACGTCGACCGCGGTCCCGCTGGTTTGCGCCGTCTCTGCCGTCGTCGTGGTGTCCGTGGTCGTCGTAGCCATCGTCCCTGTAGACGTTGTCGGTGTGGTCGTCTCTTCCGACGTCTCGTCTGCGCCTCCCCTGTTGCTCCTCGTCACTGGCATTCTTCAACCTTCAAAATTCGGCTCGCGAAGGACAATATAATGTGGAGGACCGGACCACTCCACATATGATGCTATCTGTAGACTTTGTCTACCTATCCGGAGACCCAGCTCTGATAAGAGCTAATCGTGATAAAACGACTTGGATGCTCCCTCGGTCACTTGTTTTGCGTCTATTACGCGTGTGGACTGTATACTAGGTGTTTATTGAAGAATATGTGACTCTACGTTAAATACTTGGCAAATAAAACTGATTCTAAACTTAATAAAAAACTGACTCTAAACTTCTAGGTAAAATAAAACTTTTTCTTTGTTCTTGGTAAGAGCGCTTGTGCTTCGGGCGGGATACTTGTTCCTTATCGGTGGCTATTCGGCGACTGACTACCGTATCAAATTTGGCCTCATATTTATACTATTTTCGCCCGAAGCACGAAAACACAAAATTCATTTATTCTTAATAAAATTACGTTCACAACAGAGTTCTATAGTCTACGTTTATAGAACAACAAACATTTTCCTTATATTCTTAGTAGAAGTACCTTTTTTGACCTCTTGAAGTTGGCACGTGTAAGGAACCGGTTCAAACCGGTTTTTTCCTACACGTGCCATATAAATACAAATTTATTTTAGCTTTTATTGAACATTCTTATTGGAAATGGACACCTTACTTCCCAACTATTACGTATCACGTAATTAATGTTCAATTCAATAGCGGATTATCGGAAAAAACGTGTATTTACTTTTGGTTCGCACGGGCCCAGCCAGTCGCAGCGCTGCCAGGCGCGTGCGAGCGAGACAACCTATCGATATACTCGATTCACAACTTATTTTTAATATTTACATAATAGGCCGTTACGTTTACATAGTGCTTATGTACTAAGCCGTCGTGTACACAAAGTAATGAAAAACTTACTTATTTATTATTATTGACAAATTAATTTTCAATTTATAAATTTAAGTACGTATACATTTTTAATTAAAGCTTACAGAGATGGAATCTTCACGGGTTACAATGGAACTTATTTATTTTACGTTACAGTGAAAAATAAGAGATCTTTTTCATGATAATGTAAAATAAATATATCTTTTCACATAATACATATTAAGTGAAAAGATGCTTATATACCTGTAGGAGACTATGGGTGTATAAACATCTTTATTTAGTACTTTGAGCTTCAATGTTTATAATAAATAACTATAATAATTCAAATAAGAATGTATTCTGATTTTTAATTATCTTTTTTTATTGCAATACAGGTTGCCCGTGATTGCGTACGCCCTTTGGCCATCAATTTGCGCAACTTCAACTCTACATGAAGACGATGAAAATAAAATAACCCTTCTTTTTCTTATGTGAGTGTTTTTAATTATTTATTTAATTGTCTTTATAAATAAACATAATGATAGAAATAGTATTGTGTGAATAAAATCATTACTAATATTATAAATGAGAAAGTGAGTTTGTTTGTTTGTTATTCCTTCACGGCTTGACTAAGCAGCCGATCATTATGAAAAATTGCATATATTGTACAGGTACAGAGCCCAACATAGGCTACTTTTTATCCCGTGAAAGTATGTCGTATCAATGGGAAAAGAATTTTTCTACTATAGAGGGCGCTGTATCGGCCAACAGATGGCGCTACAAGTCGCGATATGGGCATGGGTTGTTTTGTTGTCAAACGAGATCTATGTCATAAAATTAACGAGCGAAGCCACAGTAACGTTTAGTGGACTTATTTTAGTTTTAAAACATTTTACTAATAAGTACTTATATGACCTTTTAAAACAATCTAATTGGACTTTCATTATACAGGGTGACTTTTCAAGGCGTTGGCATTTTTTTTAAATAAGCTCTAATAGTACAATATAAAAATATAACTTTATTGTAATTATATTTAATCGTAGTATTTTTTGTAAAACATTAACTTGAAAACAGTGGCGGTCCTTATAAAGCCGAAAAGCCGGGCTTGCCCTACTAAAATATGCAATATAGTATAAAGATCATGATTCTTAGTCCCTCCTCAAAAAATGGCAACCCCTTGAAAAGTCAACCTGTATTTTTACACAGTCATGAAGTGGATGAAATATAGAAAAGATACTTTTTTTTTTTGAATTTTATATAAAAGTAATTTTCATTATTAGCAAAAAAACTTTATTCTTAGTTTTCCCTGGTTTTCATTTGTTGGCTGTACCTGTACTAGGGTAGTACCTGGATTTTATACCTACGTTACTGCTCCACTTTTTTTCCCTTTGACACATACATTCGAGAGATAGTGGTGTCCATTAGTGTACAAGACTGAGTGAGAGCCGACACCAGTTGTCGGATCCGACACAATATAAATATTCAATAGGGGTTTGAATATGTTAATACAAGTCTCCTCATTGGATTGTAGATTGCGCCGTCGTTTTTATCTTATACGACATTTAACTCGGGTAATTCAATTTACCCCATTTGCATAATGTCGCTTGCTTTCTCAAGTAGGTGAGTATGGAAATCTTTCTTGGGGAAGTTCGATGTTATTTTTATTCTTAAAAAGGACATTTTATTTTTTGAATTTAAGATTAATGTCGTTAATTAAATTTTGGTTATAGGATGTTTCACTACTTATTAATAGATTTGTATGTCAGATAAAAAATGATCATCAAAAAAAAAGTCAAAATCATACAAATTATCCTTACCAAATATTATAAATGAGAAAGTGAGTTTGTTTGTTTGTTATTCCTTCACGGCTTGACTAAGCAGCCGATCATTATGAAAATTTGCATACACATTGTTAGGGGTACAGAGCCCAACATAGGCTACTTTTTATCCCGTGATAGTATGTCGTTCCAATGGGAAAATATTTTTTCTACTATAGAGGGCGCATGGGCCAACAGATGGCGCCACAAGTCGCGCTATGGGTTGTTTTGTTGTCAAACAAGATCTATGTCATAAAATTAACGCGAGCGAAGCCGCATGGAAAAGCTAGTTATTAATAATTTATTTATCTGACAGATAAACTAAATAGAATTTATCAGTAACTTGTGAAACAGAGCCAATAACAAGTACCTGTAAAATTACTATAACCTTTCCCAAGTAAATCTAAGAGAAAATTTAAATTACTCTTTTGTATATTTTCTAATACAATATGATTAATCAAGAGTAAATAATTATATAAGCATATTACATACAATTTGTACGTGATGCAAGTTGTACAACCTCTTCAGTTCTTCAGACATTTGTTTTATTGCGATCTTTTAACACTTCGATATGCAGTCTTTCATCTCTCATCACACACAGGTGATAACAACTACCTACATAAAGATAGAAAGTCACATGACAAATAATTTCCATTGTCTCAGCCCACACATTCGTTGTTAACACGACACTATAAAAAAAACTTGTCAATTGGGAATGAGACTTGCATACATAAGGTTCTGTATAAAATGAAGTGAAGAAGTTTGCTCTGACATCTTTTTGATAACAGGGCATGTCTCCCTCCACTCCCAAGAGTAGAATGAGTACTGGTGATGAAAGAAGTTTCTATACAGCACATAGTGAAATATATACTTTAAAAAAAAGTGGTTTAATTCGGATTTGGTAACGAAATAAGCGTTTGAATAGGATTTTTTATTTTAAATTTAAATTTTGTGTTGGGGCATGGCTTCTACAAATTCGTGAAGCGGAACTTACCTACGATCACTTTTGCAAAAATGGGAGACTAAATGACTGGTTATGTTTTCAAACAAATCTGAGCTAAATTCGTATTTACGCTGAATGCACACTTGCTACTTAATCCTAATGACGAGTACTGATAATAAAAAGGTGAAAGTTGTGTGTATGTTTGTTACTTCTTCACGTAAAAATAGCTGGGCATATATGATATTTAGTATGTAGGTGGCTGATAACGTAAAGTACGCGATTCCCGTAGGATTTGATCAAAAGTCTGATATAAATGGCGCTGCTGTGCATAAATAAATACACGCAAACGAAGTTGCGCGGGTTTCACTACTTTCTTATATCAAATACTATAGAAGACTAATACGCACAGCTTCGGAAGAATTCGGGCAAGACGCGACACTAGCGCCTCTACGGCATGAGGGCGGCATGAGGTGAACGATTTTAAAACTTTTGTGCGTTTTGTATGCAAAATGTTAAAGCGCCCCTAGCGGCATGAGGTGAACGGAGGTTTTTTGTATGCAAAATGTTATAGCGCCCCTAGCGGCATGAGGTGAACTGAGGTTGCCAAGTCATTGTATGAGAAACGTCAAGAGCTGTGTGAGCGTTTTAGTCTTCTATAATATTTGCTTATATTGCGTAGCTTGACCGTAAGCAGAATATATAAAAAAAGATAAAATTAAATTAGTGTCATAATACTGCAACGCCATCTAGTAGTTCAAAGTAACATTACAAAAAACTCTCGACGAGAGCAACGAGAGTATTATGTAATTTGGTACTAGGATTCCCATCTCTCTACAAAAGGGCGCGGAACTCTGAAAAGGTTTCATCACACTATTTCGTACAGCGAATGGAGATATAGAATTAATCGGACTCTAAAGGTACACAAAGCCGTGAAATATTGCTCGCTCGCTCGTACAATAGCTACGTCTTCATCACAGGTCTATTGTCTTTTTTTCTTAGGCACCACACGGATTGTTTTCTGTTACATACTGAGTTGGGAAACGTGTTCATGTGTATGCTCATTTATAAGAGACTGATGAGTTACGATAAAATTTATGTACTTTATAATGCGCATAGTCTGCAAGAGTTATTTTGATCCTGGATTTGCAATATTTTTTTCATTCATGAGAAAGATTCAACTAAAATTTTGTGTAAAATGATACATCTCTATGATTATGTAAAAAATCGTTGAGTGTTAATTTTGACGATATAATTAATTTGTAAGGAAAGATTTGAGGCACTATTTCTTTCATCGAATCTTAATAATACCTTCCATTTTTTACTAAACATACATATGGTGTGTATTTTTTTATAAAGCGTAGGAACGTATAAAACTCGCAATACAATAGGATGGCGGCGCTCTTCATTCCCCGTTATCAATCTACCATGATGCCATCTGTGACGCAGCCATTACTCAATTTCCTTACAGCCGAAAAAGAACGCGTAAAAAGAACCCAAAGAACGAATTCAAACAAGCGTTTAGAAACTTGGAATAGAGACGCGTCGTTTGATCGTGAGTTTATTTTTTTATTCTTTCTTATAAAATATTGTTTTACATAATTTTCGGCCAGTTGGTGGGTCGAGTTAACATTAATTAATGAGGTTCCTATATTTTTGCCAATTGTTGGTGGTAAAAGTGTTGTTGGTACATAGTTGACGGTTATATTATACTTAGGAACGTAAATATTTTTACTAAGGGAACTCTGGAATTGTTACTCAATTTGAATGATATTATCCAACAAGAGACAATGTCATTCCGCTAATGTCTCTTTCTTTAATTTTGTTTAAAAAAATAAACAGAAGTTTAAATATGATTAATGTTGCCGGTATAATATTCTAAAATTTTTCATACTTTATGGACAAAGTATGTACTTCCGAGTGCACCCACGCACTTCCAATTTTGGGTACTGTTGCAGTATGTTGGTACCTACCACTGAATGATAATTTAAATTCATTCTCTCCCGCCCGCGCCATCATTTGGACAAATGCTACGTCATTTGTCTAAGGGAGTGAGGTATGAAGCGGGGAGGGATCCTCTTTACAGTTCATATCCAATTTTGAACCTACGACCCATGGTTATTAGACACCTTTTACTACGGTTACATGTGATCAGATTCCAAAAACTTCTGTTGTTGTTACGCTACGCGACATCAATCCCTATGTTTCAGAGGTAAAAGTTTATTTAGGCTTGCCCGTTCAGAATCTCATTTCGTAAGCTTCCGAAAACATTTTCTCAATGAAATATGGAACTTAAAAAGAATGCAGCTCGGTCTATATTCCAGCCGCAAACTTTGCTCTCAATGGGTATTGAATTAAAACTTACCGTATTTGTGCTACGTTAACTAATTAATTTAATTATTTATTTCATTGTTCGCATGTTTATTCAATACAGATAACTTTAATGAATTCGCATCAAAGTAGTTGCTACCGTATTCATAATAACACTGTAGTGCATCAATCAATCTATCAATTCATCTTTTGTCAAAAAAAAAACCTTTTTTGTAAAAATAGTACTATGGACTTTAATTTAATAGAGGTAGATCACAGCGGATAATCTGGTCAAATCGGAGCAGCCCGTCTGGGGAAGGACCTCCACCTTACAGAAGATCGTAGCCAAATAGCATTGGTCTAGACCATGTTGTGTTCCTACGGTGAGTAAGGTCTCCAGAGCTCCACTTGGGGGGGTTGGGAGGGTTGGTAACGCGTGAGTGATGCCCCCGATATTGCAAGCGTCTATAGGCTATGGTGATGCTTACCATCAGACGGGCCGTATGCTTGTTTGCCAACTTTGTGGTATAAAAAAATGATTGTTTTTCTGATTAAAGATGAATCGTAGAAATATCTAAGTTAGTGATGCATTGCTGACGTTGTCATTGTAAAATTAAGTAAGAAAAAGGATATAGTTAGAGAATTAATATTTATGTGTCATGTGTCATTATGTGTGTGGGAGGCTTATTTAAGGCATTAAAGGGATACTTTTCTTAACTTTATAGTCGATTCCCCTGTATCAGCTGCGTCATATGAAAGTAGCCTGAAAGTGACCTTAGAACTCTTTACGTCGAGGTTGGAGCATGGCTTACATTATCACTTAGTTTAACCAAAATGAACTTGACGTTAAAACGAAAAGAAATTAAAATTTAATTAAACTTATAACAACATTACATCCATTCATTACATCCCTAGAATATGTAAAACGAATATTTATATTAAAGATCGATACTTTTTCTCTTTTAAACAAACAATACAAAATAATCGTGCTCCGTAAATGTTATATTAATGGTTGTCCATTTGTTCAAGTGAAATAAATTTGATGAAATTAAACGGAAAAAACAGTATGAATAATTGCTGTTCGTGTACTGAGTGACTCGCCTCTGGAAGCGAGTGTAAACATATAAAATGTACAATTATTTTGTTTATACATATCTGACTATTGTATAAACAAGAAACATCTTTTTTCATTTTAAAAGTGGAGTATCTGCAATCTTTCGTTCGTATCTTTTAAATTCATATCCACTAATCAATTCATTCATCTATTTACCTCAACGGCTCTACCAAAGCAAATGTCAGCTTATAAGATAAATGTATAGTTTAAATTAACTCTTAGTACTTAATTTATATTTTCTTGTATCTGTTACTAAGAGATAATTTTAATTTTTCTTGTAAGACTCAACTTCCAAACTTATCAGTTTAAATGTATTTGAAGCTTCAGATAAGAATAAACAGGTAATTCAAATTAGATCATTTTAAACAAGACCAAGAAATATTCCAAATATGAAAATATTATTAGCAACCTTCGAGTAGTATCACTTTTGCTGGCCACATAGTAAAAATAAGAACAGCCATAGTGTTACCACAGCATAACAACAATATTACTTTCAGAAATATGCAATCAGATATCAGAATCAGAATCTAAAGCAAGCATAATTTGTCAATTGGAAGTAAATAAACATGATATTTCGCCTGGGGTCGCTGGACCTGTCGTGTACGAGACTTCGAGACTCCACTTATACTATACAATGTAGTCTCGAAGTCTCGTACTCCAGGCCATCTCAAGCACCTTTTTTTTATCCAATTAACTGTCTTAAAAAAGTACACATCAGTACAAGTAAGATTAGTTGCAAATCAAGTGAGATTATTTTGACGTGGCAACCCCGAATTCGCCGAAAGCAATCTAGTTGGGCGCTGCGGGATTACTCGTTTCTTTTTTTATTTTACCTAATTGTGCCCGCTGTATGCCCCAGAGATGGGGTGATGTGTCGCGGAGGCTGCTGCCCTGCGCGGAAACCAATTTCAAAAGACCCAGAAAGGATACAGAGGATGGATTTGGTTCTTATAATTTTTTGAATCTCACTAGCTGTTTCTCAAGAGTTCTGTTAAAACAACCAGCCCACTCTTAGTCTATGTTGGTGACAGTTACATCATTGAAAAATCCACATCTAGAGAATTATTGTACATACACAAACAAAAACAAAATTGTGTAAAGTAAAGATATGATACAAAAAATTTTAACAATACAAACCTTGTTTTGGATAAATTGGTATTATTATAAGTATATTTTTATTAATAAAGCAAACGAATCTGAGTAAAGAATACTTATTCTATAAAACAAATAAGTTCAAATAAAAAGTATAATATTGCACTGTGACAAAAATGTAGAATTAGAAAGTAGGTAGCCGGCCATTTGAAAAATAACATTCCCAGATGAACAAGTGCTTTGTCATACCAAAATAATCCCCGACACTATCTGAGTACGCTCTAAAAATTCTATAATTTACATAAAGATACGTATCTACAGAAATCCAAATAGGGAAAATGTTATTCCGAAAGGATATCCCACTCCGGCCCTGGACGAAAGTGGCGCCCCCCTCAACCCGCGAGTGACACTGACGGATCGCGGGACATTAGTCATAGTCGAGACCTCCCGTTCTCTCCTCCCGCACCTCTCACCATCCCCCTATATACCCTGTTTATTTACTTTTTGTAACGGTATTGATGTTTAATTATAGAACCCTAATGTAACTCAGCTAATTTTGGCGCGTACTGTTTTCGTTGTAATTTTTCATTGGCACGCGGTTTTACTTTGATGTGTAAACTATTTTTATAACGGGTCATTTATTTTAGTCGATCCATACTGTATTTATCTATATTTTTTTTGTTTCTTGTTTTCAGCGGTGAATAATACAATAACTAATGGATATAAAGTTACATGTGTTACTCATTTAATTAACTACACCTCGATGTATTCATTAATTTTACTTATAAAAGTAATTGACTTTGGATGACTTTATATTATAAAGAAAAATATGTATATGTATAACTTTGCACGCTGATAACACTAAATAGTCTACCTTAAAACAAAAGAACAAACACGAGCTCTACCATAATTTGTAATGATAATGAAGTAACAATTGTGATAACTAAAATGCAAATACAGCTTCCGAACAATCATTAATGATTCGATCAATCATCGTTCCCATCATCACGATACCTGAGGGAGCCGCCCCACCTTATCACAAGCTAAGATAAATGACTCTTGCCTATCTGTTAATTAAGATTTTCGCGACCTCTCACGTGTAGACGGATGCCGGCAATTTAACTTAGAAGAGTATGTTGTTTGACGTAAAGAAGATTTTTTTTTCATTATAATTTTATTTAACGTATATATTTTTAGGCTAGGTGGTGTTGTGTCCCACTGCTGGACGAAAATAACCTTAAGGAGGAAAATAAGAAAATGAAAATAAATTTTATTTGTAGGGCATTAATTATTATATTAAACTAGTTGTTGTGTGTGGTGATTTTTTTATATTCAGAGAATACTAGGTATTATTTTTATCTACGGCTCTCTCGAACAGCTTATCCGTCAAATAAACTGACAGTTTTAAACCGATCTTGTCTAATACAGGTTTGATTGCTTAGACGAAATAGCATATTTGAGATTCAAGTAGCAATTGGAGAAATTGGTCCTAAGTGTTATTGTATAACCAAAAATTAACTCGATCTCATAATTTTTACAGTTTTTTTTTGCCTTAATGAGATATTTTAATATGGATAATTTTAAGTACCATTCTGCATTAATTTTCTAAAATAAGATATTTAATCGTAAATTAAATTTGACAATGCCAATTTAAATCCATAAAAGTCCTGAAAGATTTCAATTTAAATATTACCATACCTACTTGAGACATTTTTAACGATCATTAAAAATCTACAGATAAATTATAGTTGTCAAATAATTTTCAAGATACGATTAAGTTTGTTTTTAATAATGTTATCGAAGTTAAGATCAACCACTGGCAATTAATAATCTAGATAATGGATTGCTTCTAAATTAACACGTCTTACTAAATATTCAAAACGATTTATAAAAAAAGCACCACGAATGAAGGAATATTTGCAAAGTGTATTAAGATAAAGTTGAAATAGTCCGTTGATCACCGATAGAGGGCGTGTCGAGCGATCATTTGTCAGGAAGAGCCCATTAGGGTCGAATCTGGCTCAATCTCGGGGATCAGGGACCTAAATACGGCCCTGGACAATAGGCGTTGATGGAGGCACAATTTTAGCGTAGTTTAGTCTAGATTTAATACTAGCTGAAAATAGTGAAAATAAAAATTCTCTTAATACCAAACTCAAGTAACCTATATGTTATTGGAGCCCTGGTTCCATTATGCGGCTGTATCAGTCTGATGCAATTTATTGGAGCCCTGGTTCCATTATGCGGCTGTAACAGTCTGATGCAATTAAATATTATTATTTGGTAACTTGTGTCATAATAAACTACCAAGATTGATATGAAAAATCATTACCAGATTATCATCATCTTAGACACAAGAAGTAGATTAAATACACTGCTGAACGTAGACCGGCCCAAAGTTATTAGTATGGAAAAGTTAAATTAGAATATGAAAGTTTACACTTTCGATACAGAGTCGTGTTTTAGTGATAATAGAACACACAAAAGATTATCATCACTCCAATTTGAGTCGACCAACCCGGAAAATTCAAGCACGACCAATAGCAATTTACAAAATGCGATGAAAATCTGAAAGCGGCGATTATAAAAACATTACATAGATACAAACTTATCGAGACCGCCAATCAGATACCAGAACACGAAATAAATCGATGTTACATCCAATCATTACTCTATGTCAGGATCGACTCAATTAAAATATCGTTAATGTTTTAAAACTATTCGGAAATGGACCTCACTGCGTACGTCTTTAAGTCGTATTTCATATTACAGTAGTTTTTACCTTGCAATGGTCATTATGGTAAATGTAGTATACTATAAAACCACGAAATCGCCGTGTCGGAATCGGAATAAAGGCAAAATAAACAGTCGGTACGGAGGCTTTGAATAAAAATAAGCCTGTCATTATAAAAATATCAACTGGTATTTAAACCGCAAAAGAAAATAAATTAAAGACAATCAAAATATGTTTTCTGTTGCAATGATTACGGCAATATGAAACTGTAATTTTATGAAATAAACAAAAACGCAACAGAAATATGACATTGTGTTTATGATACCTAAGCCAAAATCGAACAAACTTCATCTTTACAAAATAAATATTAATAAAAATCATACTATTAGTTTATATTTGTAGGTTTTACCGTTGTTTTTAATCCTGTTCCTAGTTCCTACTTCGGTTTTAACCTGTCTCTATACACAATTTCATTGAATTTTTTTCAATGGTTTACTAATTTAAAAAAAACACATAATATTCAATTTACTCAGTAAATGTCATTTGTTTAGATTTTTAGACACTTTTATAATATCATAGTATTTTACTTAAGTTATATTTGACCTAGAGATTTATATGCATAGTACTTATTTGTATTTCTACAGACTTTCATACATAGTATTTTGATACACTATGCATAGTCTAGTTAATATCATTGATGTTACTTTAATCATTCATTTTAATTTTGCTTTTAATACAGTAGGTATCATTTTATAATTCAGAGAAAAGCAGTAATATTTTAAAAATGTTTACACTCAACAACATTGTGTAATGTTATCCTTGTGTACAGGCGATAAATTACAAGTAATTTTGTACTGGGTGATACCTGAGCTTCAGTGAAAAAACACGAGACATAGACGTCTTGGTGCGTCGCAAATTACGGTCATCATCTTCTCATCAGAGGCGTGGGTAAGCGTTGATGTATAGGACTTGGTAAGAGGAGTAGAGGTGTGACAAATATACATTTTTATAATGTTTTGTGTATACGAATACATTGTCTCTGAGAGACAATTTTGTATAATGTTTAGTATAATTTCTATACGAGTACATGTACGGCTTATAAAGTTTAATAATTCAAAAGTATCATACAAATAAAAATAATGTAACTAAAAGAGAATCAAGTACTGATTTCTGGGAATTTCAAAGATTGATAATTAATTAATGCTGACAATCATAAAAATATGTTTATGAAAATCAGGAAGTACACATTAAGCCAAAGTTCCTCAGGCAAGTCTGCAGTTTCCACAAAACTAGCGTATGGTATGTTCGAGTCCGAAACATCCGCGTTACTTTCCGGTGAATCCGGTGATTCAAGAATTAACTTTTTAGAGATTTCAACAATTACTCATTCTGTATTCATTATTAGTCAGATTAGAATACACAGGTCTTTATTTTTTAGGTCAACTAGTCTAATAAATAGTTTTTTATTACCACTCCATTATGCTCCACTGCAGGGCAAAGGCTTTCACTCAATAGTCTAATTGGACAATGTTTAATTGAAGTACTGCTAAGAAAAGCACACCAAACTTCTCTATTTCTATCTCAAATTAGCCTGTATTAGCCAATAAGCAAATCGTCTTTCAATTATTTCTTCGTCGTCTGTTTATCAAAAGCTCTTCATGGTACCTAATTGTAGTTACACCTCTGTCCATTTTTCAAGTCTACATAATCTTTGCCATAAATATGAGTACCTGTACGTCGTCAGAGAGAGTTGGCTTGAAGAGTAAATGGGCGTTCAGTGTTAGGTTTTAAACTGTAAAGTTCAAGCCATGCAAGAAACAAATTACGGGGAAATGAAATCTTCGTAAGGTAACTTTAT
Organism: Endotricha flammealis; assembly: GCA_905163395.2. Classification (NCBI taxonomy): domain Eukaryota; kingdom Metazoa; phylum Arthropoda; class Insecta; order Lepidoptera; family Pyralidae; genus Endotricha; species Endotricha flammealis. The sequence goes on along the minus strand of LR990860.1, from coordinate 5,404,949 downwards.
ACGTCATTATGTTATTAAAATTAAATTTACGTGAAGAAAATACATACTTCGAATCATTTTTGATGAAAAACAACTACACACTAACAACAACTAACTAACAACAACTACGATAGTTGTTGTTTTATTTTTTTGCATAGGTAATAAAATGGTAATTAATATGAGAATTAGATTTGAAATAATTATCACGTATCCCTTTAATATAAATGCTGAAAAAACTTAGGATCCTATCAAAGTTTCAGATAGTCTATTTATCAAATAAAATTGTTGATACTTTATCTTAGCAAGCTGCTGTTATGAGAGAATTAAAAACAAAGGTTTTTCTGATAATAATAACATAATCACGAATAGGACACTACTTTGTATTAGGTATACGCTACAATATGAATACTAATTATCTTCTAAAACATTTCATGAAATACTCAAACTCAAATCATATATTCAGATACTGGACCTTCACAGGCAGTTTCTCTAAAAACCCTGAATCACATCCTACAGTCCTGTATATCATACATACCCTTTTTGTTAACTGTACTAATTACTAATAAACTATTAGCTAGTATCTGTTGCTAATGATGAACTCAGTGGCTTGAGATTAGTTACAGACAGTAAATCATACACAGCATTTAGAGTTAAATGTAACAGTTCAATTTTTTAAATAGCTTACAGATATTAGAAAGGTAGTAAGGGGGTGACGGTGACTAATCGATGCGCACGCGCGACGAATTGACATGACGGTGAAACAATTGCTCCCATTTTTGACGTAAAGGTAGTCGTAGGTGTATTTTATGATGTGAGTGGACCAGTGTCATTTGCGGTTCTGTATGTGAAAAATGTGTAAAATGAGAAAGTGAGTTTGTTTATTTGTTATTCCTTCACGACTTAACTAATCATCCGATCATTATGAAAATTTGTATACATATTGTCAGGGATACAGAGCCCAACATGCCGCCAGCCAGCCCGTGAAAGTATGTCATTCCAATGGGAAAATACTTTTTCTACTATAGATGGCGCTGAAATTCGCAATTGCCGGCCAACAGATGGCGCCACAAGTCGTGACGTGATCTTAATCATGAAATTAACCGCGAAGCCGCGTGGAAAAGCTAGTAATTGCATAAATAAATAAATTCTACATAAATCACACAGCGCCATCTTTTTTTGGAAAATGCATGGTCCCAAAAACGTCCCAAAGTAAGCTACGCATAACCTGCTTGTGTCTGTATTGATCGCTATTCGTGCGTCTACAGTACGTAGTCGACACACGAACAGCGACGAAATCTATGAAACCTCTTGTTTACCAAAAACTGTCGAAGTACGACCAGCGACCAATACCTAAATTTATCTTGACGACCTCCGTGACGTAATGGTTACCACGCCAGACCGCCACCCAGGAGGTCCCGGGTTCGATCCCCGGTCGGGTCATGATGAAAAACGAACTTTTTCTGATTGGCCTCGGGTCTTGGATGTTTATCTAAATATGTATTTGTTATAAAATATAATATCGTTGAGTTAGTATCCCATAACACAAGTTTCGAACTTACTTTAGGGCTAGCTCAATCTGTATGAATTGTCCCTATATATTTAATCTGTATGAATTGTCCCTATATATTTATTTATTTATTTATTTATAACCGCATAGTTTTTTATTTATTAAAGAATTTTAATTGCAACCAAAGCTTGTATCGACTCGAGGAATAGGCCGCTGTTGGTGCGTCGACAGTACGTAGTCGACACACGAACAGCGACGAATTGTATGAAATGTCTTGTTTACCAAAAACTGTCGAAACACGAAACGCGACCGATCCGACTCAAGTTTCTATGTGACGAATAATTAATTATGTTTTCTCCAGCATAATATTATCATTCTAGAAACAGAATCTAACATTTAATATTTTCTTTATAATCGATTATGAAAAAAAAAACAGAAATGAGCCTGAGAAGACCATCTTTAATCTTACTGCTAAGCTTATGAAGTCTATGGAGAAAGAATATTTACATATATAAAAGTCATAAGATAGATTTTTTGTTTTCGGCAAAACAAAACACTAAGACAAAAAGCATGGTGACCTATTCGAATGTTGATATAATTTCAATGGCGATCTCTAAAAAATCCACCCAAAGCTTAATGTCATAGTTTTTACGCGTCAAGCGGTAGTCGTGTAGAAAAACGTAAATTACCAAAACGGATGGACGGTGAAAAAGTGGGTTGGTCCGTCAGATCATTAGTATGGGCCAATAGTCGTTACCAAAAAGTCATTAGAGGCAACTTTTACCGTAATTTGAGGTAGGTATATAACACTCGCATGCACTCAAGATGGGTTTTTCATTATCATAATTTATGTAAAAGAACCAATTTTGTGTTATTAGTACAACTTTCGTTGATGGCATGATGTTCTTTTGGTTGCGAAACGTTTACTCGTCTTGGACTTTTTCTACGCACTAATAACGTAATTTAATATACTTTTGTAGAATTCAGGGTCAGTTGGTAAAGTTGGTATTTTTTTTTGCAATGATATTTTAATGAACATAATAATATCGACAGTTTTTTTTTTAAACATGACCGTTGCCCTCTGTTTGGCTCGGTCGAATGTAGTTTTCCTAATGCATAAACGTCATTGCAATACCTATACTGCAGAATCCTGCTGCTGTAATCTTGGATAACATCATATCTGTTGTGAGTGAGTACATTATATTATAATTGTATGAATTCAGGAAATGAACTAAATTGTTTGCCAATTTAATAATATAAATTGATAACATTGTACAACTTTTACGAATGTACTCAAAATATCTGTAACTTCTGACTTTTTTCAGTGGTTTTGTAGGCAATTGGTCTAATTACGCGGTCCCATTATAGCGATGGCATATAATCATAGGGCGATTTGTAATAGCCGACTCGGCTATCAATGAGGTGTGGAAACGCACCGTTTTGTGGTGTGCACTTTCTGCAAGAAAATTGTGGCGTAAATTGTAAGAAATAGCGGGAAGAAAAGGCAACAAAAAGTCACATAAAACACCGATTGAATACCTTTGTCTTCTAAATTTATTTATCAAAAGAAATAAAGGAAAGCTTGGAACTAGAAGTGACTGTTTCTTCGGTTCCGTTGTTTAGACGTACTAATTTCTAACCAGGTCATTAAAATGTTGAACAGCCAGGGTTTAATTCAGCTAACTCTTAAGTCACTCTTAAGGAGTAACTAAAACCTTGCTGATTTACGGTTATTAATACGGCTGTAAACCAGTCAGGTTTGAAAAAATCTTTTCAGCTGTCATAGGCCATATAGTAGAAGACGGTTGTGCCATATTTGAGCCTTATTGTGCACTTTGGTATAGAAGCATGAAATTTCTACCATGGATAGAGTGTCTCACAATGATCGTTTTAAGATGTGGAGGGAAGTCAGATTCTTCCTCTGTGAGTGGGGGGAGGGGGGCAAAGGGGGTGAATTCCACGTCTTGATGATTATTTTTTTACTGATCCGTTAATGTTACTAGGGCTTGTATGGTGTCGTTTTCATATAAACCGAATACAAGGAATTCATTTTTAACAATAAAAATGTATGGTCCCATACAAAAAAAATAAAAATACTGCCAAAAAGTGAAAAGTGCCGCTACTTTTTTTTTGTTAGCACGTTATTTTTACTTTCAAATCTTAATTATTATGATATTAAAAAATACTGTGATAAAGCTTATTTAATGTAGTTTACAAATATATATAATTGTATTATACTTGTCATACAAAAACTATTTAAAAAAAAAGAAGAACGTGCAAATTCCAGAAGATGCGCGCGGTGATTAGGTGAGATGTAGGTACGCGTAGCGACAAATTTTCATAATGTACTATAGTCATTTGTTATTAATATTTTATAGCAATGCTACTAGCCATTTTGCGACATAGTTTTAATGTAAACAAATGAAAGAAATGCGTTTTTATTGCTTCCACGGAGAAAAACATTTAATAATTTTGACTTAGAGAAGGTTACTAATAAAACATCAGAAATAAAAGTAAAATGACGTTTAACCAGCAGTCACCAGTACAAAAGCAAAGTGCTGTACATTTGAGTGCAGCTTTGTTACATTTGCATCTTCCAGTACACCCTTTTTTAACGCTGCACTGCACGTAATTAACATAGTGATAGTGGGGATAGTGTTGTCCAGACTGGCTGCCATTCGTTCGAATTTTTATTCCAACCCCAGTTAGATGGTTCAGGAATATCTGGAACTTTTGTTAAAGATTGCATCCAAATGTAAGCCTGATAGGAAGCGCGTTTTATATATTGCTGAAGTGCCGCTTTTGTCCTCTATGGCTCAGGATTTTTGGGTAAAGAGTTTTTTTCTGGCTTCATTTACAGTCAGCATTTCACTATTGTGGTCATACATTAAAACCACAAATCTTTCAATGAGTCGTCGCTTATTTGTTGTGGCATTGTCATCATTTCTTCAAAGGCGCTGTTTACTTCTGGAAAAGATCGCCATATTTCCCATGCTGTTTTTTCCCTCTACCAGCAAAGAACTCCGTATCACACCCTACTGCGAACGCATGAAAGACGGGAACGTACTCACATTGTGACAAACTCATTGACGCTACCAGGTCTTGCGGAAACTGGAGGCAACGCCAAATGCAACCCATAGTTCAGATAAAGATAACTTTCTGAAGAATGCCACAGCCAGTACTAATACATCTGTGTCTACAGACGGTGCGTATTGTCACTCTGCTAAATCCTTTCTTTACTGCATCAGCTAAATGTAAAAACATTCAGTCAGCTTCATCGTGAAAACATCTATCTATCTAGCTATCGGCGCAAGTTGTTTGAGTTGAGCTTTAAAGCTGCTTTACGAGAAAAAGGCACAAGGAAAAGAGTGGCTTCCCACGCATGCGACGCCTAAGAACTGGAAGAGTTTCCTTTCAGTGAATGAGAACAAGACCGAATTGTTTTTATTTTTATCACAACAACTTGTTCTTTACAGGCAGGAGAAAAAGAAATATACGCGACACATTGAATCAAAGTTCTCTGTTTTATCAATATCTCAGATATACGTGACATAGCCCCATGTTTTCACGACGAAGCTGACACCCGAATGTTTTTGCATTTAGCTGGTGCAGTAAAGAAAGGATTTAGCAGAGTGACAATACGCACCGTAGACACAGATGTATTAGTACTGGCTGTGGCATTCTTCAGAAAGATATATTTATCTGAACTACAGGTTGCATTTGGTGTTGGCTCAAGGTTCCGCTACACGACCTGGTAGCGTCAATGAGTTTGTCACAATGTGAGTACGTTCCCGTCTTTCATGCGTTCACAGGGTGTGATACGGAGTTCACTTTTGTTGGTAGAGGGAAAAAACAGCATGGGAAACATGGCGATCTTTTCCAGAAGTAAACAGCGCCTTTGAAGAAATGACAACAATGCCACAACAAATAAGCGACGACTCATTGCAGATTTGTGGTTTTAATGTATGACCGCATTAGTGAAATGCTGACTATAAATGAAGCCAGAAAAAAAACTCTTTACCCAAAAATCCCGAGCCATAGAGAACATACCCCCCCACAAAAAAGGCACTCTAGCAATATATAAAACGCGCTTCTTATCAGGCTTACATTTGGATGCAATCTTTAACAAAAGTTCCAGATATTCCTGAACCATCTAACTGGGGTTGGATTAAAGATTCGAACGAATGGTAGCCAGTCTGGACAACGCTACTTGAAGTAGCAACTTTATGTGCTGAGTTAATTAGGTGCGGCGTTAAAAAAGGGTGTACTGGAAGATGCAAATGTAACAAAGCTGCACTCAAATGTACAGCACTTTGCTTTTGTACTGGTGACTGCTGGTTAAACATCATTTTACTTTTATTTCTGACGTTTTATTAGTAACCTTCTCTATGTCAAAATTATTAAATGTTTTTTTCCGTGGAAGCAATAAAAACACATTTCTTACATTTGATTACATTAAAACTACGTCGCATAATGGCTAGTAGCATTGCTATAAATATTTATAACAAATGATCATAGTACATTATGAAAATTTGTCGCTACGCGTACCTACATCTCACTGAATCACCGCGCGCATATTCTGGAATTTGCACGTTCTTCTTTTTTTTTAAATAGTTTTTGTATGACAAGTATAATACAATTATATATATTTGTAAACTACATTAAATAAGCTATAACACAGTATTTTTTTAATATCATAATAATTAAGATTTGAAAGTAAAAATAACGTGCTTACAAAAAAAACGTAGCGGAACTTTTTACTTTTTGGCAGTATTTTTAATTTTTTTGTATGGGACCATACATTTTTATTGTTAAAAATGAATTCCTTGTATTCGGTTTATATGAAAACGACACCATACAAGCCCTAGTAACATTAACGGATCAGTAAAAAAATAATCATCAAGACGTGGAATTCACCCCCTTTGCCCCCCTCCCCCCACTCACAGAGGAAGAATCTGACTTCCCTCCACATCTTAAAACGATCACCGTGGGACACTCTATCCATGGTAGAAATTTCATGCTTCTATACCAAAGTGCACAATCATCGCACTACCGTCTTCTACTAATACGTCTCGAGAAAGATATTTTTTAAAATTTAAGAGCTCTTGTCGGTGTAGCTTCCTCCATTTGTATCTGTCCTGTTTCAGCCCTTTCACCTCACAATAAGAACGACGTCGCGACGACGCCTACCTCTGCCTTCACTTGATCGTAAGCTCTTATCTACCCTTCCTCTTCTACCTCATCACGAGAAATGAGAAAGATTATAAAGCATTTATTTAACATCACGTGAACCTTTAAGACCCCAAAATGTGTTTCTTATAAATTGTACCAAACACCAAAAGTGCATTGTTACGTCGGTTGCGCTGATGACCAGTAGCTGATGCGGTTTAGAAATCGATAGAGGTATTCATTAGTATAATACATTTCCTGTTGTCGTGCCCATTGTAATTGATTTCTAGTTTTCTAGTTAAATGTACCACGAATTTATTATTGATCTCAATCACGACTATTGTGGCAATGATCATTGTATTGAAACGAAATAATTGGTATTGCGTGTGATACAAGATGATATTATTTCCTATTAGCTGTGGCACAAAGGATTCCTGAATTTACCATCCTATCAAGTTTTCTTTTACTAGCAAGCAACTCAGGAGGTAAAATGTTAATTCTGGTCAGTTTTCAATTCAGTTTTGATTGCCATCTTTCTTTGAGCTGAGTAGATTTTAGTATCGGTTTAATATAAAAACGTAAACAAAATTTGTATGAATGTTGACAAAGACCGCGTTTATTTTGATTGCGATTTGCGCGATTTACAAAATTATATTGTGAAAACGTGTTTCAGCGCTCCAAAAATTATGATCCTAAAAGGCAAATGTTTTACGAAAATATATTTATTAAAATAAATAATAGTTATTTAAAACTCTGAAATGTCTATCCAAATCTTTTTTTTTAGATTTTAAATCCGACATTTCCAACATATTATAAATAAATATTATAATACTGTAACGGGATTTGTCATGTTGTGAGTTTTTCATGATGCAGGGGTGACATTTTCATCACACGTCATAATTATTCTGCCTAGATGACAAATGACATACTCACAGTCATAGGGTTGTGTTAAAACACGTTTTGCCTGAAAACTTTTAAATCAACTTTCAGTATCAAGAACAACTAGACACACATAAAAATTGAAATGGTTTTATTTTAAACTTAGTCAATTGATTCAATGTGCATGCCCAATGCCCACTGAACAAGGGTAGATGGCGGTAATCGCTATCCTTCGGTCATCGATCAAAAATTATTTCAGCTAAAGATTTATCAGACCGCAGGCAGCCCCAAGTTGCTCTATAATAGGTGCTAGTCTAGCTAATCAGCTAACTATTGTCATAAACCGGACAGTTTAACATGCAATATAAGTTTTCCTGATAAATATTACACTCCCAGCCAGTTTCTGAATCGTATTCTTAAAGTTAGTGAGTTCGACTGAGGACTTCAATTATCACCGGACAATTTTTTTGCTGAGTAGAGACGTAGATTTTCAATATCTTCCTTGCATAATGTTTAAAAGTATCAACCCTAACAGAGTAGGTAAGCATTGTCACTAACGAGTCGACAGTGCACGGCCGTTAACTAAATGCGGGACGACCCGAAAATCCACTTAGCGGGCTTCGCTAGAAAATATGGAAAGGGTTACATAAGGTACTTAAGTCGAAGTACTTAGAAGATGTTTATTAAATCATTTGGTTTATTAAACGAAATACTTTAGCAAACTAGGTTTCGGCTAACTTAGAAATGTGTAATAGGTAGTGCAAAATGGGTTTCCACATGCCAGTAAAATTTCGAAAGATAACTTTAAGTTTTACTGATAGTTTCTGTTATGTCAAGTTACTAAATTACTTCTAAGTTATATAATAAAATACTTCGGTGTATTAAAAACCATATTTAGTCAATGTTTTTTTTTAAAACTGTTAAAACTATTTTATACGCAACAGAAGAAACTGAAATACTGATGATGCAGACAATTTTGAAAAATATTTTTATCTATAAACCTCTGGCTAAACTATGATTCTGTCCCAAGCAATATTCACCATCATCAAAATATGAATCACTTGAAACTAGTTGGAACTAAATATTACTTAGCAGTACATTCAGCTGTACACGCAGTAGAAGTAACTACAACACAAATTCATTTTTCATTCATAGTTTGCATAATTAAATCTAACAGAAGTAACTTCGATATAGACTTACAAACGCAGGAATTCTATAAACCTCTTATTGTTCTTCTAAAACAGATTAGTCACTGTACTAAACAATATTCAGAATCATCGAAATATGAATCACTTGAAACTGTATTAACAAATACACGCAGCTGAAGTAACTAAGCCACTAATTCAAACAAGTTCGTGTATTCAAACCTAGCAGGAGTAACTACGATAGCGTTCCTAATGCAGAAAATCTATAAACCTCTTAATTTTTCTTCCAAAACAGATTGGTCAGTATGTTTCTGAACTAATCAATATTCAGCACCATCAAAATACTAATCACCTAAAGCTGTATAAACTACATTATGGTGGATGCTCAGCTGTTCAGTTTTACAGCACATCTCAGATAACAATCCGCGTCGAGGGAGCCCGTTCGCAAACTTTTAATTGGCGTGCCATTAGAGAGGGCGGCGGCACTAAGCGATTTGTGGTGTACGACGATCTCTTGAGGTTTTCATTCCGCTCTCACCTCTATTTCGTTACATATTCAGTATTTTGGACCACTGTACTGTTTTGTTAACGTAACTTCATAATGCAATATGGTCACGGTATCTTCAAATGATTAAGACTAACACACTTTACCGACCCCACGTTAAGTGAGATATGGGAAGGAAGAAAAAGAGGTACCTCTCTTCAAATGATATTAAAAGGTTTTCAGGAACTTGTAAGATGTAAGTCACATGTAATCGATCATAGTGAGAGAGAGGTTTAGCAATAGCTGCAGTTGATTATGATCTTAGCCTTTCATAAAAAGAAGTAAAGTAAACGTATAGTCAATCAATCAATCAAATTATTTATTTGCTGATAATAATAATAATAATGGTCGTGGTAAGATATACAAATTAAGCGCTCCTATCTAGCCATAATCTATAGCATGCAAAATTCACATAAAAATTAGATTTTTAATACATTATTATTATTTTTTCTAAACTAACACAATGTCTTTAAAAAAAATAAAAAAAAAACATACACAATTATATTATTTAAGATATTCGTCAATTGAGTAGAAACACTTTTGACGGACCCAATATTTTAATTTGTATTTAAATAAATGAATTTAAAGACAGAGACTTGAAATCGTCGCTAAGCCTATTATAAATCCTTACGGCCATCTGGTAGCTGTTGTTACTGTAAGCCGCCGTGGTCACTGGGAGTAGCCTGAGTCTGTTTACATACCTACAATTGAATTTGCTTGTTTCGCTACGGGTTTTGAAGAGACCGGAGTTACTCCTGACAAAGACACACATCTCAAATATATATAAACAGGGTACAGTCAAAATATTCAATTCTTTAAAGAGTGGTTTGCAAGATGTGAATGAATCAACATTAAAGATGGCTCTGATAGATTGTTTTTGGGCTTTAAGTGCCCGATCCATGAGACAAGAGTTTCCCCAAAGCAGTACACCATAACGCAGCATGGTACACTACTGTCCTGTTAGGATTAAGATGTGCCACTAAGCGACTAGTATCTTGTTGGAATTTATAATGTTCTTAGGGATACGTAGTCGATGGTTCTTAATGATAAAATATGAGTAACATTGAAATACATGTCATAATTACAATTGTGTTTATGCAGAGTTTGGTTTCATTACATTAATTTGTTTTCAGTCTGATTTCAAAATTTTCTTTTTTATTATATTCCCATTTACATTGCCTGTGTCATCAATGCTTCTAAGAATATATTTCGGTCTCATTGGTTTTCGTTTGTTTGATATTTTCTAATAATATTGTAGCAAACCACTAAGTTTCATACCAAGATACCAATGCCTCATCAGTTTAAAATACCTGGCAGAATAAAGTTTTAATAGTGCTCGTTTATCCGACAACGGATGCGGTAACAACTTGTACGTGTTGAATCTCCACGAAATGCTCCCTGAATCTAATTAGAGAGTCCGCTTGAATTCTAGTGGGCATTAGTAATACTTGTAATATTCAAACTTATTGTAAGTGCAGCTAATAAGATGAAAAGTGATTCTCACGAATTTATATTACAAGAAAGAAATTTTGTGTTACTATACTTTCGTAAAACTCATAATGTAGAGTCGGCACTGCTATCCTAAGAAACCAGTGCTACCTTAAAACGGACGTCTTTTTACGTTCGCTCACAGCCGCTATATGACGGCACCGCTTTCCTAGGAAACCAAAGCTGATCCCTCACCGGGATTCAATTAGAACAAATCAAATTCGTGTACAAATTCTCACATTTTAATAAGAAGATAAAAAATATTCTGATCAATTTGTAATGTAGTGTAATATTGTCATATTACAGTGGTCGAATATCGATTAGGTAATAGGTATCTATCTTGAAATATCAAAGCGGCGAACTAACTGTGCGTGTGTGTGCATGGTAGAGGACTGCCTGGTTACATCTTAGCCTGGCTTTTCGTAGCCATGCCATAATAATAATATAGAATTTCCCTTATGGAGGGTCAAGTCATCTTAATAAATTATTGTCAGACCATTGGTTATTCCAAAAATTGTACAAGGTGTTGATGTAGTCAGTTGCAATATTTTAATAGAAAATCATAAGAGGCGTAAATAATTCGTCGGTTCTATTTTAAAAGCCGTAAACAGATTTCTGTATTTTTTTTACTTACAAAGATTTGAGAGATCCTTGAATAACTCTCTATCAGTTATAAGTCGCAGGCCACTTTTATGAAACTGTTTGATGGCTTGACGCGAATTTGCTGTCAGTAGTGTCAGTTAATAAAATGTAATCTGGACCTATTGTGTTTTTACGGAAAATTACAATTTACCATGTGATCGAAGAATTTTCCTAATTTTTCTGCGGCGTTTCTTTAAAGTGGCAATGACCACCGCATACTGAGAGGCGGGTATCAGCGTCCTCCCACACGGAGTGATTTCATAACATAAAATGTATGGTGTGCCATAAGGGCTGAATTGGATTTTCGTCAGAAACATTAAATTTAAATGTTTTCACATAGGTAATTTATTCGTGTTCAGTATCAGCAGTAGATTCGCCTCCAAAAATATTTCAACTACAAAACAACACATTGTATTATCTAGTAAAAAATAAATATTAATTTAGCTAATAGGTAGTTTATTTTATACAAGCTTCATATTTTAATGATACAATCTTTATATGACTGAGAGACTGCCTTTGAAGAAAGTCTCTGTGTAAACGACTTCATTTCATATACATATTGTGTTTTTTTTTAAATTGGACAGAAAGATATTAAAAAGAATATAGCGAATAGGATAAACTAAAACTATGTGTGAAAATATTATCATAACATTGGTTTATTCAAATAAGTTTACTTTACTATTATCCACTGTCAAATTATTAACAAAAATTTCGCGTAACAAAGCTATGCATAACAGAACCATTAAAAATAATGACACCATTAACTCTTTTTCGAAAATTCTAAAACAAACCACGAACAGAGAACGTCTTATTTTAATGACATGTCGTTACTGGTGGAAATCTACGTTATGACGTATTAAAACTCTAACACTTAACTTGGCTTCGCCATTTGGCTCCGGGAAGTTTCTTATGTCTGTGGAGATTTAAATTCTACGTGCACACTTGTTATTTTACCAAAACAGCATTGAAAAAAAAATATTTATCTAACATTGAGTACTGAGATCTGCGAAACATTAATTATATTATTAAACCTAATATTTTTAATGACTATTTGGTATTATCATGTATGAAATAATTATGTAAATGTTTTTAAAACTATACTTATACGACAGTCAATGAAATACTAACTTCAAATTATCATATCACTACTTGTAATGTCTCATTTTCGAAAAGTCAAGTACAAAATACATTAAATTTTTTATTTAATTAAAAAGTTGTCTACAATGTATTTTATTTATTAAAAAAATAGGTCATTTATTTCCACCGCACTCAAATTAATTTATAAAAACAATTGAACTAACTATTAATTGGCATTTTACAACATCGAGTACGTATCCTTTCACTCGATGTTTTACAAAATCACTTTTCAATATTCCCGCCCTATTTCCGCCCTGCGAATTTTTCGCAAGTGGCGCCAAATTGCAGATTTCCAACGGCAACCCCTAGCTATGAAGGGATGAAAACAGTACCGGAGGTTCCGCACAGATGGCGCTCGAGAAATATTACAAGGATTCATCATAATTGTGACAGATGGCGTTGAGCGGCTATTTATTGACCTCTATCAAAATTTTCAAACGTAACTTTATTATATTAGTTCGAAATATAATATGTAATTCATTACGACCATTGTCCTCTTTAGCCACGTTGCCATGTTATTTTCTTTATGTGTGTAAGTCTACATTTTATTGGAAATAAAAAAAAGAAAAGTTGAAGATAATTTAACTTTCAAACGCAATTAATTGAATACACTACAAAATTAAAAGTACTAAACTACTAAAAAATAAATATAAAATTTATTTAAAGAAAATATGAATAATTTAACATCTCTACAATTTTAAAGTCTCAGTGCATTATTAATAAATAATGACTCCGTAGAACTACAACTAATTTATAATATTATTATTATTAATTTGATCCATTTAATAAAATAAATTTAAACTCTATGTATTACAATTAGTGTATTATAATAAAATAATAACATAACAACAATCTTCGTAGAGTAGCAAACATGGTAGCGTTAATTCAATAAAACAAAAGAAACTATAATTTAAAATAATAATAAAAAAAAACAAAAGAACGCCAATAAAACATAATAACAACGATTAATATTAAGTTTGTCTTTTGAACAAAGAATAAAGTTTCGAAATTCAAAATTGTGTACGTACGAAACGTTGTTTGAGTGAGCGCGTGAGCACCGGCTGTTGTAGATTAGACACGCTAGCCGGAACAATTTTTTAATATCCCCAAACAAGAAAGGCGAGACTCTCATGTGTTTGCAACTTATGGATAAGACATCGTCTTCCATGGCTTTTCTCTTATTAAAATTTGAAGTCGGCTATTTGTGTTTTTATTTCTATACTGCCTACGTATAATATTTAATCATTGACATTGACAGTCCGGTGGATCTTTTGGTCTTTGATAGTGTAGAGTATAGGTTGGATCGCATGTCGCATAGCGTAAACATTTATTTATGTGATACAATCAAAACAATTCAAAACAATCTTTTCTTTTTCTACACATATTGGTGAATAATATAGCATATTAAGGCTTCACTACTTTTTTTCTATGTTTTGAAAGGGTTTGTCACAATGTGATTATCTCACCCTTGGTGGCTTGATATATAGTTAAGTCAGTTAGTCAGACAGGATATGAATTTTATATATTTAGAAAATCAAATGTAACGTCATTAATAATGAACAGGTAGGTAGTTATAATGACTCATTATAACTACCTACCTGTCATGTATCTTCACTATGGCATTCATAGCTACTGAAATTACATGCATAGTCATCTATTTTTATGTCAAAATTAAAAAGTCTACATACTTGGTTTAGATTCTCTTAAATTTCCGTATATTCTCATAAATTCTCCGTTCAAGAAAGAGAATGTTTCAGATGTTCTCGTTCCAAGAAAGTTCTTTGAACGGAAATGTTCTCCTGGCCATCACTAGTTATGATGCTTATGTATGTATGACATTTTATACCAAAACGTCACATCCACCATAAGATGTCGAACAATAAGAACCCGGGAGTTTGACAGCGGCAATACGTGTCGTGGCTGATATTAGCATATACAATTGACAGTGTTTATATTGACAGGGCTGCCAATACCCATACAGTTGATAACCCTACCTATATTTTACTTATTATGGATGAAATGCATATTATTATTTGCCTTGTAGGTAAATAATAATATGCATTTCATCCATAAAAAATTAAATCTCGTGCCATATCTTTGAGTTAGTATCCCATAACATAAGTCTCGAACATACTTTGCGGCTAGCTCAATCTCTGTGATTTGTAAAAAAAAAACAGTCCTACCCTGACGAACCAAATAATTAGTAAAGTATAAAATTTCAATGGTACGAATTAGGATTTGCTGTTAATTTTGCATTTGAAACACAGTCACAGATCGTATTATACTCAACGTTGCATCAGCACGTTTACTATGTAACTAATTCAATGTATTTCCTACAGAATAGTTGTTATCAAAAGCAGCACACAATAAAATTAGAAAGGTAAAATTTTAGGATTAACTTTAAGGCTTTTTTATTTCATTCCACTATACTTTGCAAGAGTTTTTCAGTGAAATTCAAATGATGGTGTTTAGTTTTTCATATCGCGCGTGATTCGTGTCACTAGAAAATAAAAAGTGAGGAAAAATGAGTTAGTTCATTATTTGTTGTTCTATGAAGAGAAAAACTGACAAATATTTTTTTACATTGTTTGTTTTTCGAATAACAAGTATTTATTTATTAGTTTGCACTGTGTTGCCAGTTAATGATAATTTCCAACAATTGGAAAACGGTTTGGAAAATATTTAATTTTTACTAACAAAGGCCTTAGAAAACGGGGAGTGGTTTCACAAACACGGATTTCCAATTAAGTTGGGCTCTGATTGGCAGGTCGTTAGTCAATGCTGCACGCTGAATGTGGGCGAGCGTCTCGGCACCCGCTTTCATGTTTGTTGATTATTGATGGGTGATAGCTGCGAACTTACGTATTCTTGTGGAAACAGGTGGATTTGTTCAGGACTAGTTACTCCAATCTGAAAATCATAGAGAATAAATCCTACATCCTACATCGTTTACAATCAATAAGTCCACAAAATATTTCTATAGCGAACTGAAGCTACAGCATGCATAAAACGTCAAATTTTGTATCTACGTTTGATATTTTAATGATTCGTACATAATTTTACACCATATCTTACATCTTAGCGGTAAAAAGAAAAGAATTCTATCCATACATTCATGTAAATTGCTATCAGGAAAAGAGAAAAACTAGAGCAGTGGGTCCTAAACACTTTTAGAGCATCTATTAGGTTTGAAGACACAATTAAAATGTTACAATGTTGAATTGTTGATTCAACACGCATATGCACGGATAATTGTGCCAACATTTAATTAAACAAATGAACCGAGACGCTAAACAACAAGAATGGCGACGGATGACATGGAGGTCGTTAATTACGTATACGTAGATCACAAAGAAATGTCCCCGAATAAAACATGATTGATTACTGGTTCGGCGTAGAGTGAAGATATCGCGAGGGATAGAAACATTAAGTGTATTCCTATGTCGGCCGTGATATCATTTTCATAGGCCCGTCAAGGTTTCTGCATTCCCCCCTTGGATATTTGGGCACAGTGAAATGTGTAGAGTTGATATTGAGTTTAAAGTATTTTGAGTCCTGTTGGAAAGACCATGATGATATAAAAAACGTCAATTTATCGTTGTTTTTCGAAACATTTCTATGTGCACACGTACGTTATTTTCAAAATTAAATAACATGCCTTCTGCAATATAGTATGATCATATCATTATTTTGAAACTAGTAGGAGCTACTGAAACTACCAACAATTTACTATGTTTAAAATCTTGTTTCTAGTTTTTTAAAACTATTCCTTTAACTTCAGTTAAATATTATAGTATAAAATAGTAACCTTAGATTTAAAATATAATTATATTGGAAGATGGGTGATGCAAATTCCTCGTCTGATATGATTCATCGAGGCCTATAATCTAAACTGTCTTGCCCCGTTACTCTTGAAGATAATTCCGCACGATCGCCATTGGATTGTTAATTTTAGGTACTCTTTACAGGTAAACTAGCGCTAACTAAATACTAACCAAATAGTTTGTAAAGTATTAAATTTCAATGGTACGAATTAGGATTTGCTGTTAATTTTGCATTTGAAATTATACAGAATTGAAATTAAAATCGCGATTGCTATGCAGAGTAACCTAGCTGTTCTTATTAATTTAATAATGACGGCTACTCCGTTACATTTCTATTCCCAGTACTCGAAACACCAACGATACGGTTTGAGGCAGGAAAAAACAGGGACGATTCAATCGGGCACTAACCAATCACTCTTCGTCAATACTATGAATATATTCTGTGGTGTAATAAATAATTTATACATAAATACACTTTTAGGATATTATAATTTCCTGTACTAAATAAAATGTAGCGAATATCTTGTCGTAAAAGCGAACCGCATAAATATAGAATTACGTTCGGATTTACTGTACAACTGATAGAGAAATTACATGATTTGTATTCTCGTGTAAAGCGCCATTATTATTTAATTCACTGCCGTAATGTGTCATAATTTTGACATAATAGCCATTTAATATATTATTATAGAAATAGAACAAAAGATGAAACAAAAATTGGATGTAGTTTAAAACTAATTAAAATTTATTTATCTCATTAAAATTTTATTATTGGGATTTATTGCTTTCCCGTGCAAATCTATGTTATTCCAACATTTTGAGTTCAAAATAACCTCTGGCCACATTTCTCGAATAATATAGTGCTGTAAATCAGTCACCACTGTTTTTCTTGGAGCGTTGGACCATCGTGTTTTGTTTAAAATCACGCACACCCTGTCTCTGCCTTCGCTATCGTGATTTACTAGTTCAGAAATTGTTTTATAGTTCTTTTTTTCTACTAAGTATCTAGAAATACTCGCTAAAATAGATGATGTAATAATTGAGTTATTAAAATGTTAGAAGTTGTTTTATTTTTGTAAAACAAACTTCTCTTGATTTCATTTTGTAATGTGACTATGTCATTATGATACATCGTATAGTGATCTACCATATATTACGATACGTATTTTTTTTGCACTGCTTGATGCTCGCTTTATGACTTGACTTCTGAGTTACTCTACGACATCTAAATTTTCAAAGAAAACTTTTCAACTAATTTTGTGGAGATAGTTTTGCAAGATTTTGCAGTTTGATTTGACAACTTTACGATTAGATCATATCATAATGGTCATGACAATGAAGTTAGTAACGAATACAAGTGCTTTATTAAGTGCCTTTTATACATTGTGCATCACTACTATCACCTAGTGGTACTGATAATTCTCAAAACATCGATATGATCTCAAAACCTTAGTTGGAATCATTGCGTTGCAAGTCTTGACATTTTATCACTTTATGTCTTCGATGGGAAACTTTTTCTTACATTTTCAGCTGATCCCTTGCAATTAGGTTCGATTAGTCAATAATGTTTCGTCCTTATGCTAGTGAGTAAATGATTAGTTTCTCAAAATTAAACAGATTATAACCGAAATGACCATTCATTTCGTAAATTTTAATCCAAGCTTTCAATTTTTTTTATGATGTTGAAGAGTAATTATTGTTATTCTAATGGATGGTACGGGGCATTCTGAACATTCCCCATTGTAAGAAGTCCTGGATCGAACCTCTGATTAATGGTTGTGCAGCGAGGGACTACTTAGGGGCACCGCTCAGGAGTACGCAAGGTGTTTTGTTTGAAGGTCCCATTTCGTGATGTATAAAATAGTCCATAATACGTGTACAGAAATTAGCGGATTGTGAATTGTGAGCTGTTTACTGTTTGCCTTGTATTTTTTTACGTGTAATAATTTTCTTTTATAATCGCGTTGCGGCTTATTAATTCGATCGAGGCAATAAATATAAATATATAGGGACAAATCATACAGATTGAGCTAACCCCAAAGTAAATTCTAAACTTGTATTATGGGATGCATATACCTATAGATAAACATCCAAGACCCGAGGCCAATCAGAAAAAGTTCATTTTTCATCATGAGTCGACCGGGATTCGAACCCGGGACCTCCAGGGTGGCAGTCTGGCATGGTAACCATTACGCCACGGAGCCTTACGTAGGTCGTCAATTTATTTATTTATATAACTTTATTGACCACAATACACAAAGTACTGATACAATAGGCGGACTTAATGCTATTTGCATTCTCTACCAGTCAACCATTGGGAGTGCAGAAATTCACGATTGCGGCTTAATTAAAATATTTTTAGGCTAATGTAATATTACTAATAATGTTTATAATAAAATAATACAATATATATATACTATGAAATATGATACATAGGAAACAAATTAAATACATAATAAATATATACATATAGATATATAATAATGATGATGATGACTCTTAAACATTCTAGAAATACTGTATACTTAAGTAAAGAACTGAAAAAAAAGTAATTAAAAAAGAAAAGAAGAAGATGACGATTTTAATTATTAAGCAAGCCGAGGAAATGAGCACGCACTCTCTTTTTGAAAATGAAACAGTTATGGGTGTCTCTGATGGAGTTAGGTAGCGCATTCCAGAGTCGTGAAGCATGAAGAGTGAAGGAATCGGACATAAATCCAGAATGGACAAGGGGAGTAAGAAGTTTGAGAGAGTTATTAGAGCGAAGTTGTCGGTCATGAGAATCACATAAATATTGAAATTTGTCTTTAAGATATTGGGGGGATTGGTGATTAAATAAAATAGAAAAAAGTGTACATAATATCCTCTGCTGTCTGCGCTGGCGAATAGGTAGCCATCGAAGTTTAGATCTAAATGACGAAATGTGGTCATATTTGCGCAGACAGAAGATGAAGCGGATAGAATTATTAATTAACCGATCAAGTTTGTTGAGAAGATCTTCATTAAGATCAGGATAACACACATCACAATAATCAATAAGTGGAAGGATGAGGGACTGAACTAGTGTGATCTTCGTGGCTATTGGTAGAAAGTGCCTATAGCGGTTCAGGGATCGTAATGATGAAAAAACCGAGCGACTGACTTCAGCAATTTGGGTAGTCCAGCTTAATGTAGCGTCTATGTGTAGTCCGAGGTTCTTAACGCTAGAACTAAAAGGTATGGTTATGCTTTCAAACGTGAGAGGCGGGATAGAGGCAAAATCAATGCGAGCAGATTGTTTATGGCTACCAACAATTATTGCTTGGCACTTTTTAGGGTTTACTGGTATCCCAAATGATTTAGACCAGTTACTGATGTTACTGAGATTTGCATTTAATTTGTTAACTGCATTGTTAATATTTTCTATAGGGGTTTGTACATATATTTGCAAATCATCTGCATAGAAATGGTAAGAACAACTGAGCGAAGAAGACAACAGATTTATAAAAATAGAAAATAATAAAGGGGATAAGATACCACCCTGCGGAACGCCAGCTGACAAACCATTCCAATTTGACATTTCATGTCCTACTCGCACGGCCTGCTGACGACCACGAAGATAAGAGGAGAACCAATCCAAAGCAGAGGTGGAAAAATTTAGACAATCAAGGATGGCAAGAAGTATATCATGGTCTACCATGTTAAAAGCGTTGGAAAAATCGATAAGAACGATAATGGTGACCAATTTACCTTCCATACCTTCACGAATATCTTCAGTTACTTTAAGGAGAGCAGTGGCAGTACTATGCCCTGGGCGAAAGCCAGACTGAAAAGGGGAAAGTAGATTATTGGTAAAAATGAAAGCTGACACTTGCTTGTGAGCAACAGCTTCTAGAACTTTGGAGAGGAAAGGTAATATGGAAATAGGCCTGTAATTAGTTAACAGGAGAGGAGTGGGAATTTTGGGAAGAGGTATAACAAGCGCCCAACGCCAAAGGGAAGGAAAGGTGCCATTTAGGAAAGAGAAATTAATAAGGTGAGTAATGATGGGTAGAATATTTTCCATGACAGCGACGATCATGTCCCTACTCACGTCGTCGCAACCAACTGCTTTGGATTTAATAGAAATAATATTTTTGCGAATGTCATCTTCAGAAGAAGGAGAAAATGAGAAAGATTCATTTGGAGACTTTACCATGGAAGCTATCTTCGAGACAGTGTGAGATTTCATATTATTGCCAAGAGAAGGCGCGGAAGAGAAATGGTTATTGAGCTCGTTAAGAGAGAAGGATAACCTCTGTGATTCGGCAAGTGACTTACCCAAACCAAGAGAATGAAGAAACTTCCATATGTTAGCTGAAGATGAGTTACTAATATTATCGTGGAAATATTTTCGTTTAGCTGCTCTTACCATATTGTTGCATTTATTACGTGCCGTTTTATAAGTTTCCCAGTTCCCATCACACCTCTCACGCTTGAAAGCACGAAACGCCCGATCCCGTCGTGTCATAGCCATGCGTATATCTCTGCAAATCCACGGTGCGGGTGGCCGCTTCACCTTGACAGCTCTTAAAGGCGCGTGAGTGTCGAATAAATTTAAAATTAAAGTATTGAAGTGAGAGAGTTTATCATCAATGGTCGACGCTTCATACACGGCAGAAAAGTTAAGATTGGCGGCATCGGCCTTTAGTTTGCTTTTATTAACTTTGGAAAAGTTCCTCATCATAACAATTTTAGGCCTCGGTTTAGGTGGTCTAAGCTTATATTGCAGATATAGAAGATCGTGTTTCGAAAAACCAGGTGCTAAAAGTTGCCCATGTTTAGCAACATGGTCAATAGAAGATGTGAGGATTAGATCAAGCCATGTGTCGGGTGAAGATGGGTTGTGGTGTGTAGGCTCCAAAGGCAGGACAGAGAAATTGACTGACTTGATAATGTTGAGAAGTTTAAGAGATTGAGCGTTAGTACTCATAAGATCTGTGTTGAAATCACCCATGATTATATGATGTGCGTAATCCGAAGAGAAAGATTCTAGAATAGTTTCAAGGTGAGAAAAATAATCTACAGTAGGTGGACAGTAAACGACTCCGAGAATGGCTTTAGCACCCTTCACTGATATTTCAAGAAAGAGATATTCCGCTGAACGAGAGTACGTGGAGGGCGATGAAGTGAGCACTGAATAGGGTATGTCACTACGCAAGTAAATAGCAACACCTCCACCTCCCTTTCCTGTACGGTCATTACGAATGAGGACAAAACCTGGTAGCGAATAAGAAGAGGAAGACAGATTTGGCTTCAGCCAACTTTCGGAGACAAGAACAGCATGAACAGTGGAAGAAGTAGTAAAAGTATCAAGAAGGTCAGAATAGTGAGAGGCTATGCTTTGTGCGTTTATGTGGCATGCGTTAAAAAAGAATGGTTCATTAGTAATAGCACGTTCCAATAAAGTGCCAAGGGTTTCAGGCTCATTAAATGAGTCGTTGCTAGATGAGCAGAAACTAAAGTTAATAGCGGAATGGAAAGAATCATCATCAGACATAATTAATATAAATACTTAGAGCTAAATATAATAAAATAATATATATTAATGTATATTTTCTAAAACTTTTCGATCAACTATAATAGATTTACTCCTGCCGGCCAGTTGGTAAACTACATAACTAATTTTAAAAAGAAACAAATCAAAATAAAAAAAATAAAAAACTCAACAATATGGCAACATTTGTCGGTGTCCGTCAAAAAGAAAAGAAGAAAAAAAAAAAAAAAAAAGAGAACTTCAAATATTATAATGGCAGAAATAATAACGTGAATTGCGTTGCCACAAAAAAAAAACGAAGAAGAAGAACCACTATGTCTGTCACAAAAAAGAACAAAACAAAAAAAATATTAATTTGGAAATGGAAGTGAATTATAAAAATGAAACACAATATTTTGTAATCTAACCCGCAAAAAGCGGATAGTTGAAATTAGAATTATCTACCTACCTATATTAACATTAATTGAATGCAGACACCGACGATTTGAAGGAAGAAGAATGGATGAAAACCGGAGCTTATTTACGGGCCCTGACCGTCCTCTTAGACTTTGAGGAGCGCTCCGGAGAGGTTAACGACCCCGACGTCGCCGCCGCTGCCACCCCCGTAGCCGCCGCTCCCGTCGCCGCCGAGGGAGGAACCATGGAGTCCGATCCCGACTGAGCCTCGTCCTCGGTTGTGGCGATTGCAGCAAGGTCACCGTCAGTGACCAGCCGCCGCCTGGAACCATCCCTCGTCTTAACAAATATGACGCCATCCGTAGTCCAGCATCGACGAATGCCAAAGCGCTTTCGGGCTTTATTGAAAAGAGCTTGCCGCTGCCGAGTAAGGAACTCAGAGACAGTGACAGATGTTCCTTTTAGTGCTGTCTTCTTCCGCCAAACAGTATTCCGTGTATTCAACTCGGTAAACCGCAACAAAACAGGACAAGATTTCTCTTCCGAGGGCTTGCCGATGCGGTGACATGCACTAAGTTTCTCTGGATTCAGGTCTATGCCCAGCCTGTCACGCAGGATGCACAAGATGTTGTCTCGCAGGTTGGAATTATTATCCTCAGAGACTCCATGAAAGAGAAGATATTTTCTCCGATGCCTGGTTTCAATTCCATCAATGGTTAGTGCAACTGAAGAAATCTGTTGGCGCAATAATGTTAGGATGGACCACACCTCCAATTTGAATTCCGCAAACTCATCGTGCAAACTGGTGGGTGGAACTTGTGGGGTGGCACTTTGGTGTGATGTGGCCTTGAGCTTTTTTTCAATATTCTCCATCCTCTCCATCAGCTTGGCCTCGATGGAGTGCTGAGTTTCCAAGATATCCATATAACTGGCCATAGTGTAGATGAAGTTTTATATGAGTTGTAGTGAGCAGTGTATGTTAACCGGCAGGGCTTTGCAATAAAACACTATTTAAGACATATAACTTTTAACAAATACTAGTACGTGTAAGATAATTATACTATTTAATTTTGAAGTGGAAATAAACACAGTAAGTAATTTATTTTAATAAAATAAAATTTCAAGTTATAGGAGACACTGTGTACTTTTTCTATGCCTACCGCCGAAAAAGTATGTGTGAGTGTAAAAATCAATCAGTCAATGTTTATGAACTCTTTGAAATTACTTCGCTACCTTTTCTATCGTCCATTGGATTTCATTTAAAATGTCTTTCCAATCTTTAATTATATTGGGTCTTTTCTTTTTTGTTTAAATGACGAAACAATTATTTGTTCAGAAACATAACAAAGTAAAATTTAATAGAGTAGGTCCTTGTGGTAGAACTTGAATTGCAATCATTTCGTGGTGTTCATAAATGCAAAGTTATCGAGCGAGCTAAACAGCCATTGGGTTACCGTGGTATCACGCAGTCGTTTAGAAATGACCTTAAAAAACGACGATGCACTGGTGAAGCAAAGCAATAAAGAACTTTTTTTATACTGATAAGGTAGCAAACAAGCGTACGGCCCGTCTGATGGTAAGCATCACCGTAGCCTATAGACGCTTGCAATACCGGGGGTATCACTCACGCCTTAGACCTTACTTACCGCAGGAACAGAACATGGCCGAGACCAATGCTATTTGGCTACGATCTTCTATAAGGTGGAGGCCCTTCCCCAGACGGGCTGCTCCGATTTGAGTGGATTATCTGCTGTGATCTACCTCTCTTAAAGTTAATATTTTATCCAATGTTTACTTTGATGAAAACGATCCTGTAAATGCTATTTGAATGTATAATATTGTACGCATAAAAATGAATATATTTATTACCAGTATACGTTGCGCCCATAACGATATCACGACATAATGCCGCCGCGAGAGATTATACCCATACAGTTGACCGGCTGATGTTTGTTTGCCAAAATCGAACACCGTACCCTCTCGTCACGTCACGACCCTGGGAGCACACGGCCGATGGGAATCTAGGAATGCGATAACAAATGTATTGTTTATTTTGTGTATATGTATGTATTTTTTATACCTCGTACGGCTTGTTTGTCTACCTATTATATAATAAAAGAATATAATTTTTATTACTATTACGATATCTAGTATCCCCATACCACTTGGTAGAGCTTTTATTCAATGAGCTAACTGGACCTAAGTCAACTCTTTCAGAAACCTTTCTAATTCTCTTTTCTCCCTAATCCCTTTCTCGGCTACAAAGTTACCGGCTTTGACGAAATATTGATAGGGCCTATGGTGTTACTAATAATCACTTTCTTGTTTGCCTACTCTGTGAAATAAAAAAATGCTGTCGGGTCCCTCGAAACACTCGCGAACCGTAGTTTCTCTACGCATGAAATGCACTGTATGAGTTCATTCAATTTGCTGTACATCGCATATTTACATGATACGCGAATACTCGCGTCTCACTACTTTTAGTTGCGGCGATCGGCGATTCAACCGCTTTTTAGAGCTAAATGCAACGAAAAAACAAGATAGAATCAGTATAGAACGCCAGTCCGAAAACCTAAAACATGCACTTGGAAATTGCACGTGTAAGTAAATAAACACAGTAGGTACACCTGTATTCATACGACAAAGCACACTTAATCTTGTTTAAGACATTAAAAAAGACTATTCTTTATAACTTTTTCAATTGTTCGCCTCCTTAGAAGTCGCCGATAAGTTCTTCTGTTCAAGTTTTTAGCTACATTGTAATTTTTAATAACCTTCAAAACATACTATTGTTTGTTGATAACTTTGTTCAGGTTGTGAAAACAATGATGTTGCTATTTTTTTGCAATTTTTTTGCATAAGACAAAGCGGCTTGCTTGGCTCCAAAGGGTGAAATTACTATATTGTTTATTATCAAAGAAATTCAATCCAATAGAATAATATATCTTTTTGTGATGTTTTAGGGCGAATCAGCTGATAATTCGTAAAAAGTCGGAAATTCAAAACAAATTTATTATTGAATACTAGGTCAGGGGCCCTACCCTGGAAATAATAGCGATTTTAAACCCATTTCAATACCGTTCCAATGATCGCAAATATCAATTTTTATTTCGTACCCTTGAAACACATTGGATAGATGTTGGATGGAAATTAGTATCGCCTAAGGATTGGCAATGTCCACCTTGAAGTTAGCTCCCAAATAGTGATGGCCACGTGTCTATGCTAGTTTACGCCCCATCAATTATGTTAATATATATAAAAACTCCGATAAAAACTACGCTAATTCATTAATTTATTAATTTCTTAGAAGATAAAACTCAAAAATACACTAAAAAATATTTTTCTTAATATTTTAAACATGTTTTATTTAATTTTCCTCGGAAGATTTAAGTATGGTAGTTGCCAAAACAGAAAATGAAGAAGTATTTATGAAGATTTTTTATTGTCAGTGTCAGCTAGGCTACTCTTGACACCAATACGCAGTGATCGGTATTGACAATTTGTCATTTCGTACTCTTCAGTTGCTATACTAGCGCCTATTGATATAAAATTGCGTGGTCATTATATGAACTAAATGGCATCTAGCTAGACAACATCGACGTACAATAATCGGTAATTCGGTACCCTCGACTTTATTTTGACAGCTAATTATTGGTTTGATATTGGCCAATAGCGGAGATTTTTCCAATAGCTAAATAGTAACTTTTTAAGTGAAGCTTCAAGACAATTCTTCATAATTATCGAAAACTATTATTGATAATAGTGTGCCTAGCACTCCCAACCTATTGTTTTATGCTCACAATACCGTAGAGCGCACCATAGGAGTATAAAAAATAGAAAATGAAGATGGGACTGCTTTATGTGAAACCCTGAGGAAAGCGAACGGAAGGAGCCATAGCTAACCTAATGAAGAAGCAAACAGCGACTTCTTTATACGGCGACGAGACGGCGCCACGCTGTAGAAAACCAGCGCCCTAATATTTCATATATGGTGATAAGTGCTAAATGTGAAATGTTGCATTAAATTGTTTTCTATCGAATGAGTAAACATGATAAAATGCAGTTGTTAATAAATGTACAGGTAGATAATATTATTGTGTGTAGGAAGGAATGTTTTATAAATAGGGAAACAAGGAATTTATTGTTAAGTCAAGACAAGTCAAAGCGGTTTTTACAGAAAATATATTACAAAAGGTCTTAAAATATTACAATTGTTTCACTACCTATTTTATTAGATAAAAATATTATGCAAACTTGTGATTATAAAACTCCTGAAGACTATAGAAATATTGGCAGATCAACCATATCTAAGTTACTTTTTCATTAAGTATAAATTCAAGTATATTGATTAGTTTTGTTTTTGTAGAAGTGATAGAAGGATATAATTAGCTACTGATACATCATTAGGTATTCCTCTTGTTTTACAATGTCATAAAAATGGTGTGAAATAAATGTTATTGAATAAAACCATATTTTTCTCTACCAGTTCATCATCATCCCATTTTGCTGCATTATCATCCAAATAAAGCGGCAAAAATTATAAATGTCTGTGGTGAGTTTACATTACATTTAAATGAAAGTGATGTTTACTGAGATTGACATGAATAATGTTTCTACTGCTGAAGCTCAACAGGCCCTTACCGCTGGCTCGTCAGTTGCTGAGATAAGGAGGCATTTAAAAAAGGTCCCTTTTAGTTACAACTATGGTTAGCCCACACCACAGGTAAATATTGAGCGGGCCTGAGTAAGAATGTAAATAAAAAAAAAACTAATACATTTTTTATTGATTTTTTTTATATTTTTAAAATACTTATTTTAATTATCAAATCACAGTCAAAAGTTCAAATTAAAAATAAATAGTTTTATATAAAAAAAAATGTATTTAATCATTGCTGACGATATCCATATAAATAACAATAATTGTTTCGGCAAATTACAGTCAAGTTTACATTACAATAACTTTATTACAATTATTATTTTCTAATCATTGCTCACGGTAACTGTGTAAATAACAGTAAATGTTATTGCATAATTTATCAATCTAATTTACAGTTGAAAACAATAAATTAAATTCCTTTTTAATAACAATATTATTAGTTTCTGATTCTGATCTAATAGTTTATATAGATCCAGCACTGACAAATGCATCTTCTCATCATAACTCGCACCAGTCTTCCTTATGGAAGCTGCATAAGAGGCACACACAATGGCTGCTTCTTTTGTACCCAGTAGTCCCAGTACTTACTGAAAAATAACAAGAAATTAATCATTACAAACAACAGTCAGACGCAGCAGAGGACTTTGTTTTATAATTTGTAAGGATGGCTACTTACATGTACATAGATAATTGTATTAAAAGTGATAGTAAACAAGTATAGAAGATTTGATTTTGTTAATTTAAAGAACTTATTATAACTAGGTACATATATAACAATAATCGAAATTTAATTACCTTTGCGATTGAAAAGAGCACACTTTCTGTCCGTCTGCTGTTTGGTCTGCGATAAGTTCATAGCAAGGAAACTTGGCGATGCCAGGAGTTCAACTCCAAAAGTTCTCATCTCATCTTAGCTGCGAATATGCCATTTTTATCTGCAAAAGAGAACAAATTAATGTAGTAACGTACCGTAGTTCTAAATTTACAAGTATAAAATGTAAATAATTATCATTTTTATATAAAATACTTACCAAACAAAACGTAACACGTATTATTGTTATTTATTTATTTGTATTGTATGTACTGACACTGACAATAAAAATCTTCATAAATACTTCTTCTTTTTCCGTTTTGGCAACTATAAAACTTAAATTATCCGTAAGAAATTAAATAAAACATGTTTATAATCTTCAGAAAAATATTTTTAGCGGTATTTCATTCTATTTTTGGGTTTTATGTTCTAAGAAATTAATAAATAAATCAAATAACGAAGTTTTTAATTTAATTATAACATAATCGATTTGGCATATCTAGCATAATCACCGGCCCCTGGGGCCCATTTCAATTTTTATCCAATGATCGCAAATGTCAATTTTTATTTCGTACCCTTGAAACACATTGGGTAGATGTTGGATGGAAATTAGTATCGCCTAAGTATTGGTAAAGTCCACCTTGAAGTTAGCTCCCAAATAGTGATGGCCACGGTGATTGTGCTAGATATGCCAAATCGATTATGTTATAATTAAATTAAAAACTTCGTTATTTGATTTATTTATTAATTTCTTAGAACATAAAACCCAAAAATAGAATGAAATACCGCTAAAAATATTTTTCTGAAGATTATAAACATGTTTTATTTAATTTCATACGGATAATTTAAGTTTTATAGTTGCCAAAACGGAAAAAGAAGAAGTATTTATGAAGATTTTTATTGTCAGTGTCAGTACATACAATACAAATAAATAAATAACAATAATACGTGTTACGTTTTGTTTGGTAAGTATTTTATATAAAAATGATAATTATTTACATTTTATACTTGTAAATTTAGAACTACGGTACGTTACTACATTAATTTGTTCTCTTTTGCAGATAAAAATGGCATATTCGCAGCTAAGATGAGATGAGAACTTTTGGAGTTGAACTCCTGGCATCGCCAAGTTTCCTTGCTATGAACTTATCGCAGACCAAACAGCAGACGGACAGAAAGTGTGCTCTTTTCAATCGCAAAGGTAATTAAATTTCGATTATTGTTATATATGTACCTAGTTATAATAAGTTCTTTAAATTAACAAAATCAAATCTTCTATACTTGTTTACTATCACTTTTAATACAATTATCTATGTACATGTAAGTAGCCATCCTTACAAATTATAAAACAAAGTCCTCTGCTGCGTCTGACTGTTGTTTGTAATGATTAATTTCTTGTTATTTTTCAGTAAGTACTGGGACTACTGGGTACAAAAGAAGCAGCCATTGTGTGTGCCTCTTATGCAGCTTCCATAAGGAAGACTGGTGCGAGTTATGATGAGAAGATGCATTTGTCAGTGCTGGATCTATATAAACTATTAGATCAGAATCAGAAACTAATAATATTGTTATTAAAAAGGAATTTAATTTATTGTTTTCAACTGTAAATTAGATTGATAAATTATGCAATAACATTTACTGTTATTTACACAGTTACCGTGAGCAATGATTAGAAAATAATAATTGTAATAAAGTTATTGTAATGTAAACTTGACTGTAATTTGCCGAAACAATTATTGTTATTTATATGGATATCGTCAGCAATGATTAAATACATTTTTTTTTATATAAAACTATTTATTTTTAATTTGAACTTTTGACTGTGATTTGATAATTAAAATAAGTATTTTAAAAATATAAAAAAAATCAATAAAAAATGTATTAGTTTTTTTTTTATTTACATTCTTACTCAGGCCCGCTCAATATTTACCTGTGGTGTGGGCTAACCATAGTTGTAACTAAAAGGGACCTTTTTTAAATGCCTCCTTATCTCAGCAACTGACGAGCCAGCGGTAAGGGCCTGTTGAGCTTCAGCAGTAGAAACATTATTCATGTCAATCTCAGTAAACATCACTTTCATTTAAATGTAATGTAAACTCACCACAGACATTTATAATTTTTGCCGCTTTATTTGGATGATAATGCAGCAAAATGGGATGATGATGAACTGGTAGAGAAAAATATGGTTTTATTCAATAACATTTATTTCACACCATTTTTATGACATTGTAAAACAAGAGGAATACCTAATGATGTATCAGTAGCTAATTATATCCTTCTATCACTTCTACAAAAACAAAACTAATCAATATACTTGAATTTATACTTAATGAAAAAGTAACTTAGATATGGTTGATCTGCCAATATTTCTATAGTCTTCAGGAGTTTTATAATCACAAGTTTGCATAATATTTTTATCTAATAAAATAGGTAGTGAAACAATTGTAATATTTTAAGACCTTTTGTAATATATTTTCTGTAAAAACCGCTTTGACTTGTCTTGACTTAACAATAAATTCCTTGTTTCCCTATTTATAAAACATTCCTTCCTACACACAATAATATTATCTACCTGTACATTTATTAACAACTGCATTTTATCATGTTTACCTACTCATTCGATAGAAAACAATTTAATGCAACATTTCACATTTAGCACTTATCACCATATATGAAATATTAGGGCGCTGGTTTTCTACAGCGTGGCGCCGTCTCGTCGCCGTATAAAGAAGTCGCTGTTTGCTTCTTCATTAGTTAGCTATGGCTCCTTCCGTTCGCTTTCCTCAGGGTTTCACATACAGCAGTCCCATCTTCATTTTCTATTTTTTATACACCTATGGTGCGCTCTACGGTATTGTGAGCATAAAACAATAGGTTGGGAGTGCTAGGCACACTATTATCAATAATAGTTTTCGATAATTATGAAGAATTGTCTTGAAGCTTCACATAAAAAGTTATACTATATAGCTATTGGAAAAATCTCCGCTATTGGCCAATATCAAACCAATAATTAGCTGTCAAAATAGTGTCGAGGGTACCGATTATTGTACGTCGATGTTGTCTAGCTAGATGCCATTTAGTTCATATAATGACCACGCAATTTCATATCAATAGGCGCTAGTATAGCAACTGAAGAGTACGAAATGACAAATTGTCAATACCGATCGCTGCATATTGGTGTCAAGAGTAGCCTAGCAGATTTGAATGCAAGCAATAGACTAAAATGAATTTTAGTGAAAATGAGCAGAAAATATTGTTATAACATAATGGGAATGTAAAGCACAATTTCAGTATTTATCCACAATTCTTATATCATACAGCGGCAGGTAATCGTACAAGGTAAATAGTTATGAAACTTTTTTGCGTTTTTTGTTTTTGTTTTTTTCTTTATTATTTCACTAAACTGGACGTTACACTACAGGTATGACATGAAAAACAAACATAGGCGTAACGTTATAAGTGTTCGTCCTTCTAGAAGTGAACACAGCATGCAAAATAAAAAATCGTTTAAAGCGTTGCACAAGAAAGAGAATAAGGAAGTGAAGGGATAAGAAAGGAGATGGCTTCAGATCTCTCACTAACCAAACGAAACTCATTGCTCTTTCACGCCGATATTCTTTAAGAGGGTAATACTTCCCTAGTCAAGCTCTTTTCACAAAATTAAATGCTCTACCACTTCAATTATGTTTTAATTTAATATTATAGTTTTACATAGGTACCTGTACAAATGATTAGTTGTTCTGTTATATTATAATGTTAATTTTACACGGTGTTAATAAAGGTAAAGACGTAAATCCTGTCTTTTTTAAAGTTTTTTAAAGTTCCACGTTCCATAACATGGTTTTTGACACGCGTTTTTCCCGTAAAGAAATCTTTAGTACGTATTTAGTCCCGCTTTGAGCAACAATTGAACAATTATTTCGGGACATTGTTTAGCTCCATTATTTTGTCAACTGCCGTCTGTTGACAGTTAGAGTGGTAAATTTGAAGATTTATGGTACGACAGTGTATAGAACGGGACTATAGTGGACTACGTAGGGCCTGGTTGCAAAGTTGTAAATATGTAGGTAGTAAACTATCTACCTACCTACACGTATCTTTTTGACTCGGATCGGCTTGTGGCGCAGTTGGTAGTGACTCTTCGGTACCAGCGAGCGCGAGTTCTTTTTATGCACGGGGCAAACATTTATGTGGTAAAAAAAATAATTTAAATAATTTTTTTTTTTTAAATTTAAAGAATATTTTATATATTATTGAAAAGATAAAATATTCTAACTCTAATAATATTCTAGAAATAACTATATAAAAAATATTTTTCAATACAATATTGTTAAGTATGTTTTCTAATAGACTATTTAATTATTTTTTGCCAGCCGGTTTGTTTATAACATTAGAATATGTATAGTATGTATTTAGAAAAAAATCTAATAAAGTAAGACACGTTGAGACGGGAAATTTGCAAATAACAAAAAGGCAATCGTAATTTTTTTTTTTGAATTTTGCAAATACAAAACAAGCGTTTATGATATCTTTGATGACGTGCCGCCGTATCTTCAAAGCTACCTAGCGACTAGAAAGTATTTTATTGTTTTAAGGCCCATCATAAAACGTGCTTTTATTTACAAGGTGCCTTCTGTTTGACGTTGCCGGCGTCTTTATGTTATGAACAATGTATTTCTAACAATAGTTTATTATCTTCTACTGTGAATTTGTATTTTGGACTTCTACGGTAGATAACAGGGCTATGTGAATTTTGATAACGACTTATCAGATAAGTCATATTTTGTAACCTTAGGCTTACAAATGACTTAGGTGGTCTTATCTGCCTTCATAAGAGAAAGCAGGTAGAGTTCCAAGTCCGACGAATTAGTAGTGCATTACGTGTTTTTCTTAAGACACCTTCTCTCAGGATATCGACGTGAAACAGCAATGCCTTTCATTCAATGAGAGATCGGAAATCTTAATAATAATAATAATAATATTCATTTATTTCAGACCAAAATCCAATTTACAATTAATACTATCCTATATTTTTTTCTATTTCTTGGGTGCATCAGATCACCTGCATGCTCATTTGCTTCTTTTCCATAAAAACCTTTAATTCTTAATGGTCTTAGTATAAATCTAGCTGGAAATTATTGTAAAAATTTACGTTTAATATCATTGCGCAGTAAATTTATTGTTGTAATGCGTTGGATCTACCCACTATTATGTCGTAGCAGTATTACAAAGATTGACTTTAAACCGAGACAGATGTCACGTATTTTTTCGCGCAAACCATAAATTAGAGAAAAAGATCCAAAGTAAATATGAACAGAAAAACGCTCGCGGCAAAAGCAAACACAATATTCTGAATAAGCCATCGATTGATTTCGCAAGATTAATGGTAGCACATTGTCAGCGCCACAGTATGACGAGCGTCAGAACGAATTTGAGAACGAAAAGTGTGTTCTATGCCCTATACTATAAGAGCTAACAAATTTCATTTTTGAAACCTTTTTGAGCTGACACAGCAATGAATGATGTTTTCTTTTCAATCAAAACTAAGCATTCACCTAAGCATACAGAGTTCAAAATTCTTCGTAGATATACGAATGAATTTATGCCATTTTGTTGGTATTAAATAAAAGAGTTTAGGGTCCGATAGAAATTGATTTTGGAATTCAGTGTGAAATTGAAATAAAAGTTTTTTTTATTACTTCAAAGCACATTTGGTGTAAGGTAGACGAGTGTTATACGGTTAATCTGATTAAATATTTATTTATTTGTATTTAAAAGTTTATATTTTTATTTGTGATTCAATTTAAATGATCGGCCACATTAAGTGTAATGGGTTGAATTTAATATGATAAATGATTGTTTAATGACCATCAAATTAGGGTACCCTAGGTAGAGTTTTCAGCTACCACGATAATTTTTGTTCTGTTTTATATAATATGACTCTAAAAATTATGCACTTTTTCCTAACAATTTATAATTAGTTTTAGGATTTTTGATTTCTGTACTTTACGTATACCGCAACGCAAATTACAATTTAAGATTTGTAGCATGATGGTGGCCTTATAAGACCAATAGATTAGAAGATTAAGAAAACTACGTAAATATTGAAATGGACTTGAGTTTACAAAATAGCCACGGTTGTTGATTCCGGGCTGAATAGTCAAACAGGCAGTTTCTGGAATGCATTTGAATTCTACACTGAGACTCAAGCTATCTCATTTTCTTCTCCATTCGTTTTGACAGTGACAGCTTTAATGTGTTATTAATCTTAAAAATGCGCTTCTGAAAATAATAATAATAATGACATCGGTGATCACATACCATCAAGTGACCAGCATGCTCGTCTTCTAACCTTTTACAAAAAAAAAAATGAAATAATTCTTATATTAATTTTAAATAATGCCAATAAACTATTATAGAGTCACATTGTGTTCTATGAGTAAGCAAAAATTGCAGTATGTAACGAACGAACATACATACCTATTATAAAAGCGAGTACACATGGGTGTGCGCATGCCTGACAGATGTGTAAGCCGATTCGGTCGGGAGGTGTGTACTGTTGACAAAGAATGCATATGTCGCGGCTGTGAACATTGGACAGCAAGATTTACTATTGGTCGTTCAAAAATGAAAACGTTGCATGACTAGACGTTTTTGTTCTTGTAGGTTTACTTAATGTTCCTAGTTTACAGTCGGCCCGTGAGTTAAGTAGGTTATGTCGTTTAGGTAGTACACGCTACGTTACCCACTGACTTCCTTCAACTCGTTCTCATGTCATAAAATTATAAGACATCTTAAATAAAGCTATAGGCTTTTTGGTTAATCCTGTAGAGTCAAAATCCTTCGTAAATAACATAAAAAATTTCGGTTTGAGTACTTTTACGTCACTTTTATTTACCTAAAGTCAACCAAATAAGTCGTAGAACTAGCCCTTTTATTTTAACTTAATACAATTATAAATCTCTATCGACATCCTCAAGCAAAATCTCTTGGCAAAGGCAATACTGTAGTCAGACAACTTGGTTCACAAAAAGGCAAAACCAGATAACTTGAAAATCTCCCTCTAGTAACTCATTAATTAACTTAACATTGGCGATATTAAAATCTCGAAGTGACGCGCGCGTGCTGCATGCTGTGCTATTGTCGCGGCTACCCCGATTGAACTGTTCTTAATGAGTTATGACCCTTATACAGTATGATGCAAGAATGTTTTGTCCAACGTTTTGTCAAATTTTCATTAAGTCGAAATAATTTTTTAACTAATCTTAAAAATTATTTCAATGGTCAGCAAAAGTACTGAATGCTCGCCCCTGTTAAGTGAGCATTGCCAATGCGGTCATCTACAATATTGATAAGAGAGCTCAAGTCCACTTGCATTTTTCTAAGTTTGTTTTTAAATTAAACAATTTTTTTTTATTTTGGCTGTGAATAAATACTTATAAGCTTCGGCAAATAAAAATATCTATTCGAAAATTGATATCATAGATATGAAATTTTAATGACACAGTTGCTTGCTCGAATGAACATTCAGTTCACGAACAATAAGTCAATGTGATGCATATCTGTTAGATGACCTCGTTTCTCCCATATGTTAGCTTTGGATTAATATTTGAGTTCATATTAACATCTCTTTACACACTTTATAAAATTAATTTCAAACTAGTAATTACGTACGAAAAAGACCACGTTATCTTTTTAACTAGAATTTTGAGCATCCTGTATTATTTTAATCTTCTATGCAGCACAGTGACACACATACGCGGCTTTCTACTAAACCAATAATACAATAAAATCAATCTATACTACCCTCTCTGCAAACGCACACATTCCTGGGCCAATCAATGATTTCGTTGTGCCTACGCGCACACACGTAAAGATGATTGGAAATATTGGCATTGTAAACATTTCTATGATATTTGCAAACTATTCCGATAAACGTGCACCGTGTTTCTATCTCTCTCCCACATACTACAACAGTCGAACTCAGATAAAACATGAAGGGGACAGCGAATCCGGTCTAACAACTGTGCAGAGGGACAATGGCGACGCTATTGTTGAAAGTACCCCCAAACTTTTTTTAGGTCACATAAAAGTATTACATTTGTAAGGGACGTGCCGCCATTATGCACTTACTGCATTCGTTTCGCAGTCAACCGAGTAGACGGATCATCGTCTCCCACGCCGTCCAAAATCAGTGAAAATATATGATAGTGATAGTGAAATAATTATCGGCAGCATGTCATCTATAGCTGCTAGTAATTTTGCTTGTGAAATGTGGAACAGTGCTGATGTGAACAATCCTAGTGATAAACAATCCAAACAATACAATTATGCGTCTACACCAATGGTGTCACCCAATTTTTACAATTACCACAATAATTATTATCCCCAAAACAGTGATTATCTCAATGCGATCGGTACTAATCATCATTTGAAAATGTACGAAAATAATAACCAATGTGATGGAGTTGTGAAAACGGAACCCGGCTACTGGCAAAACTATTCAGCTAACTACAGAAATGATAACCAGGTGAATATGGACATGCTTGCTGGATGGAGAGGTATGAATTACAAACAACAGCAATATGACAATTATGCTTATAATCAAGAATCTATGAAGGCGAAATGGATTGCATCAAATCAACATACGTTAGAAAACAATAGTGAAGATTCTAGAGTAGTTAATTCACCCAGTCAGTGTAGTTTATCCGAAACCAGTTATGGTTCACCACAGAGCGCTTCCAGTCATACTAAAGCAGCATTACCCGAAGGAGATGATTCACCAAATCTTCGAGCATTATTAACAAAACCACAGAAGAAAAAGCTACCTTTACATCCAAACCTATGCGATAAACCAGTAGCACAGATGCAACAGATGATGTTTACTAGTTCCGACGAAATGAACGATTGGGAAAAAAATAGTGCGGTATCAACAGAGAAGGAATGTAATTTGTCGCGATTTCATGGTACATATGAGAAAGAGGACCAAACTACAACAAATAGCAAAACTAGCGTGGGTGGGGCCGCGAAAGAAGTCGCACCGTCATCGCTGGAGCCGGCGGCAGAGGGCTGTCAGGACGTGACGAGGGTCGCTGCAGGCGGGGACAATGCGGATTATGCTGAGAACAAAATGGCCGCTGCACCCGATGCACAAGGATTTTATCCTTGGATGAAAGGAGTTAGTGGTATGTTCGACTTTTGTATAATAAAAAAATGTTTATCCCAATAGACTTTAAACTTTATATAACTAAATTATATTTACTTATTTACAGGTGATGACAAAAAGGAAGGATCGAAAAGAACAAGGCAAACGTACACGAGATATCAAACATTAGAACTGGAGAAAGAATTTCACTTTAACAAGTATTTATCAAGGAGACGTCGTATAGAGGTATCTCATAGTTTAGGATTAACCGAGAGACAAATCAAAATATGGTTTCAGAACAGAAGAATGAAGGCAAAGAAAGATGGAACCCTGACAACGGCAGCAGAGGATCCGTATGTATCTAACGATATTGGTATGACAAAGTTGGGTAATATGCCCGATTATATCGACGCTAGACAACAACAGCTACCATGTCTACCGGAATATGCTAACTATATGAATTCTGTACCAACAACTAACAAAAGCAGAAATTCTCCTATGCCAAACGCAGGTCAAACGCCAATGAATATGTCACAAAACTGTATGATACCTATGTATGGAGGAATGATTCCCAAAATGTGACTCTAGTTGTATTTTTTTCATTAATGCGTATTAGGGATAAGTATGATTTGAGCTTATTTAATTGTATGTTAAGTACTTGAGCCTACTAATTAACTGTTAAGAATGTGATTTTTTTATTTATGTCAAAAACGCATAATAATATTTATTTTTAATACAGTTAAACACACTTAGTTTATAAGAAATTTCCAAGATTTTTCAATATTTTCAGTTTGCTACTGTAAAATATATTGTAGTAAATTATTTTATTATCTTCATAATAATAATTGTAAATATGTATTTTAATAGAAATCAAATAGTTCCTATTAACATAAAATTTGTAATACAGGGTCTTTATTGAGACAGTGACTTTGATAAAATTTCTGTGTAATTTAACACGAGGAACATCAAGATCTAATAAATGTTATGTATATGTTTTGCTCTCGTTAAGTTGTCTTTCATGTAATCTTTATACACAATATCATTTCCACATTTTAATACATTTTCTGGAAGGTAATTAGAGTCTAAATTCATCATGGTTTTGTCTTTCTTGTCAACCTTACTAATTTTGTAATAGTAGTCAACATTGTGATTTTTTTCATGATCCACTATTTATAGTGATAGATTTGTATCTAGTTTTCTTCTGTACCGTTGTTCTTGGTGTCTTTATTTACAGTTTTAGATGTTTGGTTTTGTTTTGACATCATAACACATAAATACTATCAGATTATCAAAGTTGTCAGTGATAATAATAAAAGACTCAAAAGAGACCCTGTATAAATTTAGTTTAAGTTTATTATTAAGATTAATATCATTACATAAGAACTGATTATATTTTTGTACTTCTCTAGTCAATCAAAAATAAATACTATGAAATAAAGAGGAGTTTCGATTCCAAATTAATAATAGTTTTTTTTCTTGACCAATCTACAACTTAACTAATTTTAGAAAATAAAACTAGATTTTTTTCTTATTCGGAGATCGAACTCACTATGACGTCGACTTTGTTTCATATACAAGCAGCAAACAGGCCACCGGGGCCGCCGAGCCCCCTAATGGAAAGTGATCACCGCCGACTATAAACATTA
Source organism: Endotricha flammealis (assembly GCA_905163395.2). NCBI lineage: Eukaryota > Metazoa > Arthropoda > Insecta > Lepidoptera > Pyralidae > Endotricha > Endotricha flammealis. Next base: position 5,366,465 of record LR990860.1, on the reverse strand, counting down.
GTAATACAAGAGGCACTACCAATACATTGCCTACTACAAGGAAGGGAATAAGAAAGAAGGAATAAGAAAAAGGAGAAGGGAAAGAAGTTATTCATAGACAGAGTCTACCAATAAAGCCACAACGGGCAGTTTTTAAATGTTTTTATATTTGTATACACATTTGCATATTCCAAAAATAATATTGATCCTGTAATCAACACAGTATTGTTAACAATTCAGACCCTTTCTTCGCGGTCTACTGAGCCTAACCCTTTAAATACAGCAATCGGTAGCACCCAAGGGACTATTACCAAGTTTGCTGATTGTCAACAATTTTGTCATGTTTTGACGGGTTATCGGATTTGCTTTGGCGTCTCCTTTTGATGTTTACTGCATAGTCATGATAGGGTTGCCTACCTGTGTACTTTTTGTATTGTTTTGATCTGTTTTGACTGCTAGTTTTAATCCTATCAAACTTAAGACAATGTTTTTTTAACCAGTAAACAATTACTTTGTTCTTTTGTAAATACATTTTGTATACGAAATGGTCTCATTGAAAATTTTTTTTTTTAAATGAGAGAGTTGGCAAACGAGCACGCGGGTCACCTGGTGGTATTGATAGTGATCACTGTCTTCCATGGAGGACAAAGTCATCAGGAGGAGCCGTTGTCGACCTTTATCAGGAAGTATTAAAAATATAAAGAGAAAAGGGATAGGGAAGGACTTGGGCTTCCGGATCTCTTACTCACCGAATAAAAGCATTGCTGCCATGGAAGTGTCATGGAAGTGTACGCTAGTACATTATTCTTCGATGATTGCTGGTCTGTGCCGATACTCTATGAGTGGATGGCCAGAAATGCTCTACCACTCCGAACATAAACTTTCATTTTACCTGCCAGATTAGCATACCAGAATTATAGATAGAATGTGAAACTGACTATAATATTAAGAAACATTTTATTGCCACGTAAGTATTTACTGGTTTTACGCAAAAAAAAAATATATAAATAAAAACAAATGAAAATCACTGCTAACTTCACACAAAATCTGTCGGTCTGCCCTTGCCTTTTACAACAATGGAAACAAAAGAAAGGGACAGCAAATGCTAAAATAAATTAGTGCGACAAGGAGAAAAAATATTCATCCCCTTGTATGAGGTGTGAATCAGGAAAGCGCATGCGCGGAGGACATTCATTCAAGATGGCTGATCGTGTTTAGTCTGTATTTTACTGTAAATTTCTATTAGTTTATGTAAATAACACTAAAATAATAACATACTGTGGCATATTGCGAAGAAAACTCCTTACTTGCACTTTGAAGTGATCATAATATTGTATCATTGGAGAATTTTAGGTGACAGGTGAGGTTATAATATAAATGTATCACTTTTTTATATTTTACAATTCAGCTAGTATTTTCGGCTTTACCTTTTAAATACCTATACCACAATTTCAATTTTTACCTGATAGCGTCGTTGTGGAAGTCAAAACTGTATGAATGTGTAATTAAAGGAACGTCGACTCACGTCAATGTTTGGATGGCTAAAGATCTCGAGCTATGGAGAACACGATGAGCTGTCGGTTACGACTATTGAGCCAAAATGTGACTACACTGTGAGGCAGCTAAAAAAGAAATTATCTGAATTTGATGGATATTTAAGTTGAATTTGATAAGTGTTTGTGATTTAACCCAGACCTTAGCCTGCCTGCTGCAAAATTTATAAAAACTAACATTTGTTATAAATACTTTATTTTATTTTCTCAATTATACAATGGGTTAATTTACGAGTGAATGTGACAAATTTTACATAGGTATACAATAATACACTTTTGGGATCTAATTTTAGACAACGAGACTATTTTGGGTTTTATCAGTCAGTCAGTTGCTACCTACCTACCTATACAATTTAAATCAAATTATTTGTTTGTAATGCATAAAGTCAAAGTACATAATTACTTTTTACAATAGTTTAAACGGTTCTACCGAAAAGCTGATTATGCATTTTTTTCTGACTATCTGTTGTTCAGGTAATCTGCAAAATAATTGGACCAATTTTGACAGAACTTGGTTTTAGATATGATTTTACAGGTATGACTTAATATTACGTTTATTTCCAAAATTGTATTTTATCTGAGATTGTGCGCGCGAAACCTTAAGTGTATGCTAGTGAATAACATAAAGTTACTTCTGAGCAAAAAAAAATCATCCTGATTTAAATTTGATTAATAATATTTAAAGCAATCACTTGAATACATTCCGTGGCCACCGAAGCGTATATTCTAAATTCTATTACAATAAAAATCTTTTATATTATATTGAAAACAAGAACATTCGGTTCACTAACGACAACACCTTCGCTCTAGCAATTTTATTTGCTCTCACTAAAATCAATCATTGTCTGATTTTCTTGAAATTAATGGTCTTGTAAGTCGAAATTTGTGTTTTCAAGATGCAGTACGTAACTTTGTCGGTTTGTACGTTGAATACGTAGGTTGAATGGCAGTTCTAATTAATCCTAAAGTCGAACGAGGCAACGCTCATTGGTGTCGGATCAAAAGAAACCTCCTAATGGATATTTGAATGCTCTGATAGTGCTTATTTACCTTTAACTTTGGAGGCTTTATGAGTCACAAGTCCACAGTCACAATTATAAAACCGATAAATTAAATCAAATTAAAAGACCCGCTATCGCAATATAATAAGATCCAAATTGACTTTCTCTTATTTAAATTGTTTAAAAAAAAATTTTTAACTGACATAATAATTTAATAATATGATTGATAGGCATACTACTATAATATTTATGAAAGAGGATTATGTAAGTATGTACCTATCTGAAACTTTCCATTGAGATATGGCTCTTAGCATAAAAAATAAAATAAAAAAGCCTTTATTCTACTAAATTCTACAGTGTTGCTTACTTAATATTAGACTTAAATTTACCATCTTAACTAATTTTTATTTTTTAGTATTAATCTTATATTTTAAACTAAGTATTACTATAAATCTTTCTCTTGTTCTTTCCTTCGTTTTAGTTTTGAGCTAATGTAGTAGTCGCCTCAGCGGCGTAGGCCTCCCCTAGATTCTTCCATAACTTCCTTTCCCTTGCCTTTGTCACCCAATCCGGTCCGCATCTCTCAGTAAATATGTCCCTCCACCTTTTTTTCGGTCTTCCCTGTTTTCTCTTGTTTTCCCTTGGTATCCACTCGGTTACTATTTTTGTCCATCTCTCATTATTAAGTCTACAGATATGTCCTGCCCAATTCCATTTCAATAGTCTTATTCTTTTCCTTACGTCTACTATTTTTGTTTTCTCTCTTATTTTTTTATTACTTACTTTATCGGATTTTTTGATGTTTAAAATGCTTCTTTCCATTTTGCGTTGACATATGGCTGTTTTTTCTTCATCCTCTGTCCAAAGTGACCATGTTTGACAACCGTACACAAGGCAAGGCAATATTGCTGACTCATAAACCTTTCTTTTCAAATGTAGTTTTATTTCCTTATTTTTCATTATTTCTCTCAGACTCCATTACTTTTTCCAAGCCAAGGCTATTCTTCTTTGTATCTCTCTTTCGGTGCAGTTCTCGAACGATATCATTTGGCCAAGATATATGTATTCCTTAACATATTCAATGTTTTTACCTTCTATACTTACATCTTGATATTGTCCATTGGTTAGTATCTTTGTCTTCGAGGCATTAAGCGAAAGACCAACCTTTTTACTTTCCAAAGTAAGTTCAGTGATCATTACTTTTAGATCCAACGCATTTTCTGCAAATATTACAATATCATCCGCAAACCGCAGGTGGCTAAGAAATTCTCCATTCACATTAACTCCCTTGCTTTCCCATGCCAATTTTCCGAAAATAATAGAATTTATTTTCGGAAACAGCCGAAAAGATTTTTGGAGACAGTGGATCTCCTTGTCTCACTCCTTTTTGTATAGGAAATTCTATACCTTCTCTCTCGAGTCTTACTTTTGCTTGGCATTTAGAATACACACTGCGGATCAAGTGTATGTATTTTGGATTGACTCCTTGGTGTTGCAACGCTTTCCATATGGCTTCGTGGTCTAAGGAATCGAAGGCTTTTGTGTAATCGATAAAACACATGTACAAGGTTCTTCCGTATTCGTTAGTTTTCTCAATAATTTGGGTAACAACCTGGATATGGTCAAGTGTTGAAAATTGTTTACGGAAGCCTGCTTGTTCACGCGGTTGGTTTTCATCTAAGTTTTTCGTGATTCCATGTAGTATAATTTTAGAGAAAATCTTGTATAGGTTTGTCATCAAACTAATCGGTCTGTAATTACCAAGGTCTCCACGATCTCCCTTCTTATGTATTAGCGTAATTATCGATTTTGACCACTGATCAGGTGTTGTCTCTTCTTCTAAAACATTATTGAAAAAGTTTGAAGAACTTTTTGTAGTGGATCGCATAGAGATTTTAGCACTTCGTTTGCTATATTGTCATTTCCTGGTGTTTTGTCGTTTTTTTGAGTCTTTATTGCGTATTCAATTTCGGATTTTAATATAAATTCTGGTTTGCAATCGTTACTTTTGTTTGCTGTTTGGTGGTCTGGGTATTTTTTAGAAGCATAGAGGTTTTTATAGAATTGTGTAGCCTCGTTAATTATATCTGGACGTCTCAACAGTATTTTTCCATCTTTGTTTTTCATAGTAACTGCCCACTCTGATTTGTTTCTTAGTTCTTTGTACGCTTTTCGAATCGCTCCTTTTCGATCTATAAATTTTTCAAAAGTTAGTTCTCTTTTCATTTTTTTTCGCTGCGTTATAGTTCTGTTGATTTATTTACTTATTTTTGTGATTTGTGCTCTTTTCTCTTTTGTTCTTTTTCCTTGATATAATACCTTTCTTTCCTCTAGAAGCTCTCTTGTTACCTTGTTCATAATGCATTCCTTCTCATTGTTCGCGTCCTTTGGTAGTTGTTTCAGTAGTAATTTCATTTCACTCTCTAACCCATTGTATTGTGTTTGTATATCATTTGACGATATTATTGACTTCATTAGTTTATTCTCTCAGTAATTGGCACTATCTCCTGAAACGGTTGGTAAATCTCGGGTATAATTTTGAGGTTTAACATGTTTCCTGGTTCGTTTTATTTGCAGGGACAATGTACTTCGAATCATCCGGTGGTCAGTATTAAAGTTCAAGTTATTTATTACCTCGAAATTTTGGATATGTGCTGGTCGATTTGTAAGCATATAGTCAATCTCATTGTAATGTTTGCCGTCTGGTGATTGCCATGTCCATTTCTTGTGTGCCTTTCGTTTAAACATGGTATTTATAATTTTGATATTATTTTCCAGTGCAAACTCAACTTTCTGACCATGTGCACTTCTCTGTCCATATGAATATTTTCCAAAGATTTTTTCTTCTCCTCTTTGTATTTCTCCTGCTTTGGCGTTGAAGTCTCCCATTAGAATTATATTTTTAGAATGCACAAAGTCAAAAGCTGCCTCCACTGATTGGTAAAAAGAGTCTACGTCTTCATTTGTGTAAGCTTCTGTAGGAGCGTATATTTGGATAAATTACCATATCGAGTTCGCGTTATCCGCTGTTTGCAGTTCTAAAGTCGCTACTCTGTCTGAGAATGCTTTGAAGCTTATAATTTTATCTTTTAGATGTTTTTTCACTAAAAAACCTACACCGTTCCTTCCAGCCGATCCGGACGTGTGGTAGAAGATGAAGTCGATTCTTCTATTTTTTCCTCTGCTCTTCTGATTTCACACAAGCCCATGACATCCCACTTTATTGATTTCGTGGCGAAAGTTAATTCTTCAATTCTACACTCCGATAGTAGGGTTCTAACATTGAGGCTTGACACGTAAAACCTTTCCTGGTGTTTATTTCTTTTTGTGTTCGTTAGTTTATGTTTTGTATAGTTTAGGGGGTTTTGGTCTAACTTCTCCACGGTGACCAGCCGGCTCTTAGAAAACATTTTATAAATATTTTGTAATCAGTATGGAATTACGAAATACACACTATTAATAGAAATAATAATATAATTGGACTCAATATTACAACAAATTATTTTCAATTTCAAATATTGTCCTAAAAATGATTTAATTTACCATTGCGCAGGCCAAGTTACGGCAACAGGCCGTGTGCAGTGCACTATCTACACGAAGCGAACCCACTTTTGACCCCCCTGTAGCTCAGTGCCTATTGCAAGTACAGAGATAAAATTGTACATACGTAATCATATACTAGTATTTAAGCAGTATGCCAAATTTCATAGATATAGCCTCAGTAGATCTTGAAATATGACCCTGTGAAAATAGCTAATTTTGGCACTGATTGATGAAACTTTTAGGCCACTTCCAATTGTCCTAGCGTTATGAAATTTGGCACACAGGTCGTGTGTTATATGTAGATTAACAAAAAAAATGAAATTTAAGAAATTGGTCAAGCGTGTGTTGGTTCAATCTAATATCGAATTTATAATAAAAATATTAATGAACCAGTGATACAATGAGAATACGAGGGGGGAGGAGGAGAGGGGGAGGGGGTATAAAATATTGTCATGTACACATAATGCACACTGTATGTATGGTACGATTTCTTGAAAAAAAGTTTTGAAATCCCACCAAAAACATACCTGTTAAAAAGGGGGCCAAGTTCCTATCGGCTTCCTTAATTGTTCGCCTAAAAAGAGTTGAAATCCAATCCAATGCCAAGTTGAGATGCACTTTAAAATTATAATACTTCTAAATTTGAACTTGGCAGGTTTTCGTGCTGTGCACTTGATTGAATTGTATAATAAAATTTATTATTTATATAATTAAATAAACCTGCCAAGTTCAAATTTAGAAGTATTATAATTTTAAAGTGCATCTAATCTTGGCATTGGATTGTATTTCAACCTTAGAGTATAGATAAGCAAGCTACAGAGCGCGCTTGAGTAAGTATGAACGGTAAGCACGAGTATGAACAAACAGACGAACTCAAAACAGCAACAACGAAGCCAGCAACGAACGAAGCTATTAGTCACGCACGCTGATTGTTTCTCTCGATGTTATTTATTCGAATTTTAAGGAATAATGGTGAAATGTGCAGTGCAGAGCTGTAAAAACGACGAAATGGAAGCAAACTAAAAATTAGCACTATAGAACATCTGCTTACGCTTTGCACAATGGTCAAAGAGCGATGCGCGCGCTTTATGGCGTGTTTATCTATACTCTAAGATTTCAACCTTTTAGGCGAACAATTAGCCGATAGGAACTTGGCCCCCTTTTTAACAGGTATGTTTTTGTGGGATTAGTATTCAAATGAAGTAAAAGTATTTTTTTAACCTTGAAACTACTTCATTGAGTATATTTTATAAGTTTCTTTCTCGTTAGTCACTCATGTTATAGACAGAATAACTGTTTTTTTAAAATAGTAATTATAGGAAATCAAGACATAACTTCTCCATAAATAATAACGACTTCGTTTACGTTTGTCACTCACATCACATGTTATAGACAGAATAACCATTTTTTTAATAGTAATTATAGGAAAACAAGACATTAATTCTTCATAAATAATAACGACTTCGTGTAAAAGATAAAAAGGTAATATCTTATACTGGCGCTAATACAAAGCACTTTAAAAATAAACATTTCTATTTTCTGTTAAAAGCGTTATCAGAATGAACTGAAATCAACAGATGTTACAGCACGTTCTTTAAACGCCTACGATCAAAGCCAGCTCATATCAGCATACATAAGTTACAGTATAATTACACATAATGAGCAATTAATTTCAAGAAAACAAACTATTTTTGATAAAGTTTATGCCTCGTTTGATGTTAAGTTTGTTAAGGCTTATCAACTTATTTGTAGTTTTGTAAGTGAAGTAATAAAATGCCTTATAATTAGGCATTGATTTTTATGCGTTAAATTTATGAGTTTCTTATTTTTAAGCATGTTTTAATAATTGCTTGCAGTTTTACCCGCGCAATCTTACGTTTTTATCTTAAATAATAACTACATAGTATAAAACAAAGTCGCTTTTTCTGTCCCTATGTCCCTATGTCCCTTTGTATGCTTAAATCTTTAAAACTACGCAACGGATTTTGATGCGGTTTTTTTTAATTGATAGAGTGATTCAAGGGGAAGGTTTTAAAGTATCATACATTCCAAAATTCCCACGGGAAAGCGGGATACACGCAAACGAAGTTGCGCGGGTTTCGCTAGTAAATAATAACATACAATATATGTAATATATTAAATTTATTTTAGACTTGTCCTCTTTATGATAATAAATTCATTAGTTGTTGTGCTTTTCAGAAAAAAAAAAACAATCTGCATGTATAAACTAAATGAGATAATTGATACTTATCGTAACATTTTTTTTAAATCAGTGCAGTTTAGTTATTGTATCCCTGAACACATAGGGGCATATTACACTATCATATAATGGATCATAGATCTATGAGTCAATGATATTGGCTAATGTAATAAAGACAAATTTTGTCTTTATTACATCCAATATCTGATAGTGTAATATGCCCCATAGTAAGAAATTTTATAAAAGTAACACCAATCGATGAACACGAAGATATCGTTTTGTTCACTGAGTCCAGGTCAAAAAGCAGCGCTAGTGATTTCCACCTTCAATTACGATCAGTGTAACAAAAACCCGTCGCCCGTCACGTTACAGAAACATCAGTGTCCGTACAAAAACGTTAGGGATCAACAAAAGAATTTGCAGGGCGATTGTCCCGGGACACACAACCATTAATCAATAACGCTCCACTGCCATCGTTCGAAAGCAGATCGGCTGATCAATGCTGAAGCGGACCGGGGGGGTGATTTAGATCGATTAAAATTTTTGCATTTTACGTCAGTTTTTCTTAGAGAGTTCAATAACCTACGTAGTTGTGATAACATTGCTACGTAGATATTTTAGTTATTTTCCTGCTTATCCACCAAAAGATACGTAGGTGATCGATGGCTGATGTAATATAATTTTGACTGCAACTACTTTCGACTCTATCGATCAGCATCAAATAGACTCGTGTTTTGAAAATTTCAAAACATGAAGCATATGCCACATGCCTTCATTACGGCATAAATGAAAACCACATACTTTTGACGTGGTTTGGACACATCTATTTAGTTACTTCTGGTTGGCTATTATTGCCATACACATAGCTGTAGCTAGCGATTTATCAATCGATTTATTTAGTCACAAACCAGCGATTTATAGTAAGATGTTTTTCGAACTAAATTCACTTTTGACGAATAAAAATATTTTTCTGAATGCGATGATCAGGGTGGAGCTAGCCAAATTCTATCGAAGTTTTTTTTAATATATGAATGATTCTGCATAGCGCCATTTAGGACACGATTTAGAACGCTAACACTAGATGGCGTTGTTCGAAACATTTAAATTAAAAATATATATTTTGCATTTTTTATTCAACAGTTCACTACAAATCTTTTCATATACGTATCCCGTAGTATTTAACTGCTTCAATAAAACCTACTGGTATTTAGACACAATTATAATTGATATTTACGTCGTGCTGTATATAACCACTTCACATGTACAAATTATAGTACCTACATCGATCGTTTCAAGCCACCGTATAATAGCCGTTATTACTGACGTGCAATTTAACGCCTTTGCGAAATTTATAATGACTCAATTTATGATTCGTTGCTTTTTTTTCTGCAAAACTGCAATAGGCTTCTGTCGGGCGCCTCATTATATAAATTTGATTTCGATGCTAAAAATGAATAATTTATAGTAGTAAATAAGGCTATTATTAACCGTTGAATTTAAATAATTCAAACGTGAATACTTAATTTCTACCAAGTCAAAATTCAATGGATATGATAAAGAATTTTGTTTTAGATAAAGGTCATAAAATTGCAGATGTTACTCAGAGTAAACAAATAGACCAGTTTCAGGGACTACATTTTGGTATTAGTTGAAAGGTTGCATACCATGATTGGAAACTATAAATAAATAAATATATAGGGACAAATCACACAGATTGAGCTAGCCCCAAAGTAAGTTCGAGACTTGTGTTATGAGATACTAACTCAACGATACTATATTTTATAACAAATGCATATTATAGTTAGATAAACTTCCAAAACCCAGGCCAATCAGAAAAAGTTAATTTTTTATCATGATCCGACCGGGATTCGAACCCGGCACCTCCTGGGTGGCGGGCCGCCATGGTAACCATTATGCCACGGAATTCGTGACGGAGTATATGAAGGAGGATTTTGTTTAGCATTGGTGAATAGTAACGTAACTTTGTTTCCCAATTATCTCGTACATCTCTGGTGTTAAATTCCATTGATTTATGTTCAGTTCTTGTAAATTTCGTATGTTCGTTATTTTAGGATATACACAGGTTCCAGGCTAAAACTGTCAGTCACAGTTCAAATCAAACGTAACGTCATTTTACCTGAACGTAACATAACGTGACGTCTGAAGAGTACCAGAAATACTAGGCGTCCACTTTAATTTGACCCCTCAAATAGTTTTGTCTGGTGTATTTGTGGAATGAAGTTTAAATGTTATGGGTCTAGTTTCCGTGGTGTTGGAATCGGCGTCAATGTCACTTATGTGTTTAACCCGCCGAGTGGAGGAAATGATGGATGGCGCACCAACCGGGCCGTTGTCGGGGTTACGTAGAGTATTTGTATAGAGCTGTTTGTATAAGTTTACTTTTTTGCTGCTTTATTCTGATATTCTAATAAATGATGATTGGTTTTATTAAAATAAAGTACGAAATAATTTTTAATTACATACCTAAAATGATAAATAACATTTTGTCAAATACAAGACAACTTTGTCAAATACAACAACACAGTCTCAATAATTTCTGTCAAGTTTAGTGTAAAGATAAATAATTATTGCTATCCGATTTTAAATAGTACAGTCAAGAGCAGGTCGACCTTTGCATATTGGACTTTGTACCATTCTTAAGTTCTATGTCTTAAGAGCCAAAATTGTACTGCAAGTGTAAAGTTCAACGTGCACCTGACTGTACCATTAATATATATATACGATAATGATTTCTTGATATCATTGTTTCATTTAATTCAATTTTTTAAGCAACTTTGCAACACATTTGTCAATACATACGAGCTAACTGTCACACCTTTGTACAAAATGTTCTCTAGTTCAAGTGTTACAGCTCTAGATATTTCCCGTTTTCCCGTCGTCCTGAACCGACCCTCCGCGCGCGCCAAATTCCAAATTGTTTTTGACTGACAGCTAAATGTAAGTTAGCATTGTTTGAGCGACGCACCGCAGCCTTCGGTTACCCGGCTCCCGGCTCTTTCAATAATTATTTCTCCTAGTAATATTGAGTAACCCTCTCGTTGGGGGATGTTTGCCTGAATTTTTGGAATTTCTTCTGTCTAGATTTGTACATACAATAAACAGACTTTCTATAATATCCTTATTATAATTTTTTTATGACACTGTAAGCAAACAAGCAAGCAGGCTATCTAATGGAAAGTGGTTACCGCCGCCTATGAACGTCAGTAATACCAGGTTCGATCCTGGCATATTTTTTAGTTCGAGTAATTTCTAAAATTAGGGTGTTCAGTCACACAAAGTCAGTTTTATAATAAGTACTAGCTGTGGGCTCTGTAACCCTGACAATATGTATACAAATTTTCATAATGATCAGCTGCTTAGTCAAGCCGTGAAGGAATAACAAACAAACAAACTCACTTTCTCATTTATATATTAGTATGAAGTATGATGGTATGATTACCAAAAGGAACAGAACAGAATATTACTCGGAACAGAATATTATTTAATTACGCTACTGTAGACGATATTATACGTCTTTCCATTTGGGGATAGAATGTAAAGATTCTGGGCATTGGACACACGCGAAAATGCAACATACAATTATCAATGGGGAAATCACGGCTTTTCAAAGTTAACCTTTAATGTCTGTCCTTGCGCTTTGTTAATTGTCATGGCGAAACTAAGCTTAAGAGGAAATTGTAGCCTTTTAAACTGGAACGGGACATGCTCCATACAAACTTCTACCCCCCATTTTAAGTGGGGGGTTAGAAAGAGACAAAAAGTAGCCTATGTCACTCTCCATCCCTTCAGCTATCTTCACTTAAAAAATCACGTCAATTCGTCCCTCCGTTTTGCCGTGAAGGACGGACAAACCAACAGACAGACACAGACACTTTCACATTTATAATATTAGTACAGATAGTCTCTTATATCCAATATTTTATAATTAGTTAACGTTTATAAAATGTAAGAGCTAAAATTAATTAACGCAGTGTCCATTCTCCAGATTCCACCACAGAAGTTTCTACAGGATCGACGGGCAAACAAAACAAAACTTCGTTCACAGGAATTTCTCTAACTTTCACGGTTTTTTTGTATTTATCTGAGAAATCTCATTAAAGTCAACCTTTACCTTTTTTCCAAGCTGAAAACAAGTTTTTTTTTCTATTTAAACAAACGTAGTCCAAAATTAAGAACAGAAAATCTGTAATTACAATTTATTGTTGGATTTATCTAAAACATTTTATATTAAGTATTATTATTTTCTTTTCAGAGAAAATATTTTTTTTATGACAAAGGAAGACAAACAAGCTAATTTAACTTTAATAAAAAAATATTAACGAATTATTAATATATTTAGTATAATGTTTAGGATTTTAAAAAGTCTTCATCCTACTAATATTATAAAGGCGAAAGTTATGTGTATGTTTGTTACTGCTTCACGCTCAAATGACTGAGCCAATATTTATGATATTTGGTATGTAGGTAGCTGATACCTTGGATTAACACATAGGGTACTTTTTATCCCGAAAAGCACAAAATCTGATATAGATGGCGCTGGCTGTGCATAAAATTAAATGCGGGTAACACCGCGGGCAGCATCTAGTAATGTAATATAACGAAGGTTTGTAATTTTTACTACAAAAAATAAAATTGTTTTCTTTGTTTCAGATTACCTTGGAATGAAACACTACTCTACATAAAAGCAATAAATATAAAATTAAAAATTTTGATAAAAAATGAGTTTTATTTCTTTCTTTATGCTACACTGGAAACAAGGTATTATTTAAGATCTACGTGAAAATATTAATAACATTTGACAGATCTCCGTACAGAAAAGAATTTGAAGTCATTATTGAAAAAATTAAGCTTACCTACTTCACGTTATTTAAGTAGGTATACTCATATCTTGCCGTATAGTATCAGTAATAATTTGCAATTTGTGTAAGTTTGTGTACAATAATTTACTTTTTTATATTTTCACTTTTAAACAAATTAAACAAAATGTTAGAATGTCATTAGGTACACACGTACTTAATAACGTGTCACTCAGAATGTGTTTAGTATTAGAAGGTTAGAGATCGTGACGTTTGACAAGGGGCGACAAGTTAACTAATGGTGGCGAACTCTTTATTTTACTGAGAAACTTGAGAATGTTCAAATGTTTATTATGTAATATTATTTGTTATTGATTTAACTGAACTTGTGTTAAGTTTTTTAAGGTTTGTTAATTGAAATTTTGATAACCTGTCGCCCACTGGCTTCGCTCGCGAGATCTATAACCACTGGAATCTTCGTATCTTGTACGGGGATCAAACTTACGTCGTACAGGAATTTAGAGTAGTACCAACAAGCTATGAGCCCACTTCATGGTAAGTGGTCACCGCAGCTGTATGGTGTTTTTTTAGACGCACTTTAAGTCTCAATCTCGCTCTCATTTTAGGGTTCCCTAGCAGTACAAGGAACCCTTATTGTTACGCCATGTCCGTCTGTCCACGGTCTAGCGCCTAGACGCTTAATGCTAGAAAGCTGGAATTTGATATGTATACACATATTAACAATAGTAACAAAGTGCTGGAACAAAATTTTGAAAAATATTTTTTTTTTACCTCCTTTTTCTGTACCTCCCCTACATGAAGAAAGCCCCCTCCGAAAGCCTTATGTTTAGAAATTTGAAAAAATCATGGTAGTAGTCCATATGTTGAACCTTTAATGAAAACTTTAACGGTTAAGTAGGCTCTACTAGTTACCGAGTAGGTAATAGCCGACGAACTTATAAAATAAAATTTCTTTGGTGAAAACTTACAAATGTGATAGAATTTGAAATTTGACTCGACACACAGCAAAACGGAACCCTGCATTGTGCGTGGTCCGACACGTACTTGCCCAGGTTTTATTTGTTCTTTAGTTTGAAAGTGACAGTTATGTTTTAATGCGTCTAAAAAAATTTAAAATATCAAATACCATAAAGCTTCGGTGCCATAAACTGATTGCTACTCCGTTCTGAACTTCTGATATTAAGGAAATATAATATTTTTTACATATTGAAGATAAATATCTGGTTATCGAGTAAACGTGGGTATGTGATTTTTTTTTTATATTATCAAAATAAGAATGGTTACATAGTTGAACCGTAACTATGCCATAAATATAAATTGTTGAAAAGGGTCCGTCTGTTTCATTATTTGTATGTCATTTAATAACTTAACAGTTTTATATGGATTAGATAGAACTGATGAGTCATAAGGATTCCTCGAGACCGAAAGGGAGCTAAATCAGCAGTAGAATAAAAATATGGCTAGAAAAATCTATAAACTTACATTTTATATTTTGCTGTGCCCACGCTGGGTTCATGTCTGATCTTAATGTAAATCCACCATATGTATGTACATGCTATGTACACATGAGATGCAATAAATATATATTTTTATTTTTTATTAATTGTAATGTTCAGGTCCGGGTGTACTAACACCCTCTTCTGAGACACCGGACTGTTGCGGGAGCGTAGGGCTCTCACCGATAAATAATTGAGTTTGAGTTTGGGTTTAAATAAATACTTCCCAATGGTTAGCTGGTAGTAAATGCAATTAGCATTATGTCCGTCAATTATCATCATTAGGTACTTTGTAGTGGTCAATAAAGTAAAATAAATGAATACATGACAATAAAGACGATATTTCATATTGTTTATTTTATATTTGGTATGAAAATTATCTTTTCACTTCTCATGCTCAGAAAGTGCTTATTTGCGCAGGATATAGGCTGCACAAAATCGAATTTTGTGCACAAGGGCAGAAAAGTAAACTCATAAATGTATCTATATTAAGGCAAAGGAAATAAGCCATACAGCCAAACACAACAAAAAGTTCAGAGATAGAATTTGTTATTTTATAATATTTACTTTAATTTATTTGCCTAATGTGTTTTTTAAGTCATAAAAGATATTTAAATTTAAACTAAAGTACGGTAGGTTATTTAATTAATTTAAGAAAATAATTTTATTACAAAATTAATTTAATAGTAGGCTGTATAGGTCTGCAGCCCAAGCCTAATTTCAAAGTCGTAAGATTTAAAAAAAAAAGCGGCGGGAAAGGGGAAACAGGTCTTGTTTTTCGTGCGTTTATTTATTTATTTCCTCGCAATCGAAGTGAAAAGCAGAGTTTATAACTCGTCCACAAAACCATTTCTATCCTCGACATTACTATCAGCCCTCGCCTTCGGCTCGGGCTGCTAAAAGTCTCGGATAGAAATAATTCGTTTTGTGCACTTGTTGTAAAATCTACTATTTTAATACAGTTGCTCAAAAAGTGACGTATTGCAGGGACGTTTAGCGTTCGGAAAGTGGGCTATTACACACGCGTGCTTTTTCTTTACCTTTTCCGCACTCGTGCGTTCTCTTTCCCAACTGTCAAAATTAATGTCTATTAAAAAGAAAAACTCAACCACGAAGTTTTTATTAAAAAAAAAATCATAGAAGATTTTATGACTCATGCAAATATTTATAAAAAGAAGCTACTAATTTGTTTCAATATCAGATGTAATTTGATTCAATGAGTAAGGTTGTTTAATTTCATTTCATTAAATTTCATTTTCATTTCATATCAATAAAAAAATTCTACTGAAGACTTGGCTGTATGGGCATAGTTCCCTTTGCCTAACCAGAATGGGTGAAGAAAACCAATAAAAAATCTCTGCTTACTGCTTATATTCCTCTACGGTTGGCGCCATTTTCAAAAATTTTCTTTGCGAGTTTAGTTGTTTGTTGCACAAAATGAGTAATTAAATTGCTTAATTTTTTCGCAACTGTATTAAAAATAGTCGTTCAGTACACGTGCGGAACCGTCATTGCAACTTGTTCCGACTGTCAACCCTCACCTTCGGCTGCGCCTCGGCTCGGGTCGACATTTGTCGGAACTCTTTGCAATGACAGACTTTCCGCACTTGTAATGAAATGTACTATTCCTTATGGTTATTTTTCAATAAAAAAAATATCAAATACTATTTTCAAAATAAAATTCACACCAGAACTTAAGGCATAAAAAAATAAAAGTTACAACGTATTCACAATTTCTCTACTAAAAAATAATCTCTATCATAAAAATTGCCTGTAGGTACAAATACATCGGTGTGTGTGTACCAAGAGTGGCATCGAGTACGTAGCCCTGTGTGTACAGTACATGTAATGTCACACTAACGCCATCTATCCAAAATTCTCTATCAGAGTTTTCATTGAGTAAAACTAAGCGAAGGTGGCGCTGCTGTTACAAGACGACCGTAGTTGAGGATTTGTTTTTTATATCATAGCATACAAACAAGCTTGCAAATCACACGATAGTAGGCAATTTCCTCCTACTAGTTGGAAAATGACTGGCTACGGTGTCGAATTTCAAGAAAATATTAGATATGCTCTTCTACGTTCCGATATCTAGCAAATCGAGAACAACTCTGTGGGAAGTTTCCACAGAGACCATGGATACTTAAGTAAGTAAGCCTATGTATTTATAATAATGTACTTTTTTAATAAACAAAAAGTTGAATAAATATAAAAGCTTATAAGTTCGAAAATAAGAGGTATATTTAAATACAACTCCTTTTTTTAATGTCATACAGTAGACAAACAAGCAAACGGGCCACCTGATGGAAAGCGGTCACCGCCGCCTATGAACATCAGTAACACCAGGGGCGCTACCAATGCGTTGTCCACCAAGGGGGTTGGATGAAAGGAAGGAAGAAGGGAAGGGAAAGAGGGGATAGGGAAGGAGTTGAGCTTCCGGATCTCTCACTCACCGAACGAAACGCATTGCTGCTTCACGTCGATATTCTGTGAGAGGTTAGTACTTCCCCAGTTGAGCAAGCCCATTTCAAATGCTCTACCACTCATAAGTACATTCAAAACTTCAAAATTATTGATTTAAGTACATACAAAATTTCCACAAAACTCGGACATTTTGTGACTCGACTGACTCGTCGAATCACGAAATAATTATATAGAAACAACAATTGGCTTCTAAGTTAGCTATTTGTGTCTTATTGACAAAGTCCAAGGAGGTAAACATAGGACAGCCGAGACAAATTGATCCAACATTGTAACAGTGTTAAGAAGATATATTTAGTCTCAAGGAGTGTTATTAAGTAAAACCGACTGAACGTGATATTAATTAATTAACAAATGAATGGGTTATGATAAAGGTAATTAGAAAAGGTATGCATCAAACATTATTAGTTACAAAGTAGACGTTTATGATGAATACGAATTAATTATCACGTTTGAACTGACAGTATTTATAAACTCCCATACATTTACGTCCACTCTCTGATGGTGCACTAAGATTCACTGCATAAAGTCATAATGTTAGTGTTTAAAAACGTCTGTAATCTGTATCTGTTAAGTAGAAAAAAACAAAACATATTGAGGCGTATTTTTTTGAGACTGAAATGTTCCATATTAAGGCATTGGCCAAAGACATACAGGACGTCAATGAATGAGGGTGACTACTATAGACTGAAATGATGATAAAGGCATGGCAAAGAATGTGATCCCTCGACTCAAGTCTAATCAAGAGAAATGCAACGTCACATCACGAATTGGCTGACTAGAAACAGGTATAGTATGATTTGGTTAGGTTTTACAAAAACTGAACTGGATGAATTTTAGTAACTATCTTTTTAATAAGTTTCGTTTTGGCTTCACGACTTGCAGAAATAATTTTCTATCAAAATAAATATTTCAACTCAATGTAATCTTATTAGAATAGTAGCTACTAGTTTCTTGTAAGAGGAATCCAATCAGAGTTTCAAATTATGCATGTTATGAGTAGTTGTTCTCCTTTGTACAGGTAATCAGAAAAAAAATACTGAGTTCATAGCACAGTACAATCCTATCGCTGCCTATGTCACCAGGTAAATTCTGGACTAACAACCATGACGTCCATGCAGAAAAACAGATAGATAACTTCAAGTGTCAATTGCAAAAATATATTCTGTGAATTTGAAACGAATGACTAATAAGTTGTCTGCAATTCCGTTTCAACTCTGGACTCTGATAGTCAGAGGGAATGCCCTATTACAGTTTGAAAAGGGAAATAAATATCTACAACTGTGAATTTTGGCGCACACACCGGAGTTTGTGATTACAAATGTCTATGTGTTTCAAGGTTTGATCCCTAGTGGTTAGAGGAGGCTAGGAAATCATAATTATTTAATTAGAATATAAAATCTCTGTGATCAGAAATATCAGACTGAGTAACAAGGATTGAAATGCACACAGTCCATAGATCTTTGTATCGTTTGTAATACATATATCATCTCTAGAGATGAATGATGATGAGAAATGAAATGAAATGAAAATGATACGACGGGACGTTAGTGAAGTATTAACAAAAAAAAAATTTTGACGACACACCGTCTCCTAATTGCGTACCTACTGGCAACGAAATTTTACTTTTAAAGTTGGCATTATCCCTTCTGACTCCTGCATCAAATAAGGCAGTAACTGATCGACACCTACATTGAACAAGGCTGTAACTCCAATGCAGTTCATCAAATTTCTTGTAATCGATTTGAAAACTTATTTTTGGAAACACCATTGCTCTACTAACTCAGTCCATTACAAATTCTACCTACATAGTACAGGCTCAGAAACATCATAGTCGCCATCGTCAACCGTTACTGATACCATTCCTAGGAATATGGTCGGCTTAAATCGAATAGGGTTTTAAAAAAAACATTATAGTTATCTTATTAATTTAAGGGATGGGAAATACGTAGCACATACCCACGGTCATAGCATTTTATAACGTAAGTAGGTAGGTAAGCTTTGTTGTCATAATAATTGTCAATTTATTCAATTTCTACACTCTGCTACGTAGTACTTATTCTGTGACTCTGCTAAAGCCAACCGGAGTCAAATGAAGTTTGGCACGAAGTTAAAGAAAAGACGCAGTCGAATAAAATTTTATTTTATTCTTAAAGTAGCAGAACCCGACCACAATTTTGCGAGTGAAGAGCGAGCTCTATACACAACACTTTTTGTTTTAAAATAATAAACAAATGTAGATGTACTTCTTCTGCTGTAAGTTAGAATCTTGTTAACATGGATATTTATATCCTGCATTTAAAAGAGGGTTATTCAATTATTGATCCATTATAAATAAGGTAATATTATGGCATAACACTGCTCCTATACCTAGATGATTCATTAGAAACAGAACTACTTCTTAGTATTTTGTTAGAGGAAAGCAGACGCTATCGTTTCACATTCCAGAATATTTAAACGCTCCTTGAAAGGCATTAAGTAGTGACCTAAACAAAAAAAGGCTACAAAATACTGCAAACTACAAAGTAGGTACTTACCAATTTTTTTTTATTAGGACCTACTTTTTTCTAATAGGTATCCGTGCCAAATTAAAATAGTATTGGGGAGATGAAAAAATTAAAATTTTATAGTAAAAAAATATGTAACTTAACAATTTCTTATTACTATTTAGGAAGTTTTTTTAAGGTACCTACTTACTTGTTCCTGTTCTATTCTTAATTGAACCAGACAGTAGGTTAGTTAAGTAAGTACTCTACATTTTAAAGAAAAATTGGCACCAAGGACCAATTTTTCTTCCAAACAATTTATCTTAGTAATATTTTGGCAGATAAAACTGTTTACTTACCAACTATTGTTCTTCAATAAATTCCTCTCACGTTTCAGGCAAGTATTAAAAAAAGAAAATTTGTATAATTTCTAAAAGTTTCCAACTATAAAACTGTTTGAACTTTGAACACATTCGCACCCCACTTCAGTAACTTGAACTGGCCAATCAGAAGGCGAGATCTCACGCAGCAAGCCCCACCCATTGCCGCTGCAATACGCATGCTTCCACTGCAGCGCAATCCCCGTGCAATCGCTGTCTCATTCACCTCACTTACAGTTGCTACTGTGCGGTAGAGATAGAAACACATTTGCGATTATGATTACATGCAAATTTTTTATTCATTTGCAAATTAAGTGTTGCATTATGTAATTATGTATTATTATGGGATCACGGCTAAATGTCTTTAAGAAAGAAATGCGTGACATAGAAGTTATGCTCAAGGGTTATTCGATTATGACTAATTACGTGTATTATACGAAGTTAACATTATGAATCTGCTATAAAGAAGCTCTTTTAAGTGTTATAGCTATAAAATGGCTGCATAAAATTAAATGTGCAACAAACGAGTTTGAATGTTTTTATCATAATTTGTTGTTTTAATTTAAAAGTATCTAAGTATTTAATAATAATAACTTACTAAGGTAGTACTAGTAGGTACGTACCTACTATAAAAAATACAAAAATTAAATTAATATTTCAATGTGTATCTATGGGTACTTTTAACATTACCAACTTTAGCTACCTATTTTGAAAACCGCATATGTAAATATTTAAAAAATTGTAATGAATTTGGCGAGTATAAGTATAAATATTTTTAATAAAATAAATTTCAGATAACTGTACCCACTTACAAATTTTACATAAACACATAAATTATCTTAATTCATATCATGACGCTGAAAACTTGGATTAAAATTTCTGATTAGATTAATTATAATTTACCATTTTTCAAAGTAGAGACATTAAATAAGACATCAAAGTCTAAATATTTTGCAAAAACATTTGCAATGTATGAATATTTAAAACAAATTAATCTTTCACTCACCTCTATATTAAAATTTAATCAGCACCTATTAATATTTATACAAAATGCACGAATATCTCCTTAAAAATTCTTGGCTATCTTGTAAGAATAAATCTCCAATCGGATTTTATCCAACTTGTCTAATATTGATTTAGTTACTACGACATTTTTTAAATTCCAAAATAGAATTATTTTTAAAAATTAAAAAAAAACGAAACTTGTTTCCATCCAACATAATTAAATGTCAATAAACGTTTATAACATAAACATATTGCATATCATCTCTTTCTTTTACTGTATTTCAGATAGAGACAGTTGCATTCACCCTTAGGTCGTAAATTATGTCTCGGTTGAGGTTACCTATGTGTTGGCAACATGTGTGTGAGTTGTCACGTGACCAGTTGATTATTAAGTTGTAATAAATTTTAAGACCCACGGGACACGGGAAAGGTGTCTTTTGGGACGTAGTTTCATTCCACAGAATATCTCTTATCTTTTTTTTAAATACAGATGATTGAAACGATGATATTGTAAGTAATGAAGTTTTTTTATTTTAACTAATCAGAATTTTGGTGACTTCGTTAGTCTTGTATATCTACCTATAATAGGTAGGTACCTACTTAGTCACCTATTTATGAAATTAGTAAAGTCGATTGGAATTATTAGAAAAACTATACTTACTCCGATGGCTCAGCGACCTAAAGTGAGTCTTGGCTCCGACACAAGAGAACGCCATTTCTTCCGATCTTGAGCCATGAGCTGGAGACTGGCGAAGAAAAACTATAGCAACCCTAAAATAAACCTATGTAGTTATATGTCATTTAAAAAAAATATAAATTTCAGTTCTGTCGATTACAGTCTAAGTAGACACTGTATCCTCACTTTCAGATATCTGTTTTAGTTTTGAAAAGATAAAAATAATTTTATTTCCTACACAGCTGTCTGTCTGTGTAGAAAATTTTGTGACAAGCATAATGTAGATTAACCTTTCTACCTTCGTAAAATAATCGAGCCTATAGAGATAAAAATATGCTTCATCTTCTTCTTCTAAATTTAAGAACAGCGCTCTTGTTTGTGAAGCATCCTCCATGTTCTTCTGTCTTGTGCAAGCTCTTTCACATCTATAATAAAAATGTGTAAATGTATATAAATTTTTAAACTATTGAATTTCTCTCACAAACAAGACAACATACTAAGGAAGATAGACATTAATTTCAACAAAAAGCATTATACAGTGTTAATTAAATCATCCCAAAATTTGATAAAGTATGGAAAAATATTAGTAATTTTAAAGGAAACATTTTACAACCGTGTTTAATTACTAACCACTGGTGATGTACTAACGTTATAATTAAGTGTTAATTATAATTAGACCCGTGCAGCGTAGACTAATGTAATATAATTATTTCTGATTTAAACTAGTTTTAGATCTCCCGATAACAGTTTTAGAGCACTTTATTTAAACTGAATATTTTTTAAAATTATTGTCTACCTACTTAGTCTTTAACTAAGTAGGCCTGCTAGTGTAGCTACTATTATTATCATATTAGATATATCTTATAAAATTTTCTCTCACTATGAAACTCATCATCAATCCTAAAGTAAGCTCACTTTTCTTTTCTGTGCTTGATTTGAGCCATAAC
This sequence comes from Endotricha flammealis, assembly GCA_905163395.2. Lineage (NCBI taxonomy): Eukaryota > Metazoa > Arthropoda > Insecta > Lepidoptera > Pyralidae > Endotricha > Endotricha flammealis. The sequence goes on along the minus strand of LR990860.1, from coordinate 5,343,880 downwards.
ACAAATTTTGCAATGTAGATGTTTTACTGTACCTACCCATACCATTAAGAAAAATTTTATCTCACTGGGAAACTCATCATCAATCCTAAAGTAAGCTCACTTTTCTTTTCTGTGCTTGATTATTGCAATGTAGATGTTTTACTGTACCTACCCATACCATTAAGATAAATTTTTGTCTCACTGGGAAACTCATCATCAATCCTAAAGTAAGCTCACTTTTCTTTTCTGTGCTTGATTATTGCAATGTTTTGCTGTACCCATACCATTAAGATACTGATATAATTGAGAATTTATTTGTAACAGAATATCGAGCATTCGAAAGTTCCATGTCGTCAATCGGAACCATCAACAGAGTCAAACCTAAAGCTAAACATCGGTACGAAGTACAAACCATTCTAGCAAACGCTCGAGTTCTTGCGAAAATTCAAAGGAAATCCGTCGTTTCGTTAGAATGTTTGCTAGACTGGGCAGCCAGGATGCTCTTCCTGTTAACATAGACTCATCGGAGACTACACAATATTTACCATCGACCAAAAGAGTTAAAGCAATACGACTTTTTGATACTGGTATGGATTTTATTTAATTATTATTGAATCAAAATATTCCTAATTATATTATTATGATGTTGAAACAGATTGTGGTAGATATACAGCTCTATCAAACCCAGCAAGAGACACAATGGATTGATATCGCTTAACGACAGTTAATTTTCAGTGAGAGAGTCGTTTTAGCTGGAGCTAGTATTTAGGACTATTATCATATATTTTTACTATTCTTACACAAAGTCAATTAATAAAAAATACTTCTGTTTTTCGAAAATTTGCTACGATAGCCATTTTTTATTGATTCTTCAGCTAAAGTTAGAGTGAAGATCTACTTTGATATAATTTCTTCTCGTCAGTAGTATTTTCGAAAATATTGTAAGGTAAATAAATAGCGTTATTTTTTATAAAACCAATTAATTATTTTAATAACCAATATAAAACCAAAGGCCACAAATACCTACGTGTCGGGCCACGCACAAAGTTCCGTATTTGCTACGCTTAGCTACGCTTAGCTTTCAGATGAGTACAATGCCATATTCTATGACATTTGTACGTTTTCGTCAAATAAATTTAACTTCATAAGTTCGTTGGCTATTACTTTGAAACTAGTAGAGCCTACTTAACCGTAATAGTTTTCTTTGAAGGTTTAGCATAATATGGACTACTACTATGATTTTTTTCAAATTACCTACAGCTTTCTAGCATTAAGCGTCTAGGCGTTAGACCGCGGATGGACAGACAGACAGACGGACATGGCGAAACTATAAGGGTTCCTTGTAGTTTACTACGAAACCCTAAAAATTACTAAAAGATGTATTTTCCTGTTCTAATGGCAACATTCACTAGCAGATAGTTTATGTTCGCATGTGAACAAGAGTTCTGATGGACTTGAACTAATTTTAACAGGACTTTCAGAAACAGATAGCATAATGTCTCAAAACCAGTTTCAGAAACGCATTTTTAAAGTTAATGACACATAAAATTATATCTGTTACTATCCAAACTGGCCGTAAGTCTTGTTAAAATCAGTACAGCTATTTCCCAGATTAGCCTGACCAAGATAGCATTATTAAAAAGTTATTCGTTGTAAATTAATCTGTAAACATTTGTATTCATTAAGAAAAACATGTTATTTTGACATTACAAACATACACTTCACTTTTATTTATTTCTATAGTTTATTATGTACAAATACATGCAACTACTTAAAAGACGGTATATAATTCTTGGTAATTTTTAAACCGCTTGACGTGTGTCAGGGCTGATGCATTGCGAATGTCCGCCCTTACCGACCGGTATTAAGTACCAAAGTATCGTGAATTATAATAGTACTAGCGTAACCAACGCAATTTTGTAATGCGAATATCCCGCTTTCCGATAGGAATTTCGGAAAAATCCTTTCTTATCAGATGCCTACGTCATTCGAACAACACAATCTCCAAGTTTGAGATCTTTACGATCCGTATCCACACAGACCGAGCACGGCTCGCGAGCCGAATGCTTGGTGTGTGCAAATGGACAATGTTTGGCTCATGGTTGAGCGGCTCTTGGCCGAAGCAACGTGCATCAGAGGCACGCACACATACACGAGCATTCGCTTGCGAGCGTGCTCGGCCTGTGTGGACACGGCTATTCAATACAAATAATTTTATATTTATGTATAGATTGGCAACATCTGTATTTTATAATATCTAGAAACGTTTATGAAGTGGATAATTCCGAAGACACGTCATATTCGTGGGTTTTCCCAGTTTAGGCGGGCATTAGATAAGCGTGGTGGTTTTTGCCTTCAAATCCCTCCTTTATAGCCATGAATACTTTATACCTAAGGAATTTTTGGAAGAGATTTGAAAGATTCGCAAAGAAAATAATGTTTCAAGAATCAATCAAATATGTTTCGCTTGTGAGTACGACAGCAGCAAAGAAAAGTGGAACATTCAGTATAGTGGTCTTAGAACGTTTGGTTTAGAATAAATTAGAGACAAAATCTACTACTAGACCTTATTGTTTGTTCATTACCAGTCTTGACAAACAAAATATTGTGGTCATTTGTGGTAGAGCTATTGCAGAAAAGGCTTGCTAGACTCCAACTCCTACTTTACTCCCTGAGAGAATATCGACGTGAAGCTTGATTGGTGATATAATTAAATTGTTCAGCTTTCGTAGAAATTTTCGTAGCTTTGTAAAAAATATAGGCTTTTTGTGGGTGAAAGATTCAGAGTACAACCGGAACTCTCCCACACTTAATCTCTACCTATATCCTTTCCTTAATAATAAATATGATAGTTACCAAAAGATAGATAAAACTAAAAATATAGTCTTAGTATAGTGGTACAGCTTCGAGAAATAGACTAGTTTGACCGAAAACGACAGATTGACAGCTTTATTTATAAAGTTTTAGGCTACATTTACTATAGACCAAATTAGCATTCCAAAAAGCCTATACTTACACAGCTACGAAAATTGCTACGAAAGCTCTACAATTTACTTATGTCACCAAGGTCAGAAGCCGCGATTACTTCTAAACAATATACGTGCTAATCAGATAAATTATGCGAAACCAAAAGAAAAAACAAAAGGCGCCACAGAAAAAAATAACTAATGAGCCGTACCCAATACCATTTGAGAACTAAAACAAAAATTAACAAAATGCGAGCAATCGTTTGCCATCCATAATCATCAATCGGTCCATTGAAATCGGATACGTGGTGTTGCGACGGTGTACCCTAATTACGCTAATCGAAGTCGCGTTTGCCACGAGCGGCAGCGGCAGCGGGCGCGGACGCGCACACGTGGTGAGGCGGCTCAGGTGGTGCCCGCCCCGCGCGCGCCCCGCCCGCTCCGCTCGTCCGTGCCGTCAAACCAACCGTTCACCTAATCGTCAGACGCGCGCTGCACTCGACGCCCGAACGCCGGGAAAACACGAGTTGTTTTCCTCCGTGGCGACACGCACCGAAGTTTCGAATTCGGAACGGTCGTATTCGAATTTTGAAAAGTTGCTTATAGTTTTTTATTTTGACATTATAGCGGACAGTCATAGTTTATTTTGGAATTATCAAAAAGTTTGGTTATTCGTTTTTTTTTTATTGATAAATTATCTGTGAAAAGTGTTTGGAAAATATAAACTTGTGGGATGTTTGTGATTTGTTTCCGACTGTCTTGGTTGTGATTGTTATCATAAAGTTTACAGCTTTAGGTCACTCCCAAAAAAGTACCTTATTTGGAGTGAGTATATTATTTTTTTTACTTTTACGCGACGCTAACATTACTTTTGTTTGGTTTTCCGCATACTTAATCTTTTGAAAATTATCTTTCTATTGACTTTTCTGTGGCAACAAAAGCGTCTTAGACAAATCAAAGCGTAGCGCAGTAAATCTCCGGATGCGGTGTGGACACGGACTGTCCACTTGACACGGGGCATTAAAAGTTATTATAGCCGTAGAGCTCGTATCAACGACTATTAAAATATTAGTAGCTATTATAAGCCCGTGGAGCCATTCAAAAACTATTTAATTGCTCTTTTTGTTAATAGTAATTGATGTACTGCATAAAATATAGAATCGCTTTGTTTTCATTCAAAGTATTGTTGTAGAGCAAAGAAATTATAAATAGTAGAGTCCATCATATCAACTTTAATTTATTAATCACATTAATTGCTTATGCTGTTTTAATAGTAATTAATTACTTGATCAATCAATTAATATTTAATTTTATTTATTAAAACGATTATTTAATAACATAAATATAATAATCTATAAAAACTATATAAAAAAATTTACGATCTGATTATAAAATGAAATAGTTATATATCTTATTATATTCTTACAAGTAATTTATTTGCCATATTCGGTTATAGTAATTAATAGTAGTTAACTACTTAGGCTTAGTAAAAATCTAGAAATTTATAATAGATATATCCTTTCATTTATTACAAACTCTACCAGATCATCTTTATATTTTAATACCAGTTCAGATTTGTTGAAGAATTGACAAGAATTAACACTCGCCCTTTTAAAATAGTCTATTATAACCCATAGTTATATCCTAAACCTTGCAAAAACAAACAATAAAAAATAATATGGCCACATCAAAATGTGGATATGAATAAATATCTTTGAATGGTCATAAAAACTTTTTAGAAAAACTTATGTATTACAAGCAAATAAAATTCTTTGAAAAACAATTGAATAAAAAAAACTTGAATTTTCCATTCAATTACAATATCACAAGAATGTTAATCGAACAAGACACAATAAAGGCAATCAAACAAACAAATTAAAATTAAAACAGTCACCGTAACCCCTCATCAAAGGATGTCTGGGAATAAACACGGATTAAAAAAACTTTTAGAGGGAAAAAAAGTGAAAAAAAAAACATTGAAATCGCTCGGCCCATTTAAGATGTACCGGACGGAGTTACAAAAATTCTACACTGAAATAAACTGAACACATGTGTCTTTATGTCACCCGAGACAAAGAAACAATGCAGATTGGAATATTTTTAAAGACACTTTAAAAGAAATAGTTAAATGCTTTATTTGCAACTAGTGAAGCCCGCGCAACTTCGTTTGCGTATATTTATTTATGCATAGTAGCGCCATCTATGTCAGATTTTTGATCAAATCCTATGGGAATCGCATACTTTTCGGGTTAAAAAGTACCCCATGTGTTAATCCAAGGTATCAGCTACCTACATACCAAATATCATAAATATTTGCGCAGCCATTTGAGCGTGAAGAAGTAACAAACATAAACATAACTTTGATATATATAATATTAGTAGGATACAGACTATTAATTACAATGTATAATACAAACTAAAAATAATACGATGAACACAAATGACTGCTAATATTATACCTGAAAGTTTGTAAGGATATGTGTATGTTGTTCTTTCACGAGAAAATGGATTGATAGATTTTCTTGAAATTCGGTACACTTGACGTTTATAACCTGCATTAAAACTGGATAATATTTATTACGGACATCAGGGGCCGTACCATGACCGCTTAAAACAAAACAAGATCGGCTGAGTAAAGGAGACGCGCATTACATGTAAGGCGACGTCTCGTTTACACAATCGTTTATGGTTTTAAAAGGCCCCAGTCCGGGAACGATAATAACTGGATTTTGTGGGTAAAACGCGGGCATCAGCATGTGTCTTATAAACTAGTGTATTAACAATTAGGTGGTCTTATTGCTAAAAGCAATCTTTTCATGGCAACCTTAGGGTAACGAAGTTATGTATGGAGTATGCAGGGCTAGCTAAAGACGAATCCTACTAATATTGTAAAGGCGAACGTTATGTGTATGTCTGTTACTTCTTCACGCTCAAATGGCTGGGCTAATTTTCATGATATTTAGTATGTAGGGAATTATACATTGGATTAACACATAGGGTACTTTTTATCCCGAAAAGTACGCGATTCCCGTAGGATTTAATCAAAAGTCTGATATAGATGGTCCTATTTTGCATAAATATATACACTAGTAGGTTTTACTAGTCAGTTAAATAAATACAACCGATTAGGAACCAGCCACCTAATTAACAGACTGGTCCGTGGTACAAATCACTATGTTCAAACTTTTGAGTAGGTATTCGGGTGTATGTAAACATTTTTAATTATCACTTGCTAGGCGGTGAAGGAAAACGCTGAGAGGAAACTCGCACGTCCAAAAAATAAAATTATTAAGTACCTGTATACCAAATTTCAGGCAACTCTATCAAGCACATTTTGCGTGAAAGAGTAACAAACATGCATACAAACTGTCGCGTTTATCTATATATATAAAATTCAAAGTCCTGACTGACTTAACTATATATCAATGTACAGCCCAAACCGCTGGATCTAGAGATTCCAAATTTGGAATGTAGGTTCCTTACGACGTCTAGGGGTGTACTAAGAAAGGATTCTTCAAAAGTCACACGGGAAGCAAGATATACGCAAACGAGTTGCAAGTATTTTACTAGTAATATTAATAAATAGTCACATAATTTAACTGGGACTTATCAGAATACTGTAAATACTGTTCTGAACCTTCAATATTATGGTGAATCAGTTGTAGTAAACCGACTACTGATGCTGAAGGACGCCCTTTCGATATCAAGTTTATAATAGGTATTTTAAAATAGGTAGCTCTATTATTCTGTTATTAAATAAAAACTCGAGTTTATAATTTAAACCAGTATAAGTTTTTCATGTTTTTATATAAATTTAATAAAACAGAAAAAAATAAACCTACCTTAAATGTTTAATGCAACTAAAGTCGCAAAAGGAACCTACTGAGCTGATTTAATATAAATTATTTATTAGGTATGTAATTTCTTACTATTGCGATAACTTTATTTTATAATATCAACTATTTGTTACTGTAATGAAATGTGTAAAGACTACATGAATAATACAAACAATTAATAACCATTTTAGTCTTTAAACAAAAAAAAAAATACAACTAATAAGCTATATTTTATATTATACTAGTACAACCCTCGCAACTTCGTTTGCTTATGTCTCGCTTTCCCGTTGGAATTTTGAAAAATCCTTTTTTAGTACACCCCTAGACGTCGTAAGGAACCTACATTCCAAATTTGGAATCTCTAGACCCAGCGGTTTGGGCTGTGCGTTGATATATAGTTAAATCAATCAATCAGTCAGGACTTTGAATTTAATATTATAGATTTTAATAATAATAGATTATAATAAATGAGAAAATTATATTTCAGCTACCAATTCATTATAAATTATCTATAAACTTTAACTGGTATTATATGGAGTGTAGAGCTAATTATTGGCTTATAAATACAAGTACACTGAATTTAAAATTTATTAGAAGAATAACGTCTATTAAATTGAGAAAAATAAATTACAATAAAAAGAGGAAAATAATTGGTTAAATGTAAGGAAAATTTAGAGTATTGCTTGTTGAAATTAATAAAATCGTATTTTTTTCGATTAGAATAGAATAGAATAGAATAGAATAGAATAATCATTTATTTGTCCTATTGTAGCACACAAAACAATATTACATGAAACCTTAAATTAAATTATATGTATAATAAACTAAAATTTAATTAAGTACAAACTAAAACTAAAACATGCTGTGTGATTCGATTACATCAATCAATATGTAATAACAAATCACCTGTATAATGTATTATTATATTATAGTCATTTTATTCCTTACAATATGCATTACATTTATTTATTGTCAAAATACTTGGCAATCGAAATAACAAAAATTAAAATCATTACCTATAATAACAAATGCTCCAACGTGTTGTAATAATTATAGGGATAAGTCTCGGCTTGCGGTTTCATCAAAAAACAAAACAAAAACTGCACTTCGGTAATTGATTATCAGTAATTAATTATGAACTCTTACAAAAGTCTTATCATTATAAATTACATGAAAAAACCATTTTAAATTGCATCAATGCATTTATACCTTATAAATCAACCCGTGCATATCACGCAACTCACCGTAAAAGTATGTTGAGAAAAATTTATTACACACAAATAACATTTAAAAAAAGAAATTTAAAAAAAGTACTAAAAGATGAACCAAATTCACACATTACTCATTTGTCCCACAAGATATAAATTCAGTACACAATGACTGCTAATTTGCTCGTAAAGACTTATGCACTGAGCGCAGTACATAAATCTGGAGAAGTCGCATTCGGCCTACCGCTTACAACATAAACCTCTGCGGACATTTTTATAGCCCAACCACGTGGCAGAGTCGGGATTTTTTCCGCACTTGACCTGACATGTGTACTCCGCTTAAGGAAGTCCCAAATTTAATTTATTGTTTTAGAATAGACCCCCTTGGTGCGGTTTTCTTTTGTTTTATTGAATTTAAAATTTTATATGGTTGATACCAATGAGATTTTATATATTTTATGACAAGAGAAGTAACGTCATACAAAGCATTCGTAAAAAGCCGCAACCACTTTAGAGTGTTAAAGACGTAGCTTTGAAACCGATACATATTCCGAGCATATGCCAAAGTAAAATATGTTTGTCTCTTTTTTTCTAGAGTCAAACTAATTATGTCAAAATGAGACAAAAGCATTACTCCCAGAAAAATGGTCAGAGTTGCCAGCTCATGAATAATTTTCCCATTGAATGAATGTTATGAGTCTTTTTTTTTTTTTTTAAGTTTTTATACCATATTATTGTTTTATAAGTGACAGAAGAATTAAAGATAGGAAGAAATAAATATATAGATGCGTAAATATAACATACATATTATATTTCAAGAATGAATCATGGCGGAATGGAGAAGTTTCCATTTTTTAGTCATTGATGAATCTAACCGATGCAGACCTACTACTATTATCTATTCTGTGCTACTACTAACTTTTAGCAGAGATTTTTTTTTGTTTTCTTCACCCATTCTGGGTAGACAAAGGGAACTATGCTTATACAGCCAAGTCTTCAGTAGATTTTTTTTATTGTTAAGAAATGAAAATGAAATTTAAATAAAATAAAATAATAAATTTAAATAATTTGAATAAAATACAACATAAAACAAAAAAACTATTGTACTCAATCGAACATTTGATAATTGCAGAAACAATTTAAATTAAACACCGTTACCACAATGAAAAAGATAAAATTGTTACTTCAATGTCATAGTAATAATATCATTATGTCAAATGTCAGTTAAAAGCCATATCAAAAAGAGGAAAATGATTTGTTTTTTCTTGTCTTGACGTGCGTAGCACTAGCGATTGATTTTAGTATCAATCAATTCTAAGTAAATAATTAATTCTAGTTTGAGCCTGGTTGTAGGTTTACTTCTACTGTGTTACTAATGATACATAAAGGCGTATGAGTTCGTCATTGACTAAACTCCCAACATTTGGGAAACTTAAAATCGTTTTTACTGGCAACACTGTTGGCAAAAACAATGCGTAATATATTAATTTCGATTTTAATACTATTTTGGTATAATTTTAACATAATTAAGCATTCTTATTTGTGAAAAGTGATACCACTTGCTTTGTTATTAGTTTGGGATCACGACATACATGTTTTAACAGTGCATTTAACCATTTTTGTGATATTATTGTGAGATACGCATTCACTGAACGTCAAACTACAACTAAGTCGGAAGAAATTCAACTAAGGCTGTGGCCTCAGTCGACGTGGCAGCGGGTATGTGTCAAACATTACGAATCTATAGTAAATAACAGATCACTGGTTGATACAGTATGTTTGAAAATTTAAGTTAGCTTGAATAATGTTTTGCGTAGGTAATTTATAGATATATTTAAAGACATAAACTTTTTGTAATAAATTATAACAAAATAAAAATAATGTTTAAACTACATGTACCTATTGAAAAATTACTTGTAAATTACATAATTTCTTAAAATTGTTATACACTTATTTACATAGCTTATTACTTTGATTACATTTAATATTTGTCATAATTATTTAATTTTAATTAAATTTTACTACTTATATAATTTTCTAAATGATTAAAGTCAATGCAAAGCTACCGAAAATGATCTCTGAAGCACCTTTCATACATGTTTATTTTATAATATGGCATAAAGTAGTTCAATGAAAGAGTTAACCAGGGCCATTAATATGATTCAAGTTTTCTAAATTTTGCGTGAAGGGATTTACTTGAATTTTTATTTATAAACTAGTAAAATACTCGCAACTTCGTTTGCGTATATCTCGCTTTCCTGAGGGAATTTTGAAAAATCCTTTCTTATTACACCCCTAGACGTCGTAAGGAACCCGCATTCCAAATTTGGAATCTCTAGACCGAGCAGTTTGGACTGTGCGTTGATATATATATTTAAATCAGTCAGGACTTTGAATTATATATTTATAGATAGGTACTATTCATATTGCACTATCTATACATATAATAAAACAGTAGACCCTGATATGTCTGTACTTTGAACATATTTGGCAAAAATGGAAAGGGAACAGTTAGAGAAAGCTAATAAAAGCGAAAAAAAAATTTTTGAAATTTTTTGTCTGTCTGTTTGTTTGAACGCGCACATCTTCTAAGTTACTGAACGGATTTTAATGCTGTTTTCACAGGAAGATAGGACTGGGCTTGGAGCAGAATAGAGGCTTTGTTTCATTTATATCGCATGAGAGGAAAAGGAGTTATCTTTATTTGAACATTTCACGCGAACGAAGTCGCGGGTAACAGCTCGTGTAATTATAAAGCTTCATAATGATGCTTACATCATTAGCATAAAAATTCTTAGTACTGTACCCTGGTAACTTCTTTCATAAGTTGACTGTCAGTAAGAACTATAGTTGAGAAAAGTCAGGATAATTAATGATATCACTTTAATTACATCAATTAAAGCTAATGTAATTGATTGCAATGACAAGTAATTTATAAGCGGATCACTGTAATTATCATGAAGGTTTTTCTAAACGCTAAAAGAGAAAAATAATATATTTTTTAAAAAATATACCAGAATACATTAGAATTTAATGAAATACATTAGAATTTAGGCTTTGGAAGATCGATATTATTAAATTCACTTTAAAAATTTAGAATTAACACTTTAAAAATGAAAATTCGCAATACAAAGGTACCGTTTTACGCATCATATCAGTTTATTATTTCAATGAATATCACATCTCCATCACGACATTTATCACCAATAACAAGGCGTCGCACTTGAACTAATGTGTCTCATTTTATCACAGGTCCATCAATCAACGCTCCTCGAGGACAATTGAGGCAATGCGAACATCGGTAGCACTTAACATGTCCGACTAGACCATTCAGTGGTAGTCCAAACAATGACAAGTGTACAGTGAATTTGAGAAAGAGGAAACCACATACTGTTACCGATGAACGACTTAAATTACAACGCCGGGATGAGCTCCTACCAGTTCGTTAACTCCCTAGCTAGCTGCTATGGGAACCAGGCGCCGGGACGCACAGGGACGCCCGTAGAGCAATCCGGACATCCTGGGCTCCCGACACCCGGCGCGGACTATTACAATCCTAATACAGCGGCATCTGCATATCCAAATGCATGTTATTCACCACCGCAAGTCGGCCATCATTACCCGCAACATCCGTATGCGACGCCCGCATCGGGAGCGCACATGCAACCACAAACTATGATCGATTACACGCAACTACATCCACAAAGACTGGGTAGTACGGCGAGTCATATGCACCAACATTCAAACCCCAGTCCTGGAGCTCTATCACCTAATTTGATGTCAACACCGCCAAGTCAAGCAGCTGGCGCTAGTTGTAAATTTGCCGATTCCACATCCACGACAGGTGTTGCATCTCCTCAAGATTTGTCCACATCTTCAGGCCCTGGAAGAACATCACCTGGTTTTGGCTCGGTTGGACAAAACTCTAGTGGAACAACTAGTACTAAACTAGGATTGACGACACCAATCGCATCTCCAGTTGAGCACAAGGCTAATGTGAATCAAAATATATCAAGTCCGGCATCGAGTACGTCGAGCAATGAGAGCAACGAGGCTAATAATTCTAGTTCAAATAATACGAAGAATTCGAAATCGTCTGCAAACACACAAGCCAATCCGCCGCAGATATATCCGTGGATGAAGCGGGTGCACCTAGGACAAAGTAAGTATATTTTTTGTTAGATTAATTTCATAACGGTTCAGTTCCGATTTGAGATAATGAATTTTCCAAAGCGAGAATAATCAATGTTTCAAACGGCTCGATTCACACTTTTTTGTCGGTGGCGTGAAATCATAAAATAGTTTCGGAAGTAAAAACGTCGGTCGGCCACGCCTTCGTTAAAACCAACAGTTTGATGTAATAGAAATAAGACTATCCATCAATTGGATACCGAGGTGGAGACAAAACAAATTATATATCTATTTATAAAGCATTAGCATGCATTAATGTTGGATCGATATGCGTGGCTGATAGATGGTATCCATAATAAGGCATAATGGCTTTGTTGGCGGGCGCTTACAACTGAACATTCGAAGCCTTTTTTCTTCCCGTCTCCTAATGATGGGGAAAGTGCTCAGTCACAGTGACGAGTGATTTGACGGATTCTAACCTTCTGGTGTTGAGTGTGAATTGGGGATATTCAAGGGGTAATCTGTTTTAGATTGTTTGGAGGTGGGATTTTGGGTTTATTTGCTTATTCTTATAAGACAACAACTGATTGGTCTTTTTTGTTCCCATTTATGAAGTTAGTTGCTTATGGGTTGTTGAGAGCTGATGTCAGTCGCTCTTATAAAAGTCAGTTCTTTTTGCGAACCTCAGGCTTAACTAAAGGACTGGGCCAATTTTAATGAAATGGAAAAATTCTAGGCATAAGAAGATTTATAAAGAGTATTAATGCATCTACGTCGCATTTTATACAATAATAATTTTACAAACATAAAACATCTTTTCAAAGATAAAAGTTACAAAAAGGTTGAAATTAAATGCTATGAAGAAATATTACTTTACTACAGATAGAACAAAATAAAAGTAACAATCATAACAAGTGGTTTAGATAATAATAGCGTTGCACTTACAGGCCGTTTCACATTGTCCTGTCCAGTGTCAGATAAAGACGTGCACAGATGGAAGCGTTCCGAGAAATTAAATATTCTTTATACATTTTTATTGTTTTAGCTTTTGCAAAGTCTCGACCTTGTCAATGCAAATAGGTGTTAAGACATATATTCTTGAATTAATTGTTGGCATTTGCTCTATTGTGTCAGTGGCTTTATTTAAATCTACGTTTTACATGGTTGTGTTTAATTTTTTTCTGTTCGTTTTGATTTTAATCGTACATACGTAGAATTATTACAAATATTTCTGTGAAAGTTTCTCAAGATTGTGTGTTAAAAATGTCATCAAAGTACATTTTATCTAGAGCTAAACATTATACGCACTAACGAACACATATCTACATCCCCGAGCGATGCATAGTTATATGAAAATATAAAGTATTTTCTAATATGTTATAACTCTCAACGCTACAAAAAATACTCATTAACAGTTTCTTAATTCACTTAAATTTTATTTTATTTTACATAAGTAACATAGCACCTTATTTTCGTGTTAAGCAAGTCTTTTGTTATGATTGTTGGTGTGTTTGGTTAGGTCTTCTTATATACTTTTTAATGTTATGATACTATAAAACAGCCAGACTTCAATATAAATGTACATCACATACATGGTCCTATGCAGGAGTCGAATCCATGCTCTTCGACACTATAGAGCCATTCACTATCAACTGAGTTAACAGGCTATCATAAATAGTAGTGGTTTAAATAATAATACATTAGTTTACGAATAAGGTTTGTGAAAAATTATCTGTTTCAATTGTACCGGATAGCACTGGTAACACAATGGAGATATTATGCAGTTTTGCATTATATACTCAGTTATGCACTTATGCATATGATATTATGCAGTGAAAAGTGTGCCTGCTGGCATATTTATCATAACGAAATCTTTGTATACAAGACTACTTCGGTGGTCGTGTTGCTGGAATGATAACTGTATGGTTAAAAGTTCGATTTCCGCGTTGATATAAAATATTTTCGGGCAGACGTTTACTTACATTTTCAGTTTACTTGTAGATATTTTTCAATGCTTTGAGTCAATACTCAAACCAAACACGTTAGCTTGTTAATCATATCAAAGTCCTTTGAACTGTTGCGAATTTTTAAGGTAACATGAATATTTAAAGTGATAAATAAAAGTTTCTGTTTTTATTATAGGTACTTAAATTATTTCGATATTGAAAACGCAGAATTTTCCTCAGAGATTATCTAAGTCAAACTAAATTTGAAAAACTGCAAATAAAACTGTTGGCTTCTTCAGAGGAGTTAACGCAAAAACAAACAGAAAAAACAACTTTACTTTTTTTTTATTACACTATGTAGAAATTCTACCTAACTACAAAATACTTATTTTATTATAATTTTTCCCCGTCGGATTAAAAAAAAACTGGATTGGACCCACGTTAGTCATTACAGTTACCATGAGAATCAAAATAAAAACCTTTCCTACTGAATGCCTTTGCACAATTTACTACCACGCTGATACTAAATGCTTTAGAACTTAGTTCTGTCTGAATAAGTTCAGTTGTCCGAAGGAAGCAATAAGTCTTACAAATCGTCTGCATATGAATTTACACTATTATTCACGTTATCGTGTGTATGACAAAGGCTTATTAAAATGTAAGAGTGGTAAGGTGAACCACACACGTTAGACAGCTTGTTATGGTATCGAGTTTCATAATCCCACGTTCATCTAATGCGTCAGTATCAGTTTAAAAAATATGTGTCCACTGGTGTAATTAAAAAACAAATAATGTTAAGGCAACCTTAGGATTTAGAATTACGCAATTAGATCTCGAACAAAGAGGCAAGTGAGGCAATTCCGGTCCGATATTGGCTTTAATGCGACCCGAAGAAAACCTCAGGTGTAAAAAATTTTGAAAATATTTAAAACTTATTGTTTATTTTTCCATTATCAATTCCGTATTATTTTGCATTAATCTGGCTGTGGTGTCATATTTCCCATTAGTCCCACTACACAGATTGACGTCAAATGTGATTTTAAAATTTCTGTTCAAGAGGTTTGAATTCATTTTTTCTAAATATATATTTTTTGTAATTTCATATTTACGTGCGACTAACTTGTCTGCGGAGTGTAGAAAGCTTAATGTAAATAGTGACTATAGGTCGCGACCCTTCCATGTTTGGCGGTAATAACTCAGTGTAGAAGCAACTGCCTCGAAGTCGAGTTGCCGACTTATAAGATTTCAATACATTTTGATTCTAGTTAGAACTTATAACACGTTAAAATTTCATGCGATTATAAATTCATTTTTTAGACACGCATGGCATAGCACACACATTTTAGCCACGCACCTTTGGAACAACATTAATATATTTCAGAAAAAAAAAGACTACTTTACTCTTCAACATAATAGTCATATGTAATTAGTAAAGGGTAAGTAGTAAAAATTTTGACAAAAATAAAAATTTGACAGAAATTTTTGCAAAAAATCTGTGTAATATACTTCGTGGAATAAACTTCCCGAGCCAAAAACTGTAGCTAAATCAAAATCAAAATGTTAGTATTACAAAAATGACAGTCAAGTTTTGCGATTGCATGTAATTTTGCAATTTGTACATTAGCCTGAAGGAATAGAAATGTTCTGGTTATAAAATCAATATTATCATCTGCTGTACTTGCATTATTGTATCCTAGTGATGCTCTAACTATCGATATACTTTGATCGACGGTATCGATAATATCAATAGCTTGGAGCGTGACTTCTATTGCTGTGCTCGATGGATCATAGGCCACGCGCGGGCTATATCTTGTGTTTATTGCAAAAGGTTCTGATCATCGGTTACAATCTAAAGTTTTTAGTCGGGAGATTCTAACTTACGAAAATGAATAAAGTACTTTTTAATATACAAGCTGTTGCGTTCTTAATTTTAATGTGACATTACTAAATGCAAAAAGAAATCGGATATTAGAAAAACTGTCTCGGAGATTAGCGTTTTCAAATAAAAAAAAACTCTCATGCATAATTTATAATTATAGATCATGATAACGAATTAGGATTGCTGGCTAATATATCAACCTGTGCCATATAATCCATTCATCTTTTTAAGTTTATCATACATTTTAAATAATATGTACCTTTAGACACATTATAGTAAACCGGCTACTGTTAACTTATCATTATTTACCACTTGAACATTTACCTGTAGGCCACATAACTAGTTTCAATAAGCTATATTTAAATTGCCTATTAACTTAATTTATTCACATCGTAAATTTTATGGACAAATCATTTATAATAGGTGTTTATAGCTCTAGTTTACTTCTAAGTATTTAAAAACATGTATATTTTCTATACAACATCTCACGTACTTTTATAGAGCATTTTATTTTTGTCTCTTCAGTCAATTGGGACCTTTGTCTCACCTCCTAGACGTCAGGACTTCTAGGTAGTATGTCTTCCGCCTAAGCATCCTGATTAGGTTTCTGAAGAAATCGCTTAGGTTTCCCAGCTCACGCACTCTACTACTACGCTATTGACTGAACTATAGAGAGACCGAAGATAGATTTGTAAAAGAGAATATTAATTTATATGCATACTAATACATGAAACATTCTAAATAAAAAAAATATAGTAAGATCGAAAACATTTATTATGAAATATCGACATAATTGTGTATCCACACAAGATCCACACTATACAATAAAGGTTCAAAAAATTCATACAAGTAATATTTTATCAAACTCATGCAATCCATAATATTATGCTATTACACTAGAAATTATTTCTGCATTCGCAGAATTTCTCTGAGGGAATGATGCTCTTTGGTGATAATCCCTGCGCAGACGTTAACTTATTGTACTTTGGATACATTTCACAAAAGCTCGTGTAACTTTTTAACTGTTGTATGAGCCTGAATTAATTAAAAGTCTTCAATCGGAATTTCACCTTATAACAGTAATAGTACTGTTAATTAATTCATCTTCAACAAAAATTTACCTGAATCAACTAAAATATGTTCTGAAAAAAAATTACATCTCAAAATATTATTACGAAATTAAAACTACAATATAATATTTAACTATAAGTAAACACTAGATGTCACATCCAGTATTTATCTTTACATCAACCTGCCCAAGAGTAGCGATACAGTCATTATAAGTAAGAAATCGAATCAAATCTCGAGTAAATAGGTTTTTTCTAGGTGAGCGTGTTACAACGTAGACCACAGCGACGCTTATCATTAGGCACGCTGTGGTCAAACGCAAACCCATTCCAGGTAAAAATTTTTTTACAAAATATGTCATATAAGTATACTTATTTCAAATACCTATATACCTAGTTCATATCTTTTGTGCATGCGGTGTTTACCTATAATTAGTTGTCACAATTAGCTTTAAGAACCTAGTTTGTAAGTAATCATGCAATGTATCTTTGTGAACAACTGTTGGTAGACCATATAAATAAATAAATAAAAAAAATAAAAAAAAAATATAAGACTATAATTATAAATTAAACTTACCCTTACTTAAAGAAATATTGAATCGTATTAAATTACATATATGAAAAATGTATTTTTTACTTACCCTTTGCAACTTATACAACCTCTTGTATGCTTTCTAACTGAATTAAAAGAAATCAAAAGTTAAAGGATTACCAACTTATATTTCTTTATGACACCATGTTTGATAGGTTTAACCAATCATAAAGCACTAAAATCATCAACGCAGTACACTGTCACATCCAGTATTTATCTTCATATCAACGTGTCCCTACCTGTCCAAGACTTACACTAGGAGCGATTAGTAAATAAATAACAAATTAAATTCCACCAAAGATTAGTGGTATAGTCGACCATAAATAAATCAAGCGGTCGGTCGCGCCCGACTGCGGTAAAATATGAGTCAAATAATATTATTCTAGTGTGGCCAGTGCCACCTTAATTATATTTCTTGTGTATACGCGTTTTAATTCTTATTATTACCTTGATTTGGTGCGAAGAGTACTTTTTGCTTTGTGAAGTCACGACCACGACTGAACGGAAGTGACTATGTAAAAATAGTGTCTTTGATCCTTAGATAACAAAATTAGTTCATTGGCTATTATAAAATGTGCTATTATAAAAGTAATACGAGATACGATTGACAATACGATGAGGAACATTTTTTAGTTTTTCAGGTTCATTGTTTAAACAGCGATTAACAGCAAGTTTCAAAGTTTTTTATTATTTATAAGCATTTGGGAGAAATGTTCAAAGATCATACTCCATACAAAATGTTTCGCTTACACCGAGAGGTGTGTGCCTATCTCTATGTGTCCTAATCGCTAATCTATATAATCTGTAGCTATAAAGGGAACTTACCCAACTAGTGTCGCTTCATATAGCCGTATAATATATTTAAATAGATCAACGATAAAATCACGACACGAACAGCGGCGGCACGGCAAGAATTCTAAAGCAAAACCCCGCCTGGTACATAGGCTGCTAATATAGTCTTATTTCATTAAGCATAAGATCGAAAATGGATCAAAAAAACCAGTTTTACTGCAACATAAATATGCATAAAGGGTTCACAAAATAAAGGTCTTAAACATGACTGGCCGATAAAAATAAGTAAATAAACTTTTGTGAAGGGATTAGCCGAGCGGTTGGCTGTTTTGTAGCAATGGCGGCTGATTTTGCAAAATACACCTCTTTGTACGGTTCGCGTGCATGTTCTAATTTCGAAACGACTGTTTTGTATATGCGTTAGTACTTGATTCAAAAAATCAATACAAACAAATCACGATCAATAGAAATAGAACAATTACAATGTTTTTCAGATAGCATGGGTACGGTGACATTTGGGATTTGAATGGAATTTACAGGGAATTAAAAATAAATGTATCATTAATAATGCAAATTTGAATTTACTACTTTTTGTAGTCGCTTATTCTTCACTCTTTTTCTATTTCTTTTTGTACTTCGCGGTTTTTTGTTTCGAATAAAACATGCGTGAAATGGAATAACTCAAACGTCACCGTACCCATGCTATCTGAACACTTTAGGCTTCTATAGTATTTGCTTTAGGTAATGAAACAAATAGAACAAAACACGATCAAAAACACTTATAAAGGTTATTTTAATTGAAATTGGAATAAAAAAAGAAAGACAAAACAAACTTTTCTTACTCATTTGATCAGCATTAGTTTTTATTTAGTATCCAGAAGACATCATATTCCATAGAGTCTTGTGGTGCCTCACGAAGTTAGAAGACAAAGCAAATGTAAAGACGAAGTAGGACAAAGAGCCCGTCCACGCTTTAGTTTTAGCTCAATTTCGCGTGAGTGTAGAATCCTCATCATCGGTGAATATTTTAGAATGCTAGACACGCAGGCATGTAAAGGTCTCACCATCGAATATGCAAGCACGTTTTTCTACCCTTTACATATTAATAGAAGGATAAAAAATAACATCTGTAGAAATCTATAATTAATTACCCATTAGTTTAAGTGTTAATATGTAACAGTGATCTTTAAGCATTGTTGCCTGGAATTAATTATTAGAAAAAAATATACCTATTTACATTAAAATCAATAGTGTTAAATGTTGAAATTAATAATAGCTAAATCTTATATGTAGTAGTAGTAAGTTGTTGGGCTGGATTGCATTGTCATCCAAATTGAAATGTATTCACAACAACAACGATTGAGCTGAAATTTCACATTTCAATGGGGGGGGGGGGGGAAGCTCGATGGCCTCCGCATTGGAGCAGTGTGGCAGAGTACGTTCTAATCCCCTTCGATTGAAGGGTAACCTTTATCCCTTCAGTGGGATAATTATGGGTTGATATGATGATGATATTCAGTTGCAAGATTTGATAGGATAACTCAATCGTGTATTAACATTACATTTTAAATAAAAACTATTATTAAAATTGTATTGTATTATTATACAATATTGTCGATATTATATAGAATTATTGTTATAAAATGCCTTGATAAATCCTTTGTTCAATTAGGGGCGTTCCGTAATCTATTGATTATAATCTACTAATTGAATAAGTATGTAAATTCGTCCCTGGTAATATGTTACCTACGTTATGTAGAATAAATATATGTAGAACTAATCTAACACTAATCAATAATATTCTGTTGTTGTGCAATGTAATGCAATGTTCAGTGACTATCAAGTTACTAACGCTGACCTCCGTGAACCTTAGTTTAGTTTAGTAAGTATGTATTAGTTTAGTAAGAATTAGCCTCCAAACGCTTTCAAAGAAAAATTTAGTCTCTAGTAAAATGTTGAATGCCATTTTTCAAATATTTCTTGTCAAAATTGTGAGAATACAGTTTGAAAACCGACAGTATATTTTCGTTTCGTCTCATACTAGGGGAGGATTAGGAAATAACGTATCAAAATTTATAAGAAGATATACTTACATATAAAAAAATTACTGATGAATGATATGTAAAATGGTCTAATATCAACTTTTACACACGCATCCATTTCAGAATTCATACACCGAGTTAGTTATCAAGTATAATTAAAAACCTATGGAAAATCCATATCAAAAGTCTTTTACTTTTGAATGTTATATATTCATTTTTATTTTATATTGAAAATGAAAAATATGTATATCAAAAATAAATAAACTTAACACGAAATAAACAACTCCATATGAGGGATACCACTAAACCCTACTCCCACGAGACTTTCCCGCTTCAATTATTGAAACTAACTTTTAGCCTCTATAAAATATAGGGGGATACAACTATTTCTCATCTCGTTTAAAAAGTCGACTGAGCAATATATTACGATACTTTGAAAAATAAAACTTATCACAACATGTATCCGTTTAACACTTTTCATCTTACTTTTCTTCTACATAAACAATAATTTTCTTTATTAGTTCATTATGATAATTTTTCAACTATCAGTCATGTATGAAGTATGTATTAACTATATTAAACTGGTTAATTTAACAATTAACTTGAAAACGTTAAAAGTACTTTGACTATGTACAAGTGTCCTAAAACACCATTAAATTATGTTCCCAGTACATTTTTCTCAGCCATAATTAACGAAAAGACCCTATTGTCGTAATGATTATCGCTTGGACCTTTCTTCTAAACATATAATCATTTCTACTTTATAATTTGTTAATAGATTATTTTATTCTTGTCTTTACGTATTATAAACAATTGCCTCTCAATTTACAAACAACTTAATTAATATTCTATGTTTGACCAACTGCAAAATATGTTACCCCAAACCCTAATTTAACTTAATTACAAATACTCATCTTGCCCTTTGATATCGGTATATAAGGTATCGATTACCTACTACATTTAATTACTTATAATTCCAAGTACTCCATGTAATTTCCTCCATTAAGTATCGTGTTATTAAGTAAATTGTCGGATGCTGCATTTCCAACTAAATATTCTGTTGTTTTTGTAAAGTTATTTTCAATAATAATACCTAAACGTAAGAAATAATATATGGTATCTTAAATGTAAGTAAGTTGTTCTTTAATAACATGCTTTAAGCTCTGTGGTTTAAGTTCAAGAGTCACATTGAACCTTTAATCGCATCTACCAGTGTGTATGTCAGTACAGGAAATATATTGTCCTCAACTAAGTTTTTTCATAATTGTATCACCAAACAGTCTAAATCACAAAAAAAATATTATACAGTTTACAGTCACACTAGTTTCATAGATAGAATTTGATGTTTTTTGACTCTTTTTAGACGCACAATTTAAACGCTAATGCTAAATTTATTGTAGTATCCCACAGAGTATGAAAAACTTAGCAACTATGTAAAGCAACAAAGAATATTGGATCTATGTACTCGTTTATCTACGATGTAATATAGAAATAAAAATATAGTGAGGTAGCATTTTACATTTATAAGAAAAAAATATTTAACGATAGGCTGTAAATTAATGCATGGAAATATTATCATAAATTTCCATAACATAATATTCATGAAATCGCGTGTTACGAATGTTTTTGCATCAAAAATTGGCAAATTAATAAATTCTTTAGTTTGACAGAAAAAAATGTATCGAGCTTTGTTGTAAGGTAATATGAAATTGCCGTTTTGCCGAGTAGGATATTTTTTTATTTTTTTTATTTTATTAAAATGGATTATGTTTATAGTTTGCTACTTTTTTTACAATAAGAATGCTAAATAGTATTTAAAAAACATTGTTTTTTAATTCTTGAAAATATTCGTTTTTTTTACCATTTTCAAAGTTAATGACACAATTAATTATAGCTGTCACGCTGTCACTGTCAAACTAAAGATGAAAAAAAAACCGGGCAAGTATGTACGTGTCGGGCCACGTACAATGTAGGGTTCCGTATTTGCTACGCCTTGCTTGCTTGCAGATGGGTACAATAGCACGTTCTGTGACATTTGTACGTTTTGGTCAAAGGAATTTTACTTCATAAGTTCATCGGCTATTATTCGGTAACTAGTAGAGTCTAACCGTTATAGTTTTCCTTGTAGGTTCACTATATGGACTACTAACATGAATTTTCCAAATTTCTAAACTAAAGACTTTTGGAGATAGAGGGGAGAGGGACCGTAAAGTGTAAATAACTCGCAAACGGATCATTGTATTGGAACATGACCTTCAATTTTTAAGAGACCTATTTAAGGATAACACATAACAAGGGGGTGGCGTAAAAAAAAAAATTCGCACTTTACATGTAGGGGAGGCACCCGAAAAAAAATATTTTTCAAAATTTTATTCTACCACTTTGTTAGCATTATTAATATGCGTATACGTACATATCAAATTACAGCTTTCTAACATCAAGCGTCTAGGCGCTAGACCGCGGACGGCCAGATAGACAGACAGACAGATGGACATGGCGAAACTGTAAGGGTTCCTTGTACTTTACTACGGAACCCTAAAAAAGAGATGAGACTTAATATGCAATCAAAATTAGCATTTCGGAAACTGGCTGTTTCAATGTTAAACAAAAGCATTCGTTCAAGAGTTAAAAGCTATACATATATTACTGAACATAGTTTCATTAACACAACGAACGTTATAAATGCAAGCGCATTTTAATTCAGTTTCAATAAGCCATGTCGCCGCAGACACTGATTAAGTTTCCCTTATGGGCTGTACAGGCCGTTCTTAAAGCTTGGAACATACACAGTGCATGTTCAATATTGTTCAATTCAATCGTTTATTAGCAGGATTGCATAATTATTTTAAGACCTATATTGTACACTTCATCGTTTATTAGCAAGGATATCTATACATATTGTTCAGTCAGGAGCACGTTCAGCTTTTACACTTACAGAACAATTTTGGCTCTTAAGGCATTGTCCTAATAGGACGCGAATCCGCGATCATCGCGTGAGTAAGCGATGCGACCATCGCGTGTTCATAAGCGTGCGCCTAAGCGTCGCGCGATTGTCAGTAAGGACACCTATTCGAGTTCAATATGTTTGATCGCGAGTTCGTACGAGTAAAGTTCGCGCGAACCAACGATGAACATGGAACTTAAGAATGGTACAAAGTCCGATATGTAAAGGTTGACCTGCTCTTGACTGTACAATATAGGTATTTTTTTTACTATTTTATTTTGAGGCAATATATGTCTTAAATTAAATATGCACTTTTAACTAAATCATCATATCCAGGTATTGGTAAAATTTAGACGCGTGTAACTTTACATAATTTTTTATATAATATTAGAACTTTTCGTCATATAAATATGTTAGAAAAACAAGGCACACATACATTTTATCAAATAAGACTTTTTAATATCGGTTCAGCAATTAATGAATTGGTATTTTAAGCAGACGACGCACTGTTCATAAATAAAAACGTTTCAGAAAATTCTTATAGTAACATTTTTTTAACACCATGTCCTGTTGTCACTCACTTCCAAAAGTCATTGACAAAATAACATTGATTATGGGATTTTGAAAATTATTAAAGTAAAACTTTAAAAACTTTAGAATATTATTATTAGGTATTATTAACTAGTGCAAAATCGGCGCGACCCGCCTTCGCACGTGTGTTCGATTCCTAACTCTTTTTAAAACATGTATGGATTTATAACATAAATTATTGAAAAACAATATAACAAATATTGTTCTCGTCTCCGTTTAAACAATAAAAGCATTTTATAGTCATCCTTTTTCGTACTCACAATCCGTAACCCCTTCTGTGTGTCCCAGGTTTTATTACGAAGCGCGGGCGCAGTGCATTCAGAATTAGCATTGGAATCCTGACCCGTTACTCAAGTCCAGACGTTTGCAAGTGTAAAACGAGCTTTAATTGTCTAATAAGTACTTATATGTATTGGAAACACAAATTGATACTTAAAATTCTTGTTTAATTGGAAAAATACTGTTTCATGATACATTTTTATTACATTGCAATATTTTTTTAAATAAATACAGACTTGCAAATTGTATAGTATAAACATTGTTTAAATATTTATCGAAATCTACTTCTTAAATAGAAAAAGAAAAATAAAATCGGGAAGCATAATTCAACACTGTGATAGAGTCGTATAAATGTGACGTAGTCAAAAAAATCTGTTACAACCGTAAATCGAAATAATATGGTTAAAAATCCCAATTGTTGATTCAGTCAGAATGAGGCGAACATCTTCATATTCGCAACAAAAAGTCGTATAATACAGTTATTGCTGTCAATTGTGATATAATGGTAACACTACAATTGTTTTCGTGGCCATAAATATCTTTTTTACAAAACACTCGCGGTTTCCTTAAAAGTTAAACGGGCTGATAAACTTTTTTTTACGATCATGGCCCGACTTTCCTGCGGCGGTGCAACCCTATAAATATTAATACAATCAAATGTTTTGACGTGGGCCTTTTTTAAGCTTTATCTTGTATCTTCGCTTATTTTTTGCCGGTATCGATTTCGTTTTTATTTCGTGTTAATTTGGACAGCGAATTCGGTCTTTTAGCAGATCGTAAAGTATGTAGAGTGGAGACCCCATTGGCGCCGGGTGTGTTTAAGGATAATTTAAGGTATTATTATGTGTGGACCTATTGTACATCGACAGGAATAAGGAATTGCTTTGAAATAAATCATAGTTGTAGCAATGATTTTTGTAAAATTTTGTTTTTTATTAAGCACAAAAAATACTTAACAATTTTTTTGAAGAACCAAATACACCTTAATGTTTGTGTGTGTAAATTTAGATTAAGTTACGATGGGACTGACATGTCTTTTATGGACCAAAGTCCCTAAATTAAATTTAAAAAAAAAACACCTTAAAACTATTTGAGAGTAAGAGTATCACATAGTATGAATTCTATTTACAAGTAGAATGCTTTAGAGAAATTATAGTCTGCCAACTTTTCTAATACTAAAAATAGCGTCCGTTAACATCCGAAATGCCTCTTGATTTGACCTTTATACCAGTTTTATCGCGTCTTACATTTTATCCACTTTCACTTTATAATCATCTATAGGTATTAATAATATTACATCACCGTATTATGTTTTTATTCTCTTATTATATGAAGTAAAGAAAACATCGTCAACCACTATAATCTTGATTACTTCGAGAAAAGGGGAGTTTTTTAACGAATGCTTCTACTACACTGGACAAATTGGGAGAAAACGTAAGGTTCTCACCGTTAAGAATTTTACAGTGTCTGCTAAGTGGCGCCTCAGAGGTGGATACGCACCTCGGCCTAGGTCGACACTAGGAGACATAGGTTAAACGGAAGAGAAGTAAGAGACAGAGATGATCAACAACAAATAAAATCGTTTGTCAGTTCTTTATTAAATAATCGAATTTAATACGATGTTTAGTAATGAACAGGAACACGCACAAATCATTTTAATACAGCAGACAGAAGTTTCTAGCTTCTTTCAAATTTCCACATACCGTTGAACTGTGAAATTATGCATATTCAAACGTATTGGCCCTCAAAAAAGCATAGTGAATCAATGAAAAAGAAATTTCTTGGTCCATATTATCACACAACTCATAAATACACGGATATAAACTAAAGATACAAGCATTATCAATTTTTAGTGCGTAAATTAGCATAACTGTGAATACACACATTCATTAATTCTTAAATAAAAACATAAATCTCTCGTGCGACTCGGATCTTAGAACAAACACCCACAATCTCTGTATATTTTCAGGCGATTTACAACTTTCGCTCTAACACATTAAGATTACATTTACAATGCGTCTATATTGTCAAGTTCAGTTTCGACAAGATCTGATCAAAGTATCTAAAATGGTCACAGTTAGTGGGTTAACCACTTTAAATTGTCATCTGCCTGATTTATTTCTGTATCTTTTGCGGCCAACACATTTTTCTGTACGTTCTTTAACGTTTAATTCTTAAAATTCTTTTTAGTTACGTCGTTTTGTTACTGTGCTCATTGTGTAACAATTACATTTAAAAAAAACTATAATGTAGAGTGGTTATACATTACCTGTAGAGTATATTAAAACTGTAAATAAGTATACTTACCTTTTAATAAAATGTTTATGTTATATGACACAATTTTTTGCATCGACTTATACAGCCAGGGGCGTATTTCGGTATAGCGGTCGCGAACTATAATCATTTGTGGATACCATAAATAATTGTGTAGTTCGGACCTGTTTCGGCCGATGCGCCCGCGCAGGTAATATAGTCATAAATTTCCATAACCGCCACTCGATCTTATCAAACATGATTTTAATTTGATTTTGGAACCACACGTGTTGAGGTCGTTTTGGACGAGTTATGATCGTAGGTATTTTCGTTATATGGCTTTTATTATACGTTTAGCAGTTTCATAATAGATTCTTTGTCAAGGCACTGATTTACATGAAAATGCTTTAAAGGGGTATAATGTGAATTACCCTTGGGATAATTTAAAAATAGAGCAAAGTCTAAATAGGTACATCGTCTGTTAATGGCGTTTTAGCATTATTGCTATAACTATTATAGAATAGCAGTTGGCGTTCATCATTGCAGATTTGCTAATCGAGATTCGTGACAATCTTTCACAGATACTACGCCGTGCGTCAGTGAATATAACTCATGCAGATGATATATTAGACGACCTTTAAATCATAGTTGAAAACAAAAACTATTTAAACCATACACAATTAATATTATGAGCCCAATTCCCACATGAAATCAGTCACATCACAAATTATTGTCAAGTAATCAATAACGAGCAATGGCCAAATCGACATCTAATGATACCTTACAAAACGGTCACGCCTTTAAACGCATGAAAGTAATCTGACAGTCAATATGTCATTAAATTCAAAACACTATAAAGGCGATATAAGAATGAGACTGCCTATCACACCGTTGCACGCTTTGGCCAGTTTGAGCCTCATTTAACGCGACGCGGATATCCGTAGATGTCGTTTTTGCCTATGACTGTAACAGTCATATCTCCTGTGCGTTCAGTGTATAAATGGAACTTATTCGTTCTTCTTCGTTGAAATACCAAAGACATATAAAATAGATACATCTTAGAGAAATACACGACATTTGGATAAAATTTTACATCTGCAACTGTATTGGTGACATTGTTTAGATCCGTTTTAGTGCATAAAGGGCAGACCAGAAGATCGGTCATGTTCTGAACCATTCATTAAATATCCATTCTCGTTCCCTAAAAGGGTCGCCTTTCAATTCAGGAAGACTTTTCCGTTTAGGAGAAGATTACCTTGTATTACATAAGAAAAATTCAATTGATTTTCTCAAACCTTCACAAAACTTTTTTAATACTTAATGTTTTACGTAATTTCCTAGAAACACGTATTTCGAGCTGTAAGTGGCATTTAGACCCAGTCTTGCCTCGCAATAACATTAATTGACCTTATGTCACCTGTGAAAGATTTGATTGAATGTCAAGCAAATTATAAGTTTTATTTTAATAATAATTAAAAAAAAACACAACATAATCAGGGTTAATTAACCCAAAAGTATGTGTAGTAGTATTCTTTTTTTATGTTGTACAGCAGACAAACAGGCAAGCTGGCCACCTGATGGAAAGTGATCACCGCCGCCTATGGATATCATCAGCAACATTATTACTAATGCGTTGCCCACCTCTGACGAGACCTCTTCATTCTCTCATCATTCTGATTGGATCATCTAAAATTTGTTGAAATATTTAAACTGAAATGAGTAATTTCCTATCACATGTTACGATGCTTTAGGAAAAACTGAATAGACTAAAAAAACATTTTGTTAAAAAATAATATTTCATTATTTTTGTAACATCGCATAGTGTAATGGCGGCCATTCAAAAAGCCTAAAACTGACCGCCGCTTACGTAAGTACAATTTACAACCCACAGTTCGTATTATCTAGTATCAGACTTTAATCCATTTATCACTGCTTTTGTTTACGATCCTCGCGTATCATCGACTATCAATTATATTACGTTCTTCACTCCGAACTTTGACGTTCTCCCTGTGTGACAGACCAGAGATAAGAATTTTAATGTTACTTGATACCATTTTACCTCGTCCTCAAAACATTGCCGATGTAAAGTTACCTTTAATTTCACTCCTTCACGGTTCATATCAGGGTATTGTTTGGAATTTACTCGA
This sequence comes from Endotricha flammealis, assembly GCA_905163395.2. NCBI lineage: Eukaryota > Metazoa > Arthropoda > Insecta > Lepidoptera > Pyralidae > Endotricha > Endotricha flammealis. The sequence goes on along the minus strand of LR990860.1, from coordinate 5,315,228 downwards.
AGTAAATGATTAAGCACTTTATTGACTGGACATTAAGGTGGTTATTGAACAACAACAACAAGAATCCGTGGAGCGAAGTTTAAAATTTTGATGGATGTGGTTATAATTGTTTCTGTATCGATTATGCCATTGATAAATATTTCGACTATTGCTCATTTTATTAATGATGTGGAAGCGGAAGAGCGTTCTGGGCGATGTCCTAACGACAGAGTAATGTCACAATTAATATTGGAGCTGTCAAAACATCTGTCAGCGGTTGCGTTGCGATGCGACCGCTATTCATTTGTGGTGTAATTAAATTTATTAATAATCTAAGATTGCCAGGTGATCCTCGTGCTGTAGAATCGTGAGCAAGTTTACTGTGTGCAAATCGTAACAATAAAGCCTGTTTTATTTATAACAATGCCGACTACATTTAGATGGACTCAAGTCTTTTTATGAATGCTTATGTGTGTTATCTATATTTTGCAATACCCTGTGTACTATCGACCCCTGTTAGTTCATGTACTACTCTACCACGCACTGGCTGGCACCTACTAGTTACTACTTAAGCATGCATGGCCTGAAAGTCTGTAAAATATTACTTTCAGAAATAAGGCCACCTTGTTGCGAATGCAGTAATATGTATATTACACATGTCGTCTGATTATTGCAAATTAAGCATATTCTAAATATTACTAAATAAGTGATTTATAGCAATGAACAGTTATTACACCCTACCCTAGTACAGAGAAATTAGAATACACTTAGCAAGCTTACACAAGGCAAGTAAGGTAAAATCAATATAGCCCCTTAGTTAAATTTTCGCTATAATTAACGGCATAGTATAAAACAGCGAAGCAACGAACCGAAACGGAATTTAAATAGTCTGTAAACGCCTTTAGTGCCGTGAACGAACGACGTATTCAAGCCCAATAAACAAAAGATATATCTCTAAAAGTGGACATTAGACTTTGATACTTATTTAATTGAAGTAAAGTATCATTTTGCATGATTATTTCAAATCGAAATAAAGGAATAGATTAATGTTACTAAAGTTTTTACGAATATATTATGTAGTTAAAAAATTATAATTTTATTTAAAATGTTTTTTTTTTAAAGAATACGTAAGTACAGAAAGAATATTATTATATAAACATTGTTTATGAGAAGATTGAGAAACGTCATAAAATCGTTATACAAATTTTAATCAATTTTGTTTATCCTAGAGTGGCTTGTTAATGTTTAATAGTGTTTTTTTACATCTATGTAGTTTTTACATCCAAAAGATTTACATTTTCACATCAATAGTATCACTGTACAGCAAAAGAAATTTTATTTAATTGTGCCACTGTATAGACAAAAAAAAGTATATTTTTTTATCTAACCCTAGTCTGTACAACAACCTTTGTGAACAAGTAACAAAACGCAATAAGGCGAAGGATGGAATTAAAAATTAAACTCTCGGTTAGTGTAGTGCGGTGACCTTATAGTGCAGCCAGTTTAATAGGAATTCTATACCTTTACATTACTATGTATGTCGTTTCTACTTACTTGTACTTATTCCGAATGGTCAAGATTTTTAATACGAAGCATTAAATATTTACGGAAGTGAAAAGATTGTGAATTTAACTTCCCTAAAAGATGTTAAATTCAGTTCTCTATATCCAATGGTTTGGGCTGTTTTAATAAATAAATTTAAAAAAATACTGACTTCAAATTAATATAGGAGCATGTTCCTTTTAAGTGTTCCTAGGATGGTACTTTTTGGTAGTTTTTTTAGGAAGTGTTTTTTAAAATATATATATTGGTATAAGTAGGTAGGTAGCTGTGTATGGATTGGAGAGTATCCATGGATAATCGTAGCGTATCATAAATATATCTATTAGACTAATATATATTGTGTACAAAAAAATTTAAAAACTATAAAATCTTTATTTTCTTTAACAATAGTTAATAGGTGTGTCTATATATAACGTATGACTACATGATATAGACATTTAGCTACCTTTTTGCCTTTTGTACACAACATTCAGTTAGGCAATATGCCATTATTGATGTAAGAATTAATGAAGTGGGAACGTCAACCCGCGTCACCCTGACATGACCTGACTCCTGACTCCACGTACGGAACCCTTATAGGAATGCCTATACAAAACGTGTTGGCTCCTAAACTTCGTAACACATTACATAGTACCTACTATCACGCTTTTAATCGTCAAAAGGATAGTTAAAAAGTTTTCTGCTGAAACATATTATGATATATTTTTTTTAATAAATAAAAAACATGTAAGTAACTGTATCACTAATATACATAAACGCTTTTTACGATACGCTAAGAAGACAATTAGGTGCTAAGTTTGCTTTTTCAGCGTTACCACGTAACCAGGGGTCAAACCTGACATGTAAGGAGCCCCAGACCAACTTTACTAGTCTTGTAGTTTCCGAAAACGCACAACATGTTAAGATCAAAGTTCGAAGTTTTATCATGCTATAGTGAGGTATAATTATGTCCTCTGTAAGATAGTCGCTTTCCACCTCTATCTTTTTGTATCTTTTCAACGCCATCTTATAGGAGCGGGAACAAGTAAGTAAAAACGCAGTCTGCACGGTACTGCGTTTTTACTCTAGCCAGGATTATTAGACGCTATTAATTACCAAACATAATCTCTATAACTCGATTCATTGAAGAGTGCCAATAAAGGGCCAATATAAGCATCGAAATAACTGTATCAATGTATTAAACAATGGAATCGACTGCCAATTGTTAGTCTACCCCCGACCGCAGGGGTGAACTGCGTCGAACAAACCGACAGTTATTAATGGTTTTATGGAAAAAATATTGTTACGTTCCGTTTCCCCAGCTTTTAAAGCGCAATAAACAGTGAACAATTAAAATGCCAATAGCAGATTGATGAATTTATTAATTGCAGTTTGCTAGATCTGATCGTAAAGTTGTAATGTGTGGTAGAAGTTGGTTGCACTTAGAAGCAAAGTCAAATAGATTATTACACTACAAACTGCTTGAACGCGCACATAAACTTAGGTACTTGTTTTTACACCCGATGTTTTGGCAGAGTTGCATGCCGTGGTTACGGGGACCCAAAGCCAAACAGGAATAGCAGTCTGTGCTGACAACTTCTAGTGATCTGTAGTTTCATTACAAAAAAAAAAAATAATAAAATGATAGTGGTGCTAATTCTGTTGTAGGTAAGTAACTAGAGTAAACTAATTTTGACAGGACCAAAGGTGTTTTTTTTATGTCATTCAGTAGACAAAACAAGCAAGCGGGTTCACCGGATGGAAAGCGGTCAACGCCGCCTATGGACATCAGTAACACCAGGGGCGCTACCAATGCGTTGCCCACCAAGGAGGTTGGAGGAAGGGAAGGAATTGGACTTCCGGTTGGTTTGTTGTTGTCCTTCCTTGGTTTACCAGGACAAGGATAGCAATACTTCTAGTCCTGTCAAAATTTGTTTAGTCTAGTTAAATGTACCTACAACAGAATTAGCACCAGTATCGCAGCAAAATGGTTCTACTGTCAAACTAAAGCGTTCTGTGTATAGAAACACGTGTAATGACTCTGTCTTCTAAATGGCCATCTTTTAGCCTTCTTTACTAATGTCACACTTCTTTTTCGTCTGTTATGCCGTTCCTAGATATAATCATAAAGTTTCTTTGCGCGAAATTTTCAAAAACAACACTTGTGTAAAGAATATAAGGTGTTTTAACAAGAAGACAGACTTTTAAGGCTTATACATATAACACACATATGCGTATGATAAAAGTCAACCAAACCAGTAAGTACATCAATCGATCGATTGGTTGATAACTCTTGGAAAGTAAAGATTCAAAACCAGTTTCAATAAGAAATATCTTTTGTGCCAAAAAGAAACTACCACCTCTACGCATTTCATACCTGAATTGCTTTTGCGTAAGCTATAGAGACCAATTAAAATGGCTGCGATGGGCCTGTCATTCCGTAATTGGTTAATTATTATCGGCAGACTGGGCGTGGTCGGCGCACGTGCAATCATGTACTTGGATAGGTGCAAAATGCACTCGCAATCAAATCTAGTTATGTGAGTCATTCCATTTTTAAATGATTCACTGCACAGTTTGTAACTGGCAACTAATATTTTAATAGAATTTGAATCATTCTCTTTTTTAATGTATTTGTTATTATTTTTAAGGCCAGTCTCACAGGTTTCCTGTAAAATTCCGATTCGCTTAACTTTATTAAATATTTCTATGTTTAGAAAAATTATCAGACAGGACAGGCGAACCGAAACTTCATGGGAAAATATTAAATCACCTTTTAATATATTTTTCAGATTGCTTATGATATTGTATTAGCTAGAGAAGGCAAAGGATATATAAAATGAAATAACAATGTTGTGTCTGACGTTATGTCTCTATTAAGGCTGGAAAATAAATCATTCCTAACTGGCAATATTCCAATTTTCCTTACACTTAATTTATTTATAAGAAGGAATCACGATGCAGTATTATTATGAGCTAACACATTTAAAGTCCTTAATTGATTGCAATATCTATTTTTCATTCTACAACAAGACTTAGGGCCGGATTCACGATTACCTAATAAAGTTTCGAACAGGGTATCTGTCAAATAAGAAACGTCAGGACCATACGAGACTATCTGTTGTCAGTTTATTTGACGAATAAGTTATGATGAAACCAGCTTTTACTTTTTCACCTTGCGTCAACCCTAAGAGCTGCTGCACACCAGGCCACAAGCAGTGGAAGAAATTTTTCATAGAGTTCCTGCCCTCTGTATAGACATACTATAATTGTATAAAAAATATACCAATATTCATCAAAAATTGCTAAATGACAAAAAAAGGCCGTAACCGGGTTTCTTTCGCCATTTCTATATTTTTATTATTTCTTTTACCGGTGGCCATTTTGCTTGTGTCCGAAATGGTGGTAGTATATAACGTAGTTTATTTTCTTTATACATATATACAAATTGTAAATGACAAGAAAAAGTGCCGTGAAGGTTCTAATTTTGAAATAAACGATTTCATTTCATTTCATGTGTTGTTAAGTAACTTAACACAGAAGATGGCCTAGAATAGAGTGAGAGTCCTTTAATGACAAATCATAATCATTTATTTCAATTAAAGTATTGACAATTTTGAAAACGATATAAAAAAAACTTAACTCGCCTTTCTTGCTTCACAACAGTTAAATGAAAAACTGTAATTAAGTAATCGTCGCACTCAGTTTCGTGACAGCCCTGCCAGCCCTTTGGTGTAAGTTCCAAACACGTTATTACATTATGATTAATGTTTACCTCCCAGGGGACTCTAGGTGGCAATGCTAATGTCCATTCAATTCGTAATTACGCCTTTATTATTTTTTTAACACCATGAATAATCGCTTTACTAAATTATACACCCCTTGTATGGGGAATGTACTTTTACCATCAAAATATGGAGCTTTTTACAATTTTTAATGGTCATTTATTTGTCTTAAAATATTATTTTGTTTTGAAGCCTGTTGAGTAAAATATTGCTATAATTTAAGTCCTGGACGTAACTTGTATCCCTAATATGGTGAAAAAGAAATGGCAAAAGAAACTCAAAATACTAACAAAATAGTAATCCACAGCACACACTGGATACTTATTTCCTTTGATTGTACAAGCAAACGTACCTAGTCACGAGCTGTATAAAATCCTAAAGAAATACATATAATGAGTCATAAATTCCAATTGGCTAACTCACCTATAATTAAAACTGCATAAAGAATTTCAACGTATCCAGTGCAGTGTATACTGACTTAACTAATCATAATATGTATATATATACGAGAGTCGAGATCCCGCAGTCAACATGCGTCTAAACTGGCGTAACGTCTCGAGGAAAGATCAGTTTGTTTTGAAATGCCGTGAGCCGACAACTCGCACCATTCGCTTCATGTCATGACGAATAGGCCACCGATTTTAATAAAATATTTCATAATAAAACACGATTCCAAAGTAAAGGAGTATTTTATTCGTTTTGTATAATAGATAGGCTGATTGACTGATGCTTTTCACTAATTAGTCCTAACGTAGATATCCTTTTCTCTTGCTAATAAAATTTGTACGAGTCATAACTACGTTAGGGTCGGTTGGTGAAAACTGGCATTATTGTCCTATCGGTAAATCGAAAATAGTGAACAATGAAATAAGTAGAAAACTTTTAAAATATTTTTCACATTTCACATAATCTAATAAAGAAAAAATGTTTACTCACCATATTTTATATAAATTTTCTATTACTAATCGAAAATCCTTTAAAGTACGATTTTAAATGAATCCTGGAATAATTTTCGTATCTACCTACGAAAAGTTTTTTAACAATTGTCATAATTTTACTAACACTTAAATATCCCAGTGGCACGACAACAACAATTTCCCAGACATAATAGAATGTAAAATATGTTAATGCAGAGAGAGTTTATTTCTTCGTCTGTAATATAGCTCCTTGTTACTACTGTCTGTTGAAGTGAAGAGATGCGCGCGTGTACCCAGTGCTGTCACTCCGCGACAGCGACTACGCAGATCTCGTACTCAGAACTACGGATTAAATAAATCCACCCACTAAGATGAAAAGCTCGCATAAACTGGATACGATCTTCAGTTATTACTCAATTAATCTTACGTATAATTAATCGTTTTATAAGAGGATTCACAACTACAGCTCTTAAATAATTTGAAACACTATAATAATATTGTTTTTAAAAGGCATGTTTCAGTGAACGATTATGCAAAATTTGATTTATCTTTCGTTTTACAACCATAGACTAATAATAGATTGACTTGTGAATCGCGCATGTGCAGTAAATATACTCATAATTAAAAATATATATTGAAACATCTGGTTCAAAATGAACATCCTTAGTTTTATTCAATCCAGTTATTCTGTTTATAACCGAGTTAATATAGTAAAACAATCTCAAAACATAAACCATCTCTTTCCCGTAGTTGGCTCATCAGTCGACCAACAAATTAGTCGGTGTCACTACAATAATATACAATAAGGAGCGCACAGTGGTTCGCAGCCCGCGGCCCGTCGCATAAATCGCTCAACACTGCCGAGTAATGTTTTGTATGGAGATTTCTTTCGACGGCAACCTGCCTGCCGTGTAGTGGCCTTTATCTAGTCTTAAATTAATGTTTGAAATTGATAAACGCTAGACTCTTTTTCAAGACACCGACGCATTTGCCTCTTACAATTGTTACATGTTTCTATTATTTAGCATCGCGTAGCTTTGTCATTCAACATCTAAATATTTCGCTTTCCAGTCCCACACGGTTCATATGATCATAACCAAATTGCCTAGTAGGTATTATGATATCATGATCTATTCCTGGCCTATTGTGGCGTACATTTACATCCACGCTAACCTCGAGGTCTTTATACTGTAGTTACATATTATTTGCTTTGTCTATACATTTGTACTTAATGCATTCATTATATTTCCATAGCGGGTTCCTTTGTAAAATCTTTTCATTCCCTTTGTGTTAAACGTTCTTGTTACGGATTCACCACAAGTGGTCTTTAAAACAACATGGTTAGGCTACACTAGTACAACAAAGCACGTCCCAGCAGACGATATAAATCAAAGTCTGTGCGAAAATTACCAAATGTTGCGTAACGTTCGCTCGCGTGCATAGCCAAGGTCAACATGCATTGAAATGGATACAAAAAATTGTGTCCACGTCTCAAACCATTGTGCGAGCGAAGAAAGTTTCAAAAGCCTTTTTATTTGGTGTGTCAGAGTAATTAATGTACTAATGCATTATTTGTAAAAGCCCATAATACTTTTACTCTCTTTTAAAGTGATAATGAGAGTTATTTCATGGCAGAAATGTTTGTGAATTTGCATGGGTGGGACTGGACCCACCGCGGGCAGGTAGTGTCTTGTAATCGGTCGATTTGTCTTATTGTCGGAGATGTCGTTTGTTTGTGCGCAGTGACCGCGACTGTGCTCGAGATAAAACTCATAAATAACAAGAAACGGAAGGTGTTTGTAATGGTTGCCGCCAGAGGTGTGGCTGGCAACAATGACGCGGTTCCACATAACCAAATTCGTCCAGCCATGAATTTAAAACAATTTAAAGCCCATCTTATATGTGCAAAAAAAAATCTACTTTTAATTTTTTTGCAGTCATCCATATATAATGGCGTTAATTTAGATTTGTTTATTATTTTTGTAATGATGACATCGAATTAAGATCATTTTCTTTAAAAAAAAATTGCTAATAACAAAACCTATGCAATATGACTGCAGATCCGACGGAAAAAAAATACCATGTAGATCAAATAGAATAGTCGCAGCAGCAGTGACGCAGCCCATATCAATACTTTTCTTTTTAAATGTTATACTATTTTTATCCTAGTTACAATATTTAAAATTAATTGCCCAAGAAAATCAAGAAAATAAATCATATACAACAACAAATACGTAGAAAATAGCATGTCTGCTGTATGATATTAAGAATATGCTAATAAGGAAATAGTTGTATAAATTCTTACACAAATATTAAAGAAACATTTATCTTCGTACTTGCCTTGCTAATTACTACACACCAATCTTTATCAAATACTAGTAAGTTTCAAGTTTTCGATGTTAACAATATATCTAATACCTCACACGGTTAAGCAATTATTGACGATCAGTTTGGGTCAACGAGTTAAGTTATAAATAATATATTTGGTAAAGCACGAATTTTTGTGAATGTATAGGGTTTCGTAGATTACAAGTAAACTTATTTGACGCATCTATTTAGTTGATTTAGATTGTTGCTCTTTGGTTCTTTAAATAGAACAAAAACAATAGAAAGCTGTGTGAACTCCTTACTTTGGTCTTCTAGATATGGAAGAGAGCATTAAACCATCGAAGATCAATGTGATAAAATTGCAGTCACCCTGGATATCTAAAGAAAAAAGTATTCACATATCTTGACTACTCGATACGCAACTGATATTTGATCAACAAAACCACAAAAATTTGAAAGAAGTATTCATATAAGTTGACTACTCTTTAAGCAACCGATAAATCGATAAATGATCTCTCAAACAGCTTGAAGCAGAAACAGAAAGAACAAGAAACACAGGGTTGATGGATAATTTGACGCTTGTTTACTTAGATAAATGAGACTTCTGTCATCCAATTTTTCATATATACATATTTTTTTATACCACAAAGTTGACAAACAAGCATCGGCCCGCGTGATGGTAAGCATCACCGTAGCATATAGACATAGACGCTTGCAATACCGGGGGTATCACTCGCGCGTTGCCAGGCGGTCCTTCCCCAGACGGGTTCCTCCGATTTGAGCGGATTATCCGCTGTGCCTGTGCCCTACCTCTCTTAAATAATACCAATTAGTATATAATGTATACTAAACAAGGTAGCGAAACAATATGTGTGGTCATTTTATAGATTTTATTCACGTTACATCTCAAATGAGTAGGTACATTTAATTTAATTTGAAAATCAAGTTTCAATATCTTGTCACATTCAGCGGAACCCTAAAGTCATAGGTATAAAACTCGTCTGACCAGATTTATTACGAAATTAATATTCAATTAGCTATCCGCACATAATGCTGTTGCGTTGGGCGTATGTGTTATTAAATTTAATTTATGGCATCATTTACTGGGCGATATTTTTAAAATTATTACCGGTCTCAGCGTCTGCGGTAATTGTGCAGCGATCAATTTTAGGAAGCATCCCATTGTATATTTAATTTTTGCTGCAAGATTTTGTGCGTGCTCTATTGCATTAAATTATTTAATAGTTATAGAAAAAATATGTTGGTTTGGTCAGTACTGTAAAGATTGATTAATATTAGTAAAAAACATATCTACGGCTAAATTAGTGCAGCGTAAAATAAAGCCTTCTAAGAGGTTCAAATATTTGAACTGTATCTAAAGCCTGCAAAACAAGTTAAATAAATTTATACGTTTTGCAATTGCATGCAAAGTTAGACCTTCGGGTCAGGCCCTAAGAACAAACCTGTATACAATATAGCAGCTTTCTGTAGGTACCTACCCATTCGTCTTCTTATTGCTCGGACTCGAAGTGTTTGCAATATTCAGAGAACATTTGATCCGAAACTCTTCCAGCTCTTTTTGCTTCTTCAAAAATCATATCAGCTTAAAACATTTCATCTTACAGGTTCTATATCATCTGATATTGTATTATTATCGATCGTAATTATTTCTATCATCAGTGGGTATCTTATTATTATTACCTACCTATTTTTTTGGCTTCTCTCTTAATACGTTCTGCGGGGGGCCTACCAGCTCAAAGTAGTAATACCTATTATTTCTTAATAAATCACTAAACCACAAGTTATCACACAATTCATACGAGGTTTCCTTACTTCCTGCTGCTTACCGGTTTCAGATACAAACAGATAGGCGATTAGTCTTGCAGATAACATCTCAGCTAGTACAATCAGCTGTGTTGTCGTACAGAAACTAATTTGAATGTGAATTTTGTAGGTACTCAAGTGTTTCGAGTGACGTTGTAGAAATTCATAGAATTATGTGTACTTGAATTATGTCCTGTACTTGTAGGTACATACATAATACATACATCAATTATTTCTTAAGAACTCTTACGTCTGTTTGTATTTATGTCTTATGTTTAGTCATAAATTCGTGCTTGCTAATGAATATTGAGACGAATAAGTCAAAGAAGTATTTTTAAATATTCCGTATCTTTAAAAACTATAGATACAAATGGAAAGAAAGAAAAAAATGATCAGTTTACAAATAAGAGAATTATCGGTAGTACTATTGATGCATCTCAACAATTTAGTTACAAGTATGCCGATCATTAGCGTCTCGAAACATCAAAGCTGAATATTCTTAGCCGAATATAAAACAATGAGACACTAGTTGCATTACAAAACGGAACACACGACTCGTTCTCATTGTTGTAGGGTTGAAGAATTTTAAATCGATGAAGTATGTACAACAGTTTTTTAATTGATAACACTAATCGAATTAGATTTGGCTTTACAATTTAATATTAAAATAATATGAGCAAATTGAGAACACATAAAAAGCCTGCAGTTTAATTCCAGACATAAAAATTTCAGAACACATATTTCAATTTTAAAGTCAATAGCTTTAAATATATCTGGTGTCACAGACCGGACGTGATAAATCTGAAGCAGTAGCCAAATATGTCGGTGTAAACCGGACCTCTAGCAACCCTAAGGCCGACTTGAAATAGATCGTCGAAAAAGCTCCAATAAGTATTTATCAAAGGCGCCGAGTGAAGACCGTTGCGCCCGCGCACATAGATTTATTGCGTGTTATGTAAATACTTACACGATATTAGTGTCCTTAATATTTCCACGTCGTGATTAGTGCTCACGAACGTGAGAATCTACTCTTTAAGTGCGATTGGGAGCAGTTAACACGGTAGACACTACGTCGTAGATAAGTGATAGTTAAACCCAAGAAAGTATCAACTTTGTGATAATGAAAAACAATTTCAAACAACAATCTCATTAATACTGCTGTTTTTGTTCTTATGATGAGCTTTAGACCTGTATCAGTTGTTAATTTAAATTATACGCTGCTTATGCAACAAAGTACGTTTGCGGGCTTCATTCTCAATCAGAAGTCTCTGAATTATAGGTATTACTTCATATACCAACCATGCGCGCGCGGAATTTTATCTTTTTAGAGCGATACATCGGTAAGGCAACGAGCCAAATCATAACTACAAGCGACTAAGAGGCAGTGACATTTGAAGTAACATAACACGATCTCCACGTTCACTCATGACATAATTCAGAACATACGCGCCCAGAGACATCATCGCTATATTTCATCATTAAATGCTTACCATGATTCTTAGTAATGTGGGAACAAACAATGAAAAAACTAGGTTCTGATTTGACCCCAAAACTTTATAAACATTTTATAAAATATTAATTTCGTATATTATAAGAGGTTTGTTACTTAAGCATAATTTGCTATGAAAGGCAGCAATTTTATCTGTAAGAGTTCTATTTTGATATTTGATTGCTCGTGTAAAAATAATAATTTAAACCAAAATTTTTATGATCTTAAATAGAATCAGAAGAGACACCACTAAGCAATAAAAAACTACACTAACAACTTTAAGTGAATCAAAAGTTTTGTAAAGAGGCGCCAAGGGATTGTCTGACACATTGAGATGATAACCGACTGCATCATTCACAAAAAACTCTCAAAGTATAAATTCGAGAGACGATGGTAGCGGTTCAAAACAAGTTGATAGGTAGACACATTAAAGCAATTACCTGTTGATCTTTACAGCAGGCTTTATTGCAAAATTTCTAGGCTAAAAGATATTTATAAGTACTAAAAGGGTAAGTATTTCACTTGGGACCTTTTAACTGATTCTGTGATAGATAAGTTTTTAATTACTACATGACTAGCAAGTGAAAATAATTCTTCTTCACAAGTTTTTTATTTTATATTGTAGATAGGAAAGGTTAGTATATCTCCACCTTGTATTGCCATTAAATTTATTTTTATTTTTATCGATAATTTTAAGCTTTATAAAAATCAGACGATACCTTTAACAAATCCTATTACATATATTAGTAAATCTATATATATAAAAGGAGAAGCTGACTGATTGACTGACTGACTGACATATCAACGCAGGGCCTAAACTACAAGGGTTAGCAACTTGAAATTTTGCACAAGTGTTCCTTTTACAACGTAGGAGAGCACTAAGAAAGGATTTTTCAAAATTCCCACGGGAAAGGGAGATATACGCAAACGAAGTTGCGAGGGATTTACTAGTTCATTTGATAAATTAGTAAAATATATTTCGCCTGCAGATTAAACTCTGCGATATTATTTTCACAACCCATTTATTATAGACTCAAAGTTCAATACTTACAATACAAGTTGCAGGTTAAATGTATTAACATAAGTTACCTATTTTTATTTTTGAGCCTGAGATCAGACGCTAAACGCTAATTGGTCAGTGCGTTCAGAAACTGGTTCGAAAACCAGTGTCGAGTCCATATAATGAGCTACTATGTTTACAAACTTAGTTACCTAAAGGATGAGAAATCGAATTCCCACGTCTGCAGTAAAAAAAAAAGTATTTTGGCAGAATCTTCAATGTCTCTTTCTTTGGCTTTTAGTCCTTCTATGTTTTCTTCATTGTCTGGTCGGCCGTAGAATATTTCTGCTCATAATTAGAAAGTTTATGTGGTGAATAACATTTTCAAGTAGAATATTAATACCGATGATCACCTAATTGATATTGGAGATCAAACCGTCTTTGAATTTGATAATGAAACTTTACAAAAAACTGCTTCATTTGGCAAATAATGCTAAAACATATGTTAGCAATTTTTATTCTAATACCATTCTGGTCGATTCATACTAAAAAGTTATACACACATTAAATGTTATTTATTCACTTACTCTATCTCTTGTTTCTACTAAAAAAGACAATATTTTTTTTGGCAGAAACTCTAAGAGACTAAGAGATTTTAGTGTGAAAAGTTTCTCCATAAAAATTGAAATGAAATTAAAATCAGTAATTTTTATTCGGTTTGGCATTCATGGCGTTCTTCAATATATTATTTCCGTACTAGATACAATGTCTAACTGCATCCGATGCTGCAAATCAAGATTAAACCGTATTATTAATAGCATGGTATTGCATTGTTCATTACTCACACAATTTAGTATCAGTTAAAACTCAATGGAATTTTGCAGATAGTTAAATGATTTTGGAAACTTGCAACACAATATGGATTTTTTTCAACTAACGACTCAAATTTACTCCGAATAGATTTTGCTATCTTAAATACTACTGAATCTAAACATCTTGATGGTCTATCTTATTTCGGTAAAGATTAAACTATCAACAAGACAATTCAATTGCAAATTAAACAATAGTTTAGAGATATTAGAATGTGTTAAGTTCACATTGCCCTGACGCCATCGCTTAGTGAAAGGACGCTGCAGATCCTGCTTATGATGGCATTTAGACACAAGGGCTGGCATGTAGGTTGAGCTTTATTGCGTCATTCTTACATAGGTATTTATCTAAAATAGGTACATTACTATTTGAAGTAGAGTAGAGTCATACATAGTGTCAGCACGATTAATTTTCTGAGTTTCAGTTTCTTCTTCATCAATTCCTTTTACCTTTAACGAATATTTGATAGCAGAAATATCATATTATAATAGAAAAAGATGTTATTGACGATAGAATAACATCTTTTCTATGATTATATAATATCAAATATTCGCTGATTATCTATCCATTTGTTACATTATTTCGTATCCACGTGATTTCATGCCTCCTTGTAGTTTATTCATCTTCTTCTCTCGTCACATTACATTTCGGTTTCCAATCAATGCACACCACTAATTGACGTAAAATTTTAATTGTCGTGCAACATACTAAAGGCGTTCGATTCAGATGATATATTTTGTACGGTTAACTCTTCATCGTAAATGTACCGTGGTGACAAAAGTAACGACATTGTTTATACACAAGCTGCCATCCATCAAAAACTTGATAGATATATGACCAATGAAGAATGATATATCGCGGTTTGCGCCTCGCGATTAATGAACCTATTGTTGCTTTGAAGGTCTTGAATTCGATATGTTAAGTTATATTTTGACGTACTGCAAAAGTGACAGAGGTATTTTAAGAGTTTTGTAACGAGGCACCTTGTTTTAGCGACCTTATTGTTGCTCTGTTTGGACACCATGATGGAAAATTTACTACATGTCTATTCTGTTTACATGTCGTTTAATACTTTACCGCCTTACAAGTATGAATAATGCATACGAAATTGTAGTATTTACATAAGTTGCTATATTTTTAATTATAGGTATTATCGACAATAGTTGCGACAGACAGCTTGACGTGTCTTCCGAAGCATGGAGGACAGTATAAGGATTTTTCTATGTCACTTTCTGTACTTATATAATGTGGACCACAATAAAAGCTAATTACGGTTTTAAAAATAATGTACCTATTATCATGATAGAAATATAATTAAATTAACCTATAAACATACACATTAAAACTAAACTAAATGTATTATTATAAACATAAATTATAATAATACTCGTAAAGACTATAATAGTTTTAAAAATACTCGTATAGATGTACATCGTTTAATATACCTATAATATTGCACAACTCGCTATTAACTACAAATCAAAAATCAAAAACGGTCTAAATCGAAATATTAAAATTCATCGGTTCATGATAAATGTGTCTGATGGTATGTATTGAATACGGTAAGATGACCTGTTTGACGATGCACCGACTGATCCGTAATAGGCAGATGTTATACATTCGCTCCGGTAGACGCCATGGCAACTGATTTAATTGTCTATACTTTTTGTAAACTTTTTTAAGGCTTTGTATCTAATTTCTTGACTGTATCTGGATATTGGCAAAGCTTATTAGGGAGTTGGTATAGAAAAAAGAATTTTGGAAGCTTTGCTGAAATATTTTAAAAGAATATTCAAAAATAATTGGATAAATTTTTAACTGAATAATAAAGAGAGCGGAGCACGAGACTAAAATGAGTGCTCCGGTCTAGCCATTTTACTTAGGTATTATTTTAAACCATTTAATGAATATTTTAAAAGAATTCGCTTCTTTTTAAGATCCTGCATTTATAGAATTTAGGCTGATATCTTCATTGAATTTTCCACTTTTCTTACTATTCATCTCCAGTTTTATCCAACTCTATAACGATCTAGTGGTGGTAAATTGAATAAACAGACACCTATTTCTCTATAAAGTTACAATAAAATATACATTGTAACGTTTCTTCAGTAAAATGATAAAACAATTACGCAGTCCATATAGCCGCACATAAAAACCTATGTGACACATTTATTACATGTTTGTATTCTGTTTTCATCTAGATATCATTAGTCATGTTCTCTTTGATGTTTTATAGTACAACATTTTTATGCTGGCATGTTCGAACCAGCACACCGTTATTTAACCACAGAAGTGATATAAATGTTTGATAGCCAAAAATATTCTGAATACTAAAAAATCATATATATCACGTCCCCTTTATTTTAGGCGTAAAATTCAACATTAATCATAATTGTGAAATTATAAATTTAATGATAATTATGAATAGGTCATAAATTTTGATGTTAATGACCATTATGTGTCTCTTCTTATAGTTTTATGTTTAGTCAGTAGTTGTAGTAATGTAGTCGATATATCATTATATATCCTTTACGTAACGGTTTCGACCCTATTTCTGACTTTATGTGGGCAGTATAAAATAAATTTTTATAGTCTAATGTTAGTAGGTAGTTTTTTGGTGATACTAATTTTCATCGCATGGTAAGTTGCAAAAAAACATTTTAAAGTTTTTACCATATTATTTTAAAGTTATGGCTGTCAAATTTAAAAAGAAAAAAGAGATACCTACCAGACCTACCATAAGACTTTATGTGGAGTTCAGTGTGAATTGCGTTTCTGGAACAGGCTGTAAGTCGCTGATGATTAGCTACCAGCTTAGCTACCATTCTTATAAATAAATAAAAATGACTGACAACTTAGCAGGCACAAAACGTTCTTGTTACTCGTAGTCAGTGGATATTTCAAATCTGTTGCTTGATAAAACAGTTTTATTATTATGATTTATTATTTTTAGCTCACACTCACCCAATGTTGGGTGAGTGTGAGTCCTTTTCTTGTGTGTCTTCCTTTTCTTTGGTTATGTAACTTGCCATCTAACAATAAGTACTACTATTTATGTATTATCTTTTTTTCGAGGTGGGAGGTCCTGGTACCCTGAGATACAGGCCTCGGCTTAGTTCAGGCTCCAGTCTCTCCCTGTCTAATAACTGTATTATATGTCTTGTTAAATTACCACCTAAGCCTATGATTGCGGAAAGAAAATAAACTTTTTATTATTATTTTCTCACGCCACTTTACTCGGTGGTCATGTGCTAGTCTAGTGTAAGCTACTGAAAGTTACCCGTAAACGTACCCCGTTCACGGGTAACTTTCAGTAGCTTACATTTGTAATCTATACCTACCTAATTACAACAATCAGGAAGTTGATTGTTGGCAGTTATAATTTTTTTTGAGTTTAATGTGCGATATTTTCGAAGTTTTTATACAATCATTCTTAGGCTGGCTGGCTATCTACAAAATGGGACATAATACTTATCCCCAAAAAATACATAAAAAGTGCGATACCTGCAGACAATATATTTTCTTTGTCGAAAATTTATAAACCTGCAATGGTAAATTAGGTAGAAAAGAATAAATGTTTGTAAAAATAAGAAAAATCTAATGAAATCTGTTTCCAGACACAAGCTATTTTAGATTTCAAATTTTTAAGTCTCATCCATAGGTAATGCGATGTCATTCGTTTAAAATTCGACCATGCAATATGTCTAGACCAGACAGAATATCAATGGTCTGTGACCTAGAATTACTTGCTATAGTTATAGGAAAGAACGATTTATATCCGTCAAAGAAGATTTAACAGGTACAGGCAGTGAACACAGGTTTCATGACAATAGGTATTTACGTCACAAGTTTGCATATTTGAAATATCATCCGTTTTTAGGAGCTAAAGCTAAACATTTAGATTTAGTACAGGCTTTATTCATACATATTCGAAGTATTGACTGACAAGGCTCGAAGTGTTTTTGTAAAAGCTACGAATATGTAATCTTACGAGACTGAGCTTAAGCATAATCCAGAAAAGATCCCTTGAAAACTGTACTTACTCCACAAATAAATAATCAAGCTAATAAGAAATATATATAATGAATATAAAAATAAATATATAGGGACAATTCATACAGATTGAGCTAGTCCCAAAGTAAGTTCGAAACTTGTGTTATGGGATACTAACTCAACGATATTATATTTTATAACAAATACATATATAGATAAACATCCAAGACCCGAGGCTAATCAGAAAAAGTTCGTTTTTCATCATGACCCGACCGGGGATCGAACCCGGGACCTCCTGGGTGGCGTGGTAACCATTACGCCACGGAGGTCGTCGTAATATAAAAATGTGTCTATTGAATTAAAGTCTATATTTGGAAAGCAACGAGAAGCCAATACTAAAATAATCGTCTATATTAAACTCAGCCACAAACACTAAACTTCGAACCTTCGTCTACAATATAAATTTATTTTTAGACTCGCAACTGATCTTAGATATCATTACTCACTTTATCATGGTATTTAACAACTTAAAGCAAAACCAGCATTCATGTATCATACAAAAAAGGAAAGTGTGATAGCACTCATGACTCATATTGAGAAAAACAAGATAAGTGTGTGCATTTACAGGAAATTTCTGATTATGAAATCTCATTAGAATCGAATATTAACAAAATTTTAATGCTCCAGTATTTATTACCGATTCAAAGCGTGACTACGCGTATGCCAAATTATCATTCAGCATCGTTAATAAAACAATTAGCATGAAACAGAAATGAACGATGGCTTTCATAGTATAATTTTCTTTAATCAATGAAATTTGAAAACAATAAATTGCAAAAGTGCTTACATACAACCTATAAAAGCTTTTGATGTGAGGTGCACCTCTTGCACTTTTCCTTCTATTGTCCTGACAATGGTCATTACTTAAACCTTAGAGCATTCAAATTAGAAACTTGATGTGGCCGTTTAATCAACATTACCATATTATTCGTGAATTCACATTGAAATTCAAATGTGTCCGTATTGCGTCCATTCGTTTCGTTTCTGTACAAGGATTATGGTAAAATAATGCTGTCAGCCTGTTGTTTGTGCATCAGGCTGTCACTAACATTTCAATCATGTAGGCTTTTTGCAGCGGCTTCACTTGTCGTCCTTTAGTTCGTGCAACATCGAATATTTATATCCTTATAAACATCTCTATTGACGCGGGCTTGACATCTCGTATAAAAATGGGAAAGTATCAGACGCATCTACAGAATTTATTAGTTTCTTTATCGTTCACTCTCCGTAATAAGATTAATATCGGGTATTCAATATTTCATAATCGTATGATTTTTAGTTCGCATACTCTTGGCAAGAAACAATAAATATTTTAACAAAGGTTGGGTATGGCGGCGGGTACTTTAATACGAGTCTCACTCATTAGTAGCCGAGGCTGCTTAAAGAAATGTAATAAATGACACAGTTTAATTTGGTAGACACAGCAGAGACAGGCCGCGTATCGATCACGAAATTACTGGCGGCAGTCCAAACCGGCCCAAGTGGTGGGCTGTGCGTCGACACGGCATGACAGGTGCGGCATGCAACCCATGACTTGAGCAGCGGCGCTGCCATACCACCGTCGACGCACTCTTTGCTTTTAACGTACAAACTTTCTACTACGACGCATACTATTATAAATCACAAATGTGTACAATCTATTCCTATAGAACAAACAGAGAAACGAAAGGTTCGCGTTGATCCAATAGGTGTTGATTTTATGAAACGCCACATGAAAATGAATAATTACTCAACACAAAGTTTGTCTTGGCCGTTATGCGCGAATAAACAGGAACTAGCTAGTGCCAAGGCAACGGTTAGAAAAGATGTCATAATGTGCCGAGTAGCAGGATATAAATAAAAAAATGGGACAGCTCGAGAAAATAAATTAAAATTTATAGTACTATAGCATACGAATTCTTTACTTATAGAATTCTCGTTGTGAATCGTGTTTTCTGCCGCGAGCTGTACATCACAATCGAGCAAGCGTGGCCAGGCACGAAGCCGTTCGAGCCAACAATTCATTGGCTCTCAAACGAACATTCAGATCTAAATAATATCGTGCTTCGCGTTTCTGACCAGAATAAAACTTAAATTATTCCAGACAATATTGCGAACATTTATCGATACTTGTTTATTAAAGTTTTAAATTGTATGTTCCAGGTACAGTGAACGCGAACGGAGAAACGAAACGTCAAAGGACATCATACACGCGATACCAGACGCTGGAGTTGGAGAAGGAATTTCACTTCAATCGGTATCTGACGCGGAGGAGAAGAATCGAAATCGCACACGCGCTTTGCCTCACCGAACGTCAGATCAAAATCTGGTTCCAGAACCGACGCATGAAGTGGAAGAAGGAGCACAAGATGGCATCGATGAACATTGTCCCGTACCATATGAATCCGTACGGCCACCCCTACCAATTCGACCTTCACCCGAGCCAGTTCGCGCACCTCTCCGCATAGGATCAGTGGAATTTTTCGAACAGCGGATAACTGATTTATTAAACTAGACAGTCGGCCGTCAAAAGCGCGGGGTTGCGTGTATCATTAAATTTTATCAAAGTTTAGATACAGCAACCAGACTGGGTCAGTTATTCGCTGTTCGAAAAATTTCACTAGTGTAGCCTAATTTTGTTAAAAATTGTTATTGTGACGTTACAAGTGACGATAAAGACGATGGATATGTGTGTCATGGTGTCATGGAATTAAGTGAACTCAGTGAAGATATCGAAAGAATGCTTTGTGTTAAGACCAAACAAACTACCTATGTAATTACAAATGTAACTCTAATTAAGATTATTTGTGACTTGAACAATTCTTAAATTCCTATTACAAATACTTTGATTAAAGTCTGCGTTGGGGATATGGTTTATCCCAAATAATTTCTAATGCTATATTAATCGTATATCATAAAATACGATAAATGACTTTAAAAATTTGAAGTAGAAAGAATTTTACCTAGTCATAAGCTGTAATTCGATTTGCGTAATATTCCTAAAGTTTTAAGATAACAACTAAATACCGAATAGTGTACATTGTGATGGCGAGGTTTAAATAAACGTGTGTTTCATTTACACACAGCTCAAAATTCGTTTTGTTATGAAATTAGCCGTCACACAGAGAACAAATTCGGAGATGTACAGGGATAGAAATAAATCTTGGTGAATCCAAAAAAACAATGACTAAAGGCAAAGATGTATCAAAATTATATTTAGTACATGTCGTAACCTATATTGGATATAAATATGTTATTATTAGGGAGGGCTTGTAAAAGCGCTGTGAACTTAAATAGAAGACGTAAGCTCAGTAATTTAAAACAAACTGTGAATAGGTAGATATTCCTTCTCATTAATGTAAATAATAAAACGTAATCGTTTGTAGGTACAATGAAAATTTTAATATATTTCAGTATACTTCCCGAAGAACTGTTTTATGTTCCTGTCCTTAGTTGTAAATAACAAAGTATTTAACATACGATATAAATACGTACTTTATTAAGGTTACTTCGATAGTTTTTTAAAGTTTCGACAAACGATACCAATTAAATATTACATACATGTGGCTCTACCTGCGTACTTTAAATCTTTAATGTTGTATAATGTAAAATGTACTTAAAATATGCTTAGTGGATAATGATTATTTCATTTCTTCCTTGTCGAGGTTTTTTTATCATTACTATTTTCATGGCGGCCTTGCAGACCGCTCTTACGATTTTGTTATCACTACTTTATTAGAATTTGTCGTGGTCAACTGTGATATTTTGTTAAATTTTATTCTTAAGTGAAACAGTGCGGTCTGAGTTCGTATATTTGATTTTCCCCCCTGAAAGTATGTTTGCAATGGTATTTTTTATTTGACTGGTTCATTTGTTGCTTTATTTATTGTTTGTAAATATTAGATACGTCTTAGCGTAAATCAATTTAATAATGTTCAAATTCTTAATGCGCATTATGCGTCATTGTGTTTGATCTTGCTTGTAATGTTACTTTACTGTGCAATAGGACGTGGCCTATAATTTACTCCAACTCTTTTCATTAACTTGTAAAATACTTTTTTTGTTTAGTTACGTTATTTCTTTTTAACTAAATATAAATATGTTTACCGTTCATTCCAATTTAAATGAGGACTCTAGAAAAGTAGCTACTTGATCATTTAAATTATTGTATTGTATGAATAAATTGTATTAAATTTGAAAAATTGGTGAAGATGATAAAATAAATTATGAGGATAACACTTGTGTTTCATTGTGAAGTATCAATTCAGGTAACTAATGTTTGCTCGTTAATATTTTGAATGCGCCCACGCTAACTCAAGCCTGATAGACAAACTGTCAAATTATCTGCAATATTGACTAAGGATGAATTTACACAACATAATGCGTAGGATTTTATTTCAATAGCATTGTTTAATATACAATATGGTAAAAGTTAATTTTAAGTTCATAAAGATATGCTCCTCCGTAACGTATTCGTCAATACTGAGGGTCGTGACCTCAAAGAATCAACTTTTCTTTGGTGATGTTCCGCCACCTGTACATATCTTCAACGCCATAACGGCATAAGTCAAAAATCAAATCAAAAAATCAAAAATGTTTATTTTTCTATAGAGTTACATAAGATTGGGGTTTGGATTTGCCTTTTAAGCATATTAAATGCTTGTGTTAGGCCTATCCGCTCCTAGTGGCCTTATGGTCTAAGTGGCCTTATAGAAATTTCTATGGAGAGTAGTGCTGATCTAGTCAGGCGGGCTGCGTCCTCTTGATCTCCTACCGTCCACCCTGCAAGTGACAAAAAAGTCGTTTGAGGTTATCATTACATTTCATGAAGATGTGGTCAAAGAACTCCAGGACTTAACAGATACAGATGGTAGAAATTTTTGTAGATATTTATAATCTACTTGTCAGATAAATTGACAGATTTTATGTGGCTTTTAGGTAATCCTGACCGAGACTAACTATATCTTATAAGGTATCTGTGAGTCCTATTTGAAATTAGACATATTTGTGAACTGACAAAGTGTAATAAGTAAAAAAGGTATGTGAGGGAAACATTGCTATTTCTAATTTTGTCAGCATTCGTAGCAGCGAGCGCCAGGCAGACGCCGGGATGGTAGTATTGAGCTATGATTAATGATCAACAGCAATGACATGACAACCGAACCTGTAGGGGGAGCCACCACGTGCCTTAACAAAGGAGTGTCGAAAAATGTGAAGGTTGCCTCAGTTTTGTAGGTCGCGGGCGTATTGGAAGCTGGACCGATAAATCATTCAGAATATTACGCTTTTACGCTGTTTTGATATGCGTTTACTGAAATGGAACTGATCGTTGGCACTATTAATTGCTATTAAGATATTTTGGTAAGTAAGTTGCACAATTATATTTTAAAGTTACACAATAATTTATGGCTGTTATTGTCAATTAAACAAAAAAAGGAATGGTTTGAGACTTATCGCAGAATAAGGCCCAAAACATGCGGTGAAACCCAAATGTGCTGAAACTGAAACCTATAGACTTTGAACTTTTTGACTTAGACCCAAAAAGTAGTTACTTAT
Organism: Endotricha flammealis; assembly: GCA_905163395.2. Lineage (NCBI taxonomy): Eukaryota > Metazoa > Arthropoda > Insecta > Lepidoptera > Pyralidae > Endotricha > Endotricha flammealis. The sequence continues at coordinate 5,291,906 of LR990860.1, read as the reverse complement.
GTCAATTTATCCCAAAGTCATTGAGTGAGTGAGAGTAGTCATTGAGTAGTTAAAAATGGGTAAAAATCACTTGACTTGATAGTAGAAACTATTCTGGTAGTAGTTTTAAATAAATAGTAACTATAGAGAAATTACTTTAGAGAGTCACACATAAGTAGCATGTTTCTTAAATTGAGCAGATAAAACTATACCATAACATTATATGTTATCTTTCATTCACACCGACCATCACTAACATACATTAGTTTGATAAACCTACTAATATTATTAAGGCGAAAGTTGTATGTATGTTTTTTATGATATTTGGTATACCTATAGGAAGCTTATACCTTGGATAAATACATAGGGTACTTTTTATCCCGAAAAGTTACTAATATTATTAAGGCGAAAGTTGTATGTATGTTTTTTATGATATTTGGTATATCTATAGGAAGCTTATACCTTGGATAAATACATAGGGTACTTTTTATCCCGAAAAGTACACGCGATTTGGATCAAAGGATCCCGTAGGATTTGGTCAAACAAAACACTTCCTATACAAATTAAACAAAACGCCTTCAATACCAAAAGGTAATTGCAAGTATTCTAACCATCTCTGCTACGAGCTCCTGGCGATGTCTATCAGTATGGCATGTCGCGTAACAATGAGTAATATTATTAATGTCCGCCTGTCTGTCCGATTGTGGAGACCGCTGGACGATCGCGAGATACCTTGCATTAAGGCGTGTATCTCATCGCGAATCATTTTTCAATGCACGCTGAGAGACGTAGGGCTATGAAATTTTGGCAGTCGGTAGTGTAGAACTAACATTTTGATCGATCGTGCGCAGTTGCTTCGTATTATGTGGTTAAATTAGGCATATTGAAACATTGACGAACTGACTTGCGACTAATAAAATAAAAGTGATATCGGAAGATAGTTTATCTTGTGGTGTAAATCCAACGTAAATAAAAATGAGTAAAAATCATTTTCTCTAATTTAAATGAGAAATAGTTAACAAATTATGTCAGACCAATGTAGAGCATTTCTAAACAAGTACTTATATTAGCAATCTACTTTGCGCGAAGCCCGTCACGCACTTGATAAATGCTATTTCTATATTCATTGCTCAAAATATTTCTTACTTCAATGTGAATTCGCGTACGATGTACAGTTTTGACAATTGTGATAAGATTCGGTGTAGTTTTTTGAGCAATTGTGTCGCACATTTTTCTTGATAGGTGTGTGATGTTAGAATTAATCATTTATATTAAATCGTTGGGGGTCATCCGTATGACATTTGGGAAGTCTAAGGATGTTACGTTTATGGATAACAATGATTGAACGTTTTTGTATGAACGATAAAATCAAATTGGTTTTGAGATTGTCATGAGTTCAATGAATGTTGATTTTAAATCATTTATTTCTTATTCATAAAGTCAACAACGAATGTTTCCTTACTTTCTATAAATTGCAGCCTGAAATACTGTTAATAGTTCCTAAATAAAAACGGCAGGTTAAGTAGAGTTCAAAGACATCAAGCTCCTTTTAAGTCGTCTTAGCAAATCACTAGGGATTTAGATAGAAAACCATGAATGTAGTCCATCAATTTACATTATTGGACTAACGATTTCTTAATAAATGTATTTTTTCTTCTTAATCGCTAACTACAAAATTGTCCATCTGAGAAAACTGTGCCATAGAAATTCCTTACTGTAGAAAATATAACATTATGACGATGGAATCGTATACAATCGGGAAGGATCTTCATCAATCATATGACTTCATTACTGTCGGGCAAGTGTGCACCTTGCTCCTACTTTCATTTACTTGTACGATATTATTATACATAATATAATAATAATAAACTTATTTATTAATATGTTTCTTTTATTCGGGTCGACCGTTTCTACTCAGTAAGCCAGTGTATCGGGGAGCTGGTCCAAATCCCCGACTCACGCTTATGTATCTCATAAACACTATCATATAAGTACTACATTAAGTATACAATGTTAGGTACTAAAGATCTAGATTCAGGATATACCCACCACCGAACTAGGAATAAACCTGTATATCGTTATATTATATCTGTCTATGGTAAACACAAAATAAATATTGGTGCTAATTCTTTTGTACATTTAACTTAACTAAACTAAGTTTGACAAGACAAGAAGTGTTGCTATCCTTGTCACTAATTGTAAACTAAGAAAGGACAACCTGGTCCTGTCAAAATTAGTTTAGTCTAATTAAATGTACAACAGAATTAGCACCACTATGATGAAAAACACAAATAAGAAAATACCGTCGATCTTGAGTTGATGACAGTGATTGCCAAAGAAGTCAATATCGACGCTCAAACGTCGACATGGATGAAGAAGAAAGAGAAGAAACAGCCTAAACAGTACCAAATAGTAAGACATTAAATAATAAAAATTGTCGGTTCGTCAGATATAAATTTTTATTATTATTTTAAACATGACATCTCGAGCAATTTATTGGAACTGGAACGAATGAAACTGCGCAAGTTCGTATACTGCTACGATATTTTGGTAACCTGAAAAGCATAGTCTATAAATGCGCCACCTGGTAAGCCTTACGAATACTACGAGCAACCCATAAAACCTTTTTGTCATGTTGAAATTTTCCGTAGAGGTCGCTAGTGACTAAAACTATCTGTCTTATTAGTTAATAAAACCAATAAGAATACTTACATTTCACATAATACGTTTTATTGCAATTTTATTTAATATATTTTTAATTCTAGTGTCTAGTTAGATAGTAGTATTAAAATAATACTGGATAATTAAAGCACATTTAAGTCTACTTTTTAAAATGGTTCTGATCTCAGTTAGTACCGCCATTCCGCGTGAGATGGCGCTATCAAATCCCCCACTGTAAAACGGTGCTTTGTGACGCAAAAGCTTCATTCTACACTCAGTGAGCTTTCAGAAAGCTCTGCAGTAAGATAACCAAGTAGTGATTTTACATTTTGTAACTTAAAAACATTATTATACGTGATTTACGAAGCAGTGTGGACGGTGAGTAATTTTTATGTAATATTATTGATATTTTGAATTATATAATTCATGGAAATTCAGTATGAATGTTGGTTTTTTTACCGTTCCACCTCTGTGGTTCCACCCTCCTCCCCATGCAGTGAAACGTGAGGGTGAATCGAACCGATAGACGGGTAGAATGCGCTTTTCCTTTGTTTCGGAATTAGGGGTGTCACTTAGAAATGTAGAGATTTGTATAAAGACTGAATAATAGTGAAACTTTAATCTCAGTTTGATTTTAGGTTAGTAAACTGTAAAAGTGTTTTAACGACTCCAATTTAATTATCTATTACGAAATATTTTTTGTACAGTCAGTTGTTCAAACGTTTAAACTGAATTCTGCATTGTCAAAAAAGCGGTCTTATTACATATTTTTTATTTTTATTTTGAAAAAAAAAACTAAAAATACAAAAATAAAGTATCTCGTTATATGTTGGGGCTTTTAGTCATATTTATACATACATAGGTAATAATTACTATAGATATTTATCATATACATTGAAATATATAATAAATGAATAAGTAAATATATATATAGGTATATGTATATATTTGAACTTATCGTTATTAGTTAATTCTTAAATAAATATATTTGTTAGTTGGCTCTACAAAATTATTAACAAAATTGGCAAATCTCTTAGGCAATCGCTTTTAATTATCAGTTCCCTTCTCTCTTTCTAATTTTTATCTGAAAAAATAATATAAAGAATAATGTTATCTCAATGTCTCTAATAAAATACAGATTAAAAACTTTGATTTTTCCCTTCTTAACAATTCACACAGAGCCACCATGTCCCAAACTAAGCTAGGTTAAACCTCCTTGTGTTATGGGTACTAGATAACGAATATATTTTGACGACCTCCGTGGCGTAATGGTTACCACGCCAGACCGCCACCCAGGAGGTCCCGGGTTCGATCCCCGGTCGGGTCATAATGAAAAACGAACTTTTTCTGATTGGCCTCGGGTCTTGGATGTTTATCTATAATATGTATTTGTTATAAAATATAATATCGTTGACTTAGTATCCCATAACACAAGTTTCGAACTTACTTTGGGGCTAGCTCAATCTGTATGAATTGTCCCTATATATCTTCTTCTTCTTTATATTATTGTATACCTATCTTATAATACATCTTAAACACCCAGACTGAAGTACAAAAACAAAATGCCATGATATTAAATGTTTGCCCTGAGCTGAAATCGAACCCGCGCACGCGTACGATCGCTACCAACGCACTACCAGTGTTTAAACTCTTTAGTTTAAAACTACTTTTGTTTATAATTTATTTTATAAGTAAAACTTGTTTTGTCAAATTTGTCAATCTTGGTTTTGGTTTAATCTTTTTTGGTTTATATTTCTTGGGAAATATATGTTTTATTATTTAAACTTGGTTTTAATATGTACGGCAAATAACACGTACAACCAGGGTGTCCGTAGAAAAATAAGTAAACAATCCTATTATTCGAAGAATAAACGAAACATAATCGAACCTATATTATCAATATAATCTTGTTAACTCGAACACGACAGAACTAAACGTTCTAAGAAACTTTATAATCCTGTAAATAAGTAGCCGGTTGCGTTAAAATGCATACAAAAACTGTTAGCACGAAATTTATACCTGGCTCCCATGAATGGGTATATTTTTGTTTAAACTTCCAAAAAAGAACAAAGATGGCGGCCACAAAGGCACCTTTTCGTGCGCCTGCGCCCAACGGGGACTTGCGCATTTTGATCCAACCCCGTACTAGGGGATTTCGATTGAACATCGCTCTTGAAATATTTCTCTAAATATCTTCGAAAGTTTTCTAAAATCATTATTTATTGGTAGCTTAAAGTATTACTTCAAGATGTCTGACGCAATCAGTTTCTTAATCGTCTCTAATAGGTCTTAATCAGTACTACCAGATCGAATACGATTAGGCTTTATTAGAGAAGGTAGAAGATATAATAACATACATAGTCTAACTATATACGATATCCTCATTATTTATTGTTGTAAATATGATAAATACTTTTTTTTTGCCCTATCCTGAAAAAACTAGATCTATATAATTTTGAGTTAATTCCTTAAGTGTGTTTTTTGTTACTTCTAAACATTGCTCTCATAGATAATCCATGTGTCATTATATAATAATAAAATGTTGCACAAAGTTGGCAAACAAGCATACGGCCCACCTGATGGTAGGTAAGCATCACCGTAGCCTATAGACGCTTGGATAGTATTACTCACGCGTTGTCAACGCTCCCAATCCCCCTAAGTCCTTACTCACCGTAGGAACACAACATGGCCGAGACCAATGCTATTTGGCTACGATCTTCTGTAAGGTGGAGCTCCTTCCCCGGACGGGCTGCTCCGATTTGAGCGGATTATCCGCTGTGCCCTGTCTATTTACATTAAAAATAAAATATTTTTAATATTAACATGCCTTAGTAGGGGTGGTGAAAAATTTATGATGCTATCTCGCAAAATCGAAACACTGCAACACAAATTGTTGAATTCATTGCATACTACTGCAATACAATACTACATTTGGCTTGTTAACATGGCTTATTAGACGACCCGCCATATGGCAGTACAGATATGATCTTGATCTTGCATAACCATACAAAATGAGTCATGATACTCTAAAATAGCTTCTTACATCATCTGGTGTGGTTAATTACTGTAATAGTTTTATATTCTATCGTAAAAGCCAACGTGAAATTTGTGGCAGGCCGAAATATAACAGTTTTTATGGACTTCTGATCAAGAGTTGAAGGTTTTATTCGAAGATTTATAATTTTGTTACTGGTTAGAAAGAATATTATTAAAAATAAATTCGAAACATTTCGTACGAAAAAATGGAAACAAATTCTAAAAAAGAACAGTTAATAATTCGGGGAACAGGGCTTCGTAAAGAGCCGCCTGTCAGCTCTTTTCGAAGGGGAGCGATTAAATTGAAATTCCTTTTTTAAATTCACCAATGGGGGAGGGGTGGCGCGGGATTGGCTCGGCGCGTCCGAGCGAAATAATCCTTCGTCTGATTGACGTGGGGTATGCAGTCCAGTGCAATTTCGTTAAATGTAACAATTTTTTTTCGGTGATTTGTACATGAATCGTCTCTATTTGTTACATTTTACCAAACGCGTATTCGATTTCGTCAAGAATCTTTTGTATATCATTTAATTAACACGTGGAATGTAAGCTGTAAGTAATTTGATTGACAAACACAAAAAAACTGATAGCAGTATCACAAAAAACGTACCAACCACGAATCAGTAGTCGACGACCACGCCTTAATATTTAACAAAGTCCTAGACATTACTCGATGATAAAAACACATATCACATGCTTGACTGGCTCGTATTCTATATTTAAGTACAGTGGTCTAAGTAAAATCGTTACTAACGGAACATTAAGAATAATTATTAATCATTGCAATATTATTTAAAAATAAAAATGGTAATAAATCGATAGCACGGTGGTGGCGCAGTCGGTAGTGACACAGCTTTCGGCACCAGAAGGTGCGGGTTCAATCTCCAAACGGGGTAAATATTCATATGATTCAATCGAAGGATAGAGCTTTTGCTTAAAAATATTCCACAAGGATGCACTAGCCTCTAACTGTGGCTCTGTAAATGGTTCCTTAATTGATTAAAATGAATACTTAAGCGAGTGCAGCCCAGCAGTGTGACCTAAATAGCAAATTAAAAAAAAATGCTTTGTAATATCTCGCATTCCCATTTTATTTAACTTGTAGGTACTATTAGTTAAAACTTGTCATAAATACCTGACTGTTTCTTATCTATACAAACTTTCCTTATGAGAAACAATCGTTTAAGTTATTTGTTCCGCTCCAGAATGTATGAATGGTACCCATGAACCGGATTGTAGATAATTTACCTATGACGTGACCTTGTAAAACATGTCTTACCGTTGGACTTTTAACTTAGATGCGACAGAATAAAATCGAAAACAATTCAATAGAAATAGTTCATTGACATTAAATTTTTCATTAATAAATTTTAAGTTTTTGTCGAAAACAAAAAAAAACAAAATTGTGGCATTTACTTTTTATTTAATTCAGTAATTTAATTTTTCTTAACGTCTTAAAACAAATTTATTCTTTATTAAAACTTATAAAAATATTTTTATGTAGGTATCTTATTATTATTTAAATTTAAAACACATATTTATTTTTCTTTTTGTCGCTTTCACATCAAAAAGTCATCAGAATATGACATGTTTTATTTACACCATAAAGTGGCAATTACTCGAATTCTCACGAGCAAAGCCGAAATTAATAGCTCGTAATTAATAAAAAAACGACTATATTGTAAATCTTATTGCCAATTAATACCGTAAAGCAATTTTATGATAATAAAACACATGCAATGGAGTGAATTTTTAAATAAGTTTATTTTTATTATACACATAATGTGTATAAAAGGATGATTCAAAGAATAAAACTTTTATACTTTTATATATACAGAGAGTAGGTTTCTACAAGCCCGTTCTCTTGTCAGAGAGTATGTATGTATGTATAAATAATTTGTGTACTTAATTTACTCTATAAACTACTACCATTTCGGAGACAAAAGCAAAATGAATACTGGTAAAAGAAATGGCTAAAGAAAACCAGTTGCGGCCTTTTTTGTCATTTAAAAATAAGTATATCATACATTTTTTTAACATACAATATAAAACTAGGTAATACAACGTTACGTACTATACGCGGAATGTCAATAATGAAAATAAAGAGAGAGTTGTGAAAAGAATGAGCTCTATTGAATTATAGAAATAGGACAAGGAAATAAATTTTCACCTTAGAAGGTTTTTTATTTGATAGATAAACATACTGACATAGACTTTGACATCAAGTTGGAAGAAGGTACCTTTCAGAGACTTGGATATTTTGTCTATTCCAACAAGCTCGTAATAGAATAGAAAATATAATGGAAAATAAAGTATACATGCAGAGCCAAGAAAGAAAATCGATAGAAAAAGAAGAAGTAATGAGTCACTGGGCCGTGAATATTGAATAGCATATGGTATTATGAACATAGTAGAACATAGTACCGGATGGATGTCTTGGTGGGACTTGGGACATCTGGAGGTCTACTGTATTGTTTTCATAACTTAAATATTTTACTTCTGAACCGACTTTTAATTTTGACCAATATTCGTAACAAATGAGTCAAGTTTTTAATAAATAATAAATAAATATATAGGGACAAATCACACAGATTGAGCTAGCCCCAAAGTATGTTCGAAACTTGTGTTATGGGATACTAACTCAACGATACTATCTTTTATGACAAATACATATATAGATAAACATCCAAGACCCGAGGCCAATCGGAAAAAAATCGTTTTTCATCATGACCCGACCGGGATTCGAACCCAGGACCTCCTGGGTGGCGGTCTGGCGTGGTAACCATTACGCCACGGAGGTCGTCAAATAATCTCGACTATTCTCGACGCATAGTCTAGATCTAGGTAATATAATAGATAATTATATTTTAAATATAGTTGAATTTAAAAACAACATTTTTTTACAAAGCGTAATGAATAATATTCACAATAATATAAATTCATAAACATTCAATTTATTTCATATTTTTCCTCCAACCTGACAATTTCCGTTCCTTTACATTTTATATAACAACTAGCGAAGCCCGCGCAACTTCGTTTGCGTGTATCCCGCTTTCCCGTGGGAATTTTTGTATGTATTATACATCTAAACCTTTCTCTTGAATCACTCTATCTATAAAAGAAAACCGCATGAAAATCCGTTGCGTAGTTTTAAAGATATAAGGATACATAGGACAGACAGACAGCGAAAGATTTTATAATATGTAAAGATATTATACACTATAGGAACCTGTAACCTTCCATTCAGAGAGATTATTTTCCACTAGATCATTGGGTGCCACGTGATACGGCATCTTGTTAGTCAGAAACCGGACGGAAACGTTCGTGACCAAAATGTTAGCCACATTCCACATTGAAGTGCGGTAAACTTGCGCATAAAATAGAATGTTTTAATATATCGGTGAAATGCTCCAAACCATTTTTAAACTGTCACATTGTATTATGGCTGTCATTGTCAAACTAAAGAAAAAAGAATATCTAGCTTCACTAGCTTGAGACTAAAAGTGAAATTAAAATTAATACTGTGTTTGTAAAAAACACGTTCTCTTGTCAAAGAGTATATAGTATATACATATATAGTAAATGATTTGTATAATTAATCTACTCTATAAACTATTACCATTTCGGAAAAAAAGCAAAATGACCACTGGTAAAAGAAATGGCGAAAGAAAATCATATACGGCCTATTTTTACAATATTTCGTATTTTTTTAAACATAAAATTTAAAACTACGCAGAATGTCCATTAATAAGTATATAAACCAAGTTAAGTCTTGATTATGAATTAACTTTTACATTCTCGAAGGACTCTAAACTGAATCGATTATCCCTTTATTTCAATTGAAAAATATAATTGCTCCACAAAAAAATATTACAAAAATTTTTTTTACGACTAGTGCAGAAAAATCGTGTAACTAATATTACCAATATGAATGAGTCCTTACTATTAGCAGTCTTGATTACGTCATCGCTCGCCACACGCGCCCATAACGGTTTTTTTGTATTGTTTTATGGATTTCACTCGCATTGTTGTCAGGCCTCGGACTGCTTCGTAAAGTTTATGACAATTGTCATATTTACCTGAGTTTTAACCTCCTGACCGCCCTCGTACTACTCATAAGACATCAACTTCAAAAAAAAATATGGCGATTATTAGACTTTTTTTCTACGAAAATTCCTTATAGCGACATCTATTTATTATTTCATAAACTAAAATAAAATTGCTTGGGTCCGTGACACGTGTATTTTTTTTAAAAATGGCGTCGACCAATGGAGAGGGGCGCTCACGCCGAAGGACCGGTAAGTAAAATCTAGTTTAATCATAGTATTTACTGTAAATTTTGTGCAAAATTAGGTTCTCAAAGTTAGGTCAATTGACAAACGTAATTAGTTTCGAAAAATTTTTTGATTTACTCTTTTATTCGTCATCCCACCACACGTAAATTTTAGATGTCCTTTGTATAGTACAATGTCAGATTATTATGTTTTGATCGCATACACTGGCAATGTCCTAGATGTAGTACATACACTACTTCTATTTGTTTTCTTTTGTTTTAGTGTTGTCCGAAGAAAATATTGCCAATATTTTAAATATATTAGATTAAGAGAGTGCTTTCGGAGTATCTGATGATGATTCCAGTTATGTTCCTCAAATAATAAATGGTCGTCAAAGAGATGCAGATAGTTCCTCGCAGAGTTCGTCGGATGACGAACCATTGGACGAATTAGAACTCGAACCAGCATCTCCAGTGCTGTCAGTTAGTTCAGACCACCCAGGCCGGATTCGTACACGAAGTAGAGGTAGAGGCAGACGAGGTAATAGGCGTGGTCTGATGCCAAGATCGAGGATTTCACGTTCAACAATACATATGAACGACGATAGACAGAACGGTTGGACTGGAGAAAACTTGGAACCGAGCTACCAAAATCTTCAGCAGCCGTCTTATATACCAAAAGACACTTCTAGTTGGCAATTTTTCGAATTTATTGAACAATATATTGATAACATCTCACCTTCCGGATTATGGATTAAAATAAGCTCGTTGGCGTAACCCTGGTTGTAACAAAAAAACTACAGTTTTCTGTAAAAAATGCAACATTTATCTTTGCTTCGTACCAAACAGAAATTGTTTCACTGATTTTCATGAGCGCAATATTAGTTAAATAGTAAGCCTTTATGTTTTTCCAGTTATATTTATGTTTTCATTGAGATTGGATTCATTTCAAGTAAAAATTTTATTTGATATTTTTTTTAATTTGTTGTCGAAATAATGTTAAACTATTATGTTTTTTATAAAGTTTATCTTCGAATATAAGTAACTTGGAGAAGTATACATTAACGTTGATTTATTGTGTAGTGTAGTTTATAATCTCTTTATATGTAGAAGATTTTGATCTCTTTGTATGCCAAAATAAGTTGTTACCAAATATTGGGCTATTATGTTTATAAGCAGTTTGAGAGACCGATTTTTTTAAGACTTTTAAAGTAATAAATACATTTTAATTAATCCAAATTAGTTTTATATTTCTTACACTAACAATTTAATGACATAATTTAATTTTATCTCTGTATAAAATGCAATGTCCTATACAAAGTACAACCTCACACTCTGCTCTTGTCCTATTTAAAGGACTTAGTGGAAAACTATATTTTCCAGCCTAGGATTTTTTATTTTATTTTTTACCATATACTGGGGTCTTTAAATACAACATATTCAATGTTCACCAAGAAATTCAAAAAAAAGTACCTCAGACAGTCAGGAGGTTAAAGACATGTAAGAAAGTTAGGGGAGTTTCCACGCGCAGTCTAATTATTACCGTTCTCGAGATGATTTGGAGAATTTTATCCTAATACCCTTTCTGGGATCATAAACTATGTCTGTACAAAATTTCATCTGAATAGGTCTAGCTGCTTAACCATTTAAAACTAAAAGGATAGAGTTATTTTCGAATATAATATAGTTTGGAATGTAGGACAATATAAATGTAATGTGATTAATTTTACTGAAATAATCACATAGCCCAGGCATTATACACAATGCCCAGCATGGATTGCGCAAAGGTTTTTTTATATAATATAAAATTAAAAGGCATGTTTTGTACCGAAAATGAAAGTATTATGAAAAGATAAATAAAGAATGTAATTCAATAAGATTAATTTATTAGTTTTGAACATTGAGATATAATATGTAGTATACAATAAGTCAATGGTTTTTAGGGTTCCGTAGTAAACTACAAGGAACCCTTATAGTTTCGCCATGTCCGTCTGTCTGTCCGCGGTCTAGCGCCAAGACGCTTAATACTAGAAAGCTGTAATATCGTATGTATACGCATATAACAATGCTAACAAAGTGGTGGAACAAAATTTATAAAAATATTTTTTTATGGGGTGCTTCCCCATATGTAAAGTGTCGTTAGATAGGTAAAAACATCTAGGGTGTGGGAAGATCACATTACGATTCGGAATTATTCGTGCCAATTTTCGTTCCCCCCCCCCCCCCCCCCCCACTATCTCCGAAAGCCTTATGTTTAGAAATTCGAAAAAAATCATGGTAGTAGCTGAACCTTCAATGAAAACCATAACGGTTAAGTAGGCTCTACTAGTTACCGAGTAATAGCCGACGAATTTATTAAATAAAATTTCTTCGATGACAACTTACAAATGTGATAGAATATTGGACTTAGCTGCAGGCAAGCAAAGCGTAGTAAATACGGAACCCTACATTGTGCGTGGCCCGACAAGTACTTTCCTGGTTTTTTAAATATGTTATATACCAACAAAATGTAATTACCTACTACTAATACCTACTCATTTAAAACTTTACGTCATAGCAATAAAAGTTTGTCATCAATGAGTCAAGTGAATCAATCAATCAATCACGAGATCGAGGAAAATTTTCGTAACTTGTGTAGATCGATAAATTATTCAGTACCTACTTATTTACCTAGGTACAGTATTCTGAACCAAAGAAAAAGTTGTTAAGTTTACTTACACTTAATAAATTAACATGAGATAGGATACATTTTTCGGTGAAAATTTTATAATGTTACATTGGTATATTTATTGAAAATAGTTTTGTAAAATGTATATGTAATGTACGTATGTGGTTTTAATTTAGAAATATAAATTAAGTAGGTAATCATAATAAATACTTCTATACTTAGTCTTCTTGTAATATATATTTTTTGTTTTGGTCTTATTATTTTTATGAATGACCTAAATTATAATTAAAATAATAATTGTAAAAGAATAAAATATAACTTTATATTAATTATAATTATAAAATTAAAATAAAGTGCATTCTAAATATTTCTCACTCGCTTACATAATTCATGAAAAGAAAATCCGCAACATTTTTCCTACAAGCATAATGTTTGGCCACCCCAAAATGATACTCGAAAATCCATTTAGGCGGCACCTCTGATACTTGACATCAAGGAGGTTCGAAGCATCCCTTCCTGGTTATTATTAGGTCTCACAGAGCTTGTTAGCCCGGCGGGCGAGGGGTAGGCAAATCTGAGGAGCTGGTAGTTGGGAGGGGTGTGAGGGGAACGCGAGGGGGCGTTGTAGGCCTGTGTCGTCGGTGGCACTTCGCAACGCGCAGCTGCCTCGCCGCCCCACGCGTTCTGCAGTCGGTGAGTGAAATAATTGACGATTCGTTCGATATTTTTTAAAATTTCATTTGTTTTACAAGGGGATTTTTTTTATCTGCCAGTTTTTTTTAAATTTTAAATTCATATACTTTGCATTCATATGCTTAGTATGATGATGTTAAATTTCAGTTCTGATTATTGACCTTAAATTACTTTACACGCATTTTTTTCTTTTTTTATTCACTTATGAATACTGCCTAGTTTTATAGGTGAAGTTGGAGTAGGTAGACATCGGAACAGATTCATTAACTTTTTTGCGGTTATACCTAATGTGTGGTCCAAGTGACAAGAGAAAATTTATTGATAAATAGATTTTTGCATGCCTTATTTAAATATTTAACATTCAATGATGTCCACAAAGCCAAACATTACCATGAGACGCTTAATGGAATTATGTTAATAGTACATAAGACAGCTGATTTTTTGAAACTCCCACATGATAAAAATAATGCTTAGTCATAGGTACTTATCTATAATATTCTGTGAAAAAGATTTTTAAATGAGTTTATTTATGCTTCCCTAAGAAAAAAGGGGAAGTGCTTGGACCACTTAAATAGTCGACCTCGCCTACTTGGAAATTTTTTATAATAACATGTCGACTGTACTATAAAGATTTGGGGCAGGTCTATGTCCAGCAGTGGACTTCTTGTGCCTGAGATAATGATGATGCTTTTCAAACAAATCGAGACATTAAAAAAACAGTAATATTTTTATGTTAATAAAATGAATTTAATAAAAAAATAAAGTTTACAGTGGTAATATTTAAAAATTAATAAAAAATTAAATGTCAGAAGATGTAGGTAAAGTTATAACAAAGTACATCTTCTGACTTTTTATATTTAAAAATAACAAAGAAAAGAAATGTAATAAATAAAGCTCTACATTAAATAATAATTGTTACTAATCTAAAAAGAAACGAAAATGTAGTAGTCAAGGAAGAGTCTATTAGCAAAATTAAATAGTTAGAAAGGTCAGGCCAAAAAGGATCAGGGGTCAATTCTCTATTAAAAGGCTCAAGGGTCTAGATATCTAGGATTATGTTAATAGACTAGGGAGCTTTGATGCATTATAGATATCTTAGTAATGGTTTTGGTAGAATCGTAATAGGATACCATATATTTCTATATTAGTTTTTATTACTTTGAACAATACCAATAAAACGCTAAATGAATTTCAAATTGGAGGTGATGGGATAAATTATTGTTAGATTCTTCAAATAGAAATATGTTAAAGAAATAGATTGCGATTTTTTCCTTTCTTTCTTTCTTTCGGTATCAGTTCAGTATTGACAGAAAAGTATTTTTTGTTAGAGATACCTTACGATAAAGTCCATCAAAATCAATAAAGTTTTTTTAAAACAAAACATCTTGCGCATATTGAAATATTGTACATAATGTACATATAGGAGAATAGAATAAGGACAGGTCATGTATGACTACTTTAACAACACGTTAAATACCAGTTTTAATCATAATCATCATTCTGAGCATGTCATCCAGCAAATTTGCCTCGTCAATACTGATATGAACTTCCGTTTTCCGGGGTCAACTCGCCCCATCAATTACACTGTCCTCATAAAAATCCCAAAAATGTTATATCAAAGCCATAACAACAGTTAGCTGACTTCGAAGTCTTCAAACCTTAAAGGAGAACATTCAAATCGAGTGGGATTGTGTTATTTTTATTGTATTATTTACGTTATGGGGCTCGGAGTCTGCGCGAAGTGAGCGTCGTCCCGTCGATATCGACTCCTGTTGTACGCATGTGCGGAACCTTGGCGGTGCTTTGATAATATTCTGATTTCTCATTTTATGCATGTTAATGCGTGATATCAAAAAAGGGCTGACCTTACTTGTCTCCCCTTTTCAAATTTGACAAATACACATTAACACCTCGTACCTTCCCGTCACTTTCTCATTCATTAGGATGTTGTAATGATTTTGCACATTTCTTTGGTTCTGCCAAAGAGATTAAAGTATTTTATATCACGTGTAATTAATAGTTATGATTTTAAAAAATGTTGAAAAAATATCAAATATTTATCATTTTTCTATCACATTGCAAAAGGGCGGTGCCCTCTAATGTCAATGATTAGTATTACCTCATTTTCATTGTTATAGGTATAAAGGCTTCTGTATTGACATAAAGAAAAAAAATTATATTCGCATATCTACGAGTATAATGACAAATTGTTTAAAGATTCGACCGAAAATAATTATGTCAAAAAATACTATATCTGAAATAAAAATAAAATATAATACCAATCTAGAAAAAAGTCATGACTGACCAAGCGTTTGGGCTACTAGGCAGAACCTAGGCCATGGGCTTCCAAATCCGACGAAGACCAAATCCTTCCTATTCCTTTTCTTATTCCATCCTTCACCTAACGAACACAATGCAACCTTTTAGTCCCTCTAGTGATACTCTCTATGTTCACTTACTTGTTGATCACTTACCATCAGGTGAAGAAAATTCTCCATCTCATCATCTCATTCCAGTCACAAGAAGACTAACTGCTGGACATAGGCATAACTTCTCCATAAAAAATAAAGAAAAAACAGAAAGAGTTGACTTTTGAACTTTTGGTGAACTGTTTAGACAAGAATACATACATACAATCTATATTTACCATTAAATTGTTCTACACAGACGAAGGCGACGAAGCTCGCTTATTATTGTATAAATTAAAAATTTAATTTTGATATTCAGTGTTATTACCGCTGTAATGGTGACAGATTAAAAACTTCTTCCATAAACGCTAACATTAATCATATTCTCGTTAATACGTCGCATGGCTTTTATTAAAATAGTACATGAAAGTCGTGTCGTGTCGTATAATAATTTTTTTCTTCACTTTTTATATCTACATAGGTATACTAATATTATTGTAAAAAGGTAAAGTTTGTGACGTTGTAGGAAGTAATCTCTGGATCTACTAAATTGATTTTAATAATTCTTTTACAGATACAAAAGGTTTATTTAGGAAAGTATTTTGGAAAATTTTACAACAGATTACATAAAAGCATTAAAAATTAACATTAAATCTCAAGCTATCTCCTTTTCTTCCTTAGTTTGACTACGACATCATTAGATTTAAATAAACTGGCACTATGAATGTATGAAGCTCATTCCATATTATCTACTATGAATACTTATGCTTTATATAGTATAGACAGACTGGCAGAGAATGCTCTAAAACCTATATAATTGAAAGGGAGACCCACATCCCATCAGTGGCATAATATCTGTTTATAACGATGACTACACATCTTTAGCTTTCCTAAATATTGGTTGGTACTTTATTGTGGAATTGCCAAGGGTATACAATATATTCCCCGAGCTACGTACAATATACACATTTATAACCTTATTACGAAATATAAAAATAAAAACTTAAAGCAAATCTTGAAAGTAACAAAAAACAACCCCATGGGAGAATCGCGTGACAAAGTTGTATGAGAATTAATGTATTTTTATTACTTGCCTAAGTTATATTCATTGTCATTAAAAGTTCCAAAGTTCATAAACTGCGCTGTAAATAAATAATACCTTCTCGAGGATTGCGTGTTGACGCAAATCCCTGACTGACTTGTCATGCCTAACTCCGCCAAGTTACCGAATTACAGAGTTTTGTCTATTAATCAAACAATATTAGAACAAGATGTTAGCAACGAAAGTAATAGCTATTTTTTTTGGCAGATATAAACGAGTTTGAAACACATTTATTTCTTCCTATTCACCGCTTTACATACATGTCCTTATGACGAATGCGAAAAATATAGAAAAAGCAAATATCGCACATATCAAGACATATAGTGACAGCTCTACCTACTTTATATTGAAACAAATTAAAAAAGATGAATAATTTATATAAGTACTTATACATGGTCAGAAAAAAATAACTTCGTTTAATTTTACCAGTACCTATAATAAATAGATTCACATATGACTCGGCAATTCAACACTCTTGGACTTTTTGATTTTAAGCAAATTTTCCAAACATTTTCTTCGTTTTAATAATTGCTGAATAATTTATTATACACATCTAATGCCACGTTAGTATTACCTTAATGCTTTGATTTCCAACTGTTTACATAGGTATAATATTTAAAGGCTGATCCCGGCTATCTTGTTTAAATAAAGTTTTATCAGCTACCTGTAATCAGGTGACAAACATGCCTCCTTATACTTTGATAGGATATTATAAAGAACGCAAACATTTGATACGGCAGCTTCCGTCGCCTTAATCTCTTATCGCAGAGATAAATTGTTAAACTTTACAGGGAAATAGGTTAATTTGATAAAATCTTTAATCTTATCTGTAATATATTAGTCCCTGGTGAATTACACTTGTAGATTAATTATATTTAGTACCATACAATACTATAAAAGCAGTAATAGTTCATGTACGTTCTTAGGGATATAGTGTAAAAGTACTCATATAATATTTTTAGTAGCCCGTATCAAAGACGCCCCGATTTTTCCAAATGAGCATCAATTTTGTTCCTAAAAAGACCTTAAATTTTCCTGTGGACGAAACCACAGAAACAACCAACCTATGTACCTATAACCGTTTACGACTTTACGACATACATTGAAACTAAAGTATAAAATTAAATAAAGATGAAATGCCAATAATAAAACTAGGAACAAGTGGAATATTTGCGAGAACAAATAAAACGGAACGGACGATGAATTTGGATAGCGAATTCATGTTTAGGAAAAATTGTATGAAGTTTAATAAAACGCAGGAAGCCAACAATAAATCCTGTGTCAGTGACCTCGTGACTTGAATACGGTTTAGTCTGTTATGCAAAACGAGTTGGACTAAAAAAATGTCTATTGGAAGAAACGATAGACAATAATAATAGTAATTTGTATATATGAATGGTCGTGTATCGTGTATAATAAATATATTAATCCAACATAATGTAACTTTAATTAAAGCTGTAGACATCATACTTAATAGTCTAAATTCGTTTACAAAATATTTTCTCAGCCCATTCCCTAGAAGGAAGGCCTCGCAGCAATGTGGCAAAAATGTCGTTCAATTTATGCCCAAATTTTATTCCCGACTGGTCTCTTTTTGTTGCCATCTGCGCGCCTCGCGACCCGAAAGTCCAGACAGCTCCACCCTAAAAACCGTTTAGACAAGATTCTTATCCTCTCACTCGCCTGTCAAATCATGTAACGTTATCTCTGTCTAAAAGTTCGAACCGCCAGGACCTGTCGTCCGTCCCGTTTTTGCACAAGCGTTTGAATTGTTCTATCCTTTCTGGCTCGTAGTAACTCGTGTATTTCCGCTTCCCACACGAGTGGCAGCCATGTTTGGCGGGACTGTCAAGTCAACGCCAGTTTGGCGCGTATCAAGCAGGATGAACAAGGTCGGTTTCCATCAGCTGAAGCTTTTTACCGTTTAATTTGTACTGAGCATTTTTATTAGCCTGTCATAAAATATTAATAATTATTTTTGTGAACATTATTTCAGATGCCGTCTGCGGGGTGGCACCGATAGTTGAAGAGGATCCTTATCATGTAAGTGGTTTCAAAATTATTCTATCTGCAAAAATTATGTTAAAGGCTTTCATAGCGTCTATTAATAAATCTTAGCCCATTGTGAGATATTGGAAAAATTTCTGGCATTTATCCAAAGAACGCCCTTATTGTTCATTTTTATGGGCAATTTTCCGCTTGTGTTATTAGGCTTTGTTTGATAAAGAATAATGAAATCTCTCATCAAGCATATTGTATTCATATGTTTTATTTTCTTTGCTTCTGTAATCGATGTTAATAAAACAATTTTTTGTGCTACTAATGGTTCCATTATTATCAATATTGATTAATAAACGTGATTCGGAATGATTTTAACACAATTTTAACACGGTCAAATATAAAAATATCAATAGGCATTCAAACAAAGATATCTTCCAAAGGAACCATAAAGTTGAACTAAAGCAATAGCACTAGAACATTAGATTCTGTGTTCAGCACAAAAGGCGAAAAAAAAAGCATTGCTGATAATTGTTCTTAGTTGTAGAAACGGTCTGCTTTGGTATTTATTAGTGTCTTAATTACGAAAGCCCGTACATTAAGTATTACTCACTCGGATCCGCACTCACAATGTAAAAACGTAAACTTCGTGTTTAAACTCATTGTCTATTTATAAACGTAGGTTAATAGACTTTTTATCTGGGACTCGTCTGTGGCATGCAATCTTATGCGCCCTAAAACGTTTAATAGCTGTCACGAACTCTACCTGTTGGGAAATTATAAATAACATTATTTTGTAGTTCCTTATTTTTCATCAATAAAAACGTTCATAACTTTTATTTATATTGTATTAATTCATAAAGATATAATAGGGGAGAATACTAGGTGCAGTAATTTTATATTAGAAATGGTATTCTATACTTAGCATTTTTTCTAATAGTATTACAATTTTATTTATGATACTAACTTCGGTAATTTTTGTCTTCTAGACTTACATACATAATTTAAGTCCTAGTCTAGGTAAAAGCTCTTTACATATTTCCTACCCACATTTTCTACGCTAAATATCAAATACTCCCATGTCATCCAAATACCATCACATCTTTGGACATCTTTTATCTACTTCTTCTTCCGCTTGCACATACACCCCAAAGTGATAATTGATCACCGACATCATCTCTCATCTTTTTCCCGTTTCTATCCTGTGCTATTTCTTACCAGTTGGTGATCGGTACTTGAACATCGCGCAGGTTACTACACTTTTTCTCCTTAAGCAATATTGGGGGCTTTATACATTAATAACTGTTGTACAAAGTATACCTAATCGAAATGCTACCTTATAATTCCTCATGAAATAATACCTACTTATTACACTTCTTAAATATCTAATACTATTGTCTAGATTTAAACATATTCAATAGCAAATGCATAATTTCAAAACCAGTCGCTCACATAACAGACGTGTTAATGTAATCGGTACTAACATTTGTATACTATTGTATAGTTATTGACCCCAGTTCATGGCTTGTGTCAGACATCTTTCATCAGGTTTTATTAAATATAAGTTTTTTTAATTTTGTGGTAAAATTTTCCGTCATAGATTTAACCTTAACGAACTCCAAATTCTGCAGATGCATTCATGACTATTTAAATTCTAATTGCTTGGTCAGGTTTTATTAGAACATTTGCCGGAATACTGTTAACTAGTTATTGCTCCATAATTTGCCTATTATCATCATTAGGATTTTCTGTTGTAGATGTGTCTTCCGGCATTCCATTTAGGAGTTTCCTAATATCTATTGCCCGTGTTGGCACATATGTATCATCTCCGGTAAACAGCCAACAATTATGCAGAGCGGACTAACAAAACGTGTAAATGGGGCAATTACCGCTATGAATGTAGGCTGGCGTACAATTAGTGGCCTGCTAATAGTTTTCATCACCAATAGTTCGTACGATACAGTGTGTGGGAACACATCAGATCGAGACCGTCTCTTGTTGCGATCACATCGCTTCTCGCTTATATTTTAAATTTATTATTAATTTTTTGTTACACTCAGTATAAAATTTCCTTTTTTAATTAATTTCAGTTTTATCTCCCACTCGTTGGAACTTCATCACTTCTGTATAGACTGATGGTGAGTGCATATTTCATTTACTTTTTTCTTTTATTTTCTTTTAAATTTTAACTGTATTAGTAGTATTCAATAGGCATTTGATGATTTCAAATCACTGCATAGCAACAACATTCAATTGCTCTTCATTACAACTGGTATTTGTAATACAACTAAATAAACATAGCGCTGTAACGATCTATGAACTTTAATTTCATACGAAGTAGGTCAGCAGTTCAGGCTCCCAGAAAGTACTGTTTGTATTAAATTATATGGCCTCGCATAGCAATTTATTCCAATGAATGCAAACATTTTTGTACTTTTAGCAAGAAATAGTGTCGGTAGTTTACTTACTGTAGTTCAAACATATTCACCTCATTCTCAAAGAATAAGCTTTGACATAAAATAGAAAAAGTAAGAAATATTAAGATTGATTTTTAAAATAACACCCTACTTTAATAAATTTAGAGCAACTTTTACGATTAACAAATCCGGTTTTGGTAACAAAGCTTAGTTTCAATTTAATTATAGGTAGTAGGAATTAGACTAATTTAGAGCAAATAATCATGCTCCAATAAAACTCCATAACATAACACGCCATAACAATCATATTCTACAAATTCTCTTTCAACTCCCTCAACATCTTGGTATGAACATAAAGGTCACAATTGCTAATTTATCTTTGCTGATTTAACAAGGAAACATGAAAATATATTGAGTAAATACTTATATTTTGTCAGCATTTTAATGCAAAAGTACTTTAATAAACTATTCAAACATTACATTTTGTTAACGCATAAGTGACATATTTACAAGGTTCTTTACTTACAAATTTTAACAAGTGCTGTATAAAGTAGTTATGTACACAGTGGTTACAAAAATAAAAGGAAAGTTTTAGAATAAAAATAGAAATGCCGGCAGGTTTACACGTCACAATTCCATTGTCCTCGTTCCAATGGAAATTTCCAAAAATCCTTTGACCGGGCGCCGTCCCAGATTGAAAAAAAATATGAACGACAGAGCCGATAGGTACTGTGTTGTCTGCTTTTTCAAAAAGAAACAATTTGTATTATTTATAAATGTAGATTCAAACAAACATTAAATTTCCATTATCAGAATAATAGTTGAATTTTTAATTGAATGAATTGTGACAGTTCTGCTAACATAAAACAACGATTTAATAGGTCGATATGAAATCTGATTGAATTATGACCGAACTCGAACAAAATATTTGCATAATTATTTATCGTTTCAAATAAACGTAATAACATTCATAAAACATTAAATAATACAATCTATATTTAGACAAATATATTTCCGGGACCTTCAGACGAATCTAGTGGCCAAGATCAACGAGTCTGCCTACACAGATAATCAAATCCTAGCACTCGCTCAACTAGTGGGCTGAGCGCTCAACAGATTTGTCCAACAGCTGGGTTACGACCAGAGGACCAAGAGCTCTAGGGTAGCCATTGAGTTGTTATATCAATATGGAATATCCCGGGTAGGGGAGGTCTAGTTACGCTGGATTGGTTGCTAGTGGGGGTCTGGGCCATTCATTCGGTCCCAGGCTGGGGGCGGGCTCATTGCTCGTGTCCGGACTCCGAGCGCATGCGCGTCTCCTGTGACCCACTTGCCCAGCCGGCCCGGATGGCGTCCTCGTTACTACAAGGTTGGCGAATCAGCGAATTCGCAATCCGCACAGACGTAGTGACGCGCTTCTTCATTATAATGTTGGTTTTGATAGGTAGCCGATTTAAATTTGGTCAATGTTTATCGACTCTAAACAATCTCGTACATGTTTCGGCTTCCTAATTTATAATCTAATAAATTTTTACTACTTCAGAGATTTCTTATCATTTGTTTATAGTACGACTCTCCATACTTAAGTATTCACAGTTGAGACAGTACAAAAATCTATTTTTGAATCGCTAGTTCCAAATTATATGAATGACGCGTTCATGTGACTCATAATGATGCAAGATATGTGAGATTCTTCAATATTACGTGATGAATTCGTGCTCTGTACTAACATTGTTAGACAATGATTAACGTATAGTGTCTAAAATGCATGTTCTATACAAAACATCTTCAACTAATGCAAAAATGTAACGTAATTGCTTTTTGCGACAACTTTCCCCCGTATCACTTCCAACCTTGCCGACTTAATGCGATCACGACTCGACTATTACTAGTTTGTGGACATTGTGTAAGGCTGTACAAACAGCTACGTCCTCACTTGTCTCCAATGTTTACTTGTGTATGTCTACGATGATCGATTACGACAGCTACTGTTGAGAGTTACATGCTAAATTGGGAAATCAATTGTAGAGTCGATACCGTGCTCGATTTGCTATAATCGATAAAATTCCGCCGCGCGCCGACATCACTGCTTGTAATTGTGATGGATGAGTGTTTTGATAATTTGGTTTTAACAAGTGACAAAATGAGTGATTCATTAGGCTCGGTCGGTTACAAGGCAGTGATGGATTTGACGGATGGACTATATTTTGTCTCTTTCCTATAGGTGTTGTTAGTGGTGAGAGAATTATCACCTGTTAGACAGTCATTTGTTTTAGGACTAAATTGTTAACAGAATTTGTCACTTGTCGTATTAAGATTTGTAATGGATATCCATTTATTCATTTAATTTTTTTTTCAGGTGCCGTCGAACTAGCGTGGAAGCGAATGCCTGATGTTAATTTAGCAAGGACATAGAGAAGTTGTAGAATATTTATTTATCTTATATATCGAATCAAATATTAATTTCTTTTACTAATAATTTATTAGAACCCACGTAACATTTTTCACCGAAATAGTTCATTTTTCTTCCCCAATAAACGGGAATTACAAATTTTTTTTCGCTTCGAATTACTTTATATTTTAATCATTTTCATTACAAACAAGAACAAAGAGATAATTAAAATTAATATTCCGAAAGCAAATATGTGATAAATTGAATTCTCAGTGACTATTGTTTAATATGTATAACTTGTCAATGCACTGGGAATTGGTCGATTTGCATAATAAGAATACGTTATTAATGTCTGTGTTGTCATTGTGTGACAATCATTTCCATTCGATTCATATCAATGTAATATTTCCGCATTTTTGTATTAATATCTACATTTCAATAATTCCAGTTTTAATTACAAAATCTGTATTGTGGTCGTACATAATTTGTTTTCCTAAATTATTGAATTGTAAGTCAAAACCATGGTAGATACTGATAAATCGAATAAATATTGCATAGCTCGCGCTCGCCTTTACTAGTTACATAAGTCATTTAACTAACTGAATCAAAATCTTATGTTTTATCATCATATCAACCCATATCATCCCACTGCAGGGATACGGGTCTTTCTTCAATAAGATGGGGGGTCAAAGCGTACTCTACTACGCTACTCCAGTGCTGATTGGCAGATGTCAATGTTTTCGAACCGCCCGAAGGCCACCAACTTATGTGGTTTAAAGGAAGTTAGACATGCAGAAAAAATACGAAAACTACTTTTACAAACGCGTCTCACTGCCAAACAGAACTTAATTTCGAAACTAATGTTTCAATAGTTCATGTCACAATAGGTCTAAGTGCATTTACTTACATTACGTATCTCTTTTTTAGGGATCCGAAGTTATTAATAGAAATACTATTTCAAATTACAGCATATAGAATATATTGGAAGAACTAAGTGAAGATTGAAGAGGATTTTGGTGCCCATCGGCATCAATATTAGTGCCCTACATCTACCCTGTAGATCCGAATTTGTTTGAAGTGAGGCGACAAATTCGGTTCTAGAGAGGTTTGTGTGGTGCATGCACTGCGTCGATCAAGACAAATCAAGAATGACGAACAAGAACAACTATGATTTTTTTTATTACCGTATTTTGTGTATAGGTCAATAATTTATCAACTTTTTCTTAATGCACTTTATTATAGCACTAGAGTATATTATAAAAAATGTATCTTTCTGGAGTCTAACTGCTTTTTATAGCCTGTATGTATATTAACTATCTTCTTTGTAATATTTTGTGCAACTATACATTAAGGACAAGTACCTGTTTATTCGGTAAAAATTAAGTATTCTTGAGCCTGGATGTTTACTCTAGCATTTGTATTTACTGCAAAAACCTAAAAGTATTAGTATTGTATAAAGTACCTCGTTTTCTGAAAATGACAGACAGGATGATCTCGAATTGAGACACAGCGCTGCTGTCTTGTCATTTGGTGGCAAATTAAAGATAGGTACTTAATTGAACTGTAAAAAATTATCGGAAATTTACATCATAGTCGTTTACGTCGTTTAGTCGAATTAAGTACTTACGCTAAATCCTGCAGAGCAGCCATAATATTGACTTTTTTTGCAGAGATAAGAACCTAATTACATTAGAACTTTACTCTAAAATTTCGGTTCTGTAGTTTTAGGTAGTAGTAGGTTCAGTAGTCGGTCCCTCATGACTGAGGATCATGATCTGATGAGCACATTTAATTGTATTACTCATCAAATTTTTTATGGGAAATAGTGCAGTGGTTTTGCGTTGCCTTTTGCGCCTCTCGATTTTTCACTTTACCTCTAATATCTACATGGATCATAGTCATTTACAATTTTAGTTAATGATGTGAAATGTTAATTATGTATATTGTAATAATTTATTTATGGCATTGTCACGTAATGAAGTTATTAAAACATCGCGTGTGTTCATAATAGGATCACACGTGTGTTTTATTACTTAATTACGTACTACTATTGAGTGTATAATTATATTTATATTACAATTATTAATACTTTATGATCCATTCAGAAGAATAACGATGATTGTTGGTTGCTTTCTAATATAATTTACGAGTTATCTGGCTTTTCAGGGGAGTATTGTAATTTTGAACTGACTGACTGACTAGCTCACTGCCCAGCCCAAATCCTTTATTTAAATTTTTTTGAAGCAAATGATATTGTGCATACAGATCTATTTGGTAACGTAACACAGGCAAATAAGTTTAACTACTTATAAATTAATTGGATATTTTCTAGCCTCTATATAAACTCCAGATCACTTAATTTAATTCTCCTCAAGAATCACAGTGAAAAAACGTTGCAATTAGTTCTTGGCTAAATAGTTTTTTTTAATACCAAAAGTTTGCAAACAAGCATGTGGCCCGCCTGATGGTAAGCATCACCGTAGCCTATAGACGCTTGCAATACCGGGGGTATCACTCGCGCGTTGCCAACTCTCCCAACCCCCAGTGGAGCTCTGGAAACCTTACTCACCGTAGGAACACAACATGGCCGAGTCCAATGCTATTTGAGTAACGTGGAGGTCCTTCCCCAGACGGGCTGCTCCGATTTGAGCTGATTATCCGCTGTGCCCTACCTCTCTTAGAGTAATATTGAACAAAAGATTTTTTTGGATCAGTTTTTTTTACTTTCTAATTTTATTTCCATGACACATATCCTATGGTTATTGTTCATCTTGTTATACAATACAACGCAATTTCTTTGCATTGTGGTTTAACCGCAGTGACGTCTATCGGCTTATATCACGGCCAAAAGCTTCAAGATATTTAAATTATATGTTGTATATTAGAAAATGTTATATATTTTGTTTTTTTAATAGTTTTCGCCAAACGTCGACCACCAGCAAGCAGTAAGTGATATCTCGCAAGTATATTGAAACTGACATTATATCAATAGACTTACCGAGTTTATGACTATGTCGTTTCTAACGATTCTGCTATACTGGGGATCGATACTTATGTGCCTACCTAATTGTTAATACAAATAAAAAGTTAGCATTTTTTTTATTTTTCAGGCTTTATTCTATTCATTTGACGATATTATAATATTTTTATATTATTACTTATTTTCAATCAAAAGAGATGATACTATATTATATTTATTTTCTTAAAAAGCAAAGATTGACTGTAATTTTAACTTTTCAAAGGTGCTAAGCTCATTTTTGTAATAGTTAGCCGAATAAAGTGGTAATAGTTAAAAAAAAATACGTTACTAAAGGGCGTGTACCTTTTTAAATAAAAAAAAAGAAAGAAGAATTCTTTCAATAAATATTTTCAAAAATAGGAATGGCTGGCTAGTTGTGCCTAACAACTGTAAAAAATAAGTTTGGGAGTTTGCGCAGTGATTTTTTGCAAAATACCATGAAAGTATCAAAAAATAACTGCTGGAATTATTTCTAGAACAAGTAGAGCACCAAAAGAAATTTTTCGTCTTTATTTATGTAAAACATGTTTAAAATATCATTTTAGATACAGGTTCTCCGAAAGCCAGTGGAAAGCCCATGGATCAAACACATATTATGTGAACTAAATGTATGTGTGTATTTATTTATAAATTAAAATGTACCTACATAAATATTTGATTAAACCATGTGCTTAAACTTTGGAGACAAATAAAATAGATGTCAAATAAAATAAAATAAATTGTGTTCATTCATTTATGTGTTCCCATTTCTTTTATTCCGGTCCCACGGGAATTTCTAAGTTATTAATTCTAACTTTGTCACAGTCGTGTTGTATTGAAATATCATAACTAGGTATGTGAGAATGACATGACCAATACTTATTTGTTCTCTATTTCTCTCTCCTTCGACTAAAGGGAGAGACTAGATCCAAGAAATGGAAGTAGTTTGTTTATTAAAACACATTAAGGATTATTTAGCTTTCTAGAGAACGCCTGCCCGGTTCTGATTTTTCCATACCCCGGGTTAGCTATATGCACCCTATATCCAAGTTGAAGCTATTTAAGTATGTAGGTTTAATGGTTAAACCATGTTATTAATCTACATGTGTACTAATGTGGCATAGCCATTTAGTCCTTTTTGCATGAAAAAGTAACTAACATCTTGAATGGGATACTATTATAGCTATAAATATATGTAAGTAAACATACTTAATAAATAAGTTATTGAACCTGTGACATATATGCGGTACAGATGTCGTTATATTTATTACTTATCTAACAACAATTAGCATATGAAATCAATAACTTCACTGCGTTGGCTTCAGTAACAAAATATAAAAGCATAGTCTATTCAACAATAGATGTCGCTACATAAACTTTGCTTACTACTCGACAACAGATGGCGTTGCATGCTTTAAACTCTGCTTTGATAATTATATTATTATCAAACTATGTCGTTGTCAGGATTGTTAAAATACTATAGACAGTCACAAAATAGGAATTGAACGGGACAAATGTGTTTGAATCGAAATAGAATCGGTTTTTGTTACGTGATTAGGGGGTCTGATTTATTATATAAATCCTTGCTGTCTCCAGAATGTGTACAAACATACAGAACTACAGAAAACGGCAACGTTCCAACTTCCGAGATAGATAATAAGATTCTAGAGCGAATTACTGATGTTATATTCCTGTGGAAAAATCAGCCTATAAATTACACTAACTGGTAAACCTTTTCAGACAAATTTTGACAATATTAAAAAAAGGAAGAGAAATGTAATTTATTAAAAAAATCTTTGTGTAAAATGTAGTTTTATTATAGGTTCGAAAAACTGAATTCATATTTTATAGATGCAGTACAAATTTTACAGAGAGGCGAGGTACCAGGAGTCCAGGAATGTATAAGGAGCGAGCAAGATTAATGGTGGCTCGACGGGCTACAACCGCGGCCTCGCTCGTTTGACAAGCGCAGGTGCGCTATTTTCATAATTGGCCGACCCGATGCGCGCCCTTTCAGCTTTCGGGAAACTTGCGACTACTCATGAAAATTTTAAATAGATACACATCGAAAAAAAAATACAGTCTTCAATTGGAATAAACCTTTTATAAGATTATTCATTTACTACAACAAACATAGCAGTATATCTTTATTTTAAATAGTCCCATCTAAAACTTGATATAAATAACTTACTCAATCCCATTTATTCCCGTTTTCTTTCATTGTTTCATTCTCATTGTAAGTGTTTCATGCATCGTGATATGTCACCGCCTCTGGTATTCAAAAGTAATAATAATTTGACACAATTGACATTATTATGATAAGTATCCATTGTTAGACTTTATGTGAACCTATTTATTTGTTATGTTGAGAATAATCTGTGAAAGTATTGACATTTACAAAGAAAATCATTGGAAATAACTTTGAGTGCCATCTCATGTCGCTAACATAATTACATCTTACATAATTTGAAATAAAATAATAGTATTTCGAAACATCTATTGATCTAACCTTAGAATAACTTCCTCTCTGGCAGTGGAGTTCGGACGGTTTGGAAAATTTTGACTTTGACAACGAATCCTCCTGATGAACCTGATAAATTTTATGAACCATCTGATCATGAAGAACAAATAAAAAGTTTAGGACATATTGAAATATTTTTTTGCTATCTTTTCTGTACAATAACAAATACCAAATTATTATCATTCCAAAATGAAAAAAATATGGGTATAAATGGTATATAAAATGGAAAAAACATTTTTATTTTATTTAACAGTTTTACACGTCGTCGAGGCCATCGATGTGATGGCGCCATTTTCTTCTCTCATTTGCTCTACAGGAAAAGATTTTTTTCCAACATACATACCATTTGATAACGCCAAGACGTTAAAAACATGTAAATCAACTAGAACTACAAACAAATTATGCACATACCCATTTAAACTGGATTAAACTTAATTCCAACATATCCCTTACGTGGACACGAAAATCTGATGTAACTCACCTTACAAACTATTAATCACCACCGACCCTAAGACCTTGTTCAAGTTACGCTTAAGCAAGGCCGAGAATCTTAAGCCCTGCATCTGTGCCAAAACTAACGATCTATGTTGAACTCAAAAAAATAAGCCCCCATCTTCAAATCACCCGAAATTAAAACAATTCGATCGATTCAGTTACATTTTATTGTGGAAAATATTAATAAGATTTTACTGTAAGTTTTTATAAATCTTTACATAGTATAAAATGAAGTCGCTCTGTCTGTCTGTCTGTCACTATGTATGCTTAGGTCTTTAAAACTACGCAACTTATTTTGATGCGGTTTTTTTAAATATAAAGAGTGCTTCAAAAGGAAGGTTTATAAGTATAATACATACCAAAATTACCAAGGAAGCGGGCGGAAGCAGAATACGCAATTGAAGTTGCGCGGGTTTCGCTAGTAATCAGATAAACGAAATTGCAACTTATTGAGACAATAGTTTTAATAAAAGAGCTTAATATTGTGAAATTAAATAGTTGTCATCGTTTTGCACGAAAACTTGAGAGAAAAAAAACAGAATAGTATTTAATTTTAAATAAATAAAATATGAAAGAAATCACCAAAAATTTTACATATTTTCACATATTCCCACAAAAACAGGAGACGTAACGAGTAGTACTAGTTAAATTAATTATGTACGCATTGTCGAGATGATTTTAATCCCTTTCGAATGTTTCCAAAATCAGCCCCCATCCAAAAAATTGTGTAACTGAACGAAAGCATTGAAAGCAGGAAGGGCCATGTCAAAAATTACTATTATGCCCTGACATAATTAATGAACTGCTTATTCAAATACATTTAAAACTATTATTCATGCCGTTTACGTTTGTGATGCCGACCGTTTCTCTGAAAGGTCCTAATGTTATTAATTAAAAACTTCACCTTATGCGATTTTTAAATAGTTCACAGTGAGGTGTAACGAATGGTAAGGGTAAATAATTTTTTGTTGATAATAATTGCTCTTTCATTGAATTTTGTTGACCCGAAGTAACGAAGTAGGTCTATCGCTTTTGTTACCAATAACAAGGAACAGCCCAACTCTCTCACTGCCTTAAATCACGTTTAAATACTTAATACATTTGTAATTTAAGTTATAAAACTATTAAACTAGAGACATTCTTATTCAACGTATGCATGAATTTGAATGGCAGGAGACACAGTGGAGTGTCAAACATATGTAGAAGAACAAGTAGAGGGACTAATAGCATATTAGTGACTTACACATATACATACTCGATTAGTCGATGGTCGAGTTCCAAATAACCATTCTTTGAAATCTATAATGTGGATTTGGAATGGTGATTAAGGTAAGGAAGGTAAGCTTAGACGTAAGAGGTTTGCATGAGATTTGATCAGTAAATGTTGATATGATGATGATATTAATCGGTATTTATGTAGGCACACAAACTTGCTTATAGGGAGAAATAGTAGCCATGGATAGACAAAGAACAAGGGAATGCAAGAATCTCAGTAGCTAATCCAATAATAATAGTAGGTATATCCATATGTAACATCACAACAAAAAATATCAACGAGCCTACTAGAAAATGTTTTTGGCAAAACAGACTTGCCGTTGATATAGAGCCAATCGGGATGACCTCCCATCCCTATAATATATTATAAAAATAAACCTTAAGTATAGATTACAGAGTTCATATTACAATGTCTGAATTATTCGATCTAGCGATGTTTTTTTCACAATTTCTTTTGATATTTTTCGCCATTCGTCGACTGGATTCTGTTACCCGGGGAATGTTGGGAAAGCGACTGCTGGCTCGCTCTTAGAAATTGAATTGGATAATATTTTTTCTGTATTTTTTACTCGATACAATATAATGTTAATAGTTTGGGATACTTTTCTGGTGGCATAAAATGTGCACATAACATGTGATGAACCTTAAACTCGCAATTGTGGATCTTGTATTGTATAGTATTTTTTATTATTATGCATAATATGTATATTTAAAAATGTTTCCAAGTACCTATTAGACGTTATCTGGTACAAAGAATATCACGTTAATGCAGTATATTGTATAACTACTGTGAAAGTTACTTTACTGTCAACTAAAAAAGGGGCAACAATTCCAATTTTGTTATTGCAAATGGCCTCTTTGCAATATTCTCATCAATAAGGGTAGTCGAACAACTAGTATATTGCACTTGCATATCGAAATCCCATTGCAACATCGCACTGCAAACTTTTAATCAAGTCCTAGAGAAACGATTTACTACGGTCAAAGAATAAAAATATTTTTGTCAGAGGTTGCAGTACATACATTTATCTATTGGCTCTTACTTTAGCTAGTCCACCACTTTTTAATTACTTTAAATCGAATATATTTTTGCAATGAAAAATTACACCTTCCCGCCCCAAGTGAATTCGAAATTTAAAACGAATTTTATGGTTAGTGGAACCATAACAACTGTAACAAAAATTATTTAGAATTACATTTTTGGTCTATACCTACCTAGAAATGCGTGAAAATGAAACAAACGCTTTTTTGTGTTTGAAATGGTTTGTGATAACATAATAATAAATAAAATAGTTTGTGATCGACACATATTTATTTCTCGAATCTGAACTATTTTAAACCAGACCATTTGTTTGGAGTTTTTGGAAGTGAGTGTTGAAGTGCCTATTTAAACTTAATCTCTGAATAAACGGTTTAATTTTATTTCGGTATATTTTTTATCCTACAGTAAATTACCTATTTGAAACATCTAAAATACACACCACTATTTAATCTTTGCCGTAGCATGCCGCAGTCCTGTGCGCCCGCCGCGGGCAGCACACCATTAATCACTAGTTTTAGTTGCACACTCTGCACACCACACTGGAACTGCCTACACACACATATCTAATATATAGGATACAATATACAGTATTTTAGTTACAAAGTCACCTTTACACATTGGTATTGCAATAGACGTGAAGTATCACTATTTCATAAAATATGAAGGAAACTCGTGAGATTTTTGGATCTCAGACAAATTTAAAATTTATGTAACAATCCACGGAACAACAGTAGCTTTATTATCTCATTTGATAAGGATAAAGTCTAAAGGATAAAGACTATCGCATTGGGAGGCACTGGGTATATACTCATTTGGATGTGCCCATTGATTAAAGCGTAATGGTTTTCTAAATAAGATCTCTGTATTTCTAATCTAAGTTTTTCACTGTCTCTAATCCCGACTCTAGATTCGCGGTTAGCCGAGAAAGAATTACAAGACAAAGGAAAAATTAGACGACGTACGGCTCTATAAGCTTTCGTATTTTCTTAACCTCGCAAGTGTCTGGACTGAAATGTTTTTTATTTATTTATATTTTGACTTAAAAAACCCTGAACGCTCGTGCCGACCACTTGGAATATCGAGACCCCAAATTCAGTCACCCATTCTAAACTCCTCTGAAGTCATACTTTTGTTCGATTACTAATTTGATGGCCTAAAAAAATTTAACTATAAATAGGTATTAATAGTTCAAAATACTCGACTTTATACTGAAAATTAAAAATAACCATCATTGCATAAAATCTCAATTCCATTAACATTTAACTAAGATTAATATAGCACTTACATAATCAAATTTAATTAGTATCATCTACTAATGAGGTACTTATTAGCATTGATACATCGTACGGTTATATTCATTGCATGCCAACATTGCCACCCACGTGTGTTGTACTGTAGTTTCATCACTCGACAGAAACATTCATTTAATTAAAAGAAACCCGAAGGCGTCTCTACGCATGAACACGCATGTTAAGCAATGCAAACCTTAGTCAGTATTTTGATACGTTTAAAACTGAAGCTCTGTGTTTCAGGTTTTGAAAAATTTACTATAATGTCTAAGAAAGCCGGCAGATAGTTGTCTGTAATGAAAAATCTAGATACCTAATGCAATCACACTTTTCCAAAAATTATCATTGGAAATTAGGATATATAAAACATTTCGTTTAGAATTTTCTTCGGTTATGGGTGAACATGGACAGGCCCAATTGCTTACCCAGATGAACTTAGCTGGACTGTCCTCCTCTGTGATGAAAACCTTTATATGACATACACGCATACATACAAAAAAAAATTGTTAACAAAAGTTCCAAAAATCAAACTACTATAATGAAATAATTCAGAAAATAATTATAATTTTATTATTCTTAACCTGACAATTGGCATGATTGACGGTACTTACTATGACGTTGTTAGTTGAACAAGGGTTGAAGTGCTGACTCATTATTAAGGGAGCCAGGATATCGAACGGTAGTTAACGGTTCCCAATGCCACCATATGGAGTTCGGTTCGATCTATATATAATAATATGTTCTTTATCAACTTAAACCGTTCCCGGTTTGATTTCCAGGATAAAACCTATGTGTTAGTACATGTTACAAACTATCTGTATAGCAAATTTCAAAGCAAAACCTCAAAGCAATTTTTACATATAAAAAAAAACCTAATTAATATCCATGCAACCAACCATTCATCGTAGATTGAATTTGACCTCAAATTGGAAAAAAACTCTTCATCTAGTTCCAAAGTCAAAGGTCATTGCACTCTAAAATCATAATAATTCTGGTAAAGCCAAAACAGAAGCCTTAGTCATTAAGGATAAAACTGCGAAAAAAAAATAACAATGAAGAAAAAAAGTTTCACAAAATAAAAAATATTCTCATAGAAATCGTTCCGGCACATGCAAATAATACAGTACTTTTGCAATGATATATTACCTTCATAGAACAAGGGTGTATCCATTGTTAAGGCATTTATACAACCCTTTTTGCAAATTTTTGACTACTGCTTACTTCTGTTCCAATTATTTTCTTTTGCCAAATAATTTATGGCTGTATAGGTGGTCTACAATGCACCAAAGGTTTTGCAAGTCACATGCCATTGTAGGTCAGTTAGATGCTACCCTATGTCGATACCATAATGGCGGCGTCTTGGCAGCGTTTCTTAAACTGGTGTTGCATATTCTCTTCATTTCATCTCTCTCCAATATTTATTTTTATTCACAATGTTGATGGTTTTTTGAAACGAACCAGAAAAATGTATTGTCTGGTGTTATGTAAAAATAGTAGAATCTCACCTGTACACGCTAGTAGGTAGCTATAGGCAGATGGCGCCACACTGCAACCTCCAGTTTATAATTATGAAAAATGTTGACTCTACTACACTTTCTTCCTCAGTTGGAAGAACACTCGGCTGGAATACCAGGGTTGATGTATGTAAAAGTAAATATCGATCTGTATTAGATAAAAAAATAACTTTTTTGTAATCGTAAATAAAGTGTATTATATTTTTTATTGTGCCATTTACGTACCTACAAGGAAATTAAGAGAAATAATTGAGGTCTAAGTTCAGGCATTGTTCACCTCAATCACCTATAAAAACCTATGAATAATAAAAAATATAAAGTACGCGTCTCACAAAGAATCCAGTTTGAGCACTGCTGCTAAAACGCCTGGCATTTTCGACAATGGCACGCTAATGATAGTCTTAACATTCAAATCGCCCACGCTCGCCTTTGTCTCCAGAAACACCAAGTTTTTCATTCGCACAGCCATTTTTCAAGCAGCACGATACAAACGGCCAAATAAAAATTGCCACAAAAATGATTGAAGGATGTAGGTCAACGGGTTATGTCTTGAATAGCTTGGCTTATACGTTGCGACATTACTTTTAAAAGGGAGGTTGATAGGTTCATGGGCATCAGTTGTTTTGCTACTGAGTCGTTAATTAACGAGCATAGTTTAAGTTATGAATATTCTTTTAAAGATTTTTACTTTAGTCTTTAGGCACAGATAACAGTTTAAAATTTCGCAGTTAATTTTTAAAAATAGAATTGTTTCTTCTTTAGCTAACAATAAATACACTGAACTTTCTTTGATTAGTT
The DNA here is from genome assembly GCA_905163395.2 of Endotricha flammealis. Taxonomy (NCBI): domain Eukaryota; kingdom Metazoa; phylum Arthropoda; class Insecta; order Lepidoptera; family Pyralidae; genus Endotricha; species Endotricha flammealis. The sequence goes on along the minus strand of LR990860.1, from coordinate 5,256,347 downwards.
TTTTTGATGCAAAAGAGATTTCACAGTCTGTCAGATTAATTGCGAAAAATTATACAAAAACTGTCAATTTATCTGAAAAAGGACTTTGAATAAGACCAAAGTAAGGATCGAAATTCCTATAATTCTTCATTGTCCTAAATGATTTTTTTGTAAATAAATTCAATGTACAGACAAACTTTTTTACATTTTTATTATATTGTTTACCAGCTTTTCCCCGCGGCTTCGCTCGCGGTTAATTTTATGACATCTCTCCCATAGCGCGACTTGTGGCGCCATCTGTTGGTCGATAGCCCATCCCATACAGCGCCCTCTATAGTAGAAAAAACATTTTCCCATTGGAATGACATACTTTCACGGGATAAAAAGTAGCCTATTTTGTTGGGCTCTGTACCCCTGACAATATACATACAAATTTTGATAATGATCGGCTGATTAGTCAAGCCGTGAAGGAATAACAAACAAACTCACTTTCTCATTTATAATATTAGTATGAATATGAATTAGTATGAAGTATGATGATTTAACTTTATTGACCACAATATAGTGTATTCTTTGCAACGTTGAAATGCAGAAATTCCCGAATTCTGTTTTATATTTTTTGCTACCTATCTAGAACTTATTTCAATTTCAATTTCAATTTCAATATTTATTGCGTTCCATACAGTATGTAAGTTGTTACAGAAATGATTTAAAAGTACACATTATGGGCCCTTGTCGGGCATAGCAATTAGGAGAGAGGAAGGCGATTTAAATTAAATAGAGATTATAAATTTTAATATTTGTTCATTTCATTATATTATTCGAATATAGTCTTTTAGTGACACTTAAACTACTCGTCAGTAAAACAGAGGTGAATTTACATACCATTACCAACTTTACTTACGACAGAATATAAACTCTTAATCTAGAAAATGTGAAATGATTTAGTATTCATTTTGAACTTCCAAAGAATTTTACCATTTCCTTAGCAGTACCGAAATAGTCCGCTATGGATGACGAACGTGACGTCGCAACCGTGTGACATACAGTCTATTAATCACGAACGAACACAGAATGAACTAAATATAATCACATTACGACTATCTTAACTCAGTTCATTAACAAATGTTTTGTTTACACGAAACTATAAATAAATGTGACGGACAATATTATTTTTAGGTATGCTTTTGAAAAAGAATTTAGGTTATCGTCAGTTGTTTTTGTTCACAACTTAACAATTTACATAAAAGTAGGTATCTTATAAAATATACTTTTTTTATTATTATTTTCAGCCAGTTTTTGGTCTCAACCATGTATCTATAATACAAAGGTCATTGACTCATTCATTAGATACGACATTTCGTTCAGTATTTTAGTAGTAGCGAGTAGTATGAAGATATTCCTGAATGGCTTTTGTAGATATAATATTTTTCGCATTTCTTATTTAAACATTTATAATTTTTATAAACAGAATTATGACAAAAGCTACGCAAACTACGTAAACGTAAAATAAATAAAGATTGTATTTTTAAAAAGATCGTGTGAATCTTTCGTACATCATTAACAACAAACGTCTAAACTGCATTGTATTGTCGGTGTGAAAATGGAAAAATCGTCTGTCTGTCTGTAGACGTATCAATGGTACAATTTCACGCGCCATAAAATATCTCTGAATCCCGAAAATCTCGAATCGGAGAAAACGAATCGACCCGTTGTCGGCCGTATCGAATAAAATAAATCGATTCATTTCAAAAACGATTTTATTATTTTTTGACAGGGGATTGACTGAGGGGTATTGATGAAATCCGTCTACGGTTTTTAGTGAAAAAAATGGATAAGTTTTTTACACTCATGTTAACTAACAGTACAAAATAAGGATTGTTATTTTTTTAAGGGTAGCAAGGAACTTGTACATGTTGTATAATATGGCAATACATTTTAATATTGTACAGATTTATTATTGAGTGTTAAATATTTTTTTCTAGTCTTACAAAAGAGATCTAAAATTTCTTCGGGTGGAGAAATGTATTTTTTTTGTTATCTAATCAACGAACAGTAAGCTTTAGTTATCGAATAAAAGTACAGTGTTAATACCCTAATCCCTAGTGGCCGAGTGGTCATTCTCCCCTAATCTAGTAGAGCTGTGCCAATCAACACCCGAATGGGGGAGTGAGGTCCTGAGGGATCCAGGGGACAGTTAAAACGGGGTGTCAAAAAGCGGGAGTCAAAATGGACGCAAAAATCTCTTGAGGGTGAGGAATGCATGCTATTTTAAGGGTCTATGTCTATGTATAAAACTATATACCTACAAACTTTTGAATTTTCGCGTTTTAATATTTAAAGTAAACTAATAGCGAAATTAATATTAATTCCATCATATTAGTGATACGACATATGAATGCTGGTCGTAAAGCGATAAACAGTTTCAAAGTATGATTGCGTCAGTAATATACCTAAGTAAAAATCTTAATATAAAATCGAAAAGTTGGTTTGTTTTGTAAAATGTTGTTGAAAGAAAGAATGAAAAATTTTGTTGGTTCTAAACTATACATTAACTTAAATCTAAAATGCCTTATTCTAGATAGCACCAAAATGGAGGCACTAAATTTCACGTCGAAAATGAGTCCGTGCGTAACGCAGATTTTCAGCGATATATCAAAAATAAGCTGGATTAATAAACTTATCGAAATTCCCATGGCAACGGGACAATCCCATGGTAGATAGCATATTGTAGAATCGTAGGCGAAACTGAAGCTTGTAAATTAAAATATACTCAAACTAAGTATACCTATTGTTTTTACCTTCCAAGGTAATTTACCAAGTTCTAAATCAAATGTAAAATACCTATTTCAATTTAATTACTGCAAATATACACCCTCTTTTGTCATTGGTGATTAATTCTATTGGATTGTTTTCACTTTTAACCAAAACTTTTAATCACTTCAGGTAATAATGACTGGCTGCCCTCCGGTCAAGGTTTTAATTAATTGTGAAAGTGCCCAGGGACGCTACACAGTCCATTAAGCTAGGGATTTATAACTGTGGTAGAGAATAGCCGTTTTTCCACGACCCTCCTGCTGAAATCCCAATAGTTCAGTGTTGACCATTGAACAACAGGGAAATATCTTGATACTTTTAAAATTATATGATAAATAATATTTAGGCTTTTGTCTATATAATAGATGATTCCTTAGACTCAGTTCTGTGGGCCTTTTTGTAATTTTAGTGGCTTAAAAGTGTAAAAAATAGAAACCAGATAATAATTTGTGGATTACTTAATCTACATTTACTTTTAATGTGTCTGCTTTGCAAAACGCAGTAGCAAAATTATTTATTACTAGCTTTTTTGCCCGCGACTTCGTTCGCGTGAAGTTCCGGATCCGTTCCCATGGGAACCACATTTTCGGGAAAAGCTATAGCCTATGTCACTCCCTGATAATGTAGCTTTCTACTGGTGAAAGAATTTTTGAAATCGGTCCAGTAGTATCGGAGCCTATTCAATGCAAACAAACAAAGAAACAAACAATCAAATCTTTCATCTGTGTTATTAATCCCATTCCAATTTATTTATTGCATTGCAGGTGAATTTTATTTTTGATTCCTTATTTAGGTACCAACCTAATTTTTTATATTTTAAATTGACAATCGTAAAATAATAACAAAATTAGGTTGTTCATATTAAAAAAATGTGACTTTTACATGCGACTGCTTAAACATATTTTTGTAAAAATATTTAACAGAGACTGCTTTATTTCGTAAAGTTGTTTTTCGAGTTTGATTAAATTGTAAGCAGAAAATTAGTAGGTAGGTAAAATCTTTTGAATTAAGAGTAAGTAGGTTCAAAACCTCTCAGTTGTAGTATAATAGGAACTTTTGTTTTATTCAGCCGATACTCGTACCTACAGAAAGGGTCCGAATGATCCGGGATAAGTGTTGACATTTAAATTTAATTAAGGTGTAATTAAAAAGTAAAGTGATAAATATTATTTTATTAATTACTAGCTTTTTGCCCGCGACTTTGTCTGCGTGAAGTTCCGGACCCGTTCCCGTGGGAACCACATGAAATTTCGGGAAAAGCTATAACCTATGTCACTCCATGATAATGTAGCTTTTTACTGGTGAAATAAATTTTGAAATCAGTCCAGTAGTTTCGGAGCCTATTCAATTCAAACAAACAAACAATCAAATCTTTCCTCTTTTTTTCTTTATAATATTAGTATAGAAGTATAGAAAATCAATATAGTTTTTATTTTAAAAACAGTGAGTTTGATAAACGTTTTGACTTAATCGCACTTAAAGTTTCAAGTTATTAGACTTCTTCTTCCTTAATTAGACAATAGTAGCATGTTTTAATGTGTCATTAAAATGGATGATGAATGGGACTCCTAGGATCCTTAAGATTGACTAGATAATATTTATTTATTTTATTTTATGTAAATATTTATAATGTAATTTTGTTTTATTTAGTTTTATTGGGATGACAATAAAACTTATTAGTTATATACTTACTAAACAAAAATTTAAAAAAAAAACTCAATATAAAAATGTAGTCTAAAGAGGTGTCAGCATACACATCCACGCCTATTTTATACGCTCTGTTAGATAATTAAATTACTTACGAGGCAAATGCTACACCGACATAGCACAAGTCTTAAATTTAGAAGAAATATTTTTTTATTAACATTGAAAATGTTTTTTCGTTCGCTCAAGTATAGATTCCCCCATTTTCGCAGAAAGTGCGACTTGTCCGTGATACCCTGAGGTTTAGGGCCACAAGTACGTATGACCGCTCAAAAGACGCGGAATTTGAAGGGCTTTAAGAAGATGTAAAAAGTATTTTGGAAAAGTCAAAAACTTTTTTGGAAATCGAAAAAAACGACATTTTTCGACCGAAAAATCGTGTGTTTTCACAGAAAATTCCTGGTATCTCGAGGGGGGGGGGAGTATTTCAAAAATTAAAAAAAACACCTCGGTATTGAACCAAGGAATATTTTCAGTCCGACGGATGGAAGGGACGTTGATGTTTAAGCTTTCACTTCTGCCGGCACTCCCGGAGTGCAACCCGTCCTTTCGTTGTTCTATAATAGGTAGATTCCTTTTTAATGCCCTTTCAAGTCGTGTAGAGCACGAGATCTGTAAATTTTTCATAAGTTTTTATTTATTTTTAAATAGTGACAAATAATTTCAGTGTATCCACAACCATTTTGCTTTCAATCTCATGCATGCGTTAGTCTGATTAAATTTCGCTACAAAATTGATGGCAGTTGCTAAAAGGTCGTGCCTTTCACACCTAATATAGAACTAGTTTACTCATTACATGTTACAAAAAAAATTCTCTAAATAGAAACGGAAACGATATGTGTAACGCGTTTGTATACATTTTGTAATGACAGTCAGTGAACAGCTTTGTAAAAAAAGAAGCCAAGTTTGTATATTGTATATAACGTATTATAATTATTACATCAATAAAGCTTATATTTCGTACATTGTATTATAACTATCTCTTACTACCTACAATTTCACCACTTGGTAATAAAGTTCCGAATAGGCTATTTGCCAATTAAGAAACAACAATATATTCTGTCAAACACCTAGACATCATTTACAATGAGAGTGTCATGGCTGTTATAACTATAATAATATAATTATTCTGTATGAAATAAATAAGCTAATCTAGAAACTACCACCGTTTCGGAGACAAAGCAAAATGACCACGGGTAAAAGAAATGGCGTAAGAAAACCGGTTACGGCATTTTTTGTCCATCAGATATTTGATTTTAAAATATCCAATTTTTATAGAAAAAATAATAATAATACACGTATGAAAAAAAAAATTCGCGGTGTGTCGTATCAATAATAATGTTGCGTTACACTAAAAATAAAATAAAAAACAGTACCGATAAAAATGAGCAGACCAGCCCCCTTACTCTTTAAGATAATTCCGCACGATCGCCATTGGATTGTTAATTTTTGGTACTCTTTACAGCTAAACTAGCGCTAACTAAATACTAAACTAAATTAAATCGGATTGTATGCTAACCAAATAGTTAGTAAAGTTAAAAATTTCAATGGTACAAATTAGGATTTGCTGTTAATTTTGCATTTGAAATTATACAGAATTGAAATTAAAATCGCGATTGCTATGCAGAGTAACCTAGCAGTTCGATAAAAATGAGCAGACCAGGGTGCCAACCACAACGTCTTATAGCAGTATTATTTTAATATTACATCGAGTTTTCGTACCACAAGGTCTATATAACAAGCTTGAAACAATGTTACTTTTTTCAGCAATTTTGGTGACGTCACCTCTATTTCGTTCATTCAATTCGTGACTTTTGGCAACTAGCAATTATTGTTGCTCGATAAAAATGACCAGACCATTTCGATCTGACGAAATAACCTATTCGGAACTGGTGAAATTTATTAGAGCTCCTAATTGTTGTAGGGATTTTGGTTACTTACAATTGTGAACTTCTCGTGTCTTTGATGAATAAGATAATATTATTATTCGTTGAAATCATCGATCGTGTCATGCCGTGAAGTCAGCAAGAGCTTTAGTAGGCCATTTGTAAGCCTTGGATTATACTGGATCCCTTGACCTACTATTTTCAGACAGACACAAAAAACAAATTACGGTAAAGCATATTTTAATTAAAATAATGATATTTAATTTCATTTATTTAATACGAATACAAACTATATTATTATAGGTCCAAAAAGTAGTAAAAACTAATGTTGAGTTAAAGTGTATGACATTATTTGATTCATTAACATTGTCCTGAGTATATTCTTTTTTATTGTCTCATAGCACAAACAGGCTTATCTTGGAACGTTGCACCGTGTGAATTGTGTACAATTTTATTTTATTTACGCCAAATTACTTAATTACAATTCTAAATGAGACACAATAATTTGTTGAAATCTGAGAAAGACTTTTCCTTTAGATACTAAAGAGAATATTAATAAAGTAAATGTGGTCGAAAATCAATGTTTTAAAATGCTAACCTCTTTCATAATAAAATCCTCTATAATAAAACAGTTTTGAAGAGAGGTAGGGCACAGCGGATAATCCGCTCAAATCGGAGCAGGCCTTCTGGGGAAGGACCTCCACCTTACAGAACATCGTAGCCAAATAACATTGTTCTCGGCCATGTTGTGTTCCTACGGTGAGTAAGGCCTCCAGAGCTCGATTTGGAGGGGTTGGGAGGGTTGGCAACGCGTGAGTGATACCTCCGGTATTGCAAGCGTATAAGGCTACGGTGATGCTTACCATCAGGCGGGCCGTATGCTTGTTTGCCATCTTTGTGGCATAAAAAAAAAGTTAATTTCATCCGTCTGCCATTGTATCCGTGTGTATCTCCTTGCGTAGGTGCATACCAACATATGCCAGGCCGAGGCGCGTCCGCGGCCCGCAGGCGGCCCACGGGCGGCCTGTCAAACAGCAGGAGTCCCCCGGTTAAATTGAAAAACAATCTCCCACCATTTTCGCTCGCCGAACGTAATAAATCTATGTACAAAAATTCTACACGTTATTTATGAAATCTATCCAGCGCGGCAGATCTATCGGATTGCAGTGTCGGACACGAAAAAGTATAGAGTGATATATTTTATTCAAATTCAAAACTTTTATTTAGAAAGTAGGTCTTTCACACACACTTTAACACAATAATATTTTTTTTATGTAATCTTATCTATAAAATTAATTCTCATGTATTTATTTTTATTCACAAATTATACGTAAGAAGATGACAAGAAGAAGAACGTCGGCAACTTTGCTATAAGGCAGCTGTCTTCCTGTTTTGGTACAATATAAGAAAGTAGTAAATCTGTAAGCTAATAATTATGTGGCTGAAATTAAAGAAGACATTATAAAGTCATTACATGATTTTTATAAATTTCATAATCTTCACGCTAAAATAAAATGCATTAAAATTTTCATGGAAAATTAAGCAATATTTTGCAGGTTATGTAAACCATATTGTTTTAAATGTAAAATTTTATGACATTATCTTCTCTGGCCTATTAAGGAGATAACTACTTATTATGTTAACTTTCCCTCATCTGAGTAATTTTGCGTAATTATTATCAAAATTGTGTTAAATTGAACATCTTGTACCACTTGTATATTATGTATATGGTTACGTAGTAACTCGTAAGTATAAAAAATAACGTTACTTTGCCGATAGAGTTGTTGATGATGGACAACCATCATCATAGAAAAATATTGTCAACAATATAGATAAGTGCAGATAAGTTACAGTTTCCTGATTTTACGTTTAAACTACATTTTCATTAACAAACACGTCATTTACATAAAACATACTGTAAAACCATATTCCGTCAATAAATCTTTCTTTTCGTTTTATTTCATTAGAAATACAATACGGAGCATGAAAATCTTTTTCAGGCTGTCAATGTGAGAGGAGACTGATCGGTGACTGCGCTGCCTGTCCGCTGTGCTGATGGGTCTCACTTCTGGACTCCATTACTCTTAACATCAGACGGGGTGCAGTCAACTTGTTTGGCTATATAAAACAAAAAATGCTGTATTGTTCGAATGCAATTAATATTGAAAAATATATAAAGGCTATATCGCTGGTCAAATAACTTTGGCCTGAAGTGTACCAATCCGATGTGGCTATTGTGGAATTAATTGCATTAATCATAGTCAGTGACAGCTATTACATTTTTGGTGCTCGACTTTTGACTACGAGCGAGCCTACAACACGACAGACCAAGTTTCATTTGGAATGAAACAATAGAACAATATTGAATTGAAATAAAACTATTAATATATTTCATCTGTCTATTGGGGATTAAAAATACAACTATGAAATTAGAAAGAAAGGAAAGCGTTTATTTATTCATTACTGCACATTAGATAACTAGACGATGTTAAAAAATCATTGCTGATACCAACTGTCGTCGATAGATGATAACAGTTTAGTCATACGACTAATACGCTATACAGCGTAAAAACACTGACTCAAGCCACTCCACATGAAAAGAAGAAAAGGGAAATGTTTTTTTGAAATAATTTAAATGTACTTGTTTATAAATTGCTAAATGACAAAACAAAAACCGGGTAAGTCCGTGTGTCGACGTAAGTTGTAGGACAAATTTACAAATACTTTTTGTGAGACGAATTAACTTTGGGACAAATCCACAACAACCCAGTGTTACGTAACATTGGGTTGTTGTGGATTTGTGCAGATATTGATCAGCTGCGATTTGATTGTTGCATTTAATTTTTTCATTTCTATGTTTTCATAAATAAATAGTAGATTTTACAACATGTGCACAAAACGAATCATTTCTATCCGAGACTTTTCTAATGTGAGTAATGTCGAGGATAGAAATGGTTTTGTGGACGAGTTATAAACTCTGCTTTTCACTTCGATTGCGAGGAAATAAATAAATAAAGGCACGAAAAACAAGACCTGTTTCCCCTTTCCCGCCGCTTTTTTTTTTATCTTACGACATTGAAATTAGGCTTGGGCTGCAGACCTATACAGCCTACTATTAAATTAATTTTTTTAAATTAATTAAATAACCTTACTTACTTACTCCAATGGCTCAGCGACCCAAAGTGAGTCTTGGCCTCCGACACAAGAGAACGCCATTTCTTCCGATCTTGAGCCATGCTTCGCCAGTCTCCAGCTTGAAGTTCGCGGAGATCGGCTTCCACGGCGTCGCTCCAGCGGTATCTGGGGCGACCTACTGGTCTACGGCCAATGGGTTTTCCCACATACGCCTTCTTAGCCCCACGATCTTCACCCATTCTCTCCAGGTGGCCCAGCCATCGGAGTCTGTGGCCTTTGGCCTCTCCCATAATATTGTGGTCGGCCAACAGATCTTCTACCTCTAGGTTTTTGAGGATCCTCCAAGTGCCATCGGATCTTTGTCTGGCTCCGAACATTCTCCTCAGGATCTTCCGCTCTGTCACAAGCAATTTGTGCTCCTCCTTTTGTGTCAGAGTCCAAGTCTCGCATCCGTATAGCAGTATTGGCCGTATGACCGTTTTATAAATACGGATTTTGGTGTTTCTGCTGAGAAGCCGGGACTTCAACACCTTGTGGAGGGCAGCACTGCACCGGAGGGCGTTTTGTGTGCGGATATGGATTTCTCCAGCTCGGGTGTTACAATCTGTGATGGTAGAGCCTAGGTATTTGAAATTTTGAACACCTTTATATGTGGAATCTCCAGCATGCAGGTCTTTTCTTGGGGCGCGCAAGTTTTTGTAGCGCTTCATGTGAACATACTCCGTCTTTTCAGTGTTTATCCTAAGCCCCACCATCCGAGCCTCCGCTTCCAAGGTCTTGACCGCCATTGCAACCTCCTCCTCAGTCTGTCCAAGGATAGCCAGGTCATCTGCGTATCCAATAATTTTGTGCTTTCCAGTTCCATCCAGCACCAATCCAAAGTCCAAAGCCAAGACTCTCCGGATGATGTGCTCCAGAACCAGGTTGAACAGCATGGGTGACAACGCATCTCCTTGTTTCAGTCCCGTGACAACCTGAAAATCCTCGCTCAGCCTGCCCTCTATCCGAACCTTCATCCTGCTCTCCCTTGTAGCGACTTCGACCATATTAACGAGTTTCCTCGGTATGTTGAAGTTCCTCAGGATAGTTATAAGGGCATTCCGATCGATGCTGTCATATGCCTTGGTGAAGTCCACAAACAGCGCATGAATGTTCTGTGCGTATTCCCATTTCTTCTCCATCAGCTGTTTCAGAGTGAAGATTTGGTCCACAGTGCTGCGATTGGGTCTGAAACCGCACTGATAGTCGCCAAGAATAGCTTCCGTGTACGGCTCTAATCTTTTCAGAAGCACGTAGGATAGTATTTTGTAGGCTGTGGGGAGTAGGGCTATGCCACGGTAGTTTGTGCAAAGTTTTTTGCAACCTTTAATTAAATAACCTACCGTACTTAAATTTAAATTTTAATATCTTTTATGACTTAAAAAACACATAAGGCAAATAAATAAAGTATATATTATAAAATAACAAATTCTATCTTTGAACTTTTTATTGAGTTTGGCTGTATGGCTCATTTCCTTTGCCTTAATATAGATACATTTATGAGTAGATACGTTTTTGCCCTTGTGCACAAAATTCGATTTTGTGCAGCCTATATCCTGCGCAAATAAGGATTTTCTGAGCATGAGAAGTGAAAATTATATTTTGATCGTCGACTATTACTCGGTAACTAGTAAAGCCTACTTGGCCGTGATAGTTTTCCGTTTAAATTCACTTTATGGACTACTACCATGACTTTTTTCAATTTATTTCTAACACAATTATCAAGTCTGTTTCACAGAGTTAGTCTGAGTGAAAAAAGCTGCAAACTGTGCCAACATAAAGACTTCTTTGGACGCACATATTTATGAAATAAAGTTCATCAGATGATTTTGGCTACTTTAGATGCTTCATCTATCTGACGCTAACTGTACATAAGAAGTGTTGACTGTTTTACCATCGATGATTCGCTATCGTATCCTCTAGTATAAAAAATCCACCACATAAAAAAATCTATGGAAAGTCCAACACTATTAATATAATTTTACATTTAAGCGTTCATCGTCAAAGGGTCGATTAAAATTTTATAAGCATCTTCCATTAAGCTAATGGCCGTCTCTTGTAATGACTCTATCGCAGCGATTTTCCATACCTTAATGGCGAGACATTTTAAAGTGGATTGAAAATATTTGCACGTTATATTATATTTGACGTATTATGTTCATATTCTTTGGAAATTAATAGTATTTTAATGCAATAATTTTCAATAAATTCAAAAGATTCTTGAAAATAGGTAGCGGAAGCTAGCTTTCTGGTACCTAGTATCTAGTAACAAACACCTTAACACAAATAAACAGAAAACCAGGTATCCATATTTGCGGACTTGAGAGGGTAAGACTGCATGGTAAACGACTAATACGACTTTTTATCTTCGATATAAAACTGAAAAACGATAGCACATTCTCTCCATTTCGATGAGTAGTTAAGTACCGGCCATAAGATTGCACGTTGGTCAGTGTGGCGACTGCCTTAGTTCTCAAGTTACGTCTTGGTATAGGCGCGCACCGCACAGGATTGGTCTCGCTGTACATGGTCTCGACGCAATCATCAATTACGACCGATTGTTACGGAGATCAAAGCAGCCGTCTCGTGCGCAACTCAGATGTAAATTATGATATACATGCAGCTGTGTTGCATGAAATTTTCAACGGATAAATTGATGTTTTCGTGTTTCAGATATATTTTAGATTGTGTTGCGATATCTTGTGTTATGCAGTAAGGTGTTTATCGAGGTTCTTCTACAGCGAGAATTATTGCATTTACCCAACCTACTTATTATCCTATGCTAAGAGCCGAACTCCTATCAATACAAGGTCCGGATCTTATATTTGATTAATTTTACTAGAAGAGTAACTATAAAATTATTTTTATCGTGTACGTGTTTCCTTTTCAGATTTATCTATTCAAATGACTTCTACATCATCATCATCATGATATTCTTTTGCCGGGAAAGAGCTGCAGCCTCTCTTTTCTGTTCGAGGTTATTGTCCTTTCTTCAAACCACATCGAACTCATCTCGTCATTTCATTCTGGGCCTGCTATGTTGATTTTTATCTATGCAAAAATTATAGAGCTGAAGAACTCTTCAACGATCACCCAACTTTGGTTAAACGCGCTAATCTGATGTATCAGTTAAAATTTTAAAATTGTAACATTGGAGATACCGCATTTGTAGAGTAAATCAGTGCTACGAAAAATGAGCACTTAAAAAATGATAATAAAAATCATTAAAATTACAATTCAGTACCTACCAGAAATAGTTGATAAAATAATTAATGGTTTATTGTCAACACTATATATCACATCGACGCTAGTATTGATACTTAGTTAATACACGTCCTAGAAAACCCTACCCTGGAAACTAGGTTAACCGATGAAATCATTTTTCTTAAGTCACAAAACAAAAGCTACAACTGATCGTGAGGCACCAAGCTGGTTTGATATATTCTCCGATGCAGAATCGTGCCTCTCAGAGCTCGCTTTGATAAATTAACTGTCGATTGAACGTATACACGTCAATGCAAAACTTACATACTATAGTGTTTTCTGTAGTTTCATAATATGATATCATTTCGTAATATAAATAAATAAATACATTCAGAATGGTGGAACCATGAGTTGCGCTGACTCGATCAGAATATATTTAATATATTTATTCTCATTGCACATGTACAGTCAGGTGCACGTCGAGCTTTACACTTGCAGTACAATTTTGGCTCTTATGACATAGAGCTTAAGAAAGGTACAAAGTCCGATATGTAAAGATCGACCTGCTCTTGACTGTACATAGTTCAGCTTAAAATCACATGGACCCTTAATAGGGTATTCCAATTCAACTTCGGTGAGCTACCTTATAATATAGCAATAAGAATCAACCTTTCGTAAAATGATCGAGATAGTCCACTTTTCACTGAGTAACAGTTTCGGATTCCCTCATCCTAACCTTTGGAAAATGGAACCTGGAATAATTTGCTTTTGTATGACATACACATGCTGAATGCAGGTCGCCGCCAGCAGGTCGCATTGGAGGCGTTTGGGGGAGGCCTATGTCCAGCAGTGGACTTCTTGTGGCTGAGATGATGATGACACATGAGCAGCGGCGATTCTTCTTGTTTCATTTCCAAATACTTTTGCTGCAAACAAGGTTGATCAGTGATAATAATATTCTTACCAAATGCTTTTAAATATTTATTCTATTAAGTTAAGTTCTTAGATGTATGATTAAAAATATTTTAATAATGAAAATATTGTTATAGTAAATTGATTAACAAGCTGGTAATAATGACAGGTAATAAATACCATATTTGAACATGTATGTTGATTGATTGATTTATATATTTTTTCTATTAGACAGCTAACTGTTTATCTATTAATGTTAAATTCACCATGTTAATGTATGGACATTAATAATAATTGATTCCGGTTATATTGAATATGTGTAATTAATTACATTGAATTTTATTGGAGCGAAATATTTTTATATGTTACCTAACAAAATATTTCATATAAAGAAGTAATTTATATTATTTTTGGGATATAGAGAAAGTTGTTTTATGAAATTGATAAATTGTATGAAAAACATGCATAAATATTTTAGGAAAACAAGACGTTGTATCGGCTAAGAATCCATTTGTCATTGCACTATGTACAAAACATGACACTAGCTTCCCAACGGTAAAAGTTCAATTTTTAGGGTTCCGTAGTAAACTACAAGGCACCCTTATAGTTTCGCCATGTCCGTCTGTCCGTCCGCGGTCCAGCGCCTAGACGCTTGATGCTAGAAAGCTGTAATTTGGTATGTATACTTATATTAACAATGCTAACAAAGTGGTAGAATAAAATTTTGAAAAATATATTTTTTTGTGGTGCCTCCCCTACAGGTAAAGTAGTAATGAAAATTGTTTTTCGCACCGACCTCATCTTGTGGGGTATCGTTAGATAGGTCTCTTATTCATTCTCTCGGATCATTCAATCGGAAAATCATCCGATACAATGATCCGTTTGCGAATTATTTACATTTAACGTGTCAATTTTCGTTTTGCACGTTTCGTGTCCCCCTCACTCTATCTCCGAAAGTCTTGAGTTTAGAAATTCGAAAAAAATCATGGTAGTAGTCCATATAGTGAACCTACAAGGAAAACTATAACGGTTAAGTAGGCACTACTAGTTACCGACTAAAAGCCGACGAACTTATGAAGTAAAATTTCTTTGACGAAAACGTACAAATGTCATAGAATACGGAATTGTACTCATCAAGCAAGCTAGAAATGCGTAGCCAATACGGAACCCTTCATTGTGCGTGGCCCGACACGTACTTGCCCGGTTTTTTTTTTTACTTTATTATTTGAATCATACACAGATATAATATGATACACACACGAAAAATAATTATATTATTTACAATACGTACAACTATATTAGTGTTTTCCTACAAGCATGTAATAAACTTCAGCAATACGACTGCTAAAAATCTTTCAATTCAACTTTAGATTTTTTTTTTTTACATTTTGAATTACATATAACATACATGTATAAATGATAGAAAAACCTTAGGCTTAAGACGAACATAAATGTTTTTATTTTTTACGGTACGAGGATTGAACTCGCGTATTTCGCCCCTCATAGTACAGTCACATAACATCCAACTGAACCACGAGACTGTCTGAAATCGTATGTATGACAAAGATGTAGAAAAAATAATTGTCAATCAAAAATGCATGGTCATTTTCCTCAGTTTTTTTAACCCCATGACCCAATTACACGCAAGATGATCCATGTCCCGTAAGAGTGAATGGTTATGTTTACAAACATCCTAACCTAGGCTAATGATGAACGACAGGGCGTGCTTGAAGGTAATCAGCGGGGCATTGACCCCTGATAATGACTGGCCGATGACGGTGCAAGCACGTGCGTGCCCCGTACATTGATGGGGTTTTGGCGATGTAAAATAGACAGTTGTTAAATTTTTTTGGCAATTAGTTTTTTTTTAAATAATTAAATTAAATTATTGAATTGTCAGTCACGTCTATAAAGTATTTCTCAGGGTAAAATGCATTTAAAACGAACTCAAAACATTAGAAAGGATGAAAAGGAGACCTTCGATGAAATAGAGGGAGACAGAGTTCTTGAAATCTAAGCTAGGCTTTTACGCTTTATGATATATAATGAAAGAAGACATCCTGTATTTTATTCATGCATGTTTTATTCGATTTTGTATATTCACTTATGGAGTATATCGTATCCATAGCACTAGCTTTGCTTAGTTTCACACTAGATGGTGTTGTCGTTTAGGTATATTTATTCATACAGTAATATCTTCATTGTATTTCAGAACATTGTAATTGGTACATACCCCAAACAATTTATTTCAATAAAAGTCAAAAGAAGCGTTTTTATTGTGTTTAATTTGCATTATTGTCTCATTGCGCTTGTCGGTCACTCCGTATCAGATTTCTGCCTATGATCAACATTGAGATGTCAGCCAAATGAAGACTAACTGGCATGACTTTCAAAAAGAAAGCCTAGTGAGCAAATTGAATAAAAACATACTTCTTTGTCTTTTGGAAGTCTTTTATTATTAGGTATACTTTTTTGGACATGCATAATATTTTTATAGGCCTTGATTATAATTATTATTAGGACAAAATAATAAAATATTGATAAATAGGTATAATTGGGCATGTTAAGCGGAAATATTTAAGATAACAATATGTGACAAAACAAGTACATAGAAAGTCATATAGGAAGTGGAAGTTCGAAGAAAATATGAATGGATTGTGTGAAGGAATCCATACATAATAAAGAGTATTGGAAGAGAATGGAAAAAGGAGACATTCAAGACCCTTATTTCATTCTGGTTTTATTCCTTTGTATATTTTTTTATTACAAACAAGCACACGGCCCGCCTGATGGTAAGCATCACCGTACATAGACGCTTGCAATATCACTCACGCGTTGCCAACCCTCCCAACCCCCCCAAGTGGAGTTCTGGAGACCTTACTCACCGTAGTAACACAACATGGCCTAGACAAATGCTATTGGCTACTATCTTCTGTAAGGTGGAGGTCCTTCCCCAGACGGGCTGTTCCGGGTTATCCGCTGTGCCCTACCTCTCTTATTCTATCGATCGCTCTGTATCGCTTGTATCTCTTTATTATCTTCTTCCTCTTGCTCTCCTTCCCATCCTTTACAGAAAGATCAAGTCAATAATGATCAGGTACTCTTAGTAGGTACAATTTTGGATGTTTTTCTAACCAGTATGCCATTGAAAGAGTTATGTCCCGTATCAGTAGTGGGTCGGATTTAATGCGGTTTCCGTTATGAAGACGGACATGTCAATTTGAACCAATAAATACTTGCTGGTCACATTCATGTGTCGTTGTGATTTACCAAATGTGCCCAGTGCCTACGTCTTTGTCATCTCAATCTTCAAGTTTTTCCTGTCTCCTAACTTAAACTTCGGCGAGATAAAAAAAAATGCGAGTTAGAATTTGGCGAGTTAGAATTTGGCGAGTGTGAACTTCAAAAACTTACAAAGAGCGAGGAGCGACAGACAGATCTTCAGAGTCTATGAGAAAACCTAACCGTGTTTAGGTTAGGTTACACACACGTATTTTGGAATTTCGTTGTAAACTTTAAATTTCGATCAAATCGCAAGCATATTACAGTCGATTAGCAAACTCTCAAGTAGCAAGCACGATTTCTTACCCAACAAATAAACCGATTTAGAAGTACGAAGAGATGTACATACCAAGTTTTTTCAAGGAATATAGTACATGTAAAAAAAAACTAAAAAAAGTTGTCTACTTAACATAGTTTTACATAAACAAGTAATCTTCTTACTCCTTATGTCACCTTAAGATCTAAATCCTGATTTCCATAATCGTATTCACAATAAAGGAGAATGACTACGACTAGACACAATCGGATATCAAGCGGCGCGACTGACATGTAAATCGTGATCGGCCACGAACTCGAACCCGCTACTACCAACTACCGGTGCCACTGGGCTGACTCAGCACTTTTTAGCACACCTGCCGCTTTTAAACTAGCTTACATAATGATATTTGAAATTATGTTCTACTTTGTAGTCAGTAGGGATTAGTTTCGAAGGTAAGGTTTTATTTGATGTAGGTACTATATCAGCATCGCGATAGCAATATCAAATTATTGTTAATTACCTATTGATAGTGATGTTACAAACAAATTGATGGTACTGATTGTTTTTATCTATCATATTATTTTTCTACTTGTAATCAAGGCGTTGTAAGCTAAATTGTCATCAACTGAACTCCCTTTTGATATCTTTGTGTTGATGTAACGAAACTTTGTTTTATCAGTTGCTATGATTTCATTCAGCTGAACAGATTTCAGTTACGCATTAACATTATAAAACGTTTTCATAACAAATTCCTGAAAGCTTCCAATAAATTCATGTACCAAACAAATTATACAATATGACTTTTAATTATTTAAACTCTATCTTCGATCAGTCCAGACCTCCAGACCGATTTAGCTGTGATTGTATAGCGTGAATGGGCTGCTAAACACTCAGCGCAAACCGTAGTTTGCTCAGAATCTGTCCTCTAGGTATATAGGCGCGTATGTTCATAAGACTATTTCCTGCAGCTGCCAGCCTCCGTGGAACGCACAGTTTGTAACTTAAACTTCATTGTGAACCAACACCATATGAGCACAATAAAAAAACACAAAAATATATAAGTATATAGCCGACTCTCATCCGACCTTCGTCAAATTTTTATCTAACGTATCGTCATAATCATACTGGGTTGAAAAGTTTTTTCGACCATAATTCCCTGATCCTCTTAATGCTAAAAAAAGTAAGATGTTTTTAATCTAACATTAGAGAGATTGACAGGTCGGTTCATTCCCGGGCCTCAGGGCGAATCAGGTAAGAAGTTTGATTAAAAATATTTCAGCGAAAGAGCAAGGTTTGCCAGATACCATCGGGCGCGGCCATTTTGTTTTTTTCTATCTAATATTAGGGTAGGGTCAGCTGGCTTATAATTAGGTATGAATTAATGAATAGTTAATATGGTGTGTTTTTATTGTTTTGTTCATAAAATTAAATATGTTTACTGGAGTTGTTATGGTGGATTTAAATATGTTTAGGTCGACAACCTGTGAGTTAGGCTTCTATAATTTTAACGGTCTTCAATCAAGCGGGATTCTTATTCAGTGGTGCATGTAATTTATATTATGATATTTTGGAATTATTATCTAAATAAAAACTGATGAGACCTTTAAAATATTATAAGTTATTATTATGTATGTACGTGTAATCACTTTGTGCTTTCGTTTTTTGTTACATTAGCTAAATGAACACATGAAATATTATCATTAGTGTCATAATATGTTAGTACATTTGCATTTTCTTGATTAATTGTATAATATTTTTTACCTCAACGTGTTTTTATATTATCTTTGAAAAATGACCATAATATTCATTAAATATTATTAAGCATAACATATCATAGGAATATAAATGTCTCAACCAAAATGCACCCTCTAGAAGCAGTGAGCAGCCATTTCTCAAATTGGACGCATTCAGCAGAAGCTTGGTCGAGGGCGTCGAGAAAAAAATATCGAACTAAACCATCCCCTAAAATTATTTTAGTGAAAAGAAAGGAACTTAATACAGTCCCCTCCATGCCTCCCTTAGGCGCACCCCTCGGTGTTGTTGTGTGTGTGAGTTGAGTGTACGGCTGTATCTGTGTGAGTGCCCTCGGAACGAAGCGGCTGACAACTGGGAATAGACGGACGAAAGTACAGTTCTAATATTATCGATTTGTGATTGTGTAAATGTGAGTCGTTTCCATAAAGCCGCGTCTCCAGCGAAAGTTTTTAAAAACATTTAACAAAAACGCATACCCAAAACTTTGTTTTTGAAACATGTTGACGACCTCCGTGGCGTAATGGTTACCACGTCAGACCGCCACCCAGGAGGTCCCGGGTTCGATCCCCGGTCGGGTCATGATGAAAAACGAACTTTTTCTGATTGGCCTCGGGTCTTGGATGTTTATCTATATATGTATTTGTTATAAAATATAATATCGTTGAGTTAGTATCCCATAACACAAGTTTCGAACTTACTTTGGGGCTAGCTCAATCTGTATAAGTTGTTCCCATACATTTATTTATTTATTTCTCTACACACGCGGTCCATAGCGATTGTGTAGCGAGGCGAGAGAGTTGTCAAAATCACGACAAAAATGGCGGATGATATGGCAGTATCCTGCCCCTCGACCCGCGCAGGGGTGTTTTGTGTACGTGTATTCCATCGGGCATGGAAAACAAAAATGTTGTTGATGTACAGAAAAATGTGTATTGAAACAAAGTTTTGTGTAGACGATTTTGTTGAATGTTTCGTGTTTTTGTTGATTGTGTAGGGCAAAACACGCGCCATGAACCCGGCTTAAAATAATCATTTTTATTCTATGACGTTTCTTTAATAAATTTTAGATAATAAAATTAAAGGACGTTTAAACGAAACACTACAAACAGATAGACAGAAAAGCATTATTCATAGTTTTGATCTATGTAAGGTTAAATAATTTTATTACGTCAAAATAGACATATATGTACGTACACTTAAAGCTTTACAAATTATTAAATTTTATTTAACATAATGGTATAATATTATTTAACTTCAACCGACATTTTAGTTTGATTTGAAATTTTACTCTCAATTAATTTAAGGCTGATTTCACCAATCCCGAATGGCTTATTCTTCAAATGAACTGTTTTTTAAATTGTTCGAATTGTGGATTTTATGTTTGTTAATCGGTAAATAAGCGGTTTGGGACTTTATTAGCACGTATTGAAATCGGTACTCAGTGTCGAACAGATTATAACATATTGAATTTCTTACAAAAAAAAACATACAGTATTTTCTTTCGACTCTACCCTACAGAGTCGTACCGGGCGGGCGCGGCGCTGTGTCGGGAAATCAACACACATCTCAAAACACACACACACACACACACAACCGCGGCCCCACTGAAGGGCACAAAAGCTTGGCCGACTGACTACCGACACCGAGATATGTGTTTTACGTGATATATGGTATATAGTGTAGGTATCGTCCGATGAAGCGCCGAGAATTTGTTGAGTTTTCAAATGCACGTATATTTTTTATTAGGCGTGCCTTATTTTTTACGAGATTGTAGAGGTTTCAAGAAGAATTTTTTGAACGTTTTAGGTTGAGGATCAATAGCAATTAGGGTTTACACTTGAAGTGAGAATAAGATTGTTTGATACCTTTATGTTAATCGTTTATAGATTTGTCTCATATTTAGTCATTCTACAAATTATTCATAACCCTTTATAGTTTACTAGCGAAATCCGCTTCGTTTACGCGTATTTATCAGGATAAAAAGTCCCTATATGTTAATCCAAGGTATATGTTACCTACATACCAAATATCATAAAAATTGGCCCAGCCATATGAGCTTGAAGAGGTAACAAACATACACACGTTTCGCCGTTACAATATTAGTAGGATTCAGCAGAGACCACTAACAGTCAGTAAAAACCAGCTTTATCCATCAAAGTTAGCTTTAAAATATCCGGTTTTTTTGGAAAAAAAAAATCTAATCAGGTTGCTTGTCGTTTAACTAAAGGATAAAACTAAACAATGAGTTTTAAATGCCCACCAAAATAATAATTATTTGAAATCTACCATAAAGACAAAAAAATATATTATTATTTTGAGGTAAAGTTAAAAATATTATTGGTCATAAACACTTACAAAATTTTTCTTTTTATTTTCACATCTAAAAAATAAAATTAAAAACCATTTTTTTACATTTAACGCGGCTATTAACAATCTGTCTTAACTTCGTCAGTCAGTATGGTGATAATACCTAAAAAAATATTTTTAAGTGAAGATATTTCGTGAGGTTATGTGTGATTTTCTTTTAATCCCATATAAGAATCAATCCAAACAAAGAAATACACACATGATGTAATTCCCAGCCTCCCCCTGTCGCCTGCTCACGTACGTTTCTGCAGCTCTCAAATCGACTCGAGTATGGATTACATTCAGCCAAGTTGAGCCACCCCACTATATTTCAAGTATAAATTATGAGTGGAAGCGGATTGCAAAGTATCATGAATTTCTTCAAGATACGATACGATACGTACGATTTTGATCTTTGCGACGAATCTTTTGTGTCTTTTCGATTAGTTAATTCGATTATTAAAAAGACACCCACAAATAACTTTTGATATTGTAAACTCATGTCAGTAAAAGACTTTTATCTATTTATCTAATTACTTTGTAGAAATTAATAGTAGGAAATAAGTCGTCTGTGTAGATATTTCCTACAATTAGGCAGGCTAATGCAAAAATATTAACCACAAAAATTGTTTCTCTATTGATAAAATAATACCTAAATAGGTACTAAAAACATGAAATTAAATAAAATTAATTAAAACTAAACTAACAATAAAAATTAAAAACTAAACCAACAATAAAAACTAAAACTAAGCATTAAAAAGACATGGTCCTTGTGGCAGGGTGCCCAAAATGCTAGCAATTTCCTACAATTAATTTCTACTGATAATAATTTCATTGAAAGTGCAATCATGATCAAATTAATAATAATAAATGATTTTTATTCAGATTTCATAGATTCATTTGTTAATAGGTAATACAACTTATGTTAGTAGTTATAAAAAGAGAGTTCACCATTCTTTTTTCTTTACATTAACAAAATATTATTATAAGGCCACGGTTCTGTGTCATATGGCCAGAATCGTACTGCAAGTGCAAGTGCAAAATAATGCAGGTGCATTTCTAAGAATTTTCTTCTTTTATATTCTCCTATAGTTTGGACCACATAGAAAATATGCGCCATATTTCCGTAGGGTGCTTACCCTACGCAACGTCTCTCAGACGATGTATTGAAATTTGTCGTCTCGGCGCGCCTTCAGAATTCAGCCCTTCAGCCGTTGAGCAGTAGGTAATAAAGCTGCTGACTCTTGTGTGAGATGAAATTTATGGATATAAGGATATGTTTCGTTAACACAACACTTAGTTTTGTACTTAATCCATGTACACAGTTATTGTTGTCATTTCTAAATTAGTATGGAAGATTGTTGAAGTCAGTACTCAATTATGTAAGAGAATACGTTTTTATCGTCATATTAGCGGATAACCACGATGTTACCTATGTCCATAAATATATTACTAAAAGTATCTAAGCAAAGGTGAAAAATGTAGCAAAATAATATTACTACAACATAATATAATAATGTTAAATTCTATAAGTACAGATGCAAAAGGAAAGTGATTTTTTTAACTTTATGAAGAAGGTAGTATAGATAAGGTATCAGACACTGAGTCCTATTTTTCCAAATGATAAATATTGTTCTACTCAAAGGTTCTACTAATACTTTGAGGTAAGTATGTAAGACTGTCCACTGTCAAAATGAGAATAATTTACACAGAGACGACAGCTAGTTCACAACAGCTCTTTCCCGACAAATATTGGGAGCAGACTGTAAAATAAAGAGTATATTCAGTTTTTTTTCTTTATACATAAAATAGGTACATATTTTTTTATTGCAACAAGCAAGATTAGGATTAGGATACGGCAATTCCGGTCTGACATTGTCAATCTAATTTTTGTAATTTGTAAAATGATTTTTTTGTGATAAGCCAATTATTCATATTAATAGTCCATTTATATATGAAACAGTAGAATCATCTGTATATGAAACATTACTTTAGAATACAGTTAGGTACAATATACTTAACATTGCATTCCAACGTTGGAAGCCGCAAGTCATTCCATCAGCGGCGCCGCTTCCTATAAAGAGTCCTCGGGGAACTCTTTCGAAATTCACCTGCCGAAGCTCCCTAGATTGGAACCTTTTACTTTACCGCTACCTCTTTTGTTTTCTAGTCAGCAGGGATTTCTTTAGTGAACCTTTACGTTTAAGGCATTTGCTAATTTTCGCAACTAGCTTTTGTTCTTATCTTTAAAAATGCAATGAGTGACAACTTACAGAGCTTATCTTTATTCTTTTTCTCTTTACGTTTGAATTATTTAATAGCTATACTTTTTACATGCAGTGGCCATGTGTCTATGTGCCAAAATTTTAAGATTATTTCCATTTTTATTACATTATTTAATCGTTTAACTTTTTTATTTAATTACCTGTTATATTCTAATATTTGATATTATAACTTTGTTACTACGATGTTCAATCAACCATCATCATCATCTCAACCTGTTTCCGCCCACTGCTGAGCGTAGGTCTCTCTTTTGTTCAATCAACCACTTCACCTAAATTCCACAGATTTATATATCAATTTTTTTCTAAATGTTCTTGGAATTGCTACTGTATATCGGCATAATTCTTTATGATTTTGTAACGTGACATTCTTTGTGATTTTGTAACGTCATAAATCCCTCAAACGGTAGCATAATCCTGTTATTTGCATACAACTTTTTCAACAATAACACTTTTTGTTTGACAAAGTAACTCTATTACTGTTTTTGTATAGTTTTAACTCTTTGACGTTCCGTTACAAAGATTTGCTTTTGTTGTCCCCGCATCTAGACGATTTGCGAACGTCTTTTGTATGGTTTTTACTGGCTATTTTTGCAAATCCTTTTGTTAAGTGCTTTTTCGGTAGTGATTTTGCTAAATGAATCACTCACAGTCACTACGTTTGTCGTCAAAGTTAATGGGTAACGTTTTTTGCTACAATGTCGTTGGTTTCATCTATAGTTTTTACTTCAATAACCAAAGTTATATTATAATCTTAGATCCATTTAGTACCTATCGTTCAATTAGCACTTCAGTATCAAATCACATTAATGCAACCTAATAATCATTCTCTATATCAGCGCGAACAATAACTGGTTTAACATGGCACTAAGTACTTTTGTACACGCAGTTCCCATTATTCTTACATTTAATATGAGATATCAATGGTACATTTAAAACAATGAGCTTGGCTTCGTATCGAGCGATAAACCCGTGTATTGGGCGCCAGTGCTCGTGTAGAAGATACCCGTTGCGTGCCGGCCACACAATGAGTTGGCGACGTTGATTGATCGCCGCGCATTGAACGAATACATTACGATTTTTGCTTTCATTCTTTCGATATGAATGTCACAAGGTTATGATATCGATGTGAGACGAATAAATGCGTGGGCGAATGCGAAATGAAGAATCAGTTACGAATTTGCATAGCGATAATAAGTCCTTATAACTTCTTTCGGTGTTGATAAAAAATAGTAATATTACTAGTTTATCTTTGATATAATCTGCAATGACAACATTAGTTCATTGCCGGTTTACTATTGTGATTGGTTTCACGAGTGTCTAACTCTTAGAATTTTTAAACGTTCTTGCCAATTTTCTTTGCCTAGTTCTATGTTAGAATTTTCTTCGTCTAGTGTTATAACGAAAGAATGGCACGCAATATATTTTCAATCGTAATATTTCTATGTTTAGTGATTTTTACTCATGCTCTATGATTATATAGGCTAGTGTCATAAATATTCAATGTCATTTAGAAATTTCGCTACCTGCATAGTTATCTGAATCTCAGCTAATAACCAATTTAACTTTATAAACAGTAACATGGTAATAAAAATGCGGCACCTCATATTATCATTACTATATTTATTGGTTTCGTATTCACAGTTCTCCTATTTAAGTTACAAAACAATTTCCCAATTAAAATTAAATTTATTCCACATTGTTGTACCTAAGCCTAAGTCATTGTCTACATCACACAAGTCTGTTTATGAATGATTTAGATTAATGTAGAACACACCAGCTTCTTAAATAAATACGAGAAGAAATCTAACTCAATCACTAATACTAAGATTCATCAATTTTCGTAAAATGATCTCTCTCAAAGTCTCAAAATAGCAGTAGAACAGTAGAACTATTTCGACCGCCGAAATTATTGCAGGTACTACATACATGTGTTATTTCTGTGATCTGTTCAATATCGAGATGTCTGCTTATGGATCAGGTCCATTCAAAGACAATCTTTAAAAACTACTTTTGGGACTTTCAACGTAAGCAGGTCTGTTCCCTTACCAAAAGACATAAATATGTGAGATGTAAAAAAATATTATTTTATTTTGTTTAATTTGGAAGTTGAACCACTATTAATAGGTAATATAACTCACAACCGAGAGATAACTATTAATTTGAAAATGAAAGAAATTATTGTTCTTGAAGCTGGTGTAGTATTTCTACGTGAATGTTGAAAAATACAATTATTTTATTACTTAATAACATCTACCCACCTGTGAATACAATTATATTTGCTACAAAATAGAGTATATTAGAACATATGCCATAAATGTTTTAATACTTAGTCTTTTTCTTAAAATCTTTAACATGATGACAATCTAGTAACTTAGAAGTGAACACTGTTTTAGTAAAAAATGCTATTTATTTACTTTACCTATATACAATTTGAGATTTTACATAATAAAAATTAACAGTACAGATTGGTAGACGTCCGTTTAACATGTACAAAAGGCAAGAAATACAATTTAGTAGGTAATAAATACGTAACATGGTAACTGGCTCTATGAAGTTAGGTTTCATTTAAAAAATAGTTATAAAATTACCTCTTAAAATAAAATACTGCGTGTATAACTTTAAAATTAGCTATTTACTTCAATAAATACAGTTAGCTCACGACAATGACTTATTATATAATGTAGAAATTCAACACTCAGATGTTTAATATTCTAACCTAAAATAATAATAATAATCACACTTTTGACATTGTAAAGTTTTCCACTTATCTATCCAAACATCCAATGACTATTACACTAGGAATACTTACACAACTTAAAATATCTTAAATTAGCATTTTAATCACTTTATTACACCTTATCGACACAAAGGAATGGTAAGTATTACAGAAAGTTCGTTAATGAAAATATAGTTCTTTTTTAAATTTCTAAGGATTATAAGGCGGTGAGACCGTAGTCCGACTTAATGACTGGTTGGTTACCGGGGTTTATACCTGTGCCGCAGCCCGCGGTGCCGACCGGCGAGCCGTGCGTCGTAAGGTTGGCAACCATCGCCGGGTCCATTCCTGCGTGAATCCCCATCATATGAAGGTGATGTGGTGTCATAGGGTGACCTGAGTTCATTTGATTTCCATGATGCGACATTGGACTAATTGCAGGATCGTGCGATAGATTCTGTTGCGCTCCTACGCAATGTAGTTCATTCATTATATTATCAGTTACATTCTCTATGCTGTCTGGTCGTCCATTATTATTTGATTTCTTCTTATCATTGTTGTTTGTGTTCTTACTTCTACTCTTTGGTGTGGCGCCCTTCGCCGTGGTTGTCGTCACTCCTGCTGGATTTGTTTTTCTCCTAACATTTTTGGTGTTCGGTAATTTGTTGTCCTTCTTCCACTTCATCCGTCTGTTCTGGAACCAAATTTTGATCTGTCTTTCCGATAGGACTAGAGTGTGGGCTATTTCTATCCGTCTTCTTCTCGTTAGATACCTGTTGTAGTGAAATTCTTTTTCCAATTCTAATATTTGGTGTCTCGTATATGCTGTACGTTGGCGTTTCGGCTCCATTCCCGGTTGAAAAGAACCATTAGCTGTAAAAGAAAAATAAAATTAGCAAAAAGGAATATGCATAGATCCTTAGTGTCAAAATGTCCTAGAACTTTGATTTTGCTGGTATTATTTTCTATGTGCATCTTACAACATAAATAAAAACGAAATTAAGCAGATGAATAACGGAATCTATAATTAGAGTTTCATTTGTTATTTTGTGTGAGTACTTGGAAATTAAAGTTTTAATAAAAACATTCTTAATAATTTTTGTTCTTAAATTTAATCTATAACTTGTATTATGCATACTACTTCATTGCTGCACCGAGTAACGCTATTCGAATAAGTTAAGCTTCGTTCTGTGTTAAATATTTGTGTTTGTAAATTGTAATATTTTTAACCTATGAACATGATATACACGAATGCGTTGCTTTATGATTTGATACAAAGTTAGCTAATTCAACATGCGGCGTCCATTTCATGCACCATCATCACCAATGGAATAGCACCTTAAATGGTAACTTTATCATTATTATCTAGACATTATTGAGGCTATTTATCTGCTACTTATAAAGGTTTCACATCATTAATACGAGTTAATAGATTTTTAATTGGAATATGTTTATAGTCAGATACAGGGTACTTATAATAATTAATAATATCTCTCTGTAAGGTATTGAATTGAATCTTAAATTAAGATAAAAAAGGCAACTCACGATTAAAATATACATCTAAGAACCGATAGTTGAGTTGTAAAAGATGTTAAACGTGGAAAAAATTAAATAAGTATTCGTGGAAAGAAACGATAAGAAAGAAAAAAGATTTGAAAACACATTTCAACAACTATGCCTAAATATAAATGTTATGTTATGTATGTGTCATGTAATTTCATATTTACATATTTTACAAACGTTTAAGTTTTTAAAGGCGTAGAAAATATAATTATCATTATTACGCCACATGTGCTAGTTTATGATCATCATCAACTGATCCATAGTTATTAAAGAGCGGTTTACATGCCTATGTATTCCCATGAAGTGGATTATTACAATGTAAGCTGGTGAGTACAGATAAGGTAGCGCGTTGCGTGCCAAAGCACCGTGCTGAATAATTTATGTAGCAACCATCTCACTCACACAAACACTCCGCGTTAATTAATGTGCATAATAATTACACATGCACGAGCTTGGGCTTCCTTTTTTGTTTTGATTAATTGAGTCTAGTAAATTAGTTCGTTTTTCAAACAATATACCCGACGTGTAACTATTGGCAGCATGAATGAATTATAACGTTTGTAGTGCATCTGCACATAATTTGCTATAGCAATCGGATGGATCATTAGATTTTGAAATTGATCTCTGTATTAATCTGTCTACACTTTCCGATACAACACGAACAACCAACACAAAAACTGAGGTTTTCATGCTTATATGAAAAATCAACAAAATGTTGAAAATGAAAAAGTAAATGTAGTTATTTTTTCACGACTAATATCAAACGGAATAGATGTAGAACTTGTTGTTCTACATCTACTACTACTCTCAGAAAATATACACAGTACTAGTTACCGGGTTTTAATGCAGTTTTCAACAATAGAGTGGTTCAAGAGATATGTTTATATGTATATACCTAAACCGGGACACACGCAGACAAAGTTGCGCGAGTTTCACAAGTTGAAAATAAATAATGATATTGCAAATGCATTTGCTTCATCAATAAATTGGCCTATAATGTTGATGAAACTGAACTTTTGGTTGCTACTGTGTGTTTTCTCATGGTTCCCCCAAAGAAGTTGCCTAGTAACAATGTGCAACTACCTAGAAAATATTCATTTTAATTTGAAGAGAGTAATTCAAGAGAAAACTTTATATTCACAGCACAGAAAATATACGTAAGTATAAAAATAAAACAAGTAGAATAAATTGTAACATTTGTGTGATTTTCAATAGTCAATAAATAAACGAACTAACGAAGTATAATAGTAACCTCTTGAGCAAGAAAGAACTTCAATATACTAAATAAATTCTTAGCACAAAATGAAGACATTGTCGCGGAAAAGTTTGAAGCAATCCCTTAATTTCCTTTAGCGGAAATTGCCTTTATGTTGAATGTCGATTAAAGAGTGAGGTTATTCGTAAAAGGATTAATTTTGAAGACTTAGTAGGACTTTCAGCATTTATTACTTTGCAAGTGCTGTACAATGGTTTGTGGAAGCATTTATTTCTTTTGTTGTAACAAACTTACCATGACGATTGTATAAATTACAGTTTGATATGATTCATAAAATAAAATGAAGTCATCCAAGTTCTAGGTGAATTATAAAAAAACAATATCTTGAAAAGACAATATCAACAAATATAATAAATGAATGTTAGAGAAACGTTATTGCAAATCAAAGCAAATTCAAGGCTGTATTGAAACGAAGTAAAAAAGAAAAAACAGAATAAACCGTTCACGCAAATGTAAATGGTTGGAAAGGGATAGATACAAGGTATTGGGTCCGTCGTGGAATTTCCTGAGAATCTTCGCGGTTCGACCGAGACCGAAGCTGGTATGTGCGGTCGGTGGGTAGGACCGAGATTTCGAGTGGTCAGGCTACACGCCGCATTGATCCGGGTTTGGGAGGTGGGAAATATAGGCAAGATACTCGAATATGGAATTAAATTGGGTAAAACATATTTATAGATTGAACACAAAGATTAAAGAAAGTTGTTACAAAAAATCTTGAGTGGTTTCTAAATTGTATTGATTACCAGCGGACACCATAAAAGAACGTTATTAATTTCCTGTGTGAGTTTCTAAAAAAATCATCAGTACTTCGCTGTTACTCATGCATTTGCCCTCCATTCAATAACATAAAACGTATGAAAATCTGATAACTGTAAGAATTATATCCAAAAATCAGACAATCAGTGGGAGAAATCATTTTTTCAGTGCAATAAAAATAAAAATTAGATACCTAACTTAAAAAAAATATATATTTTCAATAATTTGTGGCGTAGATCTCTTTCAGAAATTAACATTACTACCCGTTCGCTTCAAGTTTGCCGTTACCTCGCACCGCGCACACCCCACCGCACCTCAAGGCAGATCCGCAACTGCTTAGCAAATCGGGATCTGCCTTGGGTGTGCGCGGCGCGAGGTAAAGCCCCAAAAATCAAGCAGTGACACAAGCTGACGATGATAATAATTTGTCTGATGAATGATGATGATAATGATCACTATGATTTTTATATTAAACAGAAAGTTGTTTTAATAACAATAATATGATTGATACGCATTTATGGACTTTCTCACTGTATTATGAAATTGACTAGCACACGTATGAGATCATGAAAAAAAATTTTTTTTAATCTTTATCGTTTCTCGTAAATAATATTGCAATGCTGTTTCACTTACAGTGAGTTGCACAATAGAACCCTCGAGCCGCCTGTTTTTAGAGTCCCGTGTTGTAGTTTGAAATAATTAAATAACATATATTACCTAAGCTAACATGAGATAATTTGCAGCCTGTATAATGTACAAAAGCACGAAGAGTCGATTTTTTTAATAAACATTAACCAATCCAATTTATAACCCATGCGTGCAAAGTCACATCACTGAATCGCTACTTATTTGAAAATTAAGTAAGCATCTGTGAAAGAGGTCTGCAGAAATGAACACAAGTTTCTAACTAAGCCAATTTAACTTGCGTACGTATGTATACGTAGTTGTGTTAGTGGCTGGCCCGCAGATGCTAGTAATTATAATATAGTAAAACTCATTCAATTCACTCTCACTCAAATGTCAGACAAGGTTAATTGCCACTGGGTTAATTATTGCTCGCATGTACATATTAAAATAATAGTTGAGAATTATGTAGAACAAAATGGCTATGAGACGTAGGAAACTCATACATTATATTTTAAAGATAATGATTACATTACAATTTAATTGTTAATTTTAAAAATTTGCACTTCATTTATAACAACTTGTCTGGTAGAACTTGGTGATATATGGTGGTAGATAGATAGAATGTACTTTATAATATTAATTACTCAACAAAAAAAAATATTCCTACAGTAAATATTGAAATCTTACAGATTAGTGTAATCGCAACAAGACAGCCTCATTGCTAAATAGCGTATGATAGTAATATAGAATGTACTGGTGATAAACAGCATACATAATTGAAATTCATAGTAAAATTTGGTGGTTATAGTAAAAAGAAGCTAGATAATAAGATTCTAGAGACACATGGTAGATGGATAACAGAAAGAGATAAACAAAAATAAATGGAATCTCTTGAGACATAAAGAACTGATAAACGTTAATCTTTAAAGAAGACCATAGGTAGGCTAGTTTAGATCTTTATAGAAGGGAAAATCAAAGAAAGTAGAAGCAGAGGAAAATCTTTATAATTATGTTCGCCTAAACGAAAAGATATGATGACACATTTTATGTACTGCATGAAAAGAAATAAAGATTGTCTTTTTGATGGTTTTTTTATCGAACGATTTTTTTTACCGGCCAACGCCAAATGGATTCTATTGGGAGTTATCAGTAGTTTGTTTATAGTAAAAAGAAGAATAATATTAGGTAATTCTATGTATTCATCATCATCATCATCTCAACCACGAAAAGTCCAGTGCTGGACATAGGCCTCCCCCAAATGTCTCTAGTGCGACCTGCTGGCCGCGGCCTGCATCCAGCAGCTTCCTGCGACTTTCCTTAGAGGTCGTCTGACCACCTTGTAGGCGGCCGTCCTACGCTGCGCTTTCCGGTACGTGGTCGCCATTCCAAAACCTTTTTGCCCCATCGGCGATCGGTTCTGCGCGCTATGTGCCCTGCTCACGCCACTTCAGCTTGATGCTCCGTTTGGCTATGTCGGTTACTTTGGTTCTGCTACGGATATCCTCATTTCGATCTCGTAGAGAAACCCCGAGCATAGCTCTTTGCATAGCTCGCTGAGTGACCGTTAGCCTTCTTATGAGGCTCATAGTGAGCGACCACGTCTCGGATCCATACGTCATCACTGGCAACACACATTGCTCGAAGGTTATTCGTTTCATGCATCCTATGTATGTATTATGTATTTTATTATGTTTTGGTGCTACTGCAACGAGTCGGCTACAAACTTCGATCATTATACAAAATTAATTTTTATAACTACCAAAACATTATACCAGTGCAAAAACTAGTTCCTTACTAGTTTGATTGACACATGTCCTAAATATTTTTAGTCAACAGATATGTTTATACCTACGCCTAAACATGAAACCAATTTGTCAGATCAATCTATATTTACGTGCAATTTGAAGTATTCAACCCGCATGTATTTTGCATAATGTTGATAGTCTCATTGTGTCAATTTGTCCGCATGGTCACTGAGACGTAACAATGTAACAGTTTTATACAAATACGGTTTGTTATTTTATTTTTCTAAAAACATTATGCAATATACATATAAACGGAAAAATTAGTAGTTAATACAGTTGATATGAAGGAAGAAATCCACATGGAGTGAAGAGATAAAGATAAGGAGCAAATAGAGATAGAAGAGATAAGGCAAAGAAGAAGGGATAGAAGTTGCTACTTTTAAATCTCTCACTCATCGAAATAAACGCATTATTGTTTTACGCCAATATTCTATGAGAGGATTTTACTTCCCTGATCG
The DNA here is from genome assembly GCA_905163395.2 of Endotricha flammealis. Lineage (NCBI taxonomy): Eukaryota > Metazoa > Arthropoda > Insecta > Lepidoptera > Pyralidae > Endotricha > Endotricha flammealis. Next base: position 5,223,543 of record LR990860.1, on the reverse strand, counting down.
AGCTAACACATTTAATAAGATGCTTTGCCACTACAAAACTAAATTACAATCGAGAATTAGTCCACCACAGATATCAGCCTGCTAATAGTACAGCCAGGATTAACAAAGGTGATCACAAAAATTACCAATGAAACTCACTGATGTTCTGGGTGAAGAAAATCAACTGTCTCGGAACCTATAATAAAATTAAATTGGAATGATAAGGAAAAATTTAAATAGCCCCGACTTTGGCATGTGCTAGATAGGCATAGAACTATACAATACAATACTCGAATATTCTCTTTTGCACCAAAAATAAATATGACACAAAATAATGTAGGTATAAAATAATAATATAAAGATACTCAAGTAACACAGGCGATCCTATATCTAAGCAATGCAATTTTTTTGAAGAAGCAACTTTATGGTAAAGAATACTGCAGAAGAAGAGGTGGTTTGATAAAGAACTAGGACTAATAAGAAATATTGCTTAACGCATAAGATAAAAATAAATGTGGATAAGCTGGATCCCCGATCTACGATGCTAACAAAATACCTTGTCTACATTCGTGAAATTGAAATTTCATAAATAACTTTTTAAACTATTTAAAAAATCAGTTTGAATTAATTGGAAGATACACATACATGGTTTTGTTTGCATTCAGAAATAAATACGAACGAAATATTAGTAGCTACCTAAAGCAGAAATTATAAACAGATTTTAAAAAAGATCAATAAAATATTTTGTAGTGTGGCCATGACGTGACCTTTATTCGTTGTTACAAGGTATACCAACCAGTGTCAATAATGATGACTGACGGTTGGCAGACAGTAAATTTATTTATTCTTGCAACTGTCCGCCGAATTCATCTGGTATAATTTCTAATTATAAAAAGCTACACAATAATAGGATCATAATTGTTATCATAATTAACCTATTATCATATCGAGTTTGTCAAACATATCGAAAACAGATAGGTAGGTAATTGAAAAAAAAATGAATTTTATAAATTAAAGGAACATATAAACATATAATACCGAAAACAGATAGTTCAAATAAAAAGATTTGACTATTGAAATTAAAGGAAAATATAATATAAAAACCATAATGATGCATGGACAAAAAAATAAACTGTAGCTTTGGTTAATAACGTACATAGATTAGCTGGCATTTGAAAACAGTAGTCAACCAAGTTTAATGACAATATAATAATGATATTTCTTTAGAATTTTATAATATTGACTTGATTTTGTCTGTAACAAGACAATGCTTAGGTTATAATTACAGAGGGAATCAGTTTCTATTACTGTATCGGTGTTGCCTACTAATGCTGCTGAAATACTACTTAAATTCTACATTTAATGTAACCTATATTGTGTGTGATCGAATGCCAGCCAGAGACTCTGACTTTCAGTTCCCTGTTAAAAATTACAGGTGTGACGATACTTGTAAATACATCTCAAATTAATAATACAATTCTCAAATTATAATTGCAGAATACAAGTAGCGATCATTGTAAAAAAAAACCCTCTGTATCAATTACTTTTTGCAGATGGTTTGTTATTATCCGTGCATTGGCATTTAAATCATTTACGAATACAATCTAATTCATCATGTCTTTTAATCGCATAAAGGCGAAGTACATCATTTTATTTCTGATTGAGTGCAAAACAAGATAACCCGTTATCCCGCTACCGGTCCGGAGTGTTCCATCTTCGCTTCGTTAGCGCTGCTATCACGTCATCAGGACGATGACAATCTGAATTGAATTACGGGCTACCTGCGACGAATGTGTGGTCTCGATCTGTTAATCTCGAGTCGATCTCGCGACGCATGCGCTATCGGCCCCGCTTGGTGGTCCCGCCTCATTACGTCGAACATACGATCAGAAATCGTCCCACTATTGTGTACCAGTGAAAAATGTTGGACAATGACAGGTGTCGATAAGACTCGGTATGTTTCCGAAGAAACGGCGAATGCTGGCGATTTCGTCGGCGATCGATCAAACCGGTTCGTTAATGCTCTTGACCCGAGGAATGCCTAAGTGTTGCATCATGAGCGATCAAAGGACTTCAAGCGTACCGAAATTCTATGTATCTTTTGTCGCGTATCTCAGAGCCTTTAGGTTGTATACAATATGCATAATTTACAGCAATTTTGATTGAAGGAGCTGTCAACATTTCATTATGAGGCTCTAACAAACATTTGTTACATGACAGCGTCGACCTGACTGTAGCATCTGTAGGTGGATGCGAGCAATTATTTCTATTCAATAAGATACCTAAACATATGATTAAAGTGATTAAGCATTGGGCATTTAAAATATCGTGTTCGCATAATAACAAGTTATATTAATAAGTTTAAACTAGGTATAATAATTTTGTACTTAATGTTTTTTTCATAAGAGATATTACGCAAGTGCTTCTGTTATATGTAGATCTACGGGTACATTTTTATTAACAACTGTTTAAATTCATTTCAAGTTTAACGATCCAAAAAACTTGTATGGTTGAAAGATAAGGATTTAAAAAAAAAAACTTACAATCGACGATTGAAAAATGCAAAATAAATCGAAATAGTAGATTTTACAACAAGTGCACAAAACGAATCATTTCTATCTGATTCGGCTCGGGCTGATAGTAATGTCGAGGATAGAAATGGTTTTGTGGACGAGTTATAAACTCTGCTTTTCACTTCGATTGCGAGGAAATAAATAAATAAACGCACGAAAAACAAGACCTGTTTCCCCTTTCCCGCCGCTTTTTTTTTAATCTTACGTCTTTGAAATTAGGCTTGGGCTGCAGACCTATACAGCCTACTATTAAATTAATTTTGTAATAAAATAATTTTCTTAAATTAATTAAATAACCTACCGTACTTTAATTTAAATTTTAATATCTTTTATGACTTAAAAAACACATTAGGCAAATAAATTAAAGTAAATATTATAAAATAACAAATTCTATCTCTGAACTTTATGTTGTGTTTGGCTGTATGGCTTATTTCCTTTGCCTTAATATAGATACATTTATGAGTAGATACGTTTTTCCCCTTGTGCACAAAATTCGATTTTGTGCAGCCTATATCCTGCGCAAATAAGCATTTTCTGAGCATGAGAAGTGAAAAGATATATTTCATCACTTAGGTACTTATATGAAAGGTACAAAGAAGTAAAAACCATAACAAATGACTGACTCAAGTATAAACGCCAATATAATATTTAAAAAAAATTATATCGATAATCTTCACGGCGAATTCTCGACCACAAACAGCTATTTAAAAGTTATAAAAATAAACGACACTCATTAACATCGGCGTTCGGTCCCATTGTTGGGAAAGGACCTTTACAGGATCCTAATGACAACACATTAGTAAACTGTCACAACACATCAAAGAACACACAAGTGAAGATTCTTGAGCATTTAAAAACTCTTGAAGAGTTATTGATTGCTTGCAATTTGTTAAACTTAAATGTTTACACCGCGTCCCTCATACCACTTTATAAGGTTTGCACTCATAACTTATGAATACAATAGCGAATTAACCGTCAAAGACTCGATTAATGTCAGGATATTCATCTTCAACGATTTTGTACTGGTGCACGTGTATTATTTTTTTACTGTACTCATGGCGCCTATTGTTGCTAAAGTATAAATTCCGAAAGTAGTTATTTGTATATTAAAGATTTTTGTGTTTGACGATTATCCATCCATGATATTTATGACACTTAAAATGCTTATAAATTCTCAGACATATTTTACGTGCTTTATTTATAATTAGTAAAATACTCGCAACTTCGTTTCATATCTCGTTTTCCCATGGGAATTTTGAAAAATCGTTTATTAGTACAGACCTTGTTATTTCCAGACGTCGTAATGAACCTACATTCCTAATTTGGAATCTCTAGACCCAGCGGTTTGGGCTGTGCATTGATATATAGTTAAATCAGTCAGAACTACATTATATACATAGATGATTAAAACATGACCTATCGAGTTTTTTTTTTCGTGAATTGCCTTGTTTTTTCTATTAGTATTTTTTTAAATCTATAAATAAATAGATAGAATACAAGATAGAAGATAAGATCAAAATTATGAATGAGGAAAGGAAATTAAAGTTATATGATTCATGGAAATCTAGAATAAAGAAGACCCATAAATATGTGTTTATCTATATATCTTCTTCTTCTATCTTATATTATAAAGAGGAAAGATTTGTTTGTTTGTTTGTTTGTTTGCATTGAATAGGCTCCGAAACTACTGGGCCGATTTCAAAAATTATTTCACCAGTAGAAGGCTACATTATCAGGGGGTGACATGGCTTTTCCCAAAATTCAATGTCGTTCCCACGGGAACGGGTTCGGAACTTCACGCGGACGAAGTCGCGGATAAAAAAGCTAGTTTTCAATATAAATATGATGCAAATTTTCAAGCAACTACTGATTATAACAATTCGTTTCGTCTACAACAATATACCTACTCAGAAATAGAGAAGAATTTTTTATCAGGTTTAAAAGTTCACAAAAAATTATACTCACAAGCACCAGCAACATGAATTTTCTTCATCCAAGGATAAATAACCCTGTCTGTATTATCCGAACATATTGAAGAGTCGTCATCATCAACCGGGGGACTATCAAGAAGTAGCCTCTCATCGTCCATTTCCGAGGACGGAGAACCTTCCCGCCCCAGAGCATGGAGTTTTCTTCCCGCTGGCGCTGCTTCTTCAATGTGCCTTTCTAACCTTAACCCAAGTTCTGCTAAACCCGGTGCTATTTCTCCACTATGAGGAGGGACGTAGCCATGATCAGCGTCAGAAGGATGAGAAGGTTCTGGTGGCCGAGGAGGTGGTGCCACCGGTGGATGCTGCGGTAGCGGATGGTAATACCCTCCATAACCATAACCTGTGCCAATCTGCACAGGTGCGTATTGATGTTGATAACCATATTGGAGGTGTTGGTGCTGATAGTATTCTCCTGGTGGGATGTAGTCTGCCTGGCTGTATTCCTCGGAAGGCGGAAACTTGGGGTCCGGCTGTGGCTGATAACCGCCGTTCATGAGAAAGGAACTCATGGTGGGCGTGGTCGAGTCGGCGCATCACCTCTCGTCCAAAACGCCTGCTAATATGGCCGCCATTCACACGTCACGGGAATATAACATTATGTCTTTTGCAATGTATTTTAAAAGTCACTTTATGTATTGTGTCTTCAGAAGATTTAGATAATAATCATAAACATAAATAACAAGATCTCAACGGAACCACTTTATATTTTATCACAACGGGTTTACTTAATTAGTTTTTAATCTCAATCCCATGCAAGAAAAATACGCGATATGTTTCAATCAAACACTTATAAAATAACACTTCAGTTACATACCGATATCAGAGATGAATGTGTTCCTAAAAAACTTTTGCCAAACACTCTACAAATAAGAAACTTAATGGTCTTCTTGAAACTGTTATGTTGTTGATGTTACAAATTTACTTTCTTTATTTATAAAACAATTTTCACATCCAATAACAAAATTTGTATAATATGCATTTCATCGTTATTTATGTTCTGATCATTACCAAATTTCCTTTAAAAATAGTCACAATCTTTACACTTATTAGGTCCACTAATATCTGCAGCACTGTCACAAAACTCAGCTTCGTTTTTCAGTTCACAAAATTTGCTAAATTTTATTAAAACAAAATTATTGCAAAGTCATTTGATTTATCACTTTTTGATTATAAACAATAGAGTTAGAGACGCGCTATCCAGCAACGACATTTTGAAACAATATACACTGACTGTCCAACACGCCAGCGCACTCTGTCACTTTAAGGACTCCTATACATGTTCATCAATTTTTACATACCACCTTCCATTTTTAAGGCGGAGCTGTTCTTCTATAGTCTTATTCAAAATAAATCATTGCAATATCGACTCTATAAAATATAACTGCAGAGATCAATTTAGAATACATTCACGTATTGAAGCATTAAACCGCAACAATGATTCTCCCCCTTCCACTCACAAACAGCTGTATGCGTGCGAATGAAATAGCGGCACTCGGGATAGCATTAAGCAAAAAGTATTCAAATATATCTATCTCCTTTTAACGCATGGAATTTTACTTTGAATAAAAGAGACGCAATAAGCGTGGGCTTAAAGCGTAGTAGAGATTAAGAAGCTGTTTTAATAATAATACAGAACGAACATGGACTCTGTTCGTAACGACAGTGGCTTTTAAATATTTAATATGCAATTTTCTTTAGTTTTCATTATCATATTGTTCATCATTATAATATACTTGAAAAATTGGGGTTACAAAATAGTACCTACTTATTCTTACAACTAAATAACTACTACACTCTAATGCGCGTTTACATTCATTTTTATTTTAAATTTTCTAGATATTCCACTTACTTAAAAAACCTTTTTTTTTTTACAGAAAAATCAATCAGTTTTTTTTTTCTTTCAAAACTCGCACTCTTGACCCAACAATGACAATAAAATGATTAGATATTGTTTATTGCAACTATACATATCGGTATCTTTAGATTTTTAATTGTAGGTAATTTGCTATCTAGAATTTATTTTGAATCGACTAAAATTGTGGAAAAAAAAAACGTTTTATTTTTGAGTATTCCATAAGGCACCAATTCATTTTAAATGAGGTTTTTAAGTTAATTTACCTACCGAAAAACTTTTTATCAAACAAAACCATAAGATTAAAATATGCACTTAAAATCTTAATTCTATTTGCCAGGTACCATTGATTTTACTAGTTCTTCTTTTACATTAACTACTTTTAGCTTTTGCCCTTTTTTTATTTTGCATTAAAATTTGAGAAAATTGATTGTTTTTTATTTTTATTATTTATTTTAAATAAATATTCATCATCATCATCTAAACCCAAACTTACTTTTCAAGTTCAAAATATTTTATTTTATTTTTTATTACCTTTTCTCATGTTTCCCGCTTTGCTCGAGAATCGACTCGACGAATCACTTTAGCTTATTTGCACTGACACATAAGAAATATTTTGGGTTAAGATACATACCTTTTCAGATTAATAGTCACAGTGATTCCAAAAATTTTTACTTTTATATACAAACTGGTATAATTCTCTAAAAAAGTACCTAATTGAAATTTTTAAATACAAGTATTCAACATTTTTACCAACATTTTTATCTACAAATAAGTCGATACAAACATGAGTAAGTTCATAAGATTCCAATGTCTCTAATAATTCCAAATAATCTACTAGGCTATAAGAAAAACAAGTCACGATCTACGTATCATGAGGCGTAAGCCGCTAATACAACAGTAGGTAGCCGACAAAGAGCGGCAAATAAACAAAAATGTCCGGTGATTTTATTGAATTAGACGATCACAATGGTAAGAGCAGGGTCATCGGTTCGATTCCGCCGAGTCATGGCTTCCAGCCGGCTGCAGCCACAAAAGGTGGTAACGCCCGATCAATGGGTGTTTGATCAATAAACAGACGTGCTTCTTGTGCTCGGTGTTTTTCATAAGATTTACGGTATCAAATACTAATATAAGCTGTACCTATTTTATAATTACTATATAAGAACATTGTATGTGCTGTCCCCTAAACTCTACAATTTAATAACGATAATGATTGTGACTTGAAAAATCTACCATCAATTCTCTCCTAGGATTAGGATATTAAGATTTCTAAACTTAAGTACTCACAATTTTTAATTATTTAATAAGCACACATAATTTAATGTTAATTAGCTTACTATAATTTTACATCTCTTTAAATTTAAAATCTCAATGCTTTCAAATTTAAAAATTAAAACAGAAAACGTTCCTAATATTTTAAAAAGATTAAGCACCAAAGATGCAGAGCTATTTAAATCAACGTCATTCAGAAGACAATGTTATCCCAAACAAAGTTTCTTGAGTAAAGTTACTTACCCCCGCGCCTGTTGTGTTTTTTCTCGCGACGCTAACTGCCTGCCAGCTCGTTCTATCCAGCGCAAACTTAATCCAAGTTTAATGAACAATACGACAGGCCCTTAATCAAACTTTGGATTTCCTAAACGACTTATCAAGTCTTTTTACACCTTAAATAAATCACATTTAAAGTTGAAATTACTTTGCATATTACGGTACACATTAGTCATTCCATCTCTACCATTCTCAGCTGGAGAAAAACCTATTTAGCTGACTTTGATCGTATTATTTGTTTCTTGTTTTGCCTTTGGGTACAGACTGTGAATAAGGAAAGTTATTTAAATGAACATAAAAGTGTATCGTGGTCATTTATTATAAAATTTATTTTGAGAAAATCTTATAGGTCAGAGGGTATTTAATTGAATTAATTTATTTTTATACATTGACATTAATTCAATTAGTTTATGCTACTGTACAAGTAGGAAATCAGCGTACTATGAAATTAGATTGAAAAGGTCACGTAAGCTTCTCAATAGCAAATTATTGAATTATACGATGGTGAACATCAATCATAATGCTGTTTGATTGTTTTTCTAACTGACCTATCCGATCATTCAAGTGGCGCTTTATCTTTGGTGATGGAAACCTTAATTTTATTTTTTTATATCTTCATATTGATATACCTATTGTAAACAATATACCTACTTATATCACTTACACAGTGTTCTTCAATTTAGACTGCATCAATATTTAACATTTTAATTAGAGCAAAAACGTGTAGGTACACACAGAAACTTCTTAAAATATATTCCTTCTAGAACACCTTTGAAGAAAGTAATATTCAGAACTATAATTATTATCTTTATTGAAAAAATATCAATACTAACGAAATTAGGAACAAAACCATAACATTAATGTGTTTTTAAAAGCTTTGTATTCGAACAAATTTTTTGGGGTACTCCAAATCAAACCCTATGAAGGGATGGCCAATTTTCTATAATGGCGTTGCACTGCTCTTTGTTGCATAACGCCGACGTTTTTTGCAAGCTTCGCCCCTCCCCTACAAGGGCAGGGATGTTGTTTTTTATTAGATATATTATGTATTGAGAATGTTTCACTAAAAGTTCTAAGAATTTTCCCAACTGTAGACTAGTCAAATTTTTTTAATGACGTTAAAATATACTTGGGGGTAGCTTTTTGTCTGAGTGAAGTCGCGAATTGGGAAACTGTTTCATACCTAATAACAGGCTAAATGTATTGTTGATATTGATTACGGATTGAAGATAGAACTAACTCCTTACTCAGGTATTCAAAGGCGTATTCGCGAAGTACTAGACATGTATATCCATAAGCATCACGCAAATTCGCGACAAACATCCTTTCAGGACAACATCTAACTAGACTAAACAATACCATATTTTTGTATCCAAAATTATGAAAGAAACCTGCTTTATTATATTTTAGAATTTAGGATTATAGTAATATCATAGTCACCGTAAATTAAACTAAGGTACATAATATTACGCTAATATAATACATCATCCTAACAACGTTTTCCGCTTCGAAATTATATACTAACCAAAGAAAGCTTCTCAACTCGCAAGTTTCTGACGCCGCACGTCATCGTATGTCAGAGGTTTGACAGTCGACACCACTCTCATCGGGAGGCGAGGGCCCTCTCCCTCTTGATGACGTCACCCCCCTTGGGGAATAATCGGGACCTCGGAGCCATCTGACAATATTCGATGTCTAATCAAAATTTTGACACTGAGAAAAATTATCTCTTTCATAATTTGTTTACGATGAATTTTTAATCTTGGTTAATATTATTCATTTTAACTTTTAAGGCAACTTTAATTTGCTCACAAATGAAAGTGGCAAAAGACATAAAAGTTACTGAAAATTGTTATCATGCCTTCAGTAACATATTTAAGTTAAAATGTTTACAGCTGTTTTACTTTGGGTACAATTTTCATTATTATCATTTGAGTCATACATAACGCATATGAGTCCACCGCCCTCACAAATACCAGTTATGATCTAGATTTATGACTTCAGTTTCATGTACCGAGTTGTTACATTTCATATTTTGCCATATTATTTGTACGTGTGTCGCGCAAAAACGTCAAATGTTACAGCGTAGGGGAAACGTTTGGTATTCTTGAATGTGACAATACGGAATGTTACAACTTAAACTATATTGCAATGGAAAATTAACTTTCTAGTATTGAAAATAAGGTTCAAGTTCCGAGTGCATAACAATGTGACATATGTTGATTCACAGATGAATGAGCAGAGCTTCCATTAATCAACAAACAGTCGCGACAGTGCAGCGGCGCTGGCGTCGTCGTGGTTCAATTTTTTTCGTCTTGCGCCCTTAGATTGGATATTGGACACGATTTCCTGCGAAACTCAGCAGAGAGTGGGTGGTCTGGCAAATAGAAATACCTAACTAAAGTATTATAGTAAGTACATAAACTCCCACATATTGGAACAGTTACATTACTGTTGAGTAACATTTACAATTCCCTTCACACTTAATTTTAAATATAGCTTCACAGTTAGAGGCTTTTGCCCGGAGTGGTAGAATGCTATTAAAATTATTTGATGGAGTTATTTGATCCTCCTCATTATGAAATTAACAAATTGAGTATCCGTTCGACAAGGGTAACAAGTATCACAACTAAAACGACTACATATTCATACAATATACGCTGCACGTCGTCCATACACAGTCTACTCACCAAAACATTTTTTCCTATTGCAATCTAAACTTAAGGGTGTAAATTTGCATTGCAATGCATAAATTTATCTTATATACACGAGATATCTTTAAATAAATATCCCTTATCTCCACCCCTCAGTCGTTGCACTGTATCTACTGAATGGCCCCTTCGCGAATAGGGATGACGAAAACGTTTTTTTCCTTTTTCCTTTGCTTTTAATTTAATGTAGCCAGTAGTATGGCCGAAAGGAACTGTTGTTTGTACTTTCTGGGCTTTGTCTTTTAGATTGGTCTTGTTTTATTATTTGATTTCAGACAGAGTTTCTTAACTCCTCATTTTTGTTTTAGGCTTAAAACTGTTTTCGTTTACAATTCGATTTCTTCGCTAATTATTACTATTTATATTTTACGCCACCATTTCAAATGAAATTAGAGACACTACCAACGAACCAGAGGACTGACAATATCTTCAACAAAGGTCGCCTTTTAAACAAAACCTTTACTATAAGCCTTCCTCAATAATCACTCTATCCATCATTAGTGAAGACAGTATGAAAATCCGTTTTAGTAGTTAGAGTTAGTAGTTTTGACATCACGTCAGAGACAGACAGACGACTTTGGCAGAGGACTTTGTTTTATAATAATGTAAGGATGATATTTATTTATTTTTTAATGAAATTACTACTAGCTTATCACATTGTATTATAAACCGTTACAAATAGTGCAATATGCACGTCGTCGACTTACGCAAGCAAGTGAGAGCATGTCAGACTACCTTATTCTGTTACATATTTAACTAACAGCTGCCATAAAACAGACACGCGTAGAAGGCCACGAAATGATAATATCAAAAACCGACACGTTATTTCGCTACCAATCAATCAAAGCAACGTGTAGTCAAAAATATACTTCCATTTCACGCGTTCACGACGCATCTCACTTTCTAAAAGCCAAACAAATAAACTGATCGATCGTCCGGAAAATTGTACTGAATCAGCGTAAATATTATGACACAATCCGAGCATCGTATTACGAAACAATCGCTTTCCAAATGTTTCTGAACGCGCCTCCGGGTTCCCTTTCCGTGGGGGACGTTCAAAAACTTAATATCTTGGATGTTTGATAGATCGGCCTCAAGGGTGTTTGGAATTCGGTAGCCGCTTCGCTTTGCACTCAACAATGGTCCGGTTTAGAGACAACTGCGGGTCTCCTGGGAGTACGTACTATCGGACAACCTTAGACGACAAGGTAGATAAAAGAAATTGCAGATTTTGGATTTGATTGAACGATGACTTAGCATGATGATAATTTTAATTTGCAATTGATATTTTTGTAGAGTCATCATAATATTGTAATGGTCCCGTTTCTATGGATTGCTTTACTTTAGCATTGCCATTCTATATTATCGATTGTACTGACTGACGTAGGATTTTATTTATTAAGATCTTTTAATAAATCTCTAAATAATATTGTATTATTCTCCATCTTTGGGACAGTAAACAAAACAAAAGAACTCAAGGATCAAACTATATCGAAGAATAGATATGTTTATCTGAGAGATGGTATTGTAAACAGTTCATTAACATTGATAGATGATTTATTTGCAACTAGCTGCCCGGCCCGGCTTCGCCCGGGTACTGTTTCGTTTTTTTTTCAATCTTTCTGAGAGATTTTCTTAATATTTTTTTCCGTAAGAACCTTTTACAGAGTATTAGAAAACTACAAAAAAAAAATCAGCCAAATCGGTCAAGCCGTTTTCATGTTATGTCGTGACAACGGAAAACGGGTTTCATTTTTATATATATAGATATGTACATATATTTTCAGATTGTTGCGATTTTGTGCTACTACACCGAGCATTATTAAACACGGATAGATAACTTACTTACGAGTAATATTGGCCGCTTACGACACCAATATCTTCATATCGCTCTGCATCTCTCTTTCTTAAGGCTCTGTCTTAATTTTAGTGCAGTTAGTACTTTTTATCGATTTCCTATTTTAGAGATACCTACAGTTAGTTTTCATACAAGTATGTACCATAATGCCACTTGCCAACCTATTCGTTCTTATGTATTCGTTTATAATATCAACCATTACCTAGTTTTTTGCAAATAAATGCATCAACGATAGATTATAAAAATATAAAAGTTTGCTTACTATGGGATAGCAATCTACGTTTAGAGAAACGTGATCGAAGCGACCACAGTGTCGCTCAAAGCTACTATAAATACATTTTACAGTTACCAAAGGAATAAAACCTCAAATCCTTTCAACAAAGTGCACATTTTAGGTTTAGAATTGCATCAGTTGAGTGCGGCAAAAAGCGTCTATCCTCACCGCTCAGAATGACTAATGATTGTCTCTTCAGAGAGGATTTCGAAAAATACCTCGACGAGAGTAGACAATGACAACGATTGAAATTCGCATAATTGTGGATTCGAAATGGCAATCATCAAAGAAGCCGCTGTGTTTTTTTGAGCATAGACTTTTTTATCTAGGCAAAGATATGAGCAGCAAATTATTTTTTTGCAGATAACGATTAATTATGTGGGGAAAAAACAAAAATAAGGTGTTACTTTAGAACTTTGTCGATTTTATCCTACGATCGAATGGCCTACGATCCCTTCAATTTTCTCCTTTCAGACTAAGGAGCTAAATATCTCGTGTACAGACAAGATCAGATCAAGTTTTACTTTTTGGATCCTCACTCTTACGCTCTTCGTTATTGAATCAAAACGGCATTGCATGTGTAAAACTTTACTTTATCTTGACTCCACATAATAACGTAATTATTAGTTATTTACTAAACACAATACGTATATATGACAAAATATTTTATACGTAACTATGTAGATATAAAAATCTTAATAAAATAAGAAAATTTCAATAAAGCGGTGCTTGAAAAAGTATCATTCATATGTCTAGTGACATACGAATGATACTTTTTGTAACAATTTTTTACCGATTCGTCTTAAAATAGCACAATTATATTTTTACTGTACATAACTATACGAATACATATAAATATATCTATTGTCTTTAGTATTTAAAAGCAGTTTTTACAGTTCCGTTCGTAAACTCAACAAAGACCTAAGTCGATCCTTTGCACCAGCCGAGAAAAATAGTAGGAAATCCATTAATAACTGTCACGAGGGCTCCTTGTTAAATGCATACAATACTTGAAGCTTTTTAAAAGACTCACAATGGAGTCTTGGCTAAATTAAAACTTTTTCGATACAGCAAACGCGACATTGCACGGAACTTCAGGACGGTAATTATTGTACGCGGACAGTATGGACAGCAGCAACGATAGACTATAATATAAATCATTTTAACAACAAGAAATTTTCAAATGTTTTTCTATAACTTATACTTATATAAGTACCTATTTCGAATAAAATCTCTATTGTTTTCTAAATGTTTATTGGCAATGTGTTGTTTTGTACAGTTGAAATATTTTTGGTGGCGAATCTACTGCAAATACTGAACGCGAATATGTGACCAAAAACATTTTAATAAACTTACATTTAAAATTGTTTTTGACGAAAATCTAAATCCGCCGTTATGGCACACCAAACATTTTGTGTTATGAAATCACTCCGTGTAAGAGGGCGATGACACCCGCCTCTCAGTATGCGGTGGTCACTGCCGCTTCAAAGAAACGCCGCAGAAAAATTAGGAAAATTCTTCGATCACATGGTAAATTGTATTTTTCTGTAATAACACAACATAGGTCCAAATTCCATTTATTAACTGACACTACTGACAGCAGATTCGCGTCAAGCCGTCAAACAGTTTCATAAAAGCGGCCAAAGACATAAAACGATTCGAAATTGCCGCCTTGTGAACGAAGGTCGTCAAGATGGAGACCTCAGATCCTCACCGTACCACGTTGCCCTTAAGTGTACTTCTTTTTTGTTAAAAAAGTGTTCATTTAAAATACTCGACATTGGCAAAATTGTCTGTGTCGTTAAGACACGATAGAAACGCCACTAATTAAGAAAGAAAAAGAAGAAAATACTTATAACAAACTCTTTACTCATAAATACACGAATTTTGTCGAGGTCCATTCTGCGCACTAATAGAGGTTTTTCAAAAACCTCTCAAATCTTTTTGGTTCTGGAATCTGTTTAAGGCTTTTAAAATAGAACCGACGAATTATTTACGCTCTATTTAAATATTGGAACTAACTAAATCAACACCTTGTATAATTACAATTTGCATTAATATAGTTTCTACTTTAAAAATCCAAACTAATATACATATTTTAGGAATAACCTCTTGAAAATATTTAACATTTACAACCTTTTTTAGCAGCTTGACACGACTTTATGCAGAATTAGTGCCGATAAAAATATTTATTATAAATTAAAATAATTTAATTAAGATTGATTATAACAATTTACTACGTACTTTTGCAGACTGTACTGGTAGGTACTGCCAACTGACACAGGTTTGTAAAGACACATTTAAGCGGAAAAAAATCAAAATTAATGATATCGTTGGCAGCTAGTAGGGCATATGGTTGAACGCTCTCTTTCATGGTACCTCGGTTCGAACCTTCTACCTCCCCTGCTGTTGTTGTTTCTATAGTTCCGGAGTCAATGGTGAGAACTACATATACATAGGTAACAAAATCATATGTATTTTATATAATACCATTTTGCTAATAAGTATTAAGTACTTTCTTGTTATTACATAAAACACATATAGCGTTACTGATATTATCGTCACGGGCTACATCGCATTAACAGACTGACTGATTCTTTTTCAGCTTGAGTCTTACGACAATCGCTTCTTTATCCAAATCAGTATTTTCATAAAATTCATAGTTTTCGGGCTTCTATATTCTAAATAGATAACGTTCTTTTTTATAAGTATTACTGGAAAGATGGATTTTTACAAAGTCGATAAGTTATAAATTGGAGTGATAGAGCGTTCATGAAATGAACTTGCTAGATCGGGGCAGGACCTCTCACCGAACATCGGCATGAAACAGCAATGTGTTTTGTTGTCTGTGCAATATGAAAGCCTAACTCCTATCCCAATACCCTTCCTTACAGCGTGCAACCTTTGGTAGCGCCTCTGATGTTAGCGATGTTTATAGGTGACGGTAATCACTTTCCATCAGATGATTCGCTTGTTTGCTATTATTATATTCAATTACTATCGTTAACTCATCATCATCAACCAATATCACGTCACTGTTGGTATGTAACGGAAGGAATACAGTTAGAACATACCTTGCCGTAGTTCTACTGAGTTTCTGCAGAACGATTTGTTTTAATATAAAATACCCCAGCAATTATGTAACAATAGCAACGCCTTCGCTCTCAAGTTTCCCAAGAAATCACAAGAAGCTATTGCTCCAAATCCCACGGCCTGTTTGATTGACTTATCAGTACATCGGTTCACTACAAGTTTACGCGGGGGCGCTGCCTGCCTCCAATCATCATGCGATACCATCTCCAGACGACGCGACCTGATCGCCTGTCAATATTTTGACGAGGGCATGTTGGAACTGGTAAATATTTATTTTTTTATTCAAACGCAATTTGTGTTCGATACTCACGATGGATTTAGCTTACGTTAAGATTATAGTGCATAGACCAAGTAGGAAAAGGTTTCTCAAATTCAAATATGCCTATTACAAGCTCTTTCGAATCGACACATTTTTTTCCTACCACCAGTTTAGACAGTAGTATAAGAAGTCCCTATACTACGTTTGTCTACGTGGTCTTCGTCAACCAGGTAATGCCAGGTAGAGCGTTGTTTTCCGGTATTTACCAATCATTGATAGCCAATATTACTTAATATCATACATGGCTACAAAAAAAATGTATCATAATGGCAGCCAATCTAAAATAAAATTGTGCTGGGTATGTAGAAGGAATGTCAACGGTGCGATTGGTTCACAATACGACAGTAACCAAAAACCTAAGATATTGTTGGTCAATAAGAGGTTTGAAAAGCTGTTTGGACGTTTACCTCGTCGAAATTAATAAATCTTCCTGTATAAACAAGGCCCTGCAAAAACCTCTTAGCCACCAATATTGGAAGATATCATCGCTGAAGACTTAGTGATTAACTGTCAGTGTTTTAACGAGGGATCCTTAGGCACTCGCATAATTAAGGGTCTTATCAGAATTCGTGAACTTGCACGTAAAGAATTTATCAACTGCCATTTAAGAGTACCTAGGTAAAATACAATAGAACTAATTTTCTTACATATAGTATAGACGCATTTCATGCTATGCTCAGTAGAAGTAAAAA
Organism: Endotricha flammealis; assembly: GCA_905163395.2. Lineage (NCBI taxonomy): Eukaryota > Metazoa > Arthropoda > Insecta > Lepidoptera > Pyralidae > Endotricha > Endotricha flammealis. The sequence continues at coordinate 5,206,650 of LR990860.1, read as the reverse complement.
TTACAAGCACAAAATAATATGTCCTTATTTCTTTAGTGTTTGTAAGAAAAAACAAAGTGGTACTTGCCCCCCAGCGGTAGTAAGATCACCATACGGAATCATGGCAATTATTCCAGCCGGTATATATATTCGTAAAAAAATATTAAGAAACATTTTACACATCAAACAAATCATAATGTGACCGTTTAATATTTCAAAATGAAAACTAATTTTGATAAACGACACAACATCGAGACACGTCTGTCATTTCCATTTTTGAACTTCCAATGTCCTTTCACTCCATACCAAATCGAATTAAATAAATATTCGAATCGTTTCAAATCTTCCGGCGATCATTCGTATATCGATCTTACAATTTTAATTACTCCAAGTTCGAAGCAATCAAGCGGGACCTTGTGACCCATTTTAAAAGTTTTATAGCGATCGGCCCAACGAGGGGAGTGATAAATGAACCACATCAATCAGACGAATTAAAGTGTTGCAAATTTTCGCCCGCACTCCGAGTTATCGTTATTAAAGACGGTTGAATGGAGAAACGAATTAGTATTTTCAGAATCTAAAAATTTTCTTTATTTTATATGAAAACAATTTGTTCAGATCCTCACAAGTTACAAATAAAGCAATTATCGCTAAACACTAAACTTACATGTCAAATCGGTCAAACAAACAGGTCAGTCAAACAGTTCATTTAGTTAATGACGCATTAAAATATAGCTGGAGCATTATTGTGTCAATTTAAAAATTCAAAATGCATTTCAAAAACTGGCTGAAAATCCCTGAGCTCTTGGTATAACGAAGCAGTATGATCACAGGCAGGTGCAGGCAATTTTTTTTAACTTCAGGACATGCATAATTTCGTTTAACTCACTCTACTGTCAGGGAATACCGACTGATGATGTAGGCTCTACACTCTCGAACTTGAGCGAAGACATCATCAGCTCATATAGTTGTCAGTTTTTCATACATGGGAATCTATGTGAGCTAACTAACACTGCTGGAGCTGGCGGTGGATGACCGGCTTAACGAAGAACTGATTTTTATATCAAGCGACTTCTATAATTTTAATAAAAATCATACCATTGTCACTTCTGTAAAATACTGTAACTCTATGGTCGGTATCGAGATACTTCGTTTCGCAATGAAGCACTTTCTTGAAACTTTAAAGTGAAACGTTGATTGCTAAGTGGGTGGGAAATTCATGTTTTCGCATTATTTTATTTTAAAGAGTGGGTTTATTAAAGATAGAAATACAATTTCGTATTTTAAAACTTGAAAGACAAGATTTAGCGCTAACATCAGAATCTAGAATTATCTATGTGAATGGCTTTTTATGATTTTATGTAAATTTATCTAAGCGTCTCAGTCAGTCGGGTCAGTAAGAATAGTCAGTTAGAATAGTCAGTATATGTAGTGGTTTTTTTTTAACAACAGAGGAAGACAATCGATTCGCCTAATGGTATGCAATGCAACCACCGCTGCCTGCCCATGGACATGCACGATCAATAGAGTTCCTATTACTAAAGGAATTATGTTATAGTGGTGCTACATAAGTGACAACATAATTTATATGCCGCTCTAATCTGTATTCAAAGACAAGATTTTTAATTGTAGAAATCAGATCACACGATTTAAACGATAATTTACTATAAAATATAAATAGATTTGATAAGTGCATACACTTGTCTAGGGCTCTGACCATACTATCATACTAATATTATAAATGAGAAAGTGATTTTGTTTGTTTGTTATTCCTTCATGGCTTAACTAAGCAGCCGATCATTATGAAAATTTGTATACACATTGTCAGGGGTACAGAGCCCAACATAGGCTTTTTACGCCAGCGAAACCGCGGGTAACAGCTAGTTACATATAAAAATTAAAAAAGTATTAAATAAATTAAAACACACGTATACGATTAAAACAATAGAATCGAATCACATCAATAATCGTTATCAGTGACGACGACGCAGAACGGCTACCGGGGAACGGGACACTTTATCGTGTAAAGCGTTGCTGGAACTCTACAGAGATGATAATACCCCTAGAAAAAAAAAATTTAATGGCCAAGTCACCGTCACAGTATTTAGCTTGATGGTAAGTATAGTCTAAATACAAAAGCATAAAAAAATAGGAACACAGGTTTCTTATTATCCCTTACTCCACAATTTTAAAGATGTGGTGTTCTAGAGACCATTTTTTTAAGGATTGTCTTTGACGAATCCTAAAAAGAGAAATAGAAATAAATCATTACTGAAAGTGGTTCTCTCTACAATATTCTCGTGAAACTTATTAAGTATACCAAGTAACATTTTAGTCTAAAAATATTAACATTAGTGACTTACAAACGTAGTCAAATGACTTATTTTATTTATTTATTCATTGCAAATACATGTAGGTATACAATACAAAAATACAGATGAACCTTTTCAGACACAGCAATGGGAAAGAGAGAGGCAGACTTGTTATAATGGTTTATCTTCCAAATATTCCATTACAGTGTTTAGGCATTCGTGTGAAGTAATTTTTTGATGAGCTTATTATACTTTCCAAATAATGTCTCAGATTTAATGTTTTTGACTTTACTCTTGATAAGCTGGAAAAAATATTTAATTGTTTACTCTTACAAGAATTACAATTGTTTAAAAAATAATGGACTTCTAATGCTGAGATGTTGATAGTAACAATATGTATCCCTACACAGAAATATACGAAAATTTTAGTAAATTTTAATATGTGCATGCATATTTCATTTATTTTATTACAACGGACCTCTTCTCCTAATAATATGTTACATATTTTATTCTGACGACAATGTCATGTGTCATCTCATTACAATTCGATATTCATGTAGGTCTAGATTAGACGATTTTAGGTAACTATTAAAAAATAACTCTGTCATAAACTATTAATCAATGTTCGATAAGGAAACTCAAAATGGGCGGTCTGCGTTGTAAGGCCAGGTGATTTATTTTATAAGTCCAAAGACTAACTCGACCATTTTATATTGAACTATCCATTTGCTCATTGTTTCTTTACATGGATATAACTTTGTTGAGAAATAGAATTTCTCGTGGTTCTATAAAGAATGGTTTGGTTATATTGGCGATGGTTGATAGTGACCGATGTATTGACAACGTATTGTGGACAATGGGCAATATGTGTATCAGTAATCACACGATTTTCCTCGCACGATGATGGTTGATGTTTTGTTGTACAAGTGGTTTTAGCTGTATTTCGTAAATCTATTATTTTGAATTAGGTACACCGAGGTGAACATTTTTTTAAATGTCATACGACAGGCAAACAAGAAAGTGGGCCACGTGACGAAAAGCTACCGCCGCTTGTGATCATCAGTAACACCCTTAGTATTTTCTTCATGGTAACACCAATGCGTCGCCCGCTACGAGGAAGGAAATAGGCAGAATAGGATTTGGGCTTTAGGATCTCTCACATTATAGATCGAATTAAAAAGTCAACTGCCCCGAAGCTAATTCTCGCATACCTACATATTTAAAAAGCACGTCGTAGTCGATCGTCGATAATTACCATTGTTTTTTCTTCGTTTGGGTTTTGTCTTTTTTAATTTTATTGTAATTTTAGTAATTTAGTGTAGTTATTCCACAGAGATTTGTTAATTAGGCACATATTTTAATTAGGCATAACGTAATTTTATTATTGAGAAAGAATCTGATTTACAAAATTTCTAAAATCACAATTTGTGAAAATGTTACAATGATACAGTGTTTTTGTTAACATTTCAATACACAAGTGCCCTCTGTTGGTACTTTATTAATTAACAACAAAATATGATTTTGATAAAGTGAGCGTAAGGCAAATGTCAAAGCGCCATCTATCGTCGAGTAGCATACTTACAAACTGGCGTAGCACTTTGCTGTCGTAGCAATGTGTTCGTTCGATACGTTTTGTGGAAGTAAATAAAAAATCATGTAATCTTTACCGTAATTTGACTGTAATATCAAAATATTTAAAACTAGCTTTTCCCCGCGGCTTCGCTCGCGTTAATTTTATGACATAGATATCGTTTGACAACAAAACAACCCATAACGCGACTTGTGGCGCCATCTGTTGGCCGATACAGCGCCCTCTATAGTAGAAAAATTATTTTCCCATTGGAACGACATACTTTCACGGGATATAAAGTAGCTTATGTTGGGCTCTGTACAATATGTATGCAAATTTTCATAATGATCGGTTGCTTAGTCAAGCCAAGGAATAACAAACAAACAAACTCACTGTCTCATTTATAATATTAAAGTATGGATAATTTTACATTATGTACTACAAAAATCAAAAATATTTTTTATAGCATTTTAATATATTGTCAAAGACAGGCTTGACGGTGTGGTCTGTTACCAATTCACTTGACTGCCAACTGTACTTGTCTGACTACAACGAAACAATTTTTTTGGAGTACGTAGTAAGTTTAGGTAGTATCTTAGTATTTTCTTCATTGGTAGTATTTATGCTAGGTCGACCAGGGAAAGTACCTCTCACAGAATATCTGAAACCCTATTCCATTTTTCCCTATTTCCATCTTTTTAATATCCTCCTCCTCCATAGTCGGTCCCTCAATGTTAAGGATCGTGACATCGACCTTAGTCACCGTTTCTCTCCATCTCTCCAAAATATCCTCTCTTTTTAATATAGGTAAAATCTCGGTCAAGTAGCAGACCAGCAGGATCTGTCCTGTATGTAAATTAGCCTTTTGTAAGTGTTTATTCTTATCGATAGCAGCATCTGATTAAATAAATTATTTGCTACTGATACTAACATTATTTACCTATTCAAGTTCTATTGCAGGTACGGCGGTCAAGTGGCTAGCAATGGCAATCACATTTGTATGCATGAACATGTCTGTCTTAAGTCTAGAAGATGTTTTCTATGTATAATGAAATGTCTCGAAAGTTAAGACTAGCTCTTTCTAATGAAAATTGGAACTATAGTGTTTTGTTTTACTAACTATATGTCCCACTGCTAGGCAAGACCTCTCCTCTCCTCCAAATCATCTCTCTTTTCAAATTGCTCATTCAAATTCTGTCAGTTCGTCTATCCAGATCTTTCCTGGTAATAATCTCGACCTTTGTTCTTGAACTATGATATACTGTATGTTAGCAACTGCAAGTCTTGTGCTTTATTTTTGTCACAGAATTAGAAAAGGATTAAAAGGACAATTTAGGTAACTTATAGAAGAATAATAAAGTCACAAACACCCTAATAAAATTTATTCATTTTATTCCAAAAGAACGCACAAAACTAATCGCACGCAAATACTTTCCTGTTGTGCCATGAGAATTCTGAAAAACTGTGAAATTTTGAAAAACCATATATTTATGGATTGATATGATGATGATGATGATGATAAAATTATAGTCCTTTCTTGACAAGATTCTGCTGACGGTAAAAACTCATTAAAACCAGTCGCATGGTTTGGAAAATCTGACAGACGCTAAAAAACGACTTTCGGTTAGATTGAGATGTAATATTTTTTTTTTATTTTTATTAAAACTGTTATATTCAACTTCATGGTGTGGAGAAGTCTGTTGCTGAATCCAAACAACGGCAACCTGCAACAGACATACACAGAAAAAAATCACGATGCAATAAAAAAGTATTTGTTTCCATGAGGAAAATACAATATATGAAGAAGAAGATTTTTATAACATTTAAATATTATCATTGTATAAACAGTAGTATAAAAATAAGCAAAAATTTCTGTATGTTTAGCATTCGAGACGAATATTTAGTACATAAAGCCAGTTAGAGTTTGTGCGCCCATAAAAACAAACGTCGATTTATATTATTCATATCTCTGCAGAGCTCTACCTCTGGTAAATTATTCTTTCATTTATAATGGAAACAAAAGAAGTAAAAAAATACCGGTAAACTCATTTGGCACCCTCTATTTAAAATTAATTTTTAAAGCAAAAAAAGTAACAGTTTTTTGTTACATCATCTATCTATCATTTTTAAACAAAATTGAATACAAAATAACACACAGTGAACACAGTATGCTAATATAGGTACCAAAGGTATTATGACCAGATATAGTGGCTATAAAGTATGTTCTAACTCCAAAATACAATGTTCTTCAACAATGATCGTGTTGACCTATTCTCGTAGATGATATAACAAATTTTATATACTCGGGGAGTTTTGTTAACATACGTACCAATGTACTTTTTACTCTTGTATCAGTACGTCGTATAAGACAATGCTTAATAAAAATAGTATGTTACAAGAAAATATCATACCTATACGCGGGACATAGGCCTCCCCCAGTGCGAAAGGTTGGAATTCTTAAAAAGCATGATTTCCTTCTATCAAAATAAATAAAATATGATCATTTTTACAGTGGTTTCGAGTGTATATTGTATCAATAAATAAACAGTTGTGACGAATTGACAAGTCTGTTCGCTGAACATTATATTAAATTAGCCACCATAACTGGAACATAATATTTTCCATAATCTAAAGTAGGTACAATGAAGAAAATTGCAGTGAAATAGATAATATACCTAGTAAGTGACATGAATCAGACACCATTAAAAATGGAAATAGTACAGACTGTTTCTAATCCAAAAATAAAATCTTTTACAAATCGCAAATATTTTCTAAACAGTTGAGTATTTTTATGTGCTTAGACACAAAAATAATCAATATGGACACTTTACCTCCAAATCTATATAATATAAAATTCAAAGTCCTGACTGATTTAACTATAAATCAACGCACAGCCCCAACCGCTTGGTCTAGAGATTCCAAATTTGGAATGTAGGTTCCCTACGTCGTCTAGAGTAGTGTACAAAAAAGGATTTCCCACGGGAAAGCGAGATATACGCAAACGAAGTTGCGAGTATTTTACTAGTGTCTGATAAATATGACAATTTAGTTAACAATTTGATTTTTAACAGTTGTCCTACTACTTTCACCGCGAATAATTCATGCAAAATTTGATGCATATTATGTCAAAAAATATAGCGATGAGCATAAAATAATATTTTGTTATGTGAATTAATCATTTTTAGTGACATAAAAATAATCCAATTGTCCTTTATACAGTACATAATTTACAAGAAAGAGACAATCATTCTGAGAACATATTTCGACCATTTAAATGTATTGTATTGTGTATTATTTCTAAATTTTCTAATCATAAAAAAATCTTCTTTGCAAGAATCTTCATAATGTTCAAAAACAGGCAAGTAGCGAGGTCTTCCAGCCGTGAGATACCTGTAGAGACGAGCTTCTGATGAAATCATAACTACAAAAGCCCGGATCTACAGGGTAGATCACGAATGTGCCAATTAATTTTCTTTTTTTCTTTCTTCGTGATACACCAGTCTTCTGTGATGTTTATTTTTCTTGCTTCTTTCGGCATATCTTCTGTTTTCGTCTGTTCTGCTATGATGTCCAGATGGTAGTTGATCTGAAACTTTGAACCAGTTTTATTAACACTTACATTCGTCAAATTATTTTCAACTTCTTATATGTAGCTACTTATATCGTCTAAAAGGATTGATAAATTCAAAGTAACAACAATTTTATTTATTTATTGTTTGCGATAAGTTTCTAATATACAAAGTGTAAAAATCACAAACTCAATCTATTATAAACATATACCTATTTCATTCTAGTCTAGTCTATTTTGTGTTGATATTCATTTTAGTCCGTTTGTCTGCGCAACCAAACTCAGCTTCAGTGCTTCAGCGACAGATCAACGCGGCCGTTATTAAAGTAGATGACATAAATGTCCTATTTATTATTCAGTGACAGACGAGGCCATGACACATGCATAATATAAACTAATCTTATTTATTAATACACGTTCAGAATATTCCATAAAGACGGAAGGGCGGGAGGCGTCGGCGCGGAAGTAATTAAAATGGCAGCCGACCGGCATTTAATATCCAAATCTCGTTACGGCACATGTAATCTATCATTTATTAATTAATTTCGTCAACAAAGTTCATGGCCTCGATATAAATATTTTACTAAAGCACTTCACAATTTATCACAAGGAAAAATCTCTTTGTGAAAACCACAGCTTTTATTTGTGATTTAAATTTGCATACCCCACATTATTCTTTTTTAGTCGTCTAATAAAGACATGGAGTACCTATTAGGCAGGAATATTTTGTCTCATACAAAAAACTGTGTACACCTTCTTACATCTTGCTGATAAAATCTTATTTAAATTATCCGGTATCTATAAGCAAACTTCGTTGAGTGTAACCTATTTGGCAATCTGTAGTCGCTGTGTGATTTCTTATCATCACAGCTGTAAATTGTTTGTTTTCTTTTACTCAAAAAGAGAGGAAAGTTAGATTTCCAATCTATGAAATAATAGCCTTTTATACCGTAGAGAATAATATAGTCAAAAGAACAAATAAAACAATATCACAAAATTCTCACTCTCTTAATAGAAGTATAGATCTGTCTAATGAGGTAGCTCGTAGAGAACTTTGCGTGTTTTAACCCTTCCTACGTCTTCATAAACTTTAAATTGGTTGATCATAAATCACTTCAGATTACCATTCATATGGCAAATCAATCTTTTATTAAACCTCTTTCCTAACAACCTATGAAAATCTAAAATTTTTCAACTAAGCGAAGTATAAATAAACACTCATTTTATTTATGAAATCAAGTATCGGTTTTAATTTCAATTCACATATTATCAAAATTACTATTTGAAAGATTATGAGATGTACAAAATTATTTTAGAGATAATGACACATTAAATTACTGGCTGTCACTGTTACATTGACAATTATAGATGAAAAAAAATATATATTGAGTCTTAATGTGGAAGTAAGATTAACAAAATGCGTTTCTGTAGCTGGCCGAGTGTCGTAATCAATCACAAGCTAATTAAATGTTAACGTTGTCTGCCCTCCGTAATATGTGTTTTTTCTATCGAAAATTTTAGTAGGTATTATGGGTCACGTCATTTTAAACGTCAGTTTTCTCTAAAGAAGCGCTCTATTACAAGTGATGTCGCATTTAGAAACTAGTATGCTAGTCGCCAACACGGCCGAGTCGCGCAGACGTAAAACGAAGTTCGAAACTCACACTGCAATCATGCATAACGACAATCGATATTCATTTGTTTTATAAACTGTGAGACCAAATTTTGGCGCGTACCATAATTAGATCAATTCTTCGAATAATTCCCAATAACATTTCGCACCGATCGAGATTGGATTTGCTTATAACAATACAACTATCTAATCTGATAGCATGACGAAGGATCACAAATCAGACTAATCGGCATCGAACTCCGTCGGGATTTGCAAAAAAAAATAATCTCCGCATCTTTCCGCAAATCATTGCGAGCATTGTATACCGATAATGTAGTAGACGAAAGCGCGGCCTAACAAAAAGGTTCACTTAATTGCACGAGGGAGGAACGTTGAAAGGCGGGCGGCATTGTTTCCCGCGAGGCCTTTGTACGACTCGAACGTTCTCCTGACTCATCAATTTCCCCAGATTGACGGAGCTAGAACGATTGAGACTTAGTTCCGCCGTTCAACTAATTCCGCATCCGCGGTTTTCTTTCACGAAACACTTCAGTGCTCCATCATGTCTTCGTTAATCTAGATGGAGAGGCCGCTTAAAACCGTGATACCAAAGTTTAATTAAACAATTTGAGTTGAATCTCGTATGAAACTCAATGACGGTTTAAGTGAATTAATTGAAGCTTATAAATCGCGTTGGGCGGAGTCGAGTAGGTAAATATAAAGCAATTAGCTCAAATAGAACTAGCATACAGCGGGGGATTGTACAAGAATCCGGGTAGACCCGCCTCTCCATGCCCATGCTATAGTATCCTTTTGCTATCATTAATCTTGCACGGGAGCAAACAACGTCCTCTCCACCCAAGTTTAGAGCTGTTCGGTGTCGATAATGTAAGTAAACTATCGTCGATATGGACGCTAACGGCGGGTTCGAGTCACAGACATCTCTAATTAATTGGATTTCAAAAGAGGGTTGAATTTTCCGCTAAGTTTATTTGAGAAAATGTTATAGGTATAAATTATTACTGTAGATTTAAGCTGATATCAAAAAGTAATTAGGTATTCCATTATTATAGATGGATTTACTACCAACTAGTAAATACTTACAGGTATATACTAGAAAATCTGCATCCACACATTATATGCATGGAAGAATAAAGAAAAATTATATGCTAACAGGCTGTCGGATGTTATTCTTAATTCCAAATTAACTTTTAAACTATCTCTTTTTGTCTTCTATAATTTGACACTGACTGTATTAAAGTGTTCTCTAATAAAATAAAAATACCTAAATATAAAAAGGCTCACAAGTAATATCAGTAAATCTTACCTCAGTACAATTGTATTCGCCGTAGATTTTCATATCAGCTTGTTTTCCCTTAGGAGCCCGCTCCTGAAACATTCAGGCCCAAATGTTACATTTCAATATGCTGACTAAAACAAACGTTACTTTTACTTTACTCAACTCCATATTTTATGTGAAAGCAATATGTCCCGGGTAGGGGATGATGTATATACATAATTTCATATTTACGTATTGGTATTTGAAGGTATAAGAATGTGTTTAAAAGTATTTTTTTTGTGAAATAAAGCCTATAGAAATAATTCACATTGCATTGATCTAGCATCACTGAATAACAACTATAACAACTGCTCGAGGAAAATAATAATGTGTAATACCTGCTACACACGTAACGTAACGATATTTTAAAGACCTACGTGGTGGTTTAGTCGTGGTGGCCCAGGAAGCCCCGGGTTCGAGTTTCGGTCGGATAACTAAATAAATAATAAATAAATATATAGGGACAATTCATACAGATTGAGCTAGCCCCAAAGTAAGTTCGAAACTTGTGTAATGGGATACTAACTCAACGATATTATATTTATAACAAATACATATATAGATAAACATCCAAGACCCGAGGCCAATCAGAAAAAGGTCGTTTTTCATCGTGACCCGACCGGGGATCGAACCCGGGACCTCCTGGGTGGCGGTCTGGCGTGGTAACCATTACGCCACGGAGGTCGTCATGACGAAAAACGGTTTTTTCTGATTGGCCTGGGTCTTGGGTGTTTATCTATATATGTATCTATATAAATACATGAAAGTCGTGTAAGTTACACTATTTATAACTCAAGAACGGCTGAAGCGATTTTGCTGAAAATTGGTGGAGAGGCAGCTTAGAATCAGGAGAAGGACATAGGGTCGGGTAGGGTAGGGTAGTGCCTCTAAGGCGGAACAAAGGTCGCCAGGTCCGCTAGTTTGTTATAAAAAATAGTATCTTTGATTTGATCTTACTCAAGTAAGTAGTTATAAGTCTCGAACTTACTTTGGGGCTAGCTCAATCTGTGTGATTTGTCCCTATATATTTATTTATTTTAAAAAAAAACGATCGTAGCGATTCCATGTCCTGTGCAAACAAATCGAAACGTCGCGTTCTCCAATTAATTTTACACTAAAACCAAATCAAATGTCCTACGATCCGTTATATTCACACATAGGGTGCTACGAATTTAACCAGCATTAAACTTGAGCCCATTAACAAAAACTTTGCTCTTAATATTTCAGCTAATGAGTTAACTTTGGAATGTGTGCTTTAGAGACCACGCATTTTAAACTAAGGTGTAAATCGTGACCTTTTTATGCAAGTTGAAACTATTTTAGTCTACATGTCTTCGATAGTTATTTATGAACAAACAAACATGCTAACTATCACCTATATCACGGATATAACCAAACAGCGCTGTTCATGTACAGTCACGTTCTATGATTACCTACGTATACATAATGATATATTATGTGCATTCTAGACTTAACTATGTAGACTTAAGACTAAACGTTTCATTGTACTTAGTCGACTAATATACCCATGAACACAGAGCAATGTAAGATTCACATATGAAACCCACTATTCAACTTTTCTTAGTTATAGAAAACTATTTAATGAAAGTTTACTTTGTGAGACTAATAAAAATTGCATCAGCGGATCTATTTTTCTTAATAATAACGCTTTAAATCTAATCTCATGTTATATTAGGTATGAACAAGATAGCCCTTAAGATAGATACTAGATTTTAATTGTTTTTTGTACAAGAATAGGCCATGTTCTTTATAATCCCAAACCGATGAACAAAAAATACAATCAAAACCATCCAAAGACCGAATGTTATTCAAAGTGCCAACGGACAGTTATATAATGACTTAAACAAAAGGGTTGGCAAAAGTTTGCACAAAAAATGCATCACAATTTCAGCCTCGCAAATTTGGCTTGCAGCTTTTTGGCACTAGGCCATCGGGCATGTATTTGGCAGCAGTGCATTAATTAAGTTGGTTAAGTAGCGTCACTTTTAATTGGAATGAAGGAATTGGCGACCATTGACGGACACGACGTAACACGTGCAATCCTAATGTCTTGCTCCCATAGCAATTTCAAAAGTTCTAAAAAACGCTTACTGTTAAAAAATTTAAGATTTCTTATTGAAGAAGTGTGACGTCGAAAACCGTCTCGTAATCAGAGAAAAGAACGGGAAAATAGTGAATTACTTTCAATCATCTTATTTAAAAAAATCTAACAAATTGAATGCCTTAAATTTTTATAATAAAACGTCATCTTAAAGCAGCAAGAAAGAATCTCATTACTATCCAACCGTCTCTAAACTATTATAATAAAAATAATATACGCTACTAAAATATTCATAGCCGTATCTAGAAAGATCGATAAAACACATACCTACTCGATGGGTCATAAAACCTACCCAACGCTCTCAACATTTCCAATTTGAAAATTATCAAATTAGTCGAACAATACAACCGGCCAGACAATTTTAACTACAATCTACCATTATCTCGTACAGCCGCTATTCATTTTAATTAACTGCGCGCCACAGCCTAGTTTTAATAAAACATAGGCAGCCCTGGGGCGGGCGATACGCGGTTGGCTTCCAGCCAGGGCAACCACACGAGATTTATATTTCTATCATATTAGCATACTACGTGGCCGATCAATATGCCTCTATCATATTGGAGCCCGTTTTTGTTGACGCTCGTACTTTCATACTTGAATATTTTACTGAGCGTAAAGATTTGGTAGCGGTTTATAGGCCCACAAATTCTGTACGTGATATAGACTTAATCGTAAAAGTCGTGCGTTTCGCCATGATTTTCTCGGAATTCTAAATAACTTATGCAATAAATATGTTACTTTTGCGATGACGTAAAGTTTATTAGTTTAAAAGGTGAGGGATGAAATGTTAACATTAACCCATATAGGTCAGATTACAATTTTTATATGCTTTTACACATCTGGTCCTGGATATTTAAGGAAGAACGAGTACTGTTTAAATTACGGCTTCCAGGCAATGGATACAAATACTAAACTTTATTATGGTACATTATAAAACAGTCAAACTCAAGACAAACTCAAATTCATCACATTAATGTTTGTTCCGTTCAAGGATCAAACCTTTAGCACCGGAGATAAAGCCACACATCAACTGAGCTACGGTGTTGTTAAAATTTATTTATTATTTAGATTAGATTATGTATCACGATTCTTGTTTTCTCTCAGAAAGTAAAGTTTAAAAAATTAATTTCCTTTCTACAAAAGTACACCAATAAATTCTTTTGTAAAGAACGAGCGAGAAAATCGGACAACTCGAATATCTGCACGCCCAGGGCGGAAACGTTGTTTTGTCATGAAAAAAAAAAAGCAACGAAGAGCAAAATTCAATCCGAAAAAAGGCGACGGTGACAAGAAGTTTCCAAATTGTTTTTCTTTAAAGTACAAACAAAGGGAGCTGCGAGGAAATTAAACGTGGCTTCAAATAAAAGGAAATAAAACCCTGTCGTAATGGCGTCTCCACCAGATAGCGTTTCGGAAAACCACAGACAACTTTTTCTTTTTACAAACAAAACCACGAACGTAATGTATTGTGAATAATTGTTTTACAATTTGCTTGATATATTACACCTACAACTTAATCACTATTTATTATTTTAATCGATTAAATTAAATTAAAATCAAAGTCAAAATTTGCTTTATTTTGTGAGCCCTCGCGGACACAAATCTTTTAGAATGTTAGATAAATATACCAGCATTTCAGAATCATCATCCTAAGTTATGTTAAAAAATAGAACTATTTTGAAATGACCGATATTGAAAAATAAAAATTCGAGTAAATCCTTTCAAATTCAAATTCAAAATATTTTCATTCAAATAGGCCTAATATAAGCTCTTTCGAATTTTAGTATATTTAGAAAACTTGAATCAATATTTACGGCCTAACATTGGTCGATTGTACGTACAACCACATAATCTCAATGAATTATGTCTAAGTGGCTGTCTAGACAATTGCTAGAACTTAATTTAGCTTACTAACTGCAGTCGCTTTATCTAAACAACGGAACTAACCCAGTTAAGCTCCGAACACATTTGCACGGACATAAACTTGGATTGTGCATACAGCACGGGTGTGGTTTATTTTATAGACTATAAGCGGGTGAATTATGGTAACTAATTCAGAAGACAGTGACCCGTTATAGTCAGTATCTTGGTACATATATTTATTTATGTTGTTTTGATGTTTTAGCCTGAAATGTTCTTTGATTTCTATAACTGTAGTAATTAAATTTATGCTGATTTTATTTGCGTAATCGAATAGACATCAATAAAATTAACATACGTCGTTTGTCAAACTCAACCGTCTATCTGTTACCTTTCCTTTTCTTTATATCCCTCTAAACTCGCAAAGTACCAAATTCATTCACTTTACGTCCTATTTATTTGCATATCCCACATTATCTTTGTTTTAGTAATAACCCAAATACATAGTGACACTTGGCCTGTACTGTTAATAATCCAGACGATTATGTAACTAAAGTAACTTTTATTTGCAAACGATAACAAAAAGAACAGACAACAATTCTACAAACAATTTTGTAAAATATGCATTCAAATATTTCCGCTCCGCTTATCGCTTGCACTCAAAGTCTATGTCTAAGGTTAAGCCCGCTGGAGAGCTGTTAGTTCAAATTGCATTTGCATATCGTATACTTGTTCCTTTGTGCGAAATGGGCTGAGGCGAGTGGAAACTATTAAAAGTCTGCATAGGAAGGTTTTCGTACGGATACACGCGTCATTTACATTTAAATTGGCGTGAAACAAAAAGTGTAATAGTCTAATTTTCATTCCGACAGAATCCTTTTCCATTCGATTCTGTTGCTATTTTTTTTTCGTATTTAAACGAAAAATCGAGTTTGAAATTTATAGAAACATTTAAAATATGCAACAATATGCAGAAAGCTAAGTTAATATGTAAATATGCAAGAACCAATATAAAACATATTCTCTTATGTAATTTTATATACTGAAAAAAGTAAGTTGTTCGAAAAAAGTAAGGTTATATGGAAACAAATCTAACAGACATTTTGATTAGGTACCTACTAATATAATGTATCGAAAATCCCCAGATCAATCTATAATATAATTAAAGTTTTGCTCTATGCCTTTTCATCCCCTATATAGTGTACCGAGTGTACGTTAACAGATAAAGAAAATGTAAAACATAACGTTATAAAAATATTTCTACACGAAACTAATTATAAAGTTGTCGCCAAAAGCGTATGAGAAATATTTGAATTTTCCACAACTATCGTTAAATGGAAGGCAAAGAATTATTTTACATTAGCAGTCGAGTTGTGAAACTCGTAATTCATATTTATGCAACTTTCCGCTTCAGAATTAATGCGAAGCGACGAACATATAAAGTTGTTTAAAATGACTTCAACTAAAATAATTTACGGGCACGTATTTCATTTTAAGCTTGTTTAAAAATTTGTTTATTTATAGCTAAGAGGATTAGTAAAAGAGAACTTTGTTTGTTTTTAACTGGTATTACTACAAAGGATTAAGCAATGCTCCTCGTATTTGCATTTAGCATCGTTATTTTTAAGTACGTTTGTGCATTTCATGACACTTGAAAACTATTATATTAAATTATGCTGTTTGTAAACTTTTATAATATTTATCTTTGTATTAATATTAAACTAAAAATCTTTAAACATGGTTTACGGTTTACACAGGTGTAGTTTAAGAAATAAAGCATGGCATAGAATAGCGTAAGTACCTTTTACCCACGAGTTAAAAAATTAATACACAATTCATTGGAACTTTCTCTCGCTTGACCACGCGAGCTAAATATAAATAACGATTGTAAATAGAAATGCAAAAACATTTTAACATTTACAAAAAGAGCAAAACTTTTACCGAATGTGACGTCCTGAAAAAGTACATTAGCGCTGTAGTGTACGTCGGTTTACTGCATTTTAATTGTGTTCGCGTTGAATCAAATGCCAAGATGGCGGCGGAAGGGGGAGATGGGGGGGTCGGGGCCGGGGTCGTAATTTCGCGCCGGGGCGACATCTATAATTCCAGAGAGCTATCATAAATTAGCATACGTATTAGATTGCTCGGCTCGCTCGCGACAAATTCTCCGCACGACTGTACACAGATACAAATCCCATGGTCTGTTAAATTAGTATGTGATTGTGAAATAGTTTGATTTGTTTTCAGACGTGACTTTGTCTTTATCTACACATTATTGAAATTGAAACAGTTATTATGTATTTTTTAAAACTTCATAAAAATAAAGTAAAGAAATGAATAACTTGTATTGGCCAACCTCAGCAGAAAGAGGAACAAAGAACATTAATTATACTTTCTTAAACAGTTCTTTTTAAGGAGACTAAATCCAATGAAGTCTAACATAGGAATCATAAAATAAAGAATAAAAAAATATAGAATATCTTTATGGAGATCTATGCAGATTTAACATAGACATACTAAAAACAGTAGAATACCAAAGTTGTAATTGAAGTGTATCATTAAAAGGTCGTAACGAGACGCCATTGGAGTCATTAGGAAAATGCAAACGGAACCGCCACGGCACTCGACTTCATTTATTTTTACGTCTACGAACAGAACGTCTCAAAGATTAGCTCGTTGGTTCAGAGGCGACACTTGAATGAGAATAAGATAATTAGCACCCATCGGTTTTTACTGTAGTAATAATTGCTTTTTGAAACAATACTGAAATTACGAGGGACGTGATTTCTGGCGGCCATTTTTCTTCACTTCAATATCTTGCTTGTAATTTTATAGAAAAAGAATTGTGTAACATTCTATAAGCTGAATAGTTACGGGATATGTATAAAATAAATTACGCAGCATAGTGATCTTAGGGTCATGCCATTATAATAATAGACCAAAGAGCAACGAGCACATGTAACCTTTTTCTTAGCTAACAAATATGGGCCGTTATTTTGTAAAATATTCCCGCATTTTTTTGTTTGGATCCTTAATCGTACACGAAAAATGTTACAAAGGTTCACTGGGAAGGAATATATTATTAGATACGATGCTATTAGCAATTCGACCATATGAATCCTTTTGTTGTGGACAATGAAACTAATACATTTGCTTTGGATAAAATAAATGGTAATTTTGAAATTTTGGGCATAGTAGAAGATATTAACAATTTATTTGATGTTGTTGAGGACGATCTGTCATGAACTAGTTATGAAAAGTTCAAAAGAATTCATTGAATCCATGAAGTATTTTAAGATTATAATTATTAATATTAGCTTAGTAGAGACAGAGAGTATTATGGATAAAATTTTAGTATTAATCTTTTTCCAACATACATTTACCGATTTGATTTTCATACTTATTTATAATCTGATTCATAAACAAATGATAAAAAATATTAATAAAAATAATACCAAAGCCTAAAATTTAACTCACTAGAAAAGCTAAATAATTAAATACCATTAACGTGATATAATCCATCGGAGATTGAGCCAATTTACATCATCTGCATCCAGAAGTATAATAAATTCACTCGCTTAGACGTCCAATTTATCTCAACAAGACGAAGTATCAAGGTCGTATACATTGAAAAATGAATATTTAAACATGACAATAAAACAGAAACTTCATTAAGACGGTTTTGAGATTAAAATAAAAGTCGCGAGATATTCTTGAGGGGATAAGAGTGAGATAAAAGGAATTTTACGCGGGGCGCGCAATAAAAGATCCCTTTTGTAATACTTGTTGAGCACACTCATTAGTTATTCATTTTCATTTTCGTAGTTATGACGGTAATTTTATACGCGCCGTTTTATAGTAACTGTTTGTGTAAAGTTAGAACAACTGTGGACATTAAAATTAATATGTACCATACGAGTATAAACACCTGATCTTGTTATGAGTTGCTTAAGTATCTTAGATTAATTGCTTTGCACTCCAAAGTAGAGTTTGGAATGGCACAATTTACTTTATGTCACTTTGACAAATTCTTATAAAAAGCGCCAATAATTTGATTTGAAGTAGGTACTTCATTGAAGTATTTCGTGAAATAAATAACATACTACATAGACTTGTAGTAATATTATGAAGTATTTGTCATATTATTTAATTTAACGTCATTACCTAATAAAGCTATACTCATTTACAAATTATGCTGATTCATAGCGTCTGCGAAATTTAATAATAAATCCAGCGACAGAAATACAACAGAAATATTATATTAGGTAATGAAACCAGTTAGAGGAACTGCCTACAGAATACCGCTACTATGAATAAAGAAAATTACATAATAGTTGATAGAAGGACAGGATCGAGAAGGTTGGCGTATAATTAAGATATGACTTTATAAAGACACGTGAACAATCGGAGTGTTAGGAAGGAGAGATAGTAAAAAGGCCGTCTCTTTCTGCCTGGTAAAAAAGACAGATATCCATCTGTGTTCCGTTCTTTAATGACGATGATATAAAAAAATCGTAGCTAGTCTGTCAGATGGCACAGTTTCTTACAAAACTTGCAAATTTTAAATCAAACTTATTTTTAAAGTTATATCATCTGAGTACCATATATAAGTACTTTATAGCAAAGACAAAATAGAATAAACAACGCATCGCATTCAGTGTATGTGTTGTCTATGACATTAAAACAAACAACTGTAGTTGTAAAACTCATGAAATCGAAAATAATGGCATTCACAATACAATATAAAATGTTTTATGGAGTGTAATGTGTAGAAGGAACTATAAAATATATTTTTGGTTGCAGTAGTATCCCATCTACATATCCTGTCCATTCGTAAAATTTATTTATTAAAAGTAAATTCAGAACTTCATTCTGTCAGTTACCATTACATGCTTAAACCGCTGCTGATTTATATGTGATTTGGTATGGAGATCGACAGTTTGACTTTGTTTGTGAGACCGGACTTGAGTTTTTATCAAACAAAGGAACTGCACCGCATCCGGTAGTTTTGTTAAAATTTTGAGTATTTCTGCAATTGAATATGCTTTAAGATTTGCTATCGATCTGGTGTGATACTAAAATAAGGTTGTAAACCGTACTCTAAAATTAAGTATTGTAGTAATTATACTTCTTCATGTAAGTATACCTACTTGCTAAATAATTAGGTACTCTTTTTTACTATATCAGTTACTGTCAATGTCTACTAAAGCTTATTGAAGTACTAATGATAAAAAAGGTACGTTTAAAATTTTTGAAATAAAGTATTGAGACATTTTTTTTAACTCGCTACTCGGAAACAAATTTACTCTAGATACTTCCTATAAAAAAATATGTTGATGACCATAATATACTAAAATGCCCTCAATTAAAACCAACATCTAAGTCATTTTTCTTCTTCTTTTCGAGTCAATAACATATTAAATCGGATTTGACCAGATGCCTGGCAACTTTTTATTCTATCTATACTCAATTAATATCGTATTTTTGGTACAAAAGACAAAATAGAAACCACATCCTGCTAATCTTGGTTCTTAATCGAACCACTCAACCTCATGTTGTCATGTATCAAGCTTTAGGTATAGTTGAATAGGCGTTATCGCCAGCATGTTTCGTCGTCTAATCTTGATTGACACGGGATAAAAGGATATACGTTCCGTAAATGTGGGATTACCATACGTAGGCAGTATTTATTCCTCTGTGATTCGCATATAATTTATCTTTAATACTAATATTATGTAATGAATGCTTTTTAATCAAAGACTAGGCCTTAAATATTAATATCAAGTGATTCTTAAATAATTTTATGAAATATCAAAGTTTTATAAAATTTATTTATACAGAAAAATGGGCACAACTTAGCACATAATAATATGTTCATATAAAATATAAGATACACTGGCCGTCAAAAATAAGTAGTACAGTTTTAAAATTGCAATATCTCCTAAACTACAGAAGCTAGACCTTTGAAATAAAAAAAAGTTAAAAGACAATTTAATTTCATTTAATAAAAACTTCATGCATAATATCATTTTTAAAGATTGACTGAAAAAAACGTTAATAAACAAAAACACTATTTTTTTAAACTGTTAGCTTGTACTTTTGTTTTTTATTGTTTTCTTTATTGCTGATAAATCAATTGCAATTCAAAAGCAAATGTGTCTTCAGCTAGTAAACTTTACTAATCATGCCTCTTTCACCAGAAGAATGTGCAAGAATCATAACTTTACTCGAAGTAGGCATCAGTATGCGTCGTACTGCAAGAACGGTGGGTGTAACTCTAAGAACGATCCAGCAAGTAAAGCGAAGGTACGAAGAGACTGGAAACCATCTAAGGAGACCAATTAATGGCAGAGTAATGGCACCCAGGTGCATTAGTACCCGAGAAGACCGCTTAATTGTCTCTACTGTGTTAAGAAATCGTCACCTTAATGCAGTTGAGGTCCAGCAACAGCTTCTTCAGACCCGAAGAGACTACGTTAGTGAGAGTACAGTGAGGAGAAGACTTGCTGAAGCCAACCTGAAGTCGTACAGGCCAGCAAATGGCCCCAAGCTTGAGACAGGGCAGTAGCAAGACTACGCTACGCCCGTCAACACGTACAATGGGGCGAAGAAGAATGGACAAGAGTTTTGTTCACAGATGAGTCTCGGTTTTCTTTATTCACTTCCAATGGAAGGCGGAGAGTATACAGGCGACCTGGTGAGCGACATTCAAGGTTGCATCTCGGAAAGAGTTCAATACGGCGGGGGCTCTGTACACGTATGGGCTGGCATCTCTTCAGAGGGTCGCACAGAGCTAGCGGTCATAGAAAATGGCACTCTGACTGGTGAAAGATATGCATTAGAGATCCTTAACGAGTATGCAGGGCCATATTTAGTAAATATGAGTGATAGAGCGATACTAATGCATGATAACGCCCGGCCATACACCGCTCACCTCGTACAAGAGTACATTTAGGAGGTTGGCATCAGCTTCATGACTTGATCATCAAGAAGCCCAGATCTTAACCCGATTGAACACGCCTGGGACGAGCTTGGGGGCTAGTCAGAAGACGCAGACCACCCCCCGCCAACCTCAGAGCCCTTAAACAGGCCTTGATAGAAGTATGAGTGAATATTCCCCAACACCGCCTCCAAAACTTAGTGTTCAGCATGCCAAATCGGCTCCAAGCTGTCATCAGAGCCCGAGGCGGCAACACCAAGTTACTAAAGTGGGAACAAGGCCCAAAACGTAAAAATTTAGTTCTTGATAGTTCCTTTAAAATGGTTAGCTTTTTAGTTTTTTCTTGATTTTTAGTGTAAAACTTTACTAATGCTAAATAAAATATTATTTTTAGAAAACTTTGTTAAATTTGCTATAAAATGTCTTTTATTTCAAAACTCTAACTTCTATAATTTAAGAGTAATTGCAATTTTAAAACTGTACTACTTATTTTTGACGCCCAGTGTAGTACATATATGTCTTACAGATTTTTACTCCAAATTTACACTTCTAAGTTGAAAACGACTACAAGAAGTTAATAAATACAAAAAAGTAGTCAATAGGCGTATAAAAGAATGTGATGTAAGTATCGACGCATCGAAAATGTACCTAAGAACTTATATCCCTTGCTGATTTGCGCTACTGTGGTCGATTGTTAAATGTTACTGCATAAAACAAACATCCTACATCTATTGTAAAAAATCGCTATCACAATTTTGGAAAGAAAAGCAAAATGGCCGCCGGAAAAGAAAATTTCGATTTCGAATTTCGAAGTGACCACGTTTGTTATCTATAATTAAAAATAATAGAAAGTATTATTTTCAATATAAATACATTTTGATACTCGGAATATCATAAATAACATTCATCTACTCCATTAGGAAAAATAGTAAATCCTAAAAGCAGTAAACTCAATCACATAGCTGATGTGCCATTAGTGATGTTTTATGACGTCCTTGGTAGCACAGCGGTCACCTTTTCACTCATACTTAAGTTAACTACAGGTATTATTCGATTTAAGGCTTATTCTTACCATTATTACGATTTCTAATACATTAGGATTAGCGGTATCCGCTAGCGTTATAGTACGGTTACAATTTTTGGGTAATTCAGCGACTGACACCACGAAGGATTGGAACCATGGTGTCAATTGCGGAAGGACTCTTTTTGAATTGACTGATTGACACCATGGTGTCAATCGAGTAACATATAATTGGGACGTGGTCGATTGACACCATGGTGTCAATCACGGCAGGCGTTTTTTGGCTTGCTCGATTGGAACCAAGTACATTTTATTGCAACTAAACAGTTATGTAAAAAAGTGCTAACATGCTTTTTTAAATATTTTTTTTTTTTTATATATTTTTTTATACTACTAAGATCGCAAACAAACATACGGCCCGCCTGATGGTAAGCATCACCGTAGCCTATAGATGCTTGCAATACCGGAAGTATCACTCACGCGATATTTAGTTTTAACTTCTAAACAAATTATTTATATCCTACTTACGTTTTTAAATCTATACATAAATATATTTTTTGTTCTCTACGACTGACTGACTGAGAATCAACGCACAGCCTAAATCGCTGATCGTAAAAATCTGAAACTTGGAAGGTGTGTTTTTTTTCTATGATGTAGGCATCCGATAAGAAAGGATTTTCCGGAATTCTACCTCTAAGGGGTAAAAAGGGGGACAAAGTTCGTATGGGACAACATGATTCCTTGGTCCAATCTACTTCAAATTTTGCATAAAAATTCTTTATGAAGATTGATGAAAGACGTTTTTCGTATTTTATATAAATTCTCGAAAGTAAGGTATTGTGTGGGTAATTTTCTTCAAAATTGATATCAACACTCCTTGGTGCTTTTGATTTAAATTTTATTTTGACACATCCGTCAATATTTAAACAAAAAATTGAATATTCAAACAGATGATTTCATAATATCGTACTATTCTGTTCGTGATCTCGGAAAAACAGCTAAAATTTGAACTACGAAGCGGACTGAATCATATTTCATCGATAATAACAGTAAGAAATTATATATTGTTATTTGTCAAGTTAAATTGGTGGAAATGGCAATATTGATATTGTCTCTTATTCACTTAAGAGCAACCTCATTACATCTTTCGTCTCACTCTATTTTTTCATACTGAAATTCCTATATTACAAAATTATTATTTTTATGGATAAGAACGTGTCAAAACTACATGAATTATTTACCCTGATTAAATGTATAATGACTTAATTTATTTGAATAATATTTAATCATTTTGGTAAATATAAATCTCAAAATTGTACATAATTTAAATATATTAATATTTAATACCAATATTTTGTTTCATTTCATTAAGTATTTTCTATCCAACTGTACAAAAAACCCATTAATAAACAAAATTAAAAATCGTGGTTCCAATCAAGAAAGTCAAAAAACGCCTGCCGTGATTGACACCATGGTGTCAATCGACTACGTCCCAATTAAATGTTACTCGATTGACACCATGGTGTCAATCAGTCAATTCAAAAAGAGTCCTTCCGCGATTGACACCATGGTTCTAATCCCTCGTGGTGTCAGTCATTGAATTACCCCAATTTTTACGTACTCATAATATTCCAAGCACATATTAAGGAGAGACCCGAGATCTTATAATTTCGAAGAGAACACAATATTAATTATATGTGAACATAATGTTATTTTTACATTTTATACGGAATTATTTGTATCAGATATTTTATTCAAGTGTAATTTCTTTATCAAATTCTAAGTCTTTATTCCAAAACAAAACATTCCCGCAAACAACCACAAATAAACTGCTACACTCTAATAGGAGTTCTTACGCGCAATTCCCAACGGGAAACAAAACGTAAAAGCTTATGTTGTAAATTTTCCGCATTCTTCTTTCGTTAAACAAAAGCAATCCTGGGAGCCTTATATACAGTAGTGAGTATACCAAATTGCCTGAGCCATATCAGTAGCCGCTGGAGAATTAAGCGTTTGGTGTTATCTCTACGTGCGAGGGAGATGGATATAGTATAGCGAATTAATCTCGGGTTCTTCCCAGCGGGCTAGTATAATGAATAGCTGCAACAATCGCGGCCAAAGAGCCTCTTTGTAGTCTCTAAAACTATTTGTTACATCCACGCGGTGTACTTCTAACAAACTTGTTCAATTTACGCTGCTTTGTGGGAAAGCAGTTTGCCTTCAGTGGATACGTCGTTATACCTTCTCGTGGGTTCATCGCTTTAACTATTAACATCAAGTCAGATTTATTTAACAATAAGTTTGTTCCAATGTTTCTGAGTTCCAACTTCCAAACTATCAGAGTTTTAACTTCGTTTCCTAATGTATCTATTTCACAAACGAATGTTCTAATTTTAATTCCATATGATATTATCAGATTATATTTTGATAACATTTAGTTAAAATTTTCTTTTTTAGCTAAATTGCATCTCATCAAGAAGATTTCTTATTACATCAGAAATATCTTCCGTTATTAAATTGATTACTAACAGCCAATTAATACTTCCTCATTATTTGAAAACTGATAATTACATTGTCTGATCAACATAAAAGAATCAGTAGAATCAATGGCTACAAAATTTTAATTAGTTTCACGGCGCGAAAGTTGCATAGAAAATAATGGCTTCGTTGGTACGAGAAAGGAAATTATAAACACGATAACACTTTACAGAGAAAATAAATTAGTTAAAAGAAAGACTATTTAGAATTTTATGAAGCTTTTTAATTAAGATCAGAATAAAGACTACATAACGACTGTTATAACCACGCCTTTGTACATATTTGATGATAAAGATTTTTGAACAAGAAAAAATCCAATAAGTTTTTTTTAATAGACAAGTAAAGACGACATTGTTATGAATGTGTATGCAAATAAAACAATAGTTACATTACAACCGGATACAAATGCTAAAGAAATAAAACATTACGTAATTTCTTAGCATGGACACAAAAAGGGTAGTAGCCTTGACGGTTTTATCCAATCCCTTGTGGAATGAAAGACCTTTTCTGGTCAAACTTATCATTTATAACAAAAACCTCCAATCCGGGGTAAACGCGTTTCTTGAAGTGTTACCCAGGGCAGGGACGAAGGTTATCTCCGCAAATATAAGAGATGACGGGTATTAGAAAGATTTGGGCGAAGATTAGTCCCGCATCCCGCAGAATCGTAAAACGTAAGCACTATATTTGTAACGCTATATAATAAACGGAGTGGAAAAAACAAGGAAGATGTTTAAGGTAACGATATAGGAAAGTATAGACGAAATTGTGTTGATTTTTACGGTAATATATTGCTTCTTTTATGTAGAAAACTAACAAGGCTCATTTTGAAATCCGTAAAAGAAAATACATAGTCAAATGGATATCATCTTACTACAATACAGAATGTTAATTTAGTATATTCTGTATAATAGTAGTAGTCTTGGAAGTTATCTTAAAAGCAGAAAAGTAGTGTGAAGGAAAAGATCATAACGATTTTCAAAAGCTATTGAGCTGGTGTTTTCATAAAACAGGACGTTTTGCTCTATAATTATTCAAAATTAGCCATTGAAGCTTCCGCCATAACTCTGTGCATGAGAGTACCGTTAAATATTTTTAACATAGAAGTTTTGCATGTAGTTTATATTAATTAAGTAGAAGACGATAAGAACGAATATTTCGTAGAATAGGAAAGAGGCGAAAATTTATTCCAAGCTGATGAAGCCGCAGAAACAATAAGTACTATTCATACTGTAGAGACAGAAACAATATCACTGCAGCTTCCCGGAAACAATGCAATAACTGCAGTCTGCATTGCGTATAGTTATTATAGTAGAAGTTTATTTAAGTCTGGACCCGTAGCAATTATGACGCTGCCAGATATAACTACAGCAGTAAGGAAAAACAATTCTGACGTGGTATTAATTATATTAATAAGATACGTGGAAAAACATCTTATTTTTTTTTTTCTAAAATTATGCAGCTACGATTTGTAAGATACGTGCCGCTAACAGACAAACAGATGGAAAGCGGAGACCCGAGGTTAAAGAACCTGTCCAGAAAGGGACGGATTCGCTGTGAATCCTTTGGGCCTATTCTCGTAACAAAAACAGTTTACATCTAGTTTCAAACTCATTATCTCGCTCGTTTGATATTTCGTACGAACGTATTATGAACGAGATGGCGCTTGAGATCGAATCTTAACTTTGACAATTTTAATTAAGACAATGGAGCGATGGGTACGCCCCACTACAAAATGGATACCATCAGGACAAAGGCCAAGAGGAAAATCAAGAAAAAGATGGACAAACGAACTGAGGGAATTTGAGAAGGAGAGGAGAGGTCTTTGTCCAGAATAGGGACAGAAAAAATAGAACCGCTTATTTATTTATTTTATTTTTTTATGTTTTACGGAGTCCTAATTACCAACGAGAAATAAATTAAGAACGGAATATGTATTTGGGGATCATTTAAATACAGTTTCCTACTACCTATTTTTTACCTTAAAATATCTGTACCTAATATACACATGTTTCTTTTTATTTTGTGACATGTGTGGAATAAAAGAGAATTTAAAAAATTCTCATAGGAATGAGAGTAACAGGAATTTAAAATAAGAAATCTAAACAATTAATAGTACATCGCCGTTATTACTGAAAAGTTACTTTATCGCAAAAATATGAGAAAAGTTATAATCCCTTTGCCTCAGAGTCAGCTTACGGGTATCAAAAAGGTTTTCTGATAATATTAACGAATAATTAACGTTCATGAGTTAAATAGCTGTGATGACGTGATATTCTAATAAATCCATACCAATGTTATAAATGCGATGTCATTTATAGCATAATGTTAAGCGTCGCTTAAAAAGCTGAACCTATGGTAATTAGATGTTTGAGACGAGTTTGAGACCCAAAATAATTGAGTGATATTTTTATTGTTGGAAAGTAGGTAATTTTATCTGTCAGTTATGTGTAAGCTGTTTACGAACTTGAACGGGAGGATAGAAGGAAATAAGAAGAAAAGGTATAAGAGAGGAGTTGTTTGAGTTGAGAAATGCTTCCGGATATTTCAGTCACCCAACGAAAGGCATTACTCTGCTTTATGACAATATTCTGTTAGAGGATAATACCGGGGAAGCCCGGTCGAGTAATTATTCTCTATTCTCAATTAGGAATTATCGTCGTATAATTATAACGTATACACGCTTATTATTGTGTGGTTTCAGAAACCTACTCGCGGTCTCATTGTACGCGGTACTGTAACGTATATTTTTGGTTCAATCGCCCCATTAGTTCGAACATTAATAGTTTCTACGCTATGTCCCAACGATTACACCCTTTGTCTTTTTCAAGTACCTAGCTCATATCCCTTTCCAAATTTCGCAAATTTCTATGTCAAAAAAAATGGTACGAAATTGCAAAAAATATGAATTCAAAGTTCATTTAATTTTGCAAATTAGCTATATTTTGTTACTGTCTCGGAACAAATCTTTGGCGTCTGTACAAAATATAATTTGTTCTTGTTGGGAATCGAGCATTATCCTCTCCCTTTTTAATTAGCTTTTTTTTTCATAAAAACGCAATAAATTCGCAGTGTAAAAAAATAAGAATAATTTAATGTTAAATAATAAAATAAATGAATACAAATATTACGTATTGCAAATACATAAATAAAAATATTTTAAATAAAAAAATAAACATATATTAAATAATTGTGTAAAATACATATTATTATTTAAAATTAAAATACGAAAACAAAAAAAAACAAGTTATACGTTACCTGATCCAAACTTCAGTCCGCCGCCGCCATCACCATTCACAGCATCTGAAAACATAAAAAGTATCATTCACACATTCTTATCTCAAAGGTAGAATGCGAAGAAAATAAAGATAAACGTCAGTTAGAATACAAGTCAAAACAAAATAGAAACAACAAGTTAACAACACTTGTACGCGTCACGGAAGGTGAGGGAACAATCGTATTAGGGAGCGTTTGAGGCAATCAAATTATACGAAAAGTTTGCCCGTCGGCAACTGCCCAACATATACCGTATTATCCGCGAAAAAAATATCACAACTCACCTTTCTTTTCCGAAGAATCTAAGCTTTGTTCAATTCTAAAAATATATAATTTTAAATTCAGAACTCTATCAACATGAAGTGTCGTTATCTGCAGGAGCTCAGTCGCGTCTAACTTTGCGGCGAGCCGCGCCCCTACACGCTACTTGTACTGAATCTCTACCCCTATTCCGGGCATCGGGAGGCAATGTCTGATACGACCGATTCAGCTTAAAAGATAAATGTAGAGACAACAAAAATTAGACTTTGACCAATGATGATAAAGTCGCTATTAGTGTAAAGCTCGGGGCGTTTACGCCGTTTGTAAGTCTACCGACTGCATTTGGGTACCCGGGGATGCTGCGCAAAATAGGAGCACGAAATATGAACGAGACTGCGAGGCGCTGGCGGGTGGGGAGGGGTGTGAACAGACAGGGGATATTTGAATAGACCTCGCCAGCTCTTTCCCGCGGCCGCCGCTCGCGGGGAGAGGGGCGAGCGGACGCTGTTGTGTCGGAAGCACGCTCCTACAAATCGGCAATGTACAGTGAGCAACAAATGTGCACTTTCCATCACAGTTTTTATCAAGGCCTCGGTTTTTGTGAGAAAAAAAACAAAAGAGCGGCGAGTAATTGAATTTACCCTCATTACATTATCTGAGAAGCAAAATATAAGGAAATGTATTCAACCGCTGCTGGTCGGGTCATATTGAACTAATAAAATACATGATATATTGTAAATTGAACAGTCTTTTCAGAGCTCGACAGAAATAGAACTCGTTTCGCATTCAAATTTGAATAGTAATCAAAATGATCGTTTCTGTAATTTTTAGAACTTCGTTTTGCTTGGCTGATATAATATCTTCCGCGCCACAATGAAAACATAACAACGATTAGGTACAACACGTTACACATGAGTGTAACAAAATAAACATAAATTCAACCACGTAGGAGGTATGCCGTGGTCGGCCATGTGGAATACGTAGATAACTCATACACCTAAAAGCAAAGACATAGTTTCTCATAGCTTCCTGGGTGGATGCCAATATAAATGGAAACTACTTTTCAACATTTTACTGCAAACTTCACATAAACTTTGATTTTTATTTTGCCTATGAAAGTAAACGTTTATACTTTGATCACAGCCTAAGGTTTAAGTCTTAACAGGTGAAGATTTCCTGCAAAAAAGAAAGTCTTGCAGAGTTGTTCATGTCTTAGGGCCTGCTTACGACTATTCTAAGTACGTAATATATAAAAACCACATCCTCTTTTGACAACCTCGTGAAAAACTAACTTTTTCTGATTGGCCTCGGGTCTTGGGTGTTTATCTATAGATGTATTTGTTATAAAATATACTATCGTTGAGTTAGTATCCCATAACTCAAGTTTCGAACTTACTTTGGGGCAAAAAAAAAAAACAACTACTTCAAATGCAAATATTGAGAACTTTGTACACGAGTATGAAGTAGGTACAAACAATACTTCATTTATTTATTTATTAAGAACACCAATAATGTTACATCAATACATTACTAATACTAATCTATTACTACTACTATGACTTAATGCACAATTAAATAACTTAAAAAACAAGGTGATCACAGCCTAAGGTTTAAGTCTTAACAGGTGAAGATTTCCTGCAAAAAAGAAAGTCTTGCAGAGTTGTTCATGTCTTAGGGCCTGCTTACGACTATTCTAAGTACGTAATATATAAAAACCACATCCTCTTTTGACAACCTCGTGAAAAACTAACTTTTTCTGATTGGCCTCGGGTCTTGGGTGTTTATCTATAGATGTATTTGTTATAAAATATACTATCGTTGAGTTAGTATCCCATAACTCAAGTTTCGAACTTACTTTGGGGCAAAAAAAAAAAACAACTACTTCAAATGCAAATATTGAGAACTTTGTACACGAGTATGAAGTAGGTACAAACAATACTTCATTTATTTATTTATTAAGAACACCAATAATGTTACATCAATACATTACTAATACTAATCTATTACTACTACTATGACTTAATGCACAATTAAATAACTTAAAAAACAAGCAACAATCCAATTAATAGACAACGTTAAACAGAAAAAGGGAGGGCAAACACTGAAATATTTTATAGGCAACAAGCCGATGAGAAAATACATAACAAGCAAGGTCAGTAAAGTAATTCAGAGAACCATATTTTTAGCAGATTATGATATGAAGGTCTTATCCTAAGCTTATGTCGCACAATCTTAACAAATAAAACAAACAGGCTTAACCAGAAGTATATTGAAGACAAACGATATACTAGATTGTATTAAACAAATAAGCTGCATTTCAAACACAAATCCGGGTCGTAAAACCCTATTAATTGAACACAAATGCGATGCTCGCTTGGGATTGGGCCAATTTAATGTATTGGCACGATATGCAAGGGATCTAACATTGAATAGAAATTATAGTCATGTGCCATACTGGCAATATTTAGTTCAAAAGCCAATCCTGGCCGTTATGAAATATAATTGGTAGTCATCAGTAATGGAAATCTTATTTTAACTTTATCATATCTCAGTTATTTCACCAAAAAAAATTATTATAGCAGCTGCAGCTCTGTCAAATCGTTCGTTTGTTCAAACAGGTTTTAAGTCTCGATAAATATAATTATATTATTAAAGGCAATTTGTCACAATAATTAAATAAATAGGGACAAATCACACAGATTGAGCTAGCCCCAAAGTAAGTTCGAAACTTGTGTTATGGGATACTAACTCAACGATATTATATTTTATAACAAATACATAGATAACAAACATCCAAGACCAGAGGCCAATCAGAAAAAGTTCGTTTTTCATCATGACCCGACCGGGATTCGAACCCGGGACCTCCTGGGTGGCGGTCCGGCATGGTAACCATTACGCCACGGAGGTCGTAATATATAATTTCCTAAAGGAATTATAAAAACCCAGTTACCTTACAAACAAGAAAGGTGAGAACAACTAACAATAATAGAAAACCTTACACAACAAATCAAATCCTCAATCCATGTCACGAAGAATTTCATAAGGGTCCTGATACCATTATCTGTAGCTTTTCATCAGATTTCTTCAGAAAATCCTTACGGTTAAATACCTATATTTTTTTAAACGCTTCATTCTCCAGTGTCAAACCCTTATAATAAACGTCAGAAGTTTCAGCTTCAGTATCGCAAAAACTTCGTCCCTCGGGGAATTACGCGGCAGCTTCGATCTAAGTAACGCTCGTGGTTAAGGCTTGTCAGTTTGTTCCGGATCATTAAAAGACATTTTTTTGGCAGAAGAGTCACGAATTCTGTATTTTTTCTCAAATACGTATTTTACTTTATGGTAAAAAAACATTTCGATTTCTTTTTAAGAAGATAAGTCAAATATTGACTTTTAGTTCGGTTAGTAAATGTTGATCTAAAAGACGGAAAGCAGTTCCTATTTTTACCATTTTGGTACACGATAATGATTTATTAGTTAATGTGTTTAGATTTTTTCTAGAATATAATATAGATTGCGAAACAAATTGCATCAAGGTCTTGGCAACGACACAATTCGCACTGGAAAAAAGCCTAATGTAGAAAAAGTTCAAATGCATTGCTATTACTTTTATTACCAACATGTTAACTGGACCCGTAGGCGTTCACTTGGTGCTGGTCCAAATGGGTGTTCGACATCCTAATTCTATAGAATAGACCGAAACACAATTATTTTTATCTAAGTAGATATTTTTAAGACTTCTCTCAATCATCGATTTAAAGAAAAAGTTCGAAATTACTGAAATTAAGGATAAGGATGAAATTAATGTGAAAAATCTGGTATGACTTCAGAATAGAATCGAATGGAGACGTATAGTGAGAGCTGCCATTCCTGTGGGTAGACCCGCTGCCGTGACCACGATCACTCTAACAGGAGTGCCCGCCCGACTGAGAAGATGATTTCAGAAGATGGGTTGGTAACATAAAAAATATTAACATCAAATTTATGTGTCTTGGAATACAATGTATTCACACACTACACATTCCTGCAGTAATAATATTTTTTTTCTCCAGCAACTTTCCATAATCTTAAAACTAAACCTTTTGGTGGAGAAAATTTTAAAATATTATCTCCTTACTCTTTTCATACTCTGCTCTGTAGTACATAGAGTGGCTTGTACCAAGTTTAAAACGAAGTTATGAAGATATAAATTACTTAGATGCAAAGGATCGTTAATTTTACAGTTGACAGCACTTAACTTTGCTATAAAATAAAGATAGCGGGTCCGGTCCAGAATACCGCCCATACACATACTGGATACTGAATGGGGTCACCATTATTGTAGAGTAACTTGGGACAGGAACTAACACTCTAATGCTTAAATATAAACTAGTAGGGATGTACCTAAAAATACTTTTTTTATATCAAATACAGTATTACAAATAAAATCAAAATTGAACGCTAATAATTTTATAAAGCATATCAGAGTAAAATATGGCATGAAGTCATATCTGATAAAATTTGCATAAATGGAGCAAAAAAATTATATTTGCATATATGAAGCTGCTGCAGATGCGATTTATAGAAATGCATTTTACATAAATCCTGTTGATGCAATATATCATCGTTTTTATCTAGGATCTATAAAATCTATCCAGTCAGCCAGAGCAGGGAATCGAAGCGAGAAGGTACTCCAGCAATAAATGCTGTCTGCTCGAATGTTCCGCATATTTCACTCGCAAATCTTGCCAATACCGAAGCTATTAAGGACGCGCTCAGAACTTGTGCCGTTTCTCGTACAACCAATATATATGAGGATATGTTCACGTGTATTATGTCTATTTTCAGTAGCCTATAAATTTAGCTGCCTATATCGTAATTTTTAAATAGTGAACGTATAAACGCTTGTTGTATACTACAGGGTGTAAATGTAAATATCAGAAAGTTTTGAGTAATACATAAATCTGGGCACTATTCACTAGTGTAGTGTCACAAATGTTTTTTTCTGTTTACGATAAGGAAAAAAGCATCATCTACTACATCTTGGGAAAGTGGTCAGCCAGGCTTTCCGCTCTATCTATATCAGCTTAATTTATACTAAACAAATGTTTACATTTATACCTGCCAAAAATCGTAGCGTCGGACGGCACAAGGTAGTCGGATGATATACGGAAAGTCGCAGAAACCCGCTGGATGCAGGCCTCTTACACCCAATCCTACATTTGTAGCTGTGGACTTCTTGTGGCTGAGATGATGTTGACGCCTGTTAGAGTAGGACAAACGAGATAATGGGTAAGTAAATCATAAAATAGTATCCTAAACCGTGAGGTAATGAGTCTTGGATGTAATTGGAGTGTAAAAAAGTTGAGCTTTAACGAGAAGTGTACATTTACAAATATAGAAATTTTAATACAATATGACAATTTCAAAAGCAACTGTTGCATTTGTTCTGACGGCCGGCGACAGGTTGTCAGTTATTTTAAATGACAGTTGGGTCTTTAGAATGACACCTACTTCTGTTGCTGACTTTACTATTTGACATATACATAGATTGAAGCCACAAAATGAAAACAGAACGAACATGCTGGGATTCAATGTGCCTTCTATTTCGTACAAAATCGAAATAACGTCAGCAATAAAATGTTCTCTGTTAAATCTTTCGCATATTTCACTAGCAATCTTATTGAAGCTATTAAAGGCACTCATAATTTATTCTATCAGTTATAGTACGAGTATAACTTACAGTATTACGAAGGCTAAGTCTTTAAAGAACATTATGAGGCTATTTCATTTTGAATAATTCTAATGCTAGCTGACCCGTGTAACTTTGTTTGCGTTTCGCTGTTAGACAGCGTCAGTCGTAGTGTGATACATTTCTCTAATAATTTTATCCAAAACTAAATGAATTTTTCAATTCTGATATTAGCTTGTTCAACCAAGCCGAGTCTTCTATTTCATAATATTAATTTATGTTTTATTTATAATAACTATTTAATTTGAAATTTAAAAAAACATTTTTGATTCTCGCATTTGGACTAATAAATTGTACAAGCACACTTTTACACACTATTAGATTTCATTATTTCGACTAAAATCCTGCAAGTATTTTTATATAGTGTCATTTAAATAAATAAAAAATGCCATTTTACACTAGCTACATTTTGTAGGAAAATTTAGTTTCCCGTAAGAGAATTTCTCAGTTCAGTTGAGCGGTTTTAGTCAAAGTTTCGAAGCATCCCACCAATAAGAGAGCGTGCATCTGGTGCACTGTTTTGCATTCGGCTACGTGAAAATAAACCTAATATCGTAAAGAACAAGCAGGAATGAATAAAAGTGAATATCAGATTCGGCTTCGAACCCTTTTGGGGTTGTAAAATGCCTTTATTTTCTATGAGATATTTTCTATTTTAAAGTGCATTTGCAACTTGACTTTTCTGATGATAAGTAAAAGTATACCTGTAATAATAAAATGATCTGATATACATTTTTTTTCTGTTGCCATTACCATACAGGGCTATAAAATTCTAGATGTAAGTAGTAATTGTAATATAACATTATAAATTCGATTTTGCGTATCGCATGAAGTTAATTCCTGATTTTATTTCAGTTACTTTATAGGCTGGATTAATATTTAACGATGTAACAAATCTTATGGAAAATCGACTTTCACTAGAGAAAAAGCTACTAATTTATAGACAATAATTACCGATATTAACAAATTCTTACCTCTGTCCCATGTATTTAAGATTAACAAATGCGTCCATAAATTGACAATCAGTAATTAGCCCAATGACGTCAAACATGTTAAAGAAACTACTGTATCTGTATTGGCTCACATTGATATTAATAATAAAGAAGGTTCGAATATTGTAGCAACTACACTGGACGTCAAAAATATGTAGTACAATTATAAAATTGCAATTACTCATAAAACTATAAAAGTTAGAGTTTTGAAATAAAAATCAATCTTTAAAAGAAGATATTATGCATGAAGTTTTTATTAAATGAAATGAAATTGTCTTTTAACTTTTTTTATTGCAAATGTCTAGCTTCTGTAGTTTATCAGATATTGCAATTTTAAAACTGTACTCCTTTTTTTTGACGCCCCGTGTATTAAGTACTTTGTGACATGAGTACAAAGGACTAAAGAAAACAGTAGATTTTTTTTTTACTGTGACGCCTATTTCACCTAGCCCACCTATTACCTATCCCACTATATCCTATTAGGAAAAATGCCACCATCACATACCTTTTCTTAGCTTATTGTAGATAAAAGTTTATCGCTTCAACTTGAAATGTCGGGCTTGCTTCCCAGTTTCTAGTTTCTTCAACTTGTTTTCCTTGAAAATCCAATCCTTTTATGCTAACTCCTTATCCTGGAGAGGCGAAATAAATAACAATCAAAGAACAAGAATACCGAGTGTTTGCTGGAGATTTCCCAATAAATCGTGAGAAGGCAATTCCGAAACTATTCAGTTAATTACACTTGTACATGTATTAAATAGAAAGGATATAACGACTTGAATTTAATTAAGAATTTATGACGTCATTAAATGGATGCAGAAATAGCGCAGCGAATACAGTGCTGGGTAGAGTTTGCATATCAATAGTCGTATTTTTTTGTAAAATAAGTTAACAACTGATAGTTAGCTTGAT
The DNA here is from genome assembly GCA_905163395.2 of Endotricha flammealis. Taxonomy (NCBI): domain Eukaryota; kingdom Metazoa; phylum Arthropoda; class Insecta; order Lepidoptera; family Pyralidae; genus Endotricha; species Endotricha flammealis. The sequence goes on along the minus strand of LR990860.1, from coordinate 5,170,617 downwards.
GGTAATGGAATTCAAAAAGGAAATGACAGCATCTATTATGTTTGATCAAAGTGACATCAAGGAGTCCACTGGAGATGTAGCGCATGTCAATCAATAGTCAACGCATGTCAACGTTAACCCCGCCCCGGCTACAATTTGGATCTATATAAAAGTCTCCAACTTCTTATTCTCCATGCTTCTTAGGGTACGTTCAACTGTTGGTCTTGACTATTATCGATAGATGATGGTCAGTGACCATTAGGTGGCCTGACGTGAGCTCAATAAAGCATTCGCATTGACACTAACTGAGAGAAACCTACGAAAAAGTAGGTTACAGTAGTTGAGAAAAATGTGAGAGGTTGAGAAGAAAAATCTGTGTACAGCTCGAAATTTTAAAAAAAGAAGGCTAAAGTACGTATTTGAACTGGCAGTATACAACTAGGAATAAAAGGTCGTTATACGTCCGTAGGTGTTCAATGCTTAAACCACACCATTACCGTCTAAATCACAAAACCCTTACGAACATAAACGTAAACTTAACACTGTCGTTCCGATCAGAGTCACGTTTACCTGAGATCTACTAGAGTAGTGCGACTTTAATGTTATCGTTTATATTCTGCGGACCGTACCTGCTCTATAAATCAGTGCGATAATAATTATACAGCCACCATTTGTAGCCATAAGGGCATACAAACAACCGACTGATAAAAGCCAGCCAACCGGCTCTCTTTGTCATCGGATTTTGCTTTAACAACGTCATTTTATTTCGCTTCAATCCCTAATTGATGTGTTGACAAACAAAACATTAATGCGATTGTTTTCATATCCGTCCATATATTAGATTTTCGGATTGTTATCGAATGAAACTTGATGTCCGATTTGTTATTTATTTTCAACGATTGTTTTTTATAAATACCAAGTGAGTCTGATATCTCTATTCCAAAAATAAACCTTTTTTTTATCAATTCTTTCTCATAACACAATACATGATGAATAGACTGAAAGGATTCTACAGAAACTCTCAAGATGCAAACCTAAATATAATACTTTTAAAATAGAATATTCAGAATTTAATATACAACGGACAAACTCTATACAAAGCCACGACAAGAACCTTGTTATTCGTGAGGAAAACTCTTTATTCATAACAGGAGCGTATTCTGAATTTATCGCGCCGAATAATCTAATCGATTTGGAGTCTGTTACATAAAGCCCGTAAAGGCATCTTTCCGATACATAAATCGTATAAATAAATTATCGATTAAAATTGGATTGTTCCAGAACCAAGATATGAACTAACACCATTTCATAGATAACAAAATTATTAGACATGGTAAGTTTAGGATTACGTTACTACAGCGAGGAAAATGCTAGGTGCAAGAAAAACGCAAATAATATATTAAATAAGTGTTTATTTTTTTTCATGGGGTGTCGTGCCAGTTCGATTATACTAAAAAAAAAGGTTGGCGCACGGGCATGAAATAAGTATTAATGCATTTTCAGAGGACTGGCGGTAATTATAGAATAGAAAGGTTTTAAAAATTATTTCCACGCTAGGGCACAAAATGCACTTTTGCGCTCAGATTTCGAATGACAAACAGATTCTTTCCGAGCTTGTGAGGTGAAAAATAATTTGTATATCTAAACAACCGACTGCCCTAATTTTATTAATCCGAAACGTAATGTCAGAACAGAATAGGGACGTAGCCATCATCCAAGTCGCCGCGATCTCAAGGAACCCTTTTCCGAGAGATTACGCATATCATGGCCCTGTAGGTAAATACCCGGCCGTGGTATCCCTCCTAACATTTATCGGAATACTGATGTAAATAACAATGGGACCGGGGATTCGGTTGTCCTTTCATATTCTCTCTATCTCTAAAAGTGCTGTCTTGTCATATTCCCGAAAGTATTTCGACACGTATGCGGTTTACATCAATATCGGGATACAGGTCGGGGGATGTTAATATCGTTACATCTATTTCGAAAGTTTGTTTTATTGAACTATAACATTGTAGGGTCACTTTGGATTTTGTGCTAAATTTTAATTGGAAAATGTATAATTTGGAAACAGGAAAATTTATTATGAACACAATAAAATCTTTGGACAAATTAATTTAGAACGATCATTTGAATGATTTTTGTGAATAATGAAATAGTCCTCCTGTCAGCAACACAGGCACAGCGCATTTACTAGAAATTATTGTCCTACTTCAAGATCTATACCGATCAGTTTGTATTCGCTAAATATGAGCCGCTGAATAGCTATTAAGACCGATATTAATCTTTAATCATAAATCATTAGTTATACGTACTCAGAAAGTTCGATCAAAAGATACAGAAAGTGCCAACGCGGACCATCGGCCCGTCACCGTCTTCCATGTTATTGGGCCACTCCCGCACCCTTTTTATCTGGGCCCGACCGACCCTCACAAACTTTCACAGGAATCATCGCCTCAATCCCACCCTTTAATATTGTTACATAATATTTCCAAGATAACCCAATATCAACAGCGATTTATAGACGAGGCTTAAAGCAATAGAGCGAATAACGCGTCGTAAAAATCTTTAGGACACAATATCACTGAAATAAACGAGCTAAAATGATGTTTGGAAACCTTTTGAGAATAGCCGTTAATATTGTAGTTGATTTTATCTTCTCATCATTATGAACAGTATCAGCTCCAGTATACCTACTCTACTACTGATTATAGGCCTTATCAATAGATCTACGAACGTTCGAATATGACCTGCTTAAACTAAACATATATAAAATCATAGTAATAAAATCTTTATTACAGATATAGATCTGTGGTGAAACTATGAAAAGTTCTATTCATAAAAAGGAAAGAAGTAGTAAATACGTAAGTGTAAGGAAAATCGTTTCAATTTGCGTCTGAATCCAGACTAAGTATACTCAATCACAATTTTCGTCCATCGCCAAATTCTCCATCTCGTCGTATTTCACGAACTTTGGGCGATAAATAAAGATTGCTATGAAAAAACCAACCCCTCTCGCAGATACCTGAGTAATCTCCAAGGAATTTAAATTATTAATACGTATGTGTGGAATCATTCAAATTATGAACAATTCTTGAGTATTTTGAGATTGGAGCTTCCTTGGAGCACTTTTTTTTTTTTAAATCAAGTGACGTTCGACATTTTGTTAGTTGTGTTTTTAGACTAGAATGGTCTCTAGTATTACCTATTTCATGATCTATTACTCTTTATTGCGTGGCTTTATCATTATGCATTCAATTTAACTTAATATAATGAAGTCATCAGTGGAAGAAATAGTATAATAGTAATATTATAAGTTTCTAGGCGTCTTGGATGTTTGTATTTAAACTGTCTAACTTCTGCATTTCAATTTAATCTTCAATGGGGAAGTTTTGCCTGCACTCTCGCAACTGAGAGAGCAGCATAATCAATTTCTACATAGATAGTACTCGTAACAGCCATTTTAAACAAGATAATGTAAGCGCGGTATCAGCGCCAACACATCTTACTTAAAACCACGTCCGTCGGCGTCGTCGTCACTCCATATTCGTTCCAACAAATAGCATATTTTTATGGCAAAGCCCGTCTCTTCGTCCAAATAGGAAATTGTTGCCACTCCCCAGACGCCTACCATGTCGCGAGATATGTACGCGAATTATTCAGTTTTTTACCTCCTCCCGGGATGATCCTTCCTTTGAAATATAAAATCGTAACTCAATATATTTTGATTTGTTAATTTCAGTACTACGTCACAAGTGATAAGGAATAAATTGGTTTGTTGGCATTTCCAAACTTATATCCGATAAGTAACAAGCGCCGATTTCTTGTTTTTACTCCTGCGGTGGGATTTCAAGAGCTTTTGTTAAGTGTTCAGCCTGTTCAGAATGACGAAACGAGAAAATTTCGTAGCTCAGTTAAGCGTCTTTCGGAAAAATATTTACCGTATTTTGTTTGAGTGAATTTCATTTTCTGACAGTCTTCGAAAAGAATGGTTGGGGCCATTTTTCAGTAGCTTATCGTTTATCAATGTTCACACGTGATTACATCGCTCTCTTCGAGGTAATCTCTCTAGCCGAATAAGTAAAGCATTATCATGAATTTACAAATATAAACGTCTTTGAAATATTTCTTATTATAGTCTTCTTTCAGTGTTATCCTGTTTTCTAACTTATTAGAAGCATTGGGATTTAAATGGACATAAAGAGACTGATGTAAAGAGACAGCTCATTCTTAAAGATCCTTTAAGAGAAGTCAACACACTTTCATCATACAAAGAGATATGACTCGAAAACTATTTATAAGACATAGATTTTTTTAATTAACATACTTTTCACAGCGTACTTGCGAATGCAACCGGGAACATCATCTGAATAGTGATGTAATTTTGTTATTTGTAGCATAGTGTGATGTAAATTAGAGGAAAGTAAAAGATCTAATGTCTACGCTATTTATAAGTCATTATCTAGTATTTTTTTTATAAATAATATCTCTATGACTATTGACTATGAATGAAAAATGCGGCTTCTTTTTAGTATATTAATCCGTGATTGTTAACCATTACAGTTTTTCCGGGTCCCGCTTTTATTATACACGTTACGAGCCCTTTAGATCGGGCGGAATCGATGGTAGCGACAATAAATCTGGCTTCTCTTTACCCTACTAACTCTTCAATGAATTTAACGATTTCAATTATTTTCTTAACAAACACTATATTATTATACACTATTTATGAAACACATTAATCTATTCTAATATCCACATTGTCTACTTCGATTATGTAGGTATTAAAATTAATTTAAAGAAAAAAAACAGATTTTTTTAGTCATCTTTAGTTACTGAAAATGTTAAATTGTTTGACTATTCGAATACGCTATGAAATATTTAAATCTTGTATCGTAAGTACAGTAGTAACTGAATGGAATAAAGCAAACCCTTGAAAACATAAAGTGGACTATCACCAAGGTTTTCCAGTCTCCGCCTCCGCACAAAGCGAGACCCTAAAACTGGGCATCGGGATCGATGAGAGCCGGCCATAAATCGGGCTGTTCGGTACCGCACTAACTCTTCGATTAGCAACGACCCGCGAGCGACCCTAATGCAAAGCTTTAATGAAGATATAAAGAGTTCCAATCCTTGAGAACGACGGACAATTGTAAATCAAACGGAAAAATTTATAAATCTGTCATTATCGACTCTGTATATTCGCGCTACAAATTTTCTGACTGATGTCTGTTCGCCATTGGGTAAAAGTAAAGCAAATATGGAAATAAAACTCGGCAATTACAAAAAAAACTTTCTTCTCATTGAAAAAAGTCCTTTTAAGCTTAATTAAATTACATAGTTAACCTTATGCCGATACCTTTGTGCATACAAGTAAGCATTCAATGTGATAAACACATTTTAGTACGCGATAGTATCAAACCATTTTAAAATAGTAGCATTCCAACCAAATAAATTTTCTCTTTGGTTTACTCTCGACTATTCTTCGTGATATTTTCTTGGCAGACGATTTCAAATTTTCACTACATTTCAATATTGTCTACCAGTATCATGCATGCAGAGAAAAGTCAGTTCTATTTTAAATCTATGTCTTCAAGTCGGCACGTGTAAGCATTTTATATTACTTGTATAAGTATTTTAATAAATCCTACGTGACAAAACGTTTAGTTTTCTTATAGGAATTGAATTACTTAAACATACAAATTATAGTACAGTCTATACCTAGGTACTTTATTATTTTATATAACTTATTCAAAATTTGTAATAATTGTTCCATTAAACAAATATAAATAAGAACATGGCTATTAGTGTAAATAATTTTAATACGTGTACATAAAAATTTACGGTACATTTTCACGAGATACCATAACAGGAGTTCAATTAACAAAATTGACAATTAAATGTTTGCACTCAGTTAAATAATTTTGAACGCGGAAAATTTTCATAATCAAATATTATCTGTATCTGTAAGCCCAAGTTAATGGCATTCGCCGCAAATCGCTAATCGCTTCACAAACATGACTTAGTAACCAGGAACTCTAAGGGTTGGCGATTCAAAGGGTAAAGGGAAAATTCGCGTCTCAAATCTGTGTCGTTTATACGACATATCGTAACTGTGACACGACGTCGCGACAGACGGAGACGGAAGGATAACCGTTGGGAGTGAGAGCGAGAAGCATTACCTTTTGGTAGGTCATATTGATCTTTCACCCGCCATTTTAGAGCGTGCCATTTTCGCTCCGGGCGTCACATGTATACCAAGGCTCGCCTGGAAAAAAAAGAGAAAACCTTTTATTCGCCTGTCATTTCGTGTTTTAATGAAATGTTCCACAAAAACAGGGTTGAGGTAGAATTTGATGTAAATTAGCATTTTTGATGCAGTGAGAATGAACCGTTGAAGGGTTTTGTGGCTCGCTGGAAGTTATAAATCTGCTATAATTTGCATTATTCCGGCCTTGCGTCTGTTGATAAACAACAACGCCATGTTTATTTTTTAACCTTATTAGCACAATTTTTTTATTCAACGTCATTATTTAAGTTTTTCATCTTCATTTCCATTATGTATATTATTACAATATTCATCACCATTCATAAGTATAAGTAGGTAACCATATCTAGAATGTCATTCTAAAATCTTATGTTCAAATTATCTCACAGAAGTAAACAAACAATAAATGATTGTCTTCACAAGTGGTCCATAACGAAGTTCAGAGCTCATAAACACCTGCCGCACGTGTGAAGTTATCTAGAAATCTCACCGAATATATTATGTTTTCTTGCGAAATCCCAACAGAGGAGAGCGAAGATATTGAGAAAATTGTGTCTATTGAAAGACAATAGCTCAACTTCATCAGATCCATAGTCTTAAAAAAAAATAACATGACTAACTGAATAATCAATATTATTATTGAATACTTAAAGTGAATATTTAATATGGCTAGAGAGCCCTGTGAAACTTAAACTTAAGAAAAAAACCGTGATCAACGCCTTCTACCGGTTACAATTTTGTATCTAAACGATCTAAGGTTACACTTAATACACAGAATTTTATTATATTATTCAATTGTTTTGTGTAGCTCTCGCTCTTATAAAATAAAATAAATAATATTAAGTAAAATACTTCTCCTTTTCTCTTCAGTCGTTGCAATCAGTCAATGCAGTCTGCAAGTTTTTGTGAAAGTGTCATGTCACTTTTCGAGATTTTATTATAAGATAAAATATGTAGTTCCCTCTTTAGAAATCAATAAGACATAAGAATTTCAAATGTTTAAAAGTATCAAAATCCTATTATGTTATTTCATACGAGAAAACGTATAAGAAATTTTAATAGGCCCGCCATTGGCCAGTCCGGAATAACAGGCGATAATAAAAAATAATGCCAATATTAAACTGCTAACGGGGGCTCTCCCGCGGGCCCCGTGTTGTGACGTGAATATAACCAATTATACAATGAAAAAGTTTTCCTGTTTCAAAATAATGTTCTATTAAAATTTTCCAACTCACAAAGGTTGTTAGCCGAACATGAGAATCAATTATTTTTTGTATGACTGAATACGATACAGTATCTAATAAATTTCTACTGTGTTATCGTTGGCCTAATAGTTATATGTAATAGTAAAAATAAACCTCTTATTAAACACATATCAGCCTAGGTTTGACTAAAACAGTTTCGTTACTTTCGCATTTAGAATGAAAGAGACAAAACAGATATTCTTCTTTAGTTACATTTTATACTGCTTATAATATGTTTAGCTCTTACAGTTCAGAGATTTTGACTGGAAATAACTTACATTTAAAAAAATCATAGTAATTTTGTTGAACTAGGATTACACAGGCATATGCTGGGTGCGTTAGTTAGTAAAATATAAATACTTTCGTAATAACAAAAACACAAACCGTAATATTCTCATAATTTCTCAAAAAATATGATCATAAGTATTATTGCCCGTTGGCCGCTTCCTTTCCCGTACTAATTCCTCTCATTTTCAGACATAATTCAGTTTAATTCTTACGCCATGTCGGGAGCACTCGGAAATATCGGAATATTTATCTCCTAAGAGGGTTATTAAGCGGGGTTTCATCGCAACTTAATACCGGGTTAGAAATAACACACCACGTTCTATAGGTGACCTCGGAAACGACCTGCCATGCAATTTTAAACTTTATTTTATAGCTGTTACGAAGGGTAAATTGCGAATTAAACGGAAGCATTTATATTTGCCGTGGACCGTAGTGGAAATGTTTACTTAAAATTCACACACTAGACTGGATATTAAAACGAATAGTGGCTTTTTATTTTAACGTAGTATTAATGAAGTTTAAAATTTTTGCATGCATACGTGTAATTTTCAGTATAAATTTAAATACTATGATGTTGTTTAATTAAAATTCTTTTAAAGTTGTTAGAATGGCTTTTTCTATTTCTGCGATAATTAAAATAAAAATTCACAAACTTACTAAAAATTATAATTACAAATAGTTACGAACGTCATGTAAGTGGATTAATTTTTTGAAATTCCTATGAAAGCGGAAAGAAAAGGAATAAATTTATAAAATGTGGTTGAAGCCGCTCGATCTGTTAAATGAAAAAGTAACCCAGATTGCTTTATTGTTATAACTCGCTGAATTGAGAAAATATTACATGAATCGGCACGGCAATCAGATCAGATTCTTCAAACAAAAAGAGACACATTATTAATTTATTAGGTTAGCTGTAGAGCTAAGTGTGTAAACTTCGAAATACAATTCTTTAGAGTTGAATTTCCTTACGACGTCTACCATCACCACTGAACAAGTGAATTGCGAATGACGTAAAATTGTACTCATTACAACCCACACTCATCCTGCAGGGGTCTCCCTTCAATCGAATGGGATTAGAGCGTACTCTGCCACGTTGCTCCAATGTGGGTTGGCGGAAACTTCTTTTTTTCGATCCCATTATTGTTCATGGTAGGTCTCTTAGTTTGTTATCCACTGCCCTTACGGACTAGAACATAATTAACTGTTCTTCTATGCAGTAAATCTATCTATGTCGTCACACTCGGGCAAATTACGTATTTCCAGGTGCAATATGTCGGAGAGTTGTGACATTAGTGTAATTTAGGTGAGCTATTAAGCAGCTTATACTACAATATATTACGTGACATACATCGGAACTACCCAATTGGTGTGATATTACCTATAGATATTACGGATTGCTGTAATATATTAGCAATTTTGTATGTATATATATGTTTTGTATGTAGACCGCAATTATACTGAACGAACGTAGAATGGTAGAAGACGCATGTGTGAATGCTCATTATCAAATAAATAAATAAATAATAAATATTCTTGGACGAATCACACAACGCCATCTAGTCCCAAACTAAACAACTAAGCTGGTACTATGGGTACTAGATTACTGATAAATATACTTAAGTACTTTTTTTTGTAAATAAATACTTATTATACATAGAAAACACCTAGACCAAGGCAAGCAGACATGTTCATGCTCTCAAATGTTTGCCTTGCGCAGGATTTGAACCCGCGGCCCTTGGGATAAAGTGACCATTGCTAGCCACTCGACCACCGGACCTGTCATACAACATGTCATCAAAAAAAAGAAGTGACTATCGCATCCTAGACAATAGTTTGGTGTTTTGCATTAGTTATTGTTAATTTTCCTAATAATGGCTTTGCGTGGTTTCAAACGCTACCAGTTTCTTCGTGAATTAAGTGAGCGTAAAGCTATAAATGCTTTGCACGGAAGGTGTTGTCTTTACTGCTGTAAGTTTTAATAGGTTGGGTATAAAAACGAACAAGCTTCACCTGAATCCTAAGTGTCTAGTACATTTAGTGCGAAACACTAAAAATATATTAACGCAGGCAGTAGTTCCTACTCTCACAGAATAACCAATCTATAGAGACCTATTAATTTATAAGCAAACATTCTTGATTATAAGGAAATTTGGAAGGTGAAAGGGTCAGATTATAGCGGCTAAACAGATTCCAGAGTAGTTAGCTATGGGTCGAGACCCTTGGGTAATAATTGTCACTCGAGGGCAATGACCCACCCATTATGTAAGTTAGGTATAGTTAGCGTCATTTAGATCGAAGCGTTTAGAGTAACCAGAAATGTCTGTTATGTATTACTAGCTGACCCACGCACCTTCGTCTGCATAGCGTTGTTACATATTATAGATATAATAATCAGTCATAGTAATCAGATTTTTTGGGAAGTTTTTGCAATACTTTAAGATAATTCTTCGCAATTTCTTGCAGGAGCAGGTTGCCTGGAAGAAGTTGCATAGCGATAAGGCCGCTTACTGCGTCCTTTTTTCATTGTTATTGTTTTATATAATGTGCAATAAAGAGTTTGTATTATATAGTGGACTCAGGTCTGTTTCAACCTGTTTCAACACTTAATAATAAACAAAAAGCCTTATATTTCTTAAAATAACTTTAAATATTAATATTACTTTAACTAGTTAAAGTAAGAACCCCTCGTTCTCGAAGGTGAAGGCCTCCGCTAGAGAGTTCCTCGTTTCCCTACTATTTGCAGTCTCCATTCATGGTTCGCCCACTACCTTTATTATGTCATGTGCCCTTCATCATCGTGTCAGTTTCAAGACTTACTAATTTCTAAATACATTATCTGTCACATAAAATTGACAATTGTTGTGTGATTTTCTCAGTAGGTACTTATCCACAAAGAAAAACATGTCCTTTAAAAAATTTAGTGACTATTTTGACGGCCTTTGTAGACATTCAACACCAAAATAGTGGACTGGAATATTTGGGGTACACTACAATACTCCGAAAGGCTATTTTTAATGCTTCGCTTTAACTAACAGTAACTGTACATATGTTCGCCATGTAGTGCGGAATTGTAATTAGTCCTTAATATAAACGGCTTTGTGCGAATCAAATTAAGCTGTAATTGCTACATTGATATTACCATCTGTATTAATAAAACTGTACAAAGTAAACGTACATTACGATACGATTGCTTATACAGCCGTGTGAACTATTTCCTTAAGGGTGTATGAAAGAGTTGTATGCAAGTTTGGTTCAGTCAGGGAATACGTTGAACTTTACACTGGCAGTACAATTTTGGCTCTTATGACATAGAACCCGATATGTAAAAGTCGACCTGCTCTTGACTGTACCATACAGAGAAAATATATTTTAGGTTGAACAAAACAATGTTCGGATCGAAATCTGTGTATTTTCCATATTTAAGTATTTTAGCAGGTCTTTGCCATCTTAAATTTCAATATTTCTTCAAAATAAAATAATTTTTAATTCACCAAATTGCGATTCCACAGGTCCATACTCTACAAGTTTAGACATAAAACAAATTTTCTAATCATAAAATGGGCAAATAATTGCTAGCTGTTTTATATTTCTTGAGACCAGATTACTGTCTGTGACGTAAAAAATAAATTATCCCTACTATAATTGGATGGTAAATTTTATGGATGTCGTAAAATTACCATGAAACTGTGCAAATAGCTTTTCAAATCGACATTTTGTTCAGTATTTTGTTGTTTTAAATATATTTAAAATTTTGTTGTATTCTGATTTTTTGGGGTTCCTTTTCTTATAAGTCTCCTGTGATAACATATCTGTAGTGTAGTTTTCAATGATGACTTATTGTGTAGTTAAACTTAAAATGCGTTTGTTCAACATTGCGTGAAATTATTTAAGTTATTAAAAAAAAACACGATTTATATCAATCGAACAGTTAATAATACATAGTTTTGTATAAAGATTCCTTTTAAGAAATGGTGCTAAATTTTTAAAAAGTCCTACGGTAAAGCAAGATATAATAGGAAAGTGTACTCTATAAAGCACTCTTTACTGAGTAGACCTATATTTAGCAGTGGACGAGTGGACTTATATAGGCTGTCATGATAACGATGACAATCTAGTCAACTTCATTATAATATATGAATTATAATGAAGTTGAATAGATTGTCATCGTTATCATCACAATCAATTCAACTTCATATATTATAATGAAGTTGAATCTATTCAACTTCATATATTTTAATGAAGTTGAATCTATTAGTATACCTAGGACTTTACATTACGTGACATACCTACGTGCACTAACATGTAGCTATAAAGCTACATGTTTGAAGTAATAGTGCACTTACATCACAAATAGGTACTACATTCATAACAAAGTAAAATAAAATCTACAAACACATTATAAAAATTCTTATTGCCTGACATTTGACTTTAACTCCATTGTATCACAATAGTTCCGTGCAATATACCGTTATCATAATAAAACTCAATATGGAATCCTCGGCAAGTTTGGCATGAGTTCAGAAGTGGCGCGTTAACGCGGACATTTGCAGCATCTGTCTGCATGCCAGTGCCGTTTTTAATATAAAGCCTCCGTTACGTAAATATATAACAGCAGACGAGTAATGAAAACATATATATGACACCACAGTGTGTACAGTTAATACTAGACAGAAACAGACTTACAGATTTGATAATCGAGTAGCGAGTAGCTGGTGTTAGTGTTCTCAATTCAAGTCACCTGTCGGTCACTGACTTTACTTGACGACTGTTACCTATCGATATCAGATTCGATAATTGACGAGCATTTATTGATGTAAGATTTCACATGTTTTTAAATATGTTTGCGTTTTCTTCCGTTATCTCGTGAAAATTTACAAAAAACCTTGAGTTCTTTAGCTTGGATCAAAAAAGGTTTGTATTGAGCGTTGATGAGTATTACACATAATTTCCTAATTTGATTCTTATTTATACCCTACCCAAATAATTAATACTAAGGAATATTACTGTTTGAACGCTTATCTTAGAAACTAAATACATTATCAGTCAGAGGCTTACTCTTGAACATAATCTAAATTTAAAAATTAAAAGTTAAATCCATTTTTACTTTTAAAACTTTATTCCTACTTACAATTTTCATCGCAAAATCCGATTTCATTTAGTTTGATATTTGATTAGTATAGTAAATAAAAAATATAAATCTACTAAATAAATGTGTTATGGGCAATGTGATTAATTTTATTGAATTAATTACAAACCTAATTAATCGGCATAACAACAGGTAATCTATTATCATACAGTGACCTGGCATTCTCGTGACAAAAACAGTTATCATGTCTCAAACTCACACCGTATCCCGGTCAACTTCTATTTTGTGAGTGAGACTAGGGGGGCAATTCACGTAACAAAAACCCGATTCTATTTCGAGTCAAACACACTCACTTCTTATTTTGTATGAGTGAGACAGCGATTGAATTTGAATCGGAATAGAATCGATTTTTGTTACGTGAATAGGGGAGAAGGCTTGAGATTGGCACGAGATTTTAACTATTTTTGTTACGAGAATCTGATATTCCTCTCTTAACTTGTACCATACAAACATAAGCTGTTGGGAGGCTGATTGCATGAAAGTTAGCCCATTCGCAAGTTCCACTGCACATTCTGGTGAGGAACTAAAACCGTACAACTTACCACGGCCTGTAAATTTGCAACAACGAAATTAATTTGGACCGCGGTGCGGTACTGGTTTTAGCACTTGAATATTTCTTTGACGATTTATAGTTCTGGAAGTCTTACAAACACTTGGCAAGTTTCGTGCAATTTTATATTGCCTTTACTTCCTTGAGGATATTAAGTTTTGCGGCGAAAATTCTGACATAAGCTTTATAGATCGTCTTAAAATATATTTAATAACTCTTATATAATTATTGGTAGTATATGCTATTCATTACTAACATACAAAATTATTCAAAGTATTTTTAATCAACTATAACACAATTCATTGTATTATAGGATGCGCACTATTATCGATCTGTCACAAGTCAAACTCAGCTATGCCAGAATATCTAGACATAGGTATTGGACGCACCCTTTGCAACAACCAAACAAGCATTATGCCAGAATATCTAGACATAGGTATAGGTAACCAAACAAGCATTATGCACTGAGTAGTCCCCTAAATAAATAGTACAATCACAGTTTAAATGCATTTATGTACCGTGAAGGACATGATATATTAATATGAAGGGCAGGGCAGAAAATCAGAACAAAGATTTTGATGCTGACAATGTAAGCATCGGTGTGGTCGTACTTTAAAGGTGTGGAGAACGTCAATGTCCAACAGTGGGCTTTTTGTAGCTGCGATGACGGTGATGGTGTTAATGTACTTTTTGAGAAAAGGATGTGCTTCTAAGGACGATTTGGCAACTCGTAGCTTGGATTGAGAGCGGAAACGAACTCCTTAAATCCTTCATCTTCGACGACGCTAAACGGTTGGAACCTCATTATTTATAACAGCAACAGCAGTGTCAATTACTCTCTGGATAAAAAAGTTTAGATAATTTTTTTATTTTGCTCTTAATGAAAGTCTACTTGGAAAGAGTCGCGGGCACAGTTACAGATAAAATTCCAACGTTGTTAGTAATCAGCATTAATCTGCCAGCATTTGTTTGGTTTTCCGTGTACCTGTCCGGTTTTCGGCCATACATTGTTATTAATTTTCAGTAATGCGTACACGAAAATGGTTTATACTGATTTATTTTACGAACAAAACAAATTATTCGAATGTGATATATTTTCGTACATAAGTAGTATGCATTATAAGAATATCTTATAGTTATGCCATCTCTGTGCTCTTTAGTACACAAGCTACTATACTAAGCGCAATTATGCGCTAGCGGTAAATGCAATTTTGTGGCGGTTGAATGCGTAAAATCACAAATATTAATCTGGAATAGCGGCGGTAGTGTGTAAAAGGTCTAAGAAACTGTGATAAGTTTTTATGTTAGGCCGCGTTTAAATCTATAATAACTTGCTACGAGAAGTTTCCTACAGTTCAGTTCAACAGCAACTTGCGAATGTAAGCTACATACAGGGTTGCCAGATTCAATTTTATGATTTTACCCAAACTGACTTTTATTTTTCCCCAAAGTGATACGTTTTCAACAGAAAACCCCAAAAATGTTTTGTTACAAAAAAAGGGGTTAAAAACTGCCTTTTCCTCACTTCAGATGTCGCTTTTGTCTATTGTTCTACACAATTGACAGCTATTAGTCATTTCCCATACTATTTTTGTAAATATAATTTTACTCAAAGGCAACTCGGACGGTTCATACGATTTTACTTTCATACAGTCACATACAGTAATCTTAGTGAACCAACATGTAGTATGTCAATAAATGTCATATTCTATCTAAAACATTATTATATAACAAGGAAAAATTAGGAAATCAAGAATGTGTGGTGTGTTACCTTTTTGGCAAACTCTTGAATGTGTAGTTTAGATAGTGGTGGAAGATTAGTGCTGGAATTAGTATCTCTGAACTTATCCATGGTAGGAATTTCAGGAATATCATCCTCAAGTTCGTCTTCAACTCCGATAAGGTTTTTTCCTCTTTGGTTCGGGACAAGCCCACCACACGCTCCCACCACTGTGTCTCCTGTGTAGCTAGGATCAACAACGGCGACCTCAAATAGACAATAAGCAATGAAGCTTATTGACGTCCTGGGGGAGAAAACTACATCTGTTTTGGAACCACTTGGAACTCACAACGAATTTAATCAGAAAGAAGATAGTCGGAGTATTGAAAGGACTTCCCTCCTTAACAACTACGTGAGAAACAGCAATTTGAAGCAAAAGGCATTATACCCTAGAGAGATGGCAAATCAAGTGAGTTCCTCTTTGGTTCAAAACGTTCAAAACAAAAGAGTCATATACTAGATAGCTAGACTCTATAGAATAGTAGAGAGAGAGACAGCTGCTTTTTAAATGGCTCTGGATTAATTGTTGCACTTTAGCCAGGATGTTAGTCCAAAAAAGAGGGAAGTGCGTTTCATTCTATTTTAAGTCTTGGTTTCTAAAAGTGCAAGAAAATTCCCTAAAATTCCCCATCACGTATTTTATTTCTCCAAAAGTTTCCCCAAAGATTCTATTTCCCCAGTTTTTCGCCAAGAGTCAAATTTTTCCCCAAAATCGCGAAAAAAAAAACCCAATCTGGCAACCCTGGCTACATAGCAAGTTACTGGCGACAGAAAGCACGACAATTTCCCGTGAGTTCTCGCCCTAGGAATTTTATTTTACAAATACTCTGATCTCATTTTCAATATTATTTTAATTATATCCCTTCCAAAAACTTGCCATCTGAAGTAAGTATACGAACATGGTCAAGACCATTACATATTATTAATCCTTAAAAATAAATTATAGTACGTGTCAAAATTTGGGCTCACATTGCAGTTCATAAAACAATTAAAAATCGTTTGTCGTGATTGTGATGCACTGAGTAATAAGTATGAGTTTCTACACAGCGCGAGCCAGACGCGTTGGCGACCGGTAAAACAATATTTTTTCCCATGTACCTACTATTCTGACATTATAGAATTTTAAATACATATACATACTTAAATAGATACTATTGTTAATTCAGTAGACTACATAAAGAACATAATATCGAAAGAACAGAAAAATATTTTTCCAAATTTGGTTGTTCCAAATCAGAGCGCCATCTGTACACGAATTGCGGCGTTGTTTTGCCGTGGAAGCCTCTTAAAGCACCTTCCTTCGTTACCCTAAACCCTTCCTCTAAACCTTTAGTCAATATGTAGGCTCTGCTTTCATAATTAAATAACTAATTTACAGTGTATTCATAAGGTGTCACTAAATATTTACAATAAAAACTATATACCACAGTAACACTACATCTAACTTAAACATATTTTAAATAAAGATTCAATTATTTACAGTAAAGTTTCATTTGATTTGGGTACTTACATTATCAATATTCCTTTTAGAAAATTTTCGATGTTGTGCCGCGAATTTTCAAAACCATGACCACCTGACGTGATGAAAGTACACACTAGTAATTCCCGTAAACACTTATGTTTCTTGTACAATATTTTAAATTTTAATTCTACATTAACACCATCCACAAAAAACACAAAACCGATCATCTCACTACAAACTGTTGACAGTGAGTAACCAAAACTCCAGCTCAAATGTCTGATTCACTTTCCTCTGTTGGCGGGAACAGATACTTAGCTATCCTCTCTCTCGCTTATACACATAAAAAAAATATTTCCGTCCTTTTCTCTGGTGCAGATTAAGTAAAACCATTACGGTGAGAACAAAAAAAGGTCCCCTTTGAGCAAATCGCAATATATCATCGGTTTGACGTTATGAGCTTAGGGTCTTCGGCCGGGATAGCTTTTGTCCGTAGAGCCATAAAATTTATTGGAGTAACGGTTACTGTAGGAACGAATGGGCGAAATTTTTACTGACTACAGCTGGTTAATTTAGCTGCTTCTTTAATAAAATATAGCTGACTGTGCTCGAAGTTTCGTTCAATTAGAAATGTCCTTTTTGTGGGAACTGCTATTTTGGCTATGTTATAAACTACATGTTTGTTTGCCGAATAACAAGCAAATCCGTCGAGCAGATTTTGAGTGAAAGAAATAAGGCAATCATGCATACTTAACTGTATACATACTCCTTCCATTCACGATTGCAATATTCATTAGGTTTGGTTAAAATAAATTATTAGAAATCTAGTTATCCTTTCTAGTGATCTTGTATTTAAATGGTACCAAAATGGATATATTTCCTTATAATTTCCTGTCAGAACTTGAAAAAAATGGTTTTGCGTCAATTAATTCTAAATTATCTAAGAACCTAAGTTAAATTATAATAAGCTGTTGGCTACTACATTAATTCCAATCAAGAAAAGTACTATCTAATGTAGATAGTAATCCAATAATAAAACGAATAACACTTTTATTTATAACACATTATCCCTATATTCTACATTACGAGGTTTATCCTCTTAGTTTCCGGATGAACACCGAATAGAAAAGACATGGTCGGTTGATGGCATAAGCTGCATATGGGACGATCTCTCACGGACTCTGTCCCATCCATCATTATGCGACAATAGACGGGTCTCATGTACGAAGCAGCTGACTTATACTATTGCCATTTTTCAAGACAAACTCGATTTGATAATGATTTAATTTTGTTTATGTTGCAACAAAAATTTTACTTATACCGTGTATCTACACCGCAGTTACTTTGTGTGAAGCAATAGAATGCAACACGAGAACATTAGGTAACATTCTTAAACTTTTGAGAATTTTCAATAACTTTTTGTTATCACATTTTGCCCTGCCCACTAACAGTTGGAAACGTTGCTCCACAAAAAGTGAATGAATGCACGGAAAGTAACGCAACAGCGAGTTGCACAAAACAATGATTATGGACCCAAGCTAATGAAGTCCTGCTAACTTTGTTCCTTTCCTTTTGACAATATTGCATAAAGCAATAGTAAAATATGGATAATGCTAGGCCGGAGTCTTTAAAGAAAAAAAATATAAACAAAACAACTTACCTACTCCGTTGGCTCAGTGACCCGAAGTGGATATTGGCTTTTGAAACTAGAGAGCGCCAGAGTCTTCTATATCACAAAAAAATTATAAATTATTATTTTTATAATCCTTCTTCACGTGCTTAACTTCAACGCGTGCTGCTAAATTATTATTGTACTTTACATTTGTATCTTTAAAAGGCTCTTCGAAAACCATTTTTACTATATTACTTAACACGTTATTGTAATTACCATGACCATTATATTCTATTTTGGCTTTTAAAACACCTCTTGGATTAGCAAATTACGTATCTATTAATAAACTGTATTTTATTTAGGTATACAACGCATTTTTCATATATTGATTTTTATTGTCATATTTGTGGTACATACCTGATTTTATTTGTGGTTTTCCTTCTATAATCATGTACTCATTAAAAATGTTAAATTTCTTCTAAATCACACAAACAACCAAACATAGGCCTTATTATTATGCATATAATGCTGAAAATATAAACTCACATTGTTCGTCTTCTTGTGCATCTCTGGCCAGTGAGTATATATTTTTTGTATTTACAAATTGTGTTATGCTAGTCTTAGACCACCTGACTTGTTTATTAAGTTACAACAATTATATAATATTTTTTAATTTATAATTATTATGTAAAATATTATATCTATATTAATTAATAATTTAAAAAGGACTTTAAATTGCACTATGCAATAAGTATACTGTAATCAAAAACTTAACGCACAAGTAAAATTAATACCAGAACAAAAGCATAATAATATTTCAAAGTTTTGTAGATGACAGAAAGGAATAAGAATGACTAAATACTTTGTTTTCCGTTATCAAGACCCAAGTTAAAGTTAAATGTAACTGGATAAGCAGTTGTGACAGGCGTTTTAGCTACCGAAACCAATTTTTGTTTATTATCTGGTGGCCACTATCAGAAACCCGGTATGTAAGCCTTATCTGGTCACACAAATGAAGCAAACTAGTACGTAAAGCCACACACACACAAATGACAGAAGTCATTACCAAATTTACGACAATCAGGTGAAGAAAAAGCATTTTGTAAATAAATCTCAGCGTGTACGGTCGCTTAGGTGCTTAGTAATTGATTATGTGACGATACTATTCTAACATAACAGTACGTTGCATCGGTAGTTAAGTGATTTCTAAAACTGTAATAGAAAATGTCTTCTGCTACACCGTCGCCTCCAAGTTTACAGTCAGATCAAGACTTGGAAGACTCCAAGGATTCCACATCTTCAGAATTTTCTAATTCAGGTATTCCAAAATATAGCTCAAATCAACTACTGGATACCCAAAAAGATGATTTCAAGAGCAATTCTGTGACGTCTCATGGTGTTGAAGATATTTTATCAGACGGTGTCAATTATAATTCAAATGATAATAACCCTTTCTTAGATGGTAAGCCAGAAGTTCTATCATCTATTCCTCATTCATTTGCACACGATTATAATTCAAGAGATTCCACTGGATTCAGCATACAAGATATTCTTGGACTTCACCAGTCGTATAATCCTACAAATAGCCAAGAAGATTTAGAACCGAGGTATGACTACCAAATACCGAACTACGAAAACATAAGTAATAGTTCAAATAATAATAACTATGGATCAGGAAACGAAGAAGTTATTCCAGGAGATTGTGTGGAGAAAGGTGACCATGAATTTGCATCAGCTGCTTCACAACTTGGAAACCAAATTATGTACAATAGAAACTATGTAATTAATGAACCTGTTCGCTACCACGCAAGAAGTGATTTGGAGAGCGATGTTGTAAAAGATGCCGGAACGAACATCAACGAATTACCAGAACCTAGTTTTACGGCTCAGGTAACACATTGTCTTGTGAACCTTATATCTATAATCACAAAACTAAATATCCTACTGTCATATATTATTATCAATACCTGTTGTGATTTACCACAAAATAACCGGATTCGTAATGACAATTTAATTTGGTAGATAGTAGCAATTAAGATATGGGTCGAACTTGCCTTATTTTACAGTCAAGCATTGTTAAAGTAACACGTCAATATTTCACACTTAATTTATTTTTAAATTTTTCAGAATTCATCATGGACTAGTAAACCACCTAGTAATCCAACTGTCAGGACTGCTTCATCTTTAACTAGTAACGGTAAATAACATGTTTTATATTAAATACTATTATTTTGTTTTTGTTTTTTAGATTGAAAATTTTAATTCATTTTTTTTATTTATTTTGAAAATCAATATTTGAGACAGCGCGTCGTAGATACTGGTGTTAAATGTAATTTGGATTTGTTATAATTTACCCTGCAAATAGCTAGTATTGTAATTTTTGGTTTACATTTTATTAAAATATTATTTAATTTATTTTCAGAAATGTCTTCCGAGACCTCTTCATATCAGAAAGGTTTCACGAAACGGGCGCGAACAGCTTATACCAGCTCCCAGCTGGTAGAATTGGAAAATGAGTTCCATCAAAACCGCTACCTTTGTCGGCCTAGACGGATTGAACTTGCCAACTACCTGCAACTTTCTGAGCGTCAAATAAAGATATGGTTTCAAAACAGAAGGATGAAGTACAAAAAGGATAATAAACACAACAAGCCATCTTCTTCTATTGATGACAACAGTCCTTCGAGCTCCAAAGAGATGTCACCTAGTCAAGACCACAAGATGAGTCACGGAAGAAGCTGCGGTGGGCATGATAGACATAGACGTCTTTTAACAGACAGCCATGCTAATCATCATAAAGTATTTATATCCAACAATGATACTTTGACTAGACCGCCAGAATATTCAACGATTGGATCATTGAAATCTGTGATAAAAGGCCCTCAGACAATTGAGCTGCCGTCTTACACTCCGAATTTATCTTATTCATCGTATTATACCGCAGGCACGAGCAGGGCCGCTTACTCACCAATGTCCGAGGTTTATCGGTATGCCACCGATGAGTCAGTGCAACCAAATTCTAGTGCACTGCCTACACTGCCGTCCGATAGCTACGTACCGAATGGCGCCAATTTAAAACTTAACGATGATTTAACCCGTTTCACTTCTGGAACTTCATATTATAGTCCACTTTCGACTGGTGTTGTGATGCATTCGCCGACGACGGATGCCTACGGATTCAGCTCAAGCATTTCTACGTTACCTGCACCGACTTATGATGATAGTGCTCTTCATCCACGTACTGCTACTTTACCATTAACTCAAGATCCTTATTACTCTTATTTGACGTCTCCAGATACAGCAGCTCAAATCCCAACAACTTCAACAAGTAAATATTCTTCTTCATACATTTCATTATAATGAGAGTTTTGGAAAATATATTATATGACAGTTGTATATTAATTGTATCATAAAAGTCGTAATCAAGATAATATATTTTTTCTGTAAAATTATTATCAATATTTTCTTCTATAGTTACTTACATAGACATAGTTTTATTTGTGATTGTTTCTACTTAATATTATGATGTTTACATATTTTAAGTACATGAATTTATTATGGTGCTGTCTCTGATATTTTCCTTATGTTATTTGTTATGATAATAAAATTAAATGTTATATAATGAAAATGTGTATTAATTAACTTATGAAATTATTTCATATGTTCCGTAAGTACAACGTATTAAAACAAACAAAAATTAATTCCCGAACCAACCAACCCTAGCAGGAATTCTCTTGCTCTTAGGTACTGTACGTTAGTTAGGACTGGTAAGACTAGTGAACGGGAATTCCCGTTCTCATACAGCCGATACTCTTACTGTACGTGCTGTGGTAGGAGTATCAGCATGGCTACTACGAAACGTAAATCTAATACTTTGGCCGAAGTATCGGAAGAATTTTAAACGTGAAATACAAGAAATATCCTTAAAATCCTAAATACCTTGAAATCATGGTTATTAAATAATTCAACGAACTACTAAATAACAATAAAGTACAAGGTATTTCACGCATACAATTCAAGGAATTACTAAAGTAACCATGCACAAACCTTGTATTTCATAGTTAAAATTATTTCCATTTAATTACGTAACTTAATTTACGTTTCGTAGTCGCCCTCCTGATACTGTACCGGATACCTACCTGGTTGGCGAAAACGAGCATAAGTGTTTTAATACCTAAAACTTGCACGCTGCAATTTATACGCCGTGCACGAAACGAACGAGGAATATTAAAATAATAAAATATTTTTTCTCGTTTAGTGTCATCGTAGCCTATAAACCTTCCTCAATAAACGGGCTATCTATCACTAATAGACAGTTTTAATTGAAATCAATAGTTCCTGAGATAAGCGCGATCAACCAAACTTGTCAGCTGTATAATATTAGTATAGTAAAAGATATTTCTGATGAAATCTATAATATAATAAAAGTGTAAAAAAAGTTTGTCTGTACATTGAATATATTTCCAAAAAAATTGTTTAGGGCGATGAAGAATAAGCAATAGAACAAGAATTTCGTAAAATTTTGTTCGTCTGTTTGTATGTTTGTATGTATGTATGTTTGTATGTATGTTTGTACACGCTAATCTCAGAAACGGCTGAACCGATTTGGATGCGGTTTTCACTAATAATTTAGTGTATGTTTCTTTTCAAAATTCCCATGGGAATCCGAGATATACGCAAACGAAGTTGCAAGGGGATATCAACGCACAGCCCAAACCGCTGGGTCTAGAGATTCCAAATTTGGCACGTAGATTCCTTACGATGTCTAGGGATGTACTAAGAAAGGATTTTTCAAAATTCCCACGGGAAAGCGAGATATACGCAAACGAAGTTGCAAGAGGACGCACAGACCAAACCGTCGGGTCTAGAGATGCCAAATTTGGCATGTAGGGTCCATATATGGTCCGGACCGACCGGACCGAACCGGACCGGACCGGACCGGACCGGACCGGAACGGACCGGACCGGACCCGAACGGATCAGACCTGATCGGTCCGGAAGGAACCGCACCGTACCGAGTCCGTGCCGGACCGGACCGAACCGGACCGGACCGTTTTTTTTTTGTCCGTCTGTTTGTATGTTTGTATGTTTGTTTGCACACGCTAATCTCAGAAACGGCTGAACCGACTTGGATGCGGTTTTCAGTAATATGTGGCTAATTGCTCAACTTAACATTTAGTGTATGTTTCTTTTCAAAATTCCCATGGGAATCCGAGATATACGCAAACGAAGTTGCAAGGGGATATCAACGCACAGCCCAAACCGCTGGGTCTAGAGATTCCAAATTTGGCACGTAGATTCCTTACGATGTCTAGGGATGTACTAAGAAAGGATTTTTCAAAATTCCCACGGGAAAGCGAGATATACGCAAACGAAGTTGCAAGAGGACGCACAGACCAAACCGTTGGGTCTAGAGATGCCAAATTTGGCATGTAGGGTCCATATATGGTCCGGACCGACCAGACCGAACCGGACCGGACCGGACCGGACCCGATCGGAACGGACCGGACCGGACCCGAACGAATCAGACCTGATCGGTCCGGAAGGAACCGCACCGTACCGAGTCCGTGCTGGACCGGACCGAACCGGACCGGACCGTTTTTTTTTTGTCCGTCTGTTTGTATGTTTGTATGTTTGTTTGCACACGCTAATCTCAGAAACGGCTGAACCGATTTGGATGCGGTTTTCACTAATATGTGGCGATTTGCTCAACTTAACATTTAGTGTATGTTTCTTTTCAAAATTCCCACGGGAATCCGAGATATACGCAAACGAAGTTGCAAGGGGATATCAACGCACAGCCCAAACCGCTGGGTCTAGAGATTCCAAATTTGGCATGTAGATTCCTTACGATGTCTAGGGATGTACTAAGAAAGGATTTTTCAAAATTCCCACGGGAAAGCGAGATATACGCAAACGAAGTTGCGAGAAGACGCACAGCCCAAACCCGTTGGGTCTAGACTAGAGATGCCAAATTTGGCATGTAGGGTCATTATAAGGTCCGGACCGACCGGACCGGACCGGACCGGAACGGATCAGACCTGATCGGTCCGGAAGGAACCACACCGTACCGAGTCCGTGCCGGACCGGACCGAACCGGATCGGACCGGTTTTTTTTTCTAAAGAAATATATGTTAATTGGTATGTAGGTACCTTATCAGGACCGGACCGACCGGACCGGAGCGGACCGACTGGACCTGATCGGACCGGACTATATATATTATATATATCAACGCACAGCCCAAACCGGTGGGTCTAGAGATTCCAAACTTGGAATGTAGGTTCCTTACGACGGCGACGTCTAGGGGTGTACAAAGAAAGGATTTTTCGAAATTCCCACGGGAAACCGAGATATACGCAAACGAGGTTGCGAGGCTATATCAAATTTGGTATGTAGGTTCCTTACGACGTCTAGGGATGTACTAAGAAAGGATTTTTCAAAATCCCATGGGAAAGCGAGATATGCGCAAACGTAGTTGCGAGAAGACGCACAGCCCAAACCGCTGGGTCTAGAGATGCCAAATTTGTCATGTAGGGTCCATATAAGGACCGGACCGGACCGGAACGGATCAGACCTGATCGGTCCGGAAGGAACCGCACCGTACCGGGCCGTGCCAGACCGGACCGGTTTTTTTTCTGTAGAAAAATATGCTAATTGGCATGTAGGTTCCATATCAGGACCGGACCGACCGGACCGGCCCGGACTGACCGGACCGACCGGACCGGATGGAACCGTACCGTACCGGGCTGTGCAGGACCGGAATTTGTTTCTGAAGAAAAATATGCTAATTGTTTCTAGGCCACGCGGGCGAAGCCGCGGGCAGAAGCTAGTTCTTTAATAAAATAAAATTAATTTCTTCGTCCAAATCCTGTTCAGATTCAAAACCCTGAGAACTTTCAGTTGGAACTCCAAAATCGCTTCCAGTGCCTAGCTGAATGCGATTCTGTGGACGAGATACAAAACGGGTTCGTGGAAACTATTTACGCGGTTGGGTCGGAGCTCTTTAAGACCAAAATTAGAACTCAGAAACTTTCCCAGCATACTCTCAAACTCATGAACGAAAGGAACGAAATAAGACTACAGTCTTCAGTGGATATGTCGAAATACGGCCTGCTAAATAGACAGATCTCCAAGTCCATGCGACACAATTTGCGTAATTTCAATACAAAGTGTATTGAAAACGCGATAGAGCGCAACAAAGGCTCAAAAGTGTTCGCAAAAGATCTCTCTATTGGCAAAGTCAGTTGACGAAGCTGAAGACCGGCAACGGTAGGATCATTTCGTCGAAGCCGGAGATTTTGAGGGAGCTCGAGAAGTTCTATGGACAATTGTACACCTCATCACAAAGACCTACACTTAGCACGAAAGATGCTGGAACCCGTCTAACTCGTCACTACACAGAGGACATCCCGGACGTCAGCCGATACGAGATTCGAACGGCTCTCAAACAGCTTAAGAACAACAAGGCACCGGGGGAAGACGGTATCATGACAGAACTTCTGAAAGCGGGTGGAACACCGGTACTTAAAGTCGTTCAGAAGTTATTCAATACCGCCATCCTCGAGGGCACAACGCCAGAAGCGTGGAGCAGGGGTGTAGTGGCACTGTTCTTTAATAAAGGTGACGACACTCTATTAAAGAATTACAGACCCATCTCGCTGCTGAGTCTCGCCTACAAGCTGTTTTCGAGAGTAGTTACGAATCGCCTTGCTCGTAGGCTTGACGACTTCCAGCCTTCCGAACAAGCCGGGAGGTCAACCGACGAATCCAACTCGGATGGGCAGCGTTCGGGAAACTACGTCATATCTTCTCGTAGGAAATACCGCAGAGCCTCAAGACGAAAGTCTACAATCAGTGCGTGTTGCCAGTGATGACATATGGCACTGGTCTCATACACAAGCTCAAAGTCGCTCAACGAGCTATGGAGAGAGCTATGCTTGGTGTTTCGTTGCGCGATAAGATCCGGAACGAGGATATCCGCAAAAGAACTACGGTGACTGACATAGCTTATAGCTCGCAGAACCGACAACCGTTGGGGAATAAAGGTTCTCGAATGGCCACCACGAACCGGCAGACGCAGTGTAGCACGGCCCGCCACACGATGGTCCGACGACATTGTCGCGGTCGCGGGTAGTCGGTGGATGAAGGCAGCGCAAGACCGTTCGTTATGGCATTCTATGGGGGAGGCCTATGTCCAGCAGTGGACGTCTGTCGGCTGATATGATGATGATGATGATGAATAGATATTTATAATTTAAGATATTTATTTAAATTAATGACAAACAATTAAAATAATAGAGACTTTCATATCTATGCAATACAATTACACAATAAATTATTTAAAATAAAGATTTAAATACATTTTATATCAGAAATAAAATATAAATAATTTAATTGAAAATCAAAACATTAAAATTACACTTAAGTCTAACAATAAATAATTTTAGCCTAAAACTAATTACGCTTTTACATCATTATTATTAAAAATCAAATATGGTTGCAGATCCAAGAACCGTTGCAAAGACTCTGTCGATTCAAATTGATGGTAAGTAGATGGCGACTCATTACTGCTATTATCAGTTGCTGCTGGTGATATAGGTTCATATGAATAAGTACTTTCTTGAACTTGTGTAGGAGTATTCATTTCATGAAACTGTATGTTCTTCGGTAGTACATCATCAATAACTGCAGCTAAATCACCCAATGCTCTATCATCAAGAGTCACGTATCCATTCTCGTCTGGTTTCTCCATTAGAGATTCAACATATGCAAGCCGGTCACCTATAATTGTTTCTGGTTCTGAAACGCTAGGAGAATTAGAATAATACATCTCTTGCTCAGCCTCCGCAGCCTCAGCAGCAATTCTCTTATCTTTCAAACGTCTATTTTGAAACCACACTTTGATTGATCTTTCGTTGATTTGAAGTTCATCCACAAGCATTACTCTTTCTTCACGGCTAATATATGGTTTTTTCATAAAGAAATTCTCCAAAACAGCTATCTGTTCTGTGGTAAACATAGTCCTTTTACGTTTGCGTTTCACTATATTTGGTTTCACGGTCCCATTTGGAGTTTTTACAACTGTAAAAATATAATGAAATATTAGAAAATTTCTATTTTATAAAACAAATTGTTGACGCCTCATAGTGTAAATACTTACAAGGAACAAACGCTTGAGGATTTCTTGAGAAATTAGTAGACTGACCAATGTGACTACTTCTTGGTACAATATGGTGTGGTTGACCATTAAAATTACTATTGTAGTAATTACTTCGATGCAAGAATTGAGGCGACTGCATTGGCATTCGAAATTCGTGATTAACCTGAAAAGATAAAGATTATAAAATATAAGTTTATGCTTAAAATTAAATTTTATGAATGAAGTTTATAAAAAAAAGTAAACATAAACATAAACTTAAAAATTTATAAAAAAAGAAAGACAAATACCTGAAATGCATGCTGCACGCTAGGTGACAAAGTGGAGTTCATAGGAGCTGTCTGATATTGAGAATGCTGACATGAAGAAAAAGAGGTACTCGGAACAGTCGAAGCTGATGAGAACGATGATCCTTGGCTATCACTATGTGGATTATATTGGGCATCTTGTGGTTGTTCGCAAACCTGAAAGAAACAAATTTAATTTGTAAATATATCAATTTTCTACGGATTTAATTTTTTAAGGAACCACTGCCGATATTCAGCAGCTACCTTTGGGACCTAGAATTTGGTAACGGCCCTCAAAAAAAAGAGAAAGCAAGAAAGAAAAAATTGAAAATATTGGAATAAAAAGAGCGGACAAAATCTATAGAAGACTTGCTGAAAAGATGCTGAAAAAATTATTATTTTTAACAACAAGTAAATAATATATTTACCTGATCCTTTTTATTATTGGAACCACTTAAAACATTACAAGCCCAATAATGTGTACTATTAGGCTCCCAATGAATTTCGGGAAAATCGTCCACGGAAACTTTAACACAATTCGAGAATTCTGCATCTGTTTGCGAATACATCGTGCAAGGTATCGTTGATAAGTGATGGGTTATAATAATTGTAATGTTCTTTTATACGTATATTTTTTGAGTAATTATGTATTACTTAATTGTTCACCTCTTTCTTTTATTCTATGCCTAATTAGGTGTTATTACAAAACCCTTTTATAACCGAAGGGATCACTAATGATTTTGTTGACAACTTAGAAATAAAATGGATTATTGGCAATAACGAAATATTTACCTTTTTTGCATTTCTTCTTCATTCTTTTGTGTTTGTTTACGTTTAATGATTTATTTTGATAATGTTAGATGATTCATATCCGTTATCTACAATATCTGAAAAAAAGAGTGCATTAACTTACTCGTAAACAACATAACAAGTATTCACATTATATTTTGTTATATAAAAAAAGGTAACTTTAGCTCGTATCACTGATTTCATTTTCAAATTGTACCTATATATTATTCTGTGCCTATATTAAAAATATTACTAAACCAAATTTAAAATTTAAACCTTTTTGTTTGTATAGCGAATAGTAACAAATTTTAAAACTGCTTCTAATCTTCTTAAAAATATGGGCGTAAATATTTCATAAACTATCTTTGAGACTTTGACAGTTTGGGGTACCTACGTACCTACCCTCTTCCCATACAATAATCAAAGAGGTATTCAATCTGTGGCCGACTCATGCTGTAAAACTAACGTATAAAATTTTCTTGTCTTAATAATATTTATTTTAATTTAAAAGTATCACAATTTTTTTTCTCATTTAAATAATTGTATTTTTAAAATTTAATTTAATCGAAAGATTAAGTTAAAATCGACAGTGGCGCCACCAACTATAAAAGACGGTAGAAATTCAAACGTAATTATTTGAATACCCTACCTACCTAATATTTTCATACCACCATACTGCTGCTTCAAATGAACGTTAACTGCAAGAATTGGCTGCATTTTCCTTGAAAAATTGTAATAAACTACTTAGAATGTTTTCAAATTTTTTAATAACTGGATTAACCCCACTCAGCAACACAAATGAGGTAAATAACATAATTTAAAAAATCAAATAGCCAAATAATCTCAGCATGTTAAGATTTTAACCTCAAAAATAAATATTTTAAAATATTTAACAATACTTAATTATAATTTGATTTATATTTATATACAACAACTTTCATTGCAAATATAAATATAAAAAATACTGGTAAGTAAACAGTATATTTTCAAATAATCAGGTGTTAGTTACTAAGTATTTATTGTTCTGTGGTGTTAGTTAGATTTTCAAACATTTGTGTTATCTCATTTTACAGATTCAAGATTGGCAAAATAGACCATTCTCTGCAGTCTGGCCGAAGGAAACGACAAATGAGGCCAAAGGTGATTTTTTAATATTTTTCATCATTTTTCATCAATAAATTCATTTACATTACGTTTACTGGTGTCTGAAAGCTAAATATAAATAATCTTAGTAATCAAGCTACGTACAAAATGTTACGTATATTTTTTGAACCCTAAAGAATGTAATTGTTTTTTAGTAAGAAGTATTACTACCCTCTATAAAAATATAAAATAAATGCAAACAACTCTAATAGCCGCGGGATGCAGGCCGCTGCCAACCGGTCGCATTGAAAACGTTTTAGGGAGGCTTATGTTTAGCAGTGGACTTCTTGTGGCTGATGATATTATAACAACAGGGATTCAACGTTCCCTGTCATTTGTTTTTACGATAGAACCTACATTTCTTCTTATAATTACAGAAGCAGAACCATCAAGAGTATTGAGACGGAAACCAAAGCGTCTTAGAACAGCATTCACAACAGAACAGCTGAAGACCTTGGAGAAGACATACACACGTTTCAGATACATTGATGCTGCAAAACGGAGGGAATTGGCAGCTACGTTAAACATTGGTGAAAAGAACATTAAAATTTGGTTCCAAAACAGGAGAATGAAGGAGAAAAGGGAATCATCTGAGTCTAGCTCCGATTCTTCTACGGAATCACGTGAATTATCACCATCAATCACTGATAAAGATGTACAATCTATTTGTTCTGATAAATCAGAAACAAGTATTGAGGAGACGATTTCGCAATACCTACCGCCTACTTTCCAAATACAGGCTTACCCACTACAATGTTATGATGAAAATACTTATGTACCTCAGTATGGCTTTGTACCATCTCATTTCATTCCTTCTTCGTTTTCCGATGAGAATAATGTATACCCTACTCAATATTATCCAACATACAATGATTACATCCCTACTTTTAATGAATCCAGTTATCATTATGAAAACGCGTCAGTGCCAGTGGGTGACTTTTGGTATTCAAGTAACTTTGATGTAACGTCCATAGAACCTAATTCTTAATTTATGACTTAATTTATTTTATTTATTAATCAAGTAGATGTTAAGAAAATTATATTAATTTATTGTACAACACGTACCAGTAAACATTCAGTGTTAATTACCTATATTTTTTCGGTTTAGTTAATTCTAGTTTTGTGTTATTCAGCTTTGATAATAACTTAGATTTGTCCCATAGGAATAGCAGTCACGAACTGCATCTTCCTACATCCAGGATGATAAGTTATTAAGATTCATAGTATTTTTTTTTTAATAGTGCGACAAGTCATTTTATATTTTTATTGTTTTCTTTATTATTTAGGTAAAACAAAGAATTAACTCATTCGAATCGTAACTAGGTAAATGTATATAATATACTTTAATTTATTTAAGACGCGAAATATTGTTATTTAAATTACTTTAGGAATAAGTTAAAACTATGTTGCTATCAACACTGCGTTTTCGTTAAGTGTTTATTTAATTTCTTATTTGCTTGTATTCCTTTTCTTTTCTACCACATTTTCTGAAATTAAATGAAAATGTCTTATTCAAATAGGCTTACTACAAGCTCTTTCGAATTTCAATGCTTGTTTTTTAATTAAGTGACAATGTTTATTAAAATCTTCAGATGTAACTTACGTAACTAATAAACTTTTTATGTTCTATTGGAGTGTATTCACACTTTTATTACTTGTAGAAAAAAATGTATGAAATTGTAAAAAATGAAGTTATAATAAAGATTATATTCCTGTAAAGTTACTTTTAAAATGTACCAACATAAATTCATGGATTATTTTTAGTTAATAAATAAATGCTCAAGTTTCTAAAAAAATGTAGTTATTGAAATCATTAAATGTATATAATTCGTTTGTCTGTTTTGTTCACAATTACACAACCATACTTAGGATGTAAATAAAAACAGTTTTTCATAATAATTTATTTAATATCTATTAGCTAAGATCGTCAAATTTTATCTTAACAATATAATATGAATAAATACACCGTATGCTAAGTACCGCTTTTACAATTTACCAATAAATTCCCAAATAGGCTATTTAATTGCCAATTATGAAACGTCAAACTCATAAAATCTGAACTCTCAAAAAACTATCAGTTTATTTGACGAATAAGCTATTCTAGAGTGGTGAATCAGAGGTGACCTAAAATTTAGGATAATTTTGAAAAGGTACAGCTGTTATTATGTACTGAGCAGATGCATTTTGACTATTTTCTGGTGACACAGATGTTGAAGGTGCCTCCTTGTGGCAATCACAGTTACAAGTTTTCTTCGGTAAATTTTGTTCTTGAACAATAGTTGATCCAGAAGGATTATTTGGAATCGCTATTGCAGAAGCATCAGTGGATATTATTGGCATAACATTTATTGGTTTCCACAGCATATTAGCTGCAGGCAAATATGGCTGGGGATAACTTGTAACATAAACAGACTGAAAACCTAAATTAGGACTGGTAACTTTGACTTCAACCTCTGGCTGGCATTTTGGTTTATAAGTCAAATCTTCAGGCATACTGTCTGGTGTATATTTTAATTCTAGTGGTTCTTCCATTGGCGTATCTTGTTTAATTGGTTGCGGTGAAACATGATTCTGTAATGTCAAATTCTGCGGTTGCTCCGTGTTTTTAACATTATCACTTCTATATTTCTTGCAGAGATCAATAGAAAATTCTGCTGATGACCTTTCCATGGGTGCAATTGGGATCCTTTTGGTGGAAGACGAAGATTCATAGTTCATTCGTTCCATTGGAATTGGGTCATGCTTTGGAGATATTTCCTTGTAGAACTGCATTGTTCTAGATTCGTTAGTATTCATTTCATTATGCAGTGGTACAATATTAGTGTTTGCAGTATTAGTCGTTTCTATAGGAATTGTTATTACTGGTAATAGATTCATACCTTGTTCATGACTTGATTGTGGTGCATCATGTTCATTAACTTGGTCGTTATCGAATTTCACATTCCTTTGATGGATACCATAATCAAAACTAGTTTCTTGTGTAACGGTATCTTTCTTTTCCTTCATTCTACGATTCTGGAACCAAATCTTTATAGCTTTTTCGGGTATGTTTAAAGCGCTAGCAACTTCCTTACGATGAACTATTCCGATGTATGGGAATTTTTGAAATTCTTTCTCTAAATAGTTTATTTGCTCCGTCGTGAAAGCGCTTCTGAAGCGTTTTCCTTTTTTTAGCTGATCCATCTGAAACTGTTAATATATATTTATTTAATAATGTAAAGTATAATTTGTGATATTTACTTATGAATTGATAAATACACCGTACCATTGTCACAGATTTTAAAGTTATCTTTGAGCTAAAGAAATGTATCAATCTAATAATTTAGCGACTAATTTCAGTTGTATCTGTCAGAGAAATAATTTGTATCTTATAATTTAAAATGTGGGTGGTGATTCATAAAGAAATACCTTCTCTTGTTACACATCCAATTTGTTTGTAAAGACAGCTATTGATATAATTATGTGAGTACATCATCCATCAGTACAATTTATTAACGAGAAACATTTTCAATTATAAAATTAATTTAATAATTAAAATCAGTAATATATTTATCGATTAATTAATAAAATACCAAAAAAAATATTTTGTAAATTTTTTGTGAAGAGCAATTATTTAATTAATTAATCGATGAATATGTTAATGTTATTAATTATATAATTAATTTTAGATGTAATAATAACGTATGAACTATTTGATTAGTTAATTTTTGTAATATATTTTAATTTATTAATCAGACTGTCGATTATCATCAGCATAGTCGTAACATTCATTATTAAAATTATTTATTTATGTTACTTACGGTTTTAGTAATTCCTGGTTTTATTAGTCCTTCTTTATTTTTCAGTGATATTTCTTGTGTTTTTTCATATGAATGGCCCCGTTGAAACTTCATTGTTTCGCTTTTTACTGACTAAATATAAACGACAAATCACAACTAAAACAAAACGAGATCTTATTTGAAATATATATACCAGTCGTTTCAAGAACATTATTTAATTGTTAATAATTATTTCCAAATTATACACAATTAACTAATTATTTTCTTCTAGTCAGATACAAAAGTTAATCTATATGTATCAAAATAGGTTTCTCGCAATTTAATTTAATGTTTATTATAATTTAAGTTCATTAATCGTGGTATAAAATAATTACAGTATGTAAACGTCAATTTGATTGGCATACATTCTTTCACATTTATTTCTAGTAACATACGTCTATAATCGGAAGCGACATAGTATCTTACTCTTTACTAACACGCGTACCATAATGAATGTTTCGATCACAATATTTGTATACAAAAGGCGGACTTAACTATAAGCATTATCTACCAGTCAACCTTGGAGAAGTGCAGATATACACGAATGCGGTTTTAAAATAAATGACGTTTAGTAAATAATAGATGTTATACATTTTCATTTTCATATAATTCATCTCATAAATTGCACTATATTCAAATTCATCATCTTGATCATCTCAGCCGCGAAAAGGCTGCCACTGCTGGACATATGCCTCTTCCAAATGTCTCATTGAGGTACTTTGCCAATACAACACTCGCCACGCATGAGAGGCGCGTTGAAATTCAAATTTAAAAAATCTAAATATGTACCTACAAAATTATTTTATTATATTTAGAAGGTTGTTTCAGGGATGTAATTTTATACTTTCTCTTTTTAAAAGCTTTTTTAACAGTTAGATTTTTATTTTCGTTTAAGGTTGTATAAAAAAATAATTAAAAATTTTAATGTCTTTATCATCGTTACTAGAATTTTGAAATTAGTCTATTCTACTATACTATACATAATCGCAATATCTTTTGCATACTTATTGAAATTCTCCACCTACTATCCATTACATAAAGTGATTTATTCAGTCATTGTAACAATTTTTTCACTGAGGTCGTCATAACATATAAATTTAATGGAAGGTTATTTAGAATAGATTATAAAATAGGACAAATAATAATAAAATCACATACTTTAGAATTTATCATTATTACTTAATTTGCTCCGATATTAGAATAGCAACATTATCGATTGCTAAGAGATCATTTGTAGTAATGAAGCACAATAATGATATGTAAATATAATATATATTAACCATAGAAAACTGTGGGCAGTAATAAAATATTAGTTCAATGCGTTATCGCTAGAGAGAGGCGCTGTGTTTACATTACTACGGTACTAATTAAGAAATTTTAATATTAAGCTGTGAATTGATGCTACATTGTTTTTAATAAAAGCTGCGGACCTATTCTCTTAATTCAAGCGCCACCTTGCTTAGAATAACAAAATGAGTTTGACACTAGATTCTTACCACATTTTCCCTCCCCCGCATTTTTACCCCCCATATAACACAAACAAGATAAGGTCCTTATGATGGCCCTTATTTTAATACTTTTTATATTTTCTATATTTTTCGACGATGAGACCATTTTATGGATGGTGCATAGCAGGTGTAGACCAGGAAGCACACCACGCTTTCACAAAATATCGGAGTGAAGCAGCAATCGGTTTCGTTCGAGTTGTGAGAACCGTTTTTTAGCAGGACCCATTGATAGCGCTAGCGCCCCTGGTGTTGCTGATGTCCACAGACTTGCCAACTGATGACCCGCTTGCTTGATTGCTGACCTATGTCATAAAAAAATTAAAACTGTTAACGTGTTGTTTACCAAAAACTGTCAACGCACGAAAAACGACCAATTCT
Source organism: Endotricha flammealis (assembly GCA_905163395.2). Lineage (NCBI taxonomy): Eukaryota > Metazoa > Arthropoda > Insecta > Lepidoptera > Pyralidae > Endotricha > Endotricha flammealis. The sequence goes on along the minus strand of LR990860.1, from coordinate 5,135,211 downwards.
TTCAAAGTATGTTGTAGTAATAATAGTAGTATGTATATACTACAAGTAATTTAATTAGGGGCTCTAATTCCTTCTCAAAATTACTCGTTCTTTGAGGACTATCCGAAAACATTTTAAAGTTTTAATGACACATTAAATAATGGCTGTCACTGTCAAACTAAAGACAAAAGATAACTTGAGAGTTAATGTGAAAGTGTAAGATTAAAATGCGATTTTGTTTCTGGCTGTAAGTTTTTTTTTAATCTAAATACTTAACGATTTCGTTCTACCAATTTTATCAGCATTTAGAAACTTATATTCCATAATATGTAGTATGTTTGGGTTTGTGTGTGCGTGGGTGTGGTTGTGTGTGTGCAAGATGAAGCTTTAAATTTTTTTCAGCAAAGAAAATATATTTTTATGTGGTATAACTATTTTGGAGGCGTTTGAAACAATTCCTCCATAAAAAGATTTCATTTGCCAGTTAAGTATAAAAGAAATAATGTAGTAAGAAATAAAAGATAGGAAATTAAGTTTTAATAATTTTATTCAAAAAAATAAATACTATTTACAAACAGTGATAAATTAAATACAAACAAAAATCACAAGTTATAAAACTCATCATCTACATGCATACGCAACCAAGAATAATCCCAACTTTGACCTGTTGCTGTGTTATCACCAGAAGTATTAGTGGCAGTGCTATCTGACTTAGATTCCTGTGGCAATTCCTGCACTTCACTATTGAATGTTGGAGCATACTCTTGAACTTGCTGAAGAACTGGCCGACCATTAGGTTCATAAGGCGGCAGATATTCATTATAATCGATCATAGGGGCCTGTACATTCTGCGGCTCCATTGCAGGCAATGCAACCATTGGTTGACCCATCATTGAAGTAGTCGGAGCTTGGTATTCTACGTACCGATTGTATTCACTTGTTACCGGTGCGTATTGCTCATGAACAAGCATCGGCATTGGAACAATACATTCTGGAGAAGACTCAGTCGTGCTCACTTCTTCAGAACATTCTTCAGCCTCATATTTATCCTTTTTCTCCTTCATGCGTCTGTTCTGGAACCATATCTTAATTGTCCGTTCATTCAATTTGAGGACAGTTGAAAGTTCTAAACGGCGAGGGCGGTCCAGGTAACGATTTCTTGAATATTCTTGTTCCAACTCCATCATTTGCTGGCTGGTAAAGGCAGTACGAATGCGTTTCTGTTTCTTTGTAGTATTGGTAGGTTTGCTAGGCGCCAATCCATTTGTTCTAGTTAGGAATCGAGCATTCGGTCCTGAATTTATATAACCATTAGGAAGAACTACGTGGCGGCTTAGTCCTGGTCGTACCATATTAGATCCGTTCAAATTGTTCGGGAGGCTAAGATTTCTCATGCTGGTGACCATTCCGTGTGATAAATATGGGTTAAGTATATAGCTGTTGCCGTTGCTATTGGATGCAATGGAGATGTTTCCATTATTGCCGTTGAGTCCATTGGGGCTTTGGTACATGACAGCACCGTTAGGAGGAACCGGGTGGTTCTGCGGCATCATCTCGAATAATTCGGGATTCTGTAAATAAAGAGAAAAATATGAATATGCAAATATAGGTTAAAAAAAAGTTTTTTGGTATTTCTACATAAATAGACTAAAACATCAAAGAATCTTAATGTGAAAAATTAGATTTCCTAATTATTGTGAATATAACTTTGAATAATTAGTGAAAAAAATATGGAGTCATTTTTAAACTAAATGATTTGAATTGAAACATCTCATTGTATAAAATTTGAAGTTATTTAAAATCTCAAAATAAAAATAATTCTTACCGTAACCGTTTGAGGGATAACCGCACTTTCGAGTTCTCTTTGAATCTTGGCGACTTCATAACTTCCTTCGGAGCTCACTGACTGAGAGACAGACATGATGGTGTGTTCACGATGGAGGCTTCAGTGTCAATAATAACAATATGTCAACAACCCTCGATTTTATACTTTTTGCTAATACTTACTAATTAGCAAAGCTATCCCTAATTAGTTGATTGTTCGATGTAAGTGATTAAAATAGTTAAATCGATTGTTTTAAATTTATTTTTGCAAAATAAATATATTTTTGTTTTAACAGTTTTATATATTTTTAGTACTGAGAAATATTTACCTATAGGTATCTGAGACGTACACTATAAAAATATATCTATGAGACACATGAACATGACATAAATAATACTTATTGATAGACGGATAAATAATATTTTACTTAAAAACTTTTTGTAATTAAAGTACAGTTGCTTTTCGTTTTCTTTATTATTTAATTTTGTTCATATAATTTAGTATAAATTAATTTTAATTCATTCTAAATTTTTTTTGTAATATTACTGTACCATGCTACAATTTTTTTTTTCGTATTTACTTCTATGACAAATATATAATTTATCAGATTATTATATCCAAATAATAATATCTTAATAAAAAAATATTTATTTTCTCCACAATATACACAATTTCACTAGTATCACTACACAATGAAATAAATAAATATATAGGGACAATTCATACAGATTGAGCTAGCCCCAAAGTAAGTTCGAAACTTGTGTTATGGGATACTAACTCAACGATATTATATTTTATATCAATTACATATATAGATAAACATCCAAGACCCGAGGCCAATCAGAAAAAGTTCGTTTTTCATCATGACCCGACCGGGGATCGAACCCAGGACCTCCTGGGTGGCGGTCTAGCAATAATTGCAACTAAACAATACAATACTTATTACTAGGTATATTTATTACAGTATTAACTTGCAACTGTTTATTGTGGAAGACTGGTGCCTAAGCTAGGCTAATGCCCGTATTTCAGGTCACCAGGTCTCCACCCCGTGATATATAACTAAAATAATAATAATTATTGAAACAGACCTATGTCATCGTATAGTTTCTTGTTGTGGTATGTAAACGAGTGTCTGTAAGTCCCTCCTGAGTGTACGTGAGTTAGCTTAATGTCTGTGGGGAATGTGTAAAAATAATAATAAAACTTACGTACTTATTTATGTGATGTGTGTATAAGATAAGTATTCATACAATTTTAACAATTTAAAAGTTTTTCTGTATCCTCATAACTAAGGCTCAGCAGCCAAACTCTAACGACCATTTTGCAAGCTCTTTTGTTTAGAGAGTTAGAGAGTAAATAGAAATGATTCTATTTATTTTATTGTACAGAACACAACCTAGAAAGCCAAAGAAGTGGCCTGATAGGGAAGACGAGTAACTTTTTTTCCGTACGCACACCATATCCTTGCGTCTCTTCTGTGCTACATAGTTAGGTTCGTAAGGATAAAGGGCATGTTGCTTGAGAATCGTATTATGTATGAAGAGTTGTTGGACCGTCAGTACCCTTACCTTGCTATATAATTCACTCGTAGGAAACCTAAAAGGTAAGCAAGAAATAACCTTCAACACCGAACGCTGTGTTCTCTCCAGAGTAATCATAGCTCCCTTAGCTGCCCCCACCCCATGAGGTAATACAGTAGAGTAACAGTGACTGACAAAGAGCATAGTAGGTAAACAGATATTAATATTTTGTACTCAGCCACCCCTCTCAGATTTTTAAATATATAAATTAGTTTTCTAATTCTTCCTGCGAGCTTATTTATATGGGTCTGAAAATTCAACCTATCGTCTACTATCACGCCCAGGTATCGAATGGTCTCTACTCTTTCCAAGCTTGCAAAAATGTGGTTTAATTTCTAATTGTGAAGACAAGACTTGCGCTGGATGCCTTATAGAGGCTTATGGCATTGAACCCCGATTGGGCCTTTGAGTATGCCTCCAGCCATGTATCACCGCCGAACAAGATAGAGGTATCATCAGCAAACGCGATAATTATTCCGTCCCCAATATTGACATTGAACAAATCGTTTATATAAATAAGGAAGAGGGTAGGCCCAAGGATACTTCCCTGAGGCACACCATACCAAACAGGAATTTCGTCGCTTATCTGAGAACCTATTTTTACACACTGAGTTCGTCCGGAAAGGTAATCTTTAAAAATACTTAGTTGCGTTCCACGTATACCAATGCACTCCAGTTTATTTGTAAGCAGTGGGATCTTATTATTATTATCTTATAAAAGCCGTTAAATTCTCATGAGTTTGGGCTTGGACCCCAGTCCTAACTCTTGGACCTAGAGAGCTAAAATTTTAAACATATTAGGTAACAGCTAGTAATATAATAAGTCAATGAGGTTACAGTTATAATGAAGACGGGATTTTCTCCAAACATATTAGATCAATGAAACTCCCGTCCCAAAATAAAGTTACTCCAGTTTCTAGTATTATATAGTTTTGGTAGGTAATCATGTGCACATAGATGAATTATTTATCAAAACATTTTTTTTTAATGTTCGTCTGTTGAAACAATAAATTCATGTACCTATCCAATCCACCAAAATATATACACAGTTTGTAATAAAGTTTATTCTATTAAAAATTAAATAATAATAATAGTAATAATTTGACCTTCAAAATACCTACTGCATTGACAAAATGTATCCTAAAACATTTTATACAGTGACTAATCACTTAACAAATTATAATTGCGCGCAATAAGCTTATGAGTATCGTAGAAATATTTAATTTAGTGAATATATTTTATGCAATTTACTAAACTTTATGTTACTAGTTTGATGCCCGCGGTTTAATCCGCGAAATTCCGTTGTTCCCGGAATGATATACGAAATAAAAACTATCCTATGTGTTAATCCGTGTTGTAAACAAATCTGTTAAGCTATTTTTGCGTGAAAGACTGGGTAACTAATATACAAACTTTCGCGTGTGTAATATTAGATAGTAAGAATTATATTTTTAGTATAATATCGGTGTAGCAGTACTAGCAGTCTCCATTTTCATCAAATAAATCAATATACCATTATTTATTATGCAAACTTTCTAATTTTTTTATTTTTTTTGAGGTTTTATTAATTCTGCCAACAATTTGTGGATGTTGACAGTGTTTTGTTACTATTGGACATTCAATTCAGCGCCATCTAGTAACTTAAGGCGTAAATTTGATGCTCGTGTTATGTTCGTAGCTTCTTGCGGTATGCTTGTTTATTCCAAAAGGTTTCGAACAAAGTTTCGGATTTTCATAGCTCTTATATTGATCAACTTTCACATTGAATTTCGTAATAAAATATAGACATTGAGACATAAATAACATTATTTCTACATATTAGTTATTTTCGTGACATTTTCTTATTTCAAATTGTATTTAGTATATTTAAATCAAATTACTTTAAGAACCAACTTTTATTACCAAACCGTGTTACGAATAGTATGGAAGAAAATTTCAGCAGCCTACGTAGAACCTCTCTTATTTACGTTTTAAGTGCGGATATATCCTACAGATGGCGTTACCACACACAAAATGCATAAGAAACCTTCAGTGAAATACAGAGAACGTTAAGATATTTTCGTAATTAATGTAAGAAAATTCAATATTTCTAATGTACTTTGCACCTATATTTTAAACTGCTAACTATTGGTTCATACATTTCATAATTACAGTACTTACTTGGGATTGGGACACAGACTATGAACTTACAAAATGTTTCCGTTTAAATATAAAAAATAACAATTAAATTTATTCTCATTGAATGTGAAATCAAAAAAATACATTTTGTTATTGTCAAAATTTGAAACTTCTTCCCAGTTCTTACAGTACTTACAAATCTGCCGTCAGAATGGTAGGAAAAAAAGTGACGTTTCGAAAGGCCTATTTGAATATAAGTATTTGTCTTTGACGTTAAACTCGTAAATTAAAAGTGAATGTGAGCACTCTTAGGTGTTATCAGGTTACACGTCTGCTTGTAAGTCTAACTTGCTAACTATAATAATGTAGAATACCTAAGTGTAAGTGAGTTCGCGAAATATATTAGAATCATTGCTACATTTGACAAATGTAGAATATTTCGGGGTGGTAGGTACTTTTACTGTGGCCTATGCCTGAGTTTGCTTATATTGAATAAACGTGAGTTGAATAGTAAACCAGGGCTACCACACGATACTTTATCTATTTATTTATTTCTAAACATTTATTTAGCTTTTCTAGTGTCACTGCTTCACCATTTTATTTTCATAACAAGAAAAAATTGCTCAAAAAATCATGTTAAGTATTCATTGTATTTTTTATTAATATTACTTAATTCTTTTTTTAATTTCATTACATATTCCAAAACTTCATCATAACAGAGACATAATTATAAAAATCATTTGTAATATTTTTTAGTATTGTTACGGTATACAGTAAACAGGATTACAATGTTGTACTAAAGTAGGCGGAGTTATTTCAACAAAAGGCACGAGCTGTCAATCAGTATTAGCATAGGGGATTATCCCCACTTTATTTCTACATTCTATTATACATAACAATGGTACTTAAATGTCTTGTTGTTTGTTTAATGCTATCTTATCTTCTCTTATCTTTTACATAAAAGAAGCAAGTTACTAATCACTTTATTTACACACTTTTATCTCTTCGGAGTTTTGAATGCCTAATTAAGTAGTTTGTTTTGATTTTCTATTGTTATTTAAGATCTCTTAAAAGTTTGAAAAGATTAATATAATACTAATAGTATTGTTTGTTCAGCATTAATTACCAGTAAGATAAAACTGTAATTTTATTTTAATAACTATTCACACTATCTTTAGTATTAACCCATATTTTTTGTTTTTAAACTAAAAAATCGACATCTTTGTAAATCATTAGGCTTAGGTAGGACCTCACCACGAGACTAAAATTAATAAGAAGTCTAGATTTATTTATACATAGAAAAACATACATTTTTTTTCATATGTGATGTAAAAATAAAAACAACGACAGACTATTTTAATTTTAATTTGTTTTTATTGACAAAAACCACCAGTAGTTCAACGGTGGTTTCGTTAGCTTGTTATGGTATTTCGTAAAAAAACTTACAAATCCCAAAATAAACTTTTGTGATATAAAATCAACGTTTGAAATAATATTTTCTGAACTAACCGACGCACAGCCCTAGTGGCAAGCCGTCGGCGGAGATCATCAATCATCGCCACAAGACAATCACAACCGGTGGCACATCTGCCACGTTCGTCGCGCCGCGCATCCAGAGCTGCGACTGCTCGATATTGTAATATCGATACATTGGATAATTCAACCAATATCGATAAAAAAAATACAAGGTTTACCTTTAAAGGCTTGCGTCCAAAGGTCCGCATCGAACGCATCGGATCAAACGGATCGTAGTATTAAATTAAATAAATAAATAAATATATACACACACACAATTCATACAGATTGAGCTAGCCCCAAAGTAAGTTCGACACTTGTGTTATGGGGTACTAACTCAACGATATTATATTTTATAACAAATACATTTATAGATAAACATCCAAGACCCGAGGCCAATCAGAAAAAGTTCGTTTTTCGTTTTTCATCATGACCCGACCGGGGATCGAACCCGGGACCTCCTGGGTGGCGGTCTGGCGTGGTAACCATTACGCCACGGAGATCGTCAATTTGTATTTTTTATATAGAGAGCCATTACAAGTGCCAATCAGCCGATAGTATTTTTGTTATTCAAATAAAAATATGCCTAATACAAGCCCTTCCGTCCGTCCGTCACAGTTTTTTCCTACCACTATTATTGTGCATCTATCAAAAGGTTTATTTGTATATTCTTAGCCCTTAATGTTAGTGTACCTAGATCAGTATTTAGCATAATGATTACTTCTATTACCTATAATAGATGATTAGTTACTCTACTCGAATAACGTATCAATTACAAATCAATCTACTAATATTATTAATTTTCTGAAATGAATTTATTTGTTATTAAGCTGAATCTTATTAATATTATAACGCTGAAATCGAAACGACAGGTTCTAATTGCGTTTTTTTATTGTTAGAAATGTAGGATAGTCCGTTTATCAAGGAACGGGAATATCGGGATTTGTCGGGTAAAATAGGGAGCATCAACTAGTAACTCGAAAATATCGATAAAATGATGCCCCCTCACTACTAACAAAATACTTACAATATATCGATGGGGAGCATTCATTCATTTAGATATACGAAACTTCTAATTTTATGATCAAGTTTGTCACAATACCCGATAATGGATATGGCGATAACTAACTACTAGATATGTTACATATATTTACATTGTAAGTAATTTCTGACTTTAGAAGCAAAACAAAATAAAAGCTTATTAAAATCAAACAAATCAAATACAACAAAGTACAAATTTATTCAAAACATTGCCACGGTCTCAGATTGCATTGAGTTACCTTTCCTAAAAATTCTAAATATCTCACTTTATATTCTTTTCACATATGTACTTATTCAGAACAATAGAAATGGTATTATGTATATTTGCTGTAAGATTTCGAACGATTAAAATGAAATAAAAAGTTATTTTACACACATTATAAAACAAATATGACTGGAATCATATTAAATACCTGTAATATAATTATGGTGCTTTTTGTGTAAACGATCAGATATCTAAATTTTATAAGCAAATGTGTATTTTCATCCATCACATATATTTTGGCATTTATAAGCTAGAGTATATCTATGTGCTTAAGTGTAGTGTACATAATTACGATTTGTATTGTGCCTATTAAATAAATATTTTACGATACAACAATGGTGTCTAGGGAGCATCTGTTGTCGGCGTCGGTGATTACGTAAAAATATTTAATAAGAAGACTAACCCTTCGCGCGACTTTTAATCTCGCCGTATTCACCTTGTTATTTTCTCGTAAAAAATCACTTTCCATATTTCACTAGTGCAAAATTGTAATATCGCGTCTCCGCTCTGCGTCTTAATAAACATTTTTTTTCGTCATATGAAAATGACATTCGGGCGTCACGTGTGACATTGATGAAAAAATATAAAAGAAATGACGGGACGGGCTCGCGGCGAGGAGTGCGCGATCCACTCTGTTCCTTATTTTGACGCGTTTTATGCACTGGCTAGCATATAAATGTCGTAGGCACGAATAGGATAGTTATTGTTCCTTTGTTCGAGGTATATTGCAGAAAAGATTTTTATTTTCTGTTCGTATTTTTTTATTATAGAGGACATAACTACGTTGCTAGTAGAAAAAACCCACTTGAACATAAGTAATATAACTACCACTGTCCGATTGCAGAACTAACTGTCCTACTGAACAACAGAACATCGATTTACAAACATTTTTACTTTATTGTCAAACTGTCAAAGTACAGAAACAACTGAATTAACATAGTGGAATAGTAAGTTTTGGATATCCAAAACCTCAGAATTGGCTCATACTTGTTCCTTCAAATTAGTTAGGAGGGCATTTCATCTGGAAAGCAAATTTCTTGCCGTGATGATAAATACGTACATTAAAACATGGTTAAATTGTTTTTCAAATATCTCCTATATTAAATAATTAACTGTCATATTGGTTGAATCATGTATATTACTTACTTATTTAATGACATTCTCATTACACAAGTTACACAATCAATATAATTAACTTATAAAAGTAATGAATACTATGTATTTGAGTCATCGTCTAATTAATTACGTAGTCTATTCCAATGTTTCTATATATACAGGGCTGGACATAATATTCTGGTAAAAGGTATCAAAATATTTTATGAATATTTTTTTTTTATCTATTTAATTAATAAGTAATTTAAACATAGAACATGCTTAAAAAATATATTTTCAAAATTCCTTTCAATTAAAAAAAATATAATCCATGCTTGAAAAGAAGTCATTTGTTTTTAATAAAATGTACCGAGAAATACGTACACAAAAATTGTGCAAAAATATAGAGGGTGTTCAGATTTCCCAAAAAAAATCCGTATAATAAAGTACGATACTGTCCCAGCGCGCTGCGATTGCCTTTGACAAATGAGCATCATTATTTGACAGACGCGATCGAGACCGCGGGAACGGCGGTGTCGACATGTTGTTGTCTTTTGTTTTATTAAACCCACCCCACGGGTATTATGAGGGATGAGAACCTAATAGTACACGCTTATGGGTAAATCTTATAATGTTAGACATTTTGCCATTTGACATTTTGTTGAATTAAATTTCTTGTTATGATTTTAGAAAACTAAGTCAGTGTATAATTCAGCTAATGATATTTTATTGCTCCAAATAATTCAAACATAAACTTATAAATTAATTAAACTGTATTTTATTATGTATGATATGACAGATAGACAAATATTTTTTATATTGCACCCAAATAATGTATGTTCCAAAATTGTACTCACAATCGCTTGGTTTTACAGTCAGCTATCATCATTTAACTACTAAAGTCATCTAATGGTGTAAAGAACTATTATGACTAAGTCAATTCCCCATTCAGAAAGCGCGTATTCATTACAAAATGCGTTCGGTTGTCTATTCCGTAGTCCGTGGGCCACAAAGCCGCGAACGACAAAGGAAACGCATGGAACAGCGAAATCTCGCTCGCTATAAATCATGAGCGGATACGGCCCTGTGCTGCGCTCAAGGGGTTCATTTTAATGTGTTTTGCAATAATCTATTACCTATTCTTGCGCGTAATTAAATTCAGGAATTTTAAAAATAAGAACACTATGTATTTTTATAAAAATTCTTTGTCTAAATATAATTTTGAAAATTTGATAATGTAGGAATTGACCTAATTTTGTAATAATGTTGGACTATGAGCCTCGGGTTATTACTTATTCTATGCTATGAGTAATAAAAAAATATTGAAATAAAATACATGACTGTATGTATTCTTTATTGTATTTAAAATTAAAAACATAACTGCTGTAATAAATACAGTGCACAGAGATGGGATTATCTTTCAGTCAACCAAAATATACTACCTAACTTAAAAATATAAGAATATTTTGCCAACTTATTGTGCCAATCTACTATCCGATCCTGTGTAGGTCTGTTTCTTTTCTTTATGTTAAAAGCGTATTACTATAAAATATGTATAGAGCTGTAATTTTATTTTATCGTAATATTTTGATAAAAATTTGCATTTATTTTCCTTATTGCATTGCAGTAATTTATCGGCTACAAATGCTTAATAGACAGCGTAAAAGTTATGTCTCTTTATTTATTTTTTTGTTCCTCAAAATAAAGAATACGAGAGTAAATGTAATCTTTCAAGAGTATTCTATCGTCCTTTTATTTACAAATACTTTACTAAACGACCTTTTATGCTATTTACGCTGCTCAAGCTTTTGTTTTATTTGAATTCAGGTTTTGTGTATTTTGTATTGAAACCCATATTTATAAATTTATATTTTTAAATATTTGTTTCATTGTATTTATATGTTTGTCACGATAATGTTCCTTTTGGTTAAAATTTATCATAATACTCAAAATTCATTTTTATGCCATTTGTGGTTATAAAAAGTAATAAACATGCAAGACAAATCACAATAAACATGCAAGGCTTATTTATAACAAGGAAATGTAAAAAGGAAGCATCATATTAAGTATTTTAAATTTAACCTTTTTTGTTACTTACATTATATTTTAATAGAACAACTAAAATTCCACCAGCTAAAATTATTTCAAAAGATTTAAATATATTTAACTATACAATTAATTAGGTATTGAATGATGTAGGATTCGTTATTAAAACGTAATACTAATCGGAAACACAGTTGATTATAATATTTTTCTAATTGATTTTCATGTCACACCAAAACATTCACAGACACACTTGAAACGTCTCTATAGTAATCGATCTTCGATGATTAGTATCCTTGTAAACCGTCGAGTGAGGAGAGCTCTTGATAAATAGTCAAAGGTTGGCGATAGGCCAACCTCGCGGAATAATCAAATTTGATACTCCACGGTGGCTCCAACCTCCAACCCGGCCACTGTCTTTTATGGATTTTACTCCCCTAACAAGATGCTGAGGGTTCCGTGGTTGAATTAAAATGTCATTGATAAACACCCGACATGCGTTCTCTTATTTCCCGTTGAAATAAAATTGATGGCCTATACGTAACCGTAACATTGTACTTTTTTATTCTTTTTATAGACATTCTTTTTTTCCGTTTATACTTAGATAGACGACCTAAGATTTATCTATCTATCTAACCACCGCTGCCAACCGTTCATACTGGAAGCATTTGGTGGAGGTCTATATCCAGCTGTGGACTTCTTGTGGCCGAGACGATGATGATGTAAAGAAAATAATGATAGATCATGTTAATAGCCTTATTTAATAGCGAAAACAAATTATGTATGCGAATTTTTATCTTATCAGTAAAATAATCAATCTCTAATACACGTATCGGGCGATGTGTTTATTTCCAAACAGAAGTTCACTGAGCCCGTGTCCAGGGCTAACAATCTTTATAAATAAAGCGAGCCCATTGCCTATTCATGACCGGGCAGAATTCACCCCCCCTCCCGCTGTCAGCTCGCCCCCGTATCAAACAAGCCCCTTCATGTCAAATACTCCGCGCCCCGCGTCTGTCAAACTCTTCGCCAGTTTGACAGGGATCCTCCCCGGCCCGCGGGGAGGTGGAGTGCCACCTTTCACTGGAACGTGTTAAGGGAAAATATGTTTTATGGATTTCGTATTTATGATCTATGTTTCTGCTGTGTTGTATTTCCACCCGCGCTGTCATGAGTCTAGGTGCAGGCGCCACGGCGAATGATGGATGACGTCAGGGAAGGTCGGCAGCATCACGCGTCATTCATGTGTACACAGGCGTAAGGGATACGTTTTTCGCGTGACGATATAATATCGGTGATATGCAAATTTGCTGTCGGGCTCACGTCGAACTGCTCACGCTATAGACAATGCTTGTGAACAATTTTATACCAATATTTTACTTATTGACTCACTTATGATGTGAGTGATGACAATATCGGTGTACGATAAAAAGTAATAATTTAGAAAATAACAATAAATAGTCTATGTTACTCCTATAACTTATGCTATCTTTGAAAGGCGCCCATGGTTCGCAACATGGCCAGAACAACCAGACATTATTTTAATTGCTTTATGGGTTTTAATAATGTTTAACATTAATTTTCATTAATAAACATTATGTTTATTGTATTTTGATTTTGACGTTACAAAAAAACCTATTATACATTCTTAAAATTAATAATGAATGTTAAACAAATTAATTGAATATGAACGATTTTGACATCTCAATTGTGTCTCAATTTACACGATACTCGACATTGCAATTGTGATTGAGTAGGGTTAAGTCAACAATAGAGACATTTAAATTAAGCAGCCGTAAAGATATAAAGTCTGCTTACGATTCTGATAAACGATAGCGGTCTTTATCCGAGTGCCGCTAAAGTTAGCGGCGTTGCCAGACTCTGCAGTGATTCAGTGTTCGCCCCCATGCGCCACGCTTGTACCTCTAATGTATACTTTATGAAAATTAAATATTTCACTCGCAACGGCTTTGAGATGTTTCGCAGAGTGGGGATTACAACAAATTTGCATTATTTAATGGATACTCTGCGTGAGGATTTGTCACGAACTTCACTTGTTTAGTTCGCGTTGCCTCTCTGTTGAATTTGATTGATCGCCCTTCATGAGTTTTGCATAGAAACATCAGTATGTAATGAGGAGTATTTTCTATTGAGAATCGCGATTTTAACAGTGTTTGTTTTGTTTTCATTTGGTAGTGTACGTAGTGAGTTGTACCGCACGAATGTTTGGCGTTTCACATTTTTCCCTTCTTTATTTTTTCATGAATAAAACAACAGATTTCTACTTCCGTCGGGCAAGTTCTCCCTCCCACCTTCGATTTATTCGTCGGATAAAGAAAACTTCTTTTAAAAATGTAGGTAAAGTTCCCTTTAATATTTTCCGTCTGTTAGCTATCTCGCGGCTTGCCGTTCAAATTATGTGCATTTAAAATTGTGTTTTTATTTTTCTTTTGATATTTGTTTTGAAGGAATGTTGCTGCGGTAAACAAATTGTAACTTTTTTTCTTACACTTGATGCCTTATTTGACGAGTTTGATTGTCGACTGGCTAGTTTAGTTGCTGAATGACTTAGACTAGACTAGCATTCACTACATAATATTTCTAAGCTGACACAAATGATACAAAGATTAAATTCCCACGTCACCTATACAAACATATGTGTATTTTGTATTAAATTCGTAAGATTTTTATGGAATCCCATTAATAAATTTTATCACAAAAATCACAATAGTCGAAGTTTAAGCTAACATTATTATTGTGTTAAAACATAAATACATAGTTCATCAATTCTTACTAGATTCATACAATTTTACATTAGAAATCTCAGGTAACCTCCAAGCTGGAGTTGAAGGTATAGTTAAGAGCAGGTCGACCTTTACACGTTGGACTTTGTACCATTCTTAAGTTCTATGTCATAAGAGCTAAAATTGTACTGCAAGTGTAAAGCTCAACGTGCACCTGACTGTACAGTCAAATGCATATCATCATCATCATCATCATATCAACCCATAATCATCCCACTGCTGGGATACGGATCTCCCTTCAATTGAAGGGGACTAGAGCGTACACTGCCATGCTGCTCCAATGCGGATTGGCAGAGGTGCATATAAGACTTGTAATTTTTATGTTCTATCAAAGGCTAAAATTGTTGCAAATGATTTGCACTTAGTTGTACCATCGAGGCAGCATTATCCTTGAATCATCAATTCAGTCACGCTGTTGCAAAACTGCCGGCGTTACTCTTTGCGCAGTCAGGGCTCATTTACAATTCGAATACATACATGCTAATAAATAAATACAATAGTTTAAAAAATAATGTAATTTTTATAATAATGTGAACGGTTCCTATAAGATTAAGCGAGGCAACGCTGCAAGCATTTTGGGATTTTTCACAGAAATTGTCCCAAGCGAGAATCGAATACGCGCCCTCTGGTATCAGGTAGTGCAAAAGATAACCTATCTTCGGGTCATTGCCAACACACCACCATAACACTTACTATGTAGTTTACTTTTCATTTACTCAATTTTTTTTTAAGTTTAACGTAGGTGTTTGTTATATTATTATATTTTATATACTTTTATAAAAATAGTTAATTATGTATGCATAATTGTATAATTTAATTCATACTCCTTCCATTCATCAAACCAAATACCTATGAAGTCCTCGACTTGAATGCATTGTGGTCGGTTCGACCTTCACACATTGTTTAGGAGATGCCTAATTTGAATTGTTAGTAAAAAAAACATTGAAATAAAACCTCTACGGTAGCAAGGTTTACCTTAATTAGTGACCTTTTTTGGACTACTAGGATTTCCATACAGCTGAAATTAATTGGCTAGGTTTAACTAAAAGTTGTTTTGTCACTTTCGCACTTCAATTAATTCTCTTCAAGAATGACAGTGACAAAACAGGTTTTAGTTAGATCTTAGCTTATTTTTGTTAAGTAGCTAAGCACAATTAATGATCTAGTTATATTCTGTAGGTACTAAAGGCCACCCGCGTTTTAATCTCGCTATGTCGTTCCCGGGGTGATAAATATTATTTTATGTGTCAATCCATGGTCAATCCATCCAGTCGAAATCGGTGGAGACGTTTTTATTTAACAAAGTCCAATTTTATCAAAAAACGTATAAAATTTGTACCTTTAACATATGTTATTTATTTATTTTAATTATGAAAACCCTTACATTCTAGCTAGATGCTTACATATTCCTAGTATTTTTCAAAGTGGGTATTGATTCAGACAGAACGAACAACCTTTACACACAATTATTCTCAAAACAAATTTTATCGTCCATTTCGCATGTAGAGTACAGCGCGACACTGGCTGGTTATTTTTCGTGTGTTATTGGTTTTTTTTTTCTGTCCAACAGTTATAAATATTCATGTTCGGCATTAGCATAGGGTACGTGGTAAAACCCGGAGCGGTGGCCGTATGCCTGTTATTATTAAGCCATTTGGACACAAAAACGGAGTACACCTTGGCTCGCTTTACGGCCTACGGCTAACATCGCCCTTAGTCCTAGGCGGCATGAGAATTCTCTTTTTTTTTCAAATTAATTTATCTTCAGGTATCAAAAATAAACGGTAATCTCAATGTCAGTATTATTTCTTTATTTTGTTATTTAAATAATGTTACTTCAAAATAACACTTTTTGTGACAGCACAGTTACATACAACCCAGTTAGCTCGTTTTGTTTTTAAAATATGTAGCTAGTACACATTTACAAACAACACCATACCTTTTCGGCGAGCGACATACCTACGTACATTTTATAATTTTATATAATAAACTTTTTTTTATGCCACTAAGGTGGCAGACAAGCTGTCGGCCCGCCTGATAGTAAGCGGTCACCGTAGCCTATGGACGCTTGCAACACCGGGGGGTATCACTCGCGCGTTGCCAACCCTAAACTTAAAAAAAAAACGGAATCTATATTTAAACTTGAATAATAAAGTACTTCCAGACAAAGTATGTTTTATACCAGAAAACATTATTTCGTCTGAATTAACTTAATTATAAAATAGAATTAAATTTAACTCAAGAACGGTACAAAAAAAAATCTTGAAACAAACTGAATTAATAAAAGCGAATCGCCGCCTACTAAGGAAGGGTGAAAGAAATTATAATCCTTTCTTTTAAAATGCAATGAGGTGGTTGCTAAAACGTTGGCGGGGATATTTAAAATGCTTCTACCCTCGCAATTAGTGATTCGAGTGAAATTAAAACAATGAAAAAGATAGGGCACTGAGCAGTGAGCACGCAACTCATTGTGGGGTCTGGAGAATAGACCACAGCCTATAATATCTGTAGATATCTATGGAATACCATATTTCTTTTTGAAATTACAGATCCTATGGTCCTCTACATGATGGCAAATTATGATGGATCATCATTTATTCAAAATGTAAGTAGTAGGTTCTCGTGCAATAGCTAGAAATATTAGTTACGTGATGTTTGTGCCTATATTACACACACTATACTATATTACTTATTCACATTTTATAACAACATTTTATTTATTACATTTGTTACCAAGATCACCGGATTTAAATTAAAATTTTCGTATGAAAATTTTAATTTAAATCCGGTGAATCGGAACCTGTACGGGAATCTGTATAGATTCATAGGATACTCTTTGTACCGATATCCGAAATATAAAACAGCAGTAAAATAAAGTCTTCGTGAAGTTAATACAATAAAAAAACAAGTATAGATGAGCGCGGGCTAGTAATGTAAAATATTTTTTGTAAATACATAGATTTCGGTTTTAATACAGACTAATGTTCAGAAATCGTGGCAAAACAGTCATGTAGCGGTTTCGTCGGCAACGTGTTATCAGCAGGGAGCAGGGTTTATGAGCAATCAGCGACTGATACCGCCCGTGACGTCACAATCGCTTCCCGCTCTCCGGAACATATGTACGTATACCTGTCGAGATAGTCTGTAAACATACAAAGTGATATAGGTAAGTATATTATATTAAAAAATTATGTTTTTGAGTAAAAAAATAACCGTTTTAACATCCTGAAAATAAATAAAAAATTACAGTCAGAAGCACGTTGAGCTTTACACCTGCAGTACAATTTTAGCTCTTATGACATAGAACTTAAGGATGGTACAAAGTCCGATATTTATAGGTCGACCAGCTCTTGACTGTACCATTTTGTCGATGAAATGATTCAAAAATGTATGACAATGTCTTTTACTGAGAAAAATATAAACGTACAGTATACCTAATAAGTCAAGCGCAAATAAAACTTCACACTTCTAGAGCCCCACGAAAAACAACGCTCAATATTAGGTACACTAAAAATTTGAATATGCATCTGAACATTAGTACTAAACCCGTACGTTTTTAAGAGGGGTAGGGCACAGCGGATAATCCACTCAAATCGGAGCAGCCCGTTTGGGGAAGGACCTCACACCTTATAGAAGATCGTAGCCAAATAGCATTGGTCTGGGCCATGTTGTGTTCCTATCCTTCGGACGGTGAGTAAGGTCTCCAGAGCTCCACTCACTCTACGGTGATGCTTACCATCAGGCGGGCCGTATGCTTGTTTGTTAGCCATCTTTGTAGCATAAAAAAACCTACGATTTTGAAGCCGACCATCCTCGGCCAGCTAATTCAATGTTACCGTTATCCGTTAAGGAAAACAGACAACTTCAGATATAAGTGTCCATTTCCATAGTAAATAATTACACAATAATTATGTTATTAGCTCAGAGCAAGGGCTATGTTACTAAGTTATTAGTGTCAATATCATATTTTTATTATGGAATTTGACACTGAAGTTTTGACTCTTTTCGGTACAAACGCAAACTTATCTTCATTAGCGATGGATGCTCGTCTCAAATGGCCCATGTACGATGTGAAGTAAAATAATATGTAAAATTCCACATTCATCTAGCTATAGAGGACAATGTCACTAGAACCTCAAATCATCTGAATGACGTCACTAAACGTCACTCACCCTCCACGTACCTTCTCAAAACAAAGATAACGAGCCCCAGATTTGAGTTGAGAATTTATGTTCATGAAATATTAGGTGAGGACGCAGTGACAGAGTAAAATGTGCTTTATCACATGAAATTGTTGCAAATTCAATGTCATCATTCCAGTAATTTTGTAAAATTATATTTGTTTCTATTATACAGACAATTGCAAATAAAACTGTACACCTGTAGTGCCATTTTATTTAGGCTTTTGATGAAAATTTTAAGAACAGCCGGTAAACATCGTAATTTGTAAAGCCTGACGTGATCTTGACTTTTAGTTTACACTAGCTGAAGCCCACTGTTTTACCCGCAAAATCCTGTTGTTTCCGTTCCAGGAATGATATAATCGGTGTTTAAACCTGTGTACCAAATTTAAAACAAATCTTCTTTTCTTAGGTTTTGCGTGAAAGAGTTACAATACAAATACAAATACATACAATACAAATACATACTTAAACTTTCCCGTTTCATATTATAAACGCAAAAATATGTAAGTAAGGGTTTGCTAATACTTAGATTAGCAAACGAGGTGTAGGTGATCACTGCCGCCCGAAGCGCAAAGAGATCCCTGATATATTATTGTTATTTATTAATTAAAAAGACATTGCCGATCTTTAATATAAAGAAAGGAAAAATAATGCGAAAAAGAATAGATAAACAATAAAGTTTATTTAAAAATGCACGAATATAGATAATTAAATGAAAATATACAATGAATCTGCACTTGCACAGTAAGATGTCATCGTGCGGTGTGTACAGTCATTTATCATGGTGTACATTTGCCGCGGGGCAGCGACGCGCCAATTCCCGCGGCTTGCACTATACGCAATCCATCTTAGGAATTTATATTGAATTTAAATTAATAATGGTTTGTTTATCTGTTGATTTTTTGAAATTTAATGAGTACTGTCGCTTGTGAATTTAAAATGATATAGACCTAACAGAAACAGGTGGCATAGATGTAGGTAATTGGTGTGCATTATAATGCACAGTTACATATGCACAGGCCGCTTTCACTGGTTGTATTGTAAGCGTTTGAAGGCCTATGTGCAGAAGAGGACTTCTTGTGGCTGAGATGATGATATGCACTCTTTCTAAAAAGGACTTTTTTGATATCAATGAAATAATTACTTAGAAACTTGAGCTGCAAACGTGATCCGCTCCGGGGTGCTTTGAGTCAAAATGTAGCGGGTGCCGAACGCTTACTCTACAAATGTTTATATACCGGAATACAATAAAATTTTACCCCACAGGTGCTAGATGCTCATCTTGATATAAAGTCCTTTAACTAATGCCATAAATTTCAAAAACGACTTAAATTCTGTTAATAAACTAAAGTAAAAATAAAATAAAGTGAGTGACCTAGATACAATCTGTTACGCTTGCAGTAATATAGTTTAATAGGTATATAGTTTACGTTATCTACATAATATACATTGTATAAAGTTATTTCCAATTTCGACGATATCATCTAAATATTTTCACGGATGACATCGCCGCGTCAAAACATGCCCGCAATAAAGACATCCATATAATTGTTTTAATGGTCCACTATTACATAAATTGTTATGATATCTTCTTTTATTTAAAATAACATTATGCCTACATCGCTAGTTTCCCGATTATTATTCGAGAGATTTTATCGCAAAAGCACTGTATCATTGCGAGATAATAATGGCCGATGACAACGTATTATTCGCGGTTATTCATTCTCACAGGCGTTCGATTCAGGCAATCTCAGCGGGACTCCGAATTTTCGCTAAAGGGATCCAAGTCACAATTGGATTTTTGGTTACGAAACCGGAATAATACAATCGGATATCGTCGTGAAATCTCTGATTTGAATCGTTTCAACGAGGCTTTGGTGTGAATTGGGCCGGGTAGGTGTTACGGTTTCGCCCAGTCACGGCACGGCCAACCCCTTGAAAGAGATATCTGTAGGGCTCCTCCGAAACGAATCTTGCCGACGCACTGCATGCATACACATGTATGATATTTTTCAACGTTCTCATTGTGATGCATCAAATCTAAATCACGTTATCCAAAACAATCTTTTTTTTTTCTATTGTAATTAATTTTACTCAGACACGTATGTACGTTCAATGTTGTTCTACTGTTTTTTAGAAGTAAGTGACATTTTGTTCATTTTCATATAAAATTATCATAATAGCATAAATAAAATATAAATGCATGTGGTTCAAGTTCTAAATAATGTTTTGTTTAACAATTTATGATTTAAACAGCTAGTTTTCAACACAATTTATCTCTTCCATATTAATACAAAGGTGCCTAAGTACAAACACCGTTACTACATTTATCATGCAAGGCAAGAACCACTTGTATTAACAAAACATGGCGTGTATGCATTAGTTTTATCTGTGAGTCTCCTCACAATGTCTGCGCTCAACTGGGATAATGTAGGCTTTGTGATTGTGCCTCTAAGAGACGTCGATTTCTTATGCTGACTGGTGAAAATAAAGTGTATTTTTTACACTTAATTTTGTTCAAAGAGTCTATTCTACTGTCTACGATTATACTTGAAATAAATATATATAAAAATACTAGCTGTTACCCACGGCTTCGCCCGCGTAAAAATTAGCCTATGTTGGGCCCTGTACCCCTAACAAAATGTATGCCAATTTTCATAATGATCGGCTGCTTAGTCAAGCCGTGAAGGAATAACAAACAAACTCACTCTCTCAATTATAATATTAGTAAGGATAGTATGATTAGATCGTGTTAGGTAAATATTTGCTATATCCGTTGTCTGGAACACATACCACAAGCAATACATGAGGCCAGGTGGCGCTGTGTGTGTAAAAAAAATAAGTGTATGATTTAAGGTAAAACTGCAAAATCTATGAAACACATCATCATCATATCAACCCATAATCATTCCACTGCAATCGAAGGGAATTAGATCGTACTCTGCCACGCTACCCCAATGAGGATTGTCGGAGGCCGGTGTATGAAACACACAAGTAAATAAATAACTATTCTAAAGAGCTCATAGAATTGTATCGGAGCTTACCGTTGAAATATCGCATAGAAACCAATACCGTTACCATTCCATTATTCAGGTAAGTACGTAGCTTGGTTTGTTCACATTATATTCAAGAAACAGTAACACAGTCTTAAGTTGAAACTGAAAGAAGCTTTGATCAATTGCAATAACATCAGAAATCAATTTGCGAATTATTATTCTTCAGATAGAATGCGACTTATTTAACAAAGTGAATTTCTCTTAATAGAGACAAGAGTAAGAAAAGTGCCGATGGACACATTCTTATATTACAACTTTATTAAACTAGGTCAATGTAAAATTACTCATTAGTCTGTGTTTAGGCTAAATTGTAATTATATTAGCGTAAATAATAATACTAGCTTTTCCCCGCGGCTTCGCTCGCGTTAATTTTATGACATAGATCTCGTTTGACAACAAAACAACCCATAGCGCGACTTGTGGCGCCATCTGTTGGCCGATACAGCGAGCGCCCTCTATAGTAGAAAAATATTTTCCCATTGGAACGACATACTTTCACGGGATAAAAAGTAGCCTATGTTGGGCTCTGTACCCCTAACAATATGTATGCAAATTTTCTTAATGATCGGCTGCTTAGTCAAGCCGTGAAGGAATAACAAACAAACAAACTCACTTTCTCGTTTATAATATTAGTAAGGTTAGCTTAGCGTAGCCACTTAGCGTAGCTGCGTAGTCGCTTAGCGTAGCGGCGTAGTCA
Organism: Endotricha flammealis; assembly: GCA_905163395.2. Lineage (NCBI taxonomy): Eukaryota > Metazoa > Arthropoda > Insecta > Lepidoptera > Pyralidae > Endotricha > Endotricha flammealis. The sequence continues at coordinate 5,113,012 of LR990860.1, read as the reverse complement.
ATTAACGTAGCAGCGTAATCGATTAGCGTAGCACTGTAGTTGATTAACGTAGCCGCGTAGTCGCGTAGCGTTGTACTGTATTTAAAATCCTTCCTATTTATAATATCTATCGTCTTTATGATAATAACATAGAATACTGCAAAGTATTTTGAGGCTTGTGTTCTGAAATCATGCATGACACAGTTTTTAGTCTTGTTCAAACATTAGAAGATTATTGACGACCTCCGTGGCGTAATGGTTACCACGCCAGACCGCCACCCAAGAGGTCCCGGGTTCGATCCCCGGTCGGGTCATGATGAAAAACGAACTTTTTCTGATTGGCCTCGGGTCTTGGATGGTTATCTATTATTATATTATTTGTTATAAAATATAATATCATTGAGTTAGTATCCCATAACACAAGTTTCGAACTTACTTTGGGGCTAGCTCAATCTGTATGAATTGTCCCTTTACCTACCTATATATTGAAGTTTTTCATTGAATCATAATATAACTACATCTACTTACTGCTCACCTCTGTACTATGAGCAGAGTGGTTGAGCGGCAATGGTCAAAGTGAGGCGTGACCTCAGAGGCGTGAGAACACCGAGTGCCGCCCGCGTTGGAACCTCGCTCCGTCCCCCCGCCCCCCCTCGCCGCACCTGACCGCATAACACCGCACCGGTCACGATCATAGACCATAGTTCTGGGAAAACTTAAAAGTTGTGCAAACTGAAATCACGTCAAGGTGACTCATATTGTATCTTTTATACAAATCTTTATGTAAATGTACTAAGGTTTTTCTTTTGCAACTTCGTGACAAATAAATGGATAGAAAAATTAAGTATCAAAAGGTAACTCAAATGTAGGATGAAACTTTTCAAGAATATATATTGTCTCATTAAAAACCATACAGTAGATGAAAAATATGCAGTAAGTGTGGATAAATACAAATCTGTCCAGCTGGATAAAAAAATCTTTTAGGTCGTTCTCGGTACATATTCAAACATATTTTTACTATAAAATTACATTTAGGTGCATCTTAAATAAAACAATTTGAGATGAACAAAACACAACTGTGTGTTTTCATTCTCAAATGAAACCAATAAGAATACCTCAAGTCCATTCTATTTGGAATATTTAAAAAAAAACTTTATATTCATCTCTGACCACCAATTCTAACATGCAAGAATTGAAGGTCGCTTTGAACAATCATTACCACACAACATTATGTACGTGTACGTGTTTGTGGTAACCCTTCGTGTGTCGAAACGCTTAATTCTATTAAACGCTGTCCGATCTCATTAGAGAGGGTTAATGCTCGCGCCACGACACATATTGATGGCGACCATACGTCATCGGCCGAGGACTCTGGTATCAGTATGTTCATAAAATAAAAACTTGTATCACCTACGTAAGTAAGTAGGGTAGGCTTTTAACCAGCAGTGGGATATCGATAGGTAAATAAAATATATCTTCATTACAGAGACGTTAGTCTTGATTTTATCTACTCTCTATATGAGGATTTGTTACTCTAAAGATACCATCAAAAAGGTGAAGAATACTTTCTCGTTTTCTCTTTCTCAGTTTAACGGCGACAGTCATGATTTTATGAAATACTACCCGCAGTGTTACCCGCGTTTAATTTTATGCACAGCAGCGCCATCTACTTCATAAAGCGCCATTGACAATCAGACTTTTTACTAAATCCTACGGGAATCCCGTACTTTTCGGGATAAAAAGTACCCTATGTGTTAATCCAAGGTATCAGCTATGTACATACTAAATATCATAAAAAATTACACCGCCATTTGAGAAGAAGTAGTAACAACCATGTAACAACACACACATACTTTCCCCTTTATAATATTACTAGAGAAACCCGCGAAAACTTCGTTTGCGTTTATCCCGCTTTCCCGTGGGAATTTCAAAAAATCCTTTCTTATCGGTTGCCTACATCACACACCCAAATTTCAGGTTTCTACGGTCAAGACAAAACATTTTCAAATGTATACATGATTATTTTTCTATTTAAATACTTCTCATTACAATCTTTGGAGTGGGCGTTTATGAAATAGGCTAGCCCGACCGGTGAAGTACCACCCTTATACAGAATATTGATGTGAAGCAGCAACGCGTTTTGTTCGGAGAGTGAAATATCCGAAATTGTTGTTTGCCACCTTTGTGGTATTAAAAAAAAATCTAACCTTATACTATTTCTCGCTATATATCCTGTATTTTCTTGTTATAGGTCGGCAACGGGTCAGGGACCCTAGAATCTATGTGCTCCATAGTCGACGGTAATCACCTAATATCAAATGATCCATATTCCTGAGCTTGTTTTCCAACCACTTTCGTAAAAAAATGTATAAATATATGGCTTGGTATTTCAATACCTACAACCTCAGCCTACAACCATCCCTACAACAACACTACGAAATATTAGAGCGAGTCGACGTAATGAGATTTCCTACAAGTGAGAAAGAGACAATATCAATATGCCATTTAACCATTGACCAATTTAACTTGACCCCTGTCAAATATTATAAAATTTTATATTAAATTACTTACTGTTTATTATCGATGAATATGATTCAGTCCGCTTTATACATAGTTAGAATTTTAGCTGTTTTTCCGAGATTATAACGACCTTCGACGACATTATGAAATCATTTTGTTTGAATATTCACAATTTATAAAAATATTACATGACAGATGACATACTTCACGAATGTGTCAAAATGAAATGTAATTGTTATCAAAAGCACTAAGTAGTATGAGTATTGATATCAAATCGAAGAAAATTACCCACAAAATACATATTTTTCAAGAATTTCAATAAAATAAGAATCACGTCTTCCATCAATTCTCTTAAACAATTTTTATGCAAAATTTGAAGTAGATTGGACCAAGGAATCAAGTTGTCCCATAGTAACTTTAACCCCCCTTTTCACCCCCTTAGAGTTCGAATTTCGAAAAATCCTTTCTTATCGGACACCTACGTCATATAATAGGTCCACCTGCCAAGTTTCTGATTTTTACGATGAGCGGTTTAGGCTGTGCGTTGATTCTCAGTCAGTCAGTCAGTCAGTCAGTCAGTCAGTCAGTCAGTCAGGACAAAGCATTTTATATTTATAGATTGGGATTAACTTTTTAAATGTGCTTGTGCAACTCACCTTCTAGTCTCACACACACATTATTATTTCTGCATTTTTTTGTTTGACTAATCGTGATATTTGCAAAAAAATAATTGTACTTATTCTTAAACAAACAATACACACCAACAAGATTGACAGAAAAATTATCATACTGTCCTTAATAACTTTAACCCGGCTTTAACCCTTCAAAATTTAAAACATTTTTTTTTTATAGTTTTAGTAAACCACAGATAAAACTTTAGGGCATGACAAACTTCCATGAAATGGGGTAAAACTAATTTCGCTGACATAGTCGCCATGTGTCGAGAGTACGGGTTCGATTCCCCCGGGGGTCACCGGCGGCGGTAATGTCACGCCTATTATTCGTCGATATATCTTCAGTTGACGTAAATATTTCTGTCTTGGTGCATTTCTGTCCATTTCCTACTTCATTATTGCCTTTTGTATTATTTTATGGGATGTGAACTTCATTGGGAACTTTGAGCGGAAATATTTCTGACCCAACCTAACTTAAATAGAACAATCAAAAATGGAACTAATGAAGTGATCAATTAAAACGTTTTTTTTTTTATAAAAACGACTTATTTTAAAAAAATATACTGTTAAGAATGAACCCTATGCAGAAAATACGACGTTTTTTTACCATATACTTATCTGATGTCATAGAGACGTATCTAGTCAAATATAACTGTCAAAAGTTATGACCAAGTCATAGCCGGGTATTTGTAGGATCTGGCCAGCTAATGCATCACTCCGCCTTCGACGGGAGCGAAGGGACTTTGGACAATCTTATAAAGTATCCCGACTATCACACGTCAGCTCCCGAGCCGTCCAGCCATCCTTTATTCAAATAAACCCTATTTTTATGGAAAACTTGCCCTTTCCACATCAATATCAATTTCCTAGCGATTGTTGCAGAAATAAAGGGATGACCCTTCAGGGAACGGCCCACGACGGCTATCTACTCAACTATATTAGAGGATATTTTAAGAGGTAAAAAGATTTTGGCCCCTTTTCGTAGTATTCTTTATAGATTACTTATTTTGATATGTCTAAACTGACGGGTCCTACAAAACAATTCCAACCGAGAATCTGTTATCATTATAGTTAGTTCGTTTGTACATTTCCAATTTGAATTAAGTAACGGAATGAAATTAGAATTGTAATAAGATTATAAGATATTCATTCACTCTTATTTGATCTGAAACGGAAATTATAATTGAGAAACACTATTATAATAGAAAGGCGGAAATCCGCTGTGGCTGTTGTTACTTATATTTACATCTCCAATTATAATGTGCATGTGATTACATGTTTTTTGAGTTCTACCATCTTCGGGTTTAGACTTCAGACCATAAGGAAACAAAAAGTCTATTGCTATGTAAAAAGGGTGAATTAGAAACCAATGAAAATATAGTACATGAAGATAATAAGTATAATATCAAAATATAGGTTACTAGGACTAGTGTAAACTCTTCGTTCTTGTTTGTTGTGTACCTTGTAGGTTATCTGTAACTTTGAAATAACGAATGTTTTTTACGATCGTGTTTGAATTCAATATGATAAAATACTATGTAAAGTAAACCATTATTTTGCAATTACTCGTAAATATTTTCCGAGCTTCGACCTTTGAACTAGAACAAGACTTTCTATTTAGCGACATAAATAGATGAGAGGGAGTATCCCGCCCATAATTTACGTTACATTATACAAAACGAAAAATGTTCTTTTTTTTTTCTTTCAAATTTGTAACCGTGACCTTAGATGAACGATCATCTCCGAACACCGTAGCCCGTACCATGCTATCATTACGAACGATTACCCCGTCACCACTATTCGGTCCCCACTTAATATAATAATGCCCGAGTCCTGGATCGAAATCGATGCTATTACAAGTCTGGTCTCATTTATAATCAGCGTATTACTAGCCGGGCCCGAGACGGCCGATTGCACCGCCTTCGGGCCTGTAATCGGTCAATTATCTGTAATTTTCTACCATCAGTCTTTATTCGAAGCTAGATCCTGAGCCCTAGCGGTAATCTTCATGGTTATTGATTTAATTGGTAAATTATGTAAAGCCCGAAGCGTAGGTACATAGTTGTAATTGTTATGTTATTACAAAACTATGTATAATCTTATAGGCCTTTTAGTCGTTTTGCATCGCGAGCGGTTCGGACCGATTTGTTCGTATCGCCCAACTTATCCAAAAGCTTTTTGTTTTATCGAATGACATGAATTCGATGTTAGGTACTTTATCCAAAGGCCTTTTATCCTAAATTCTATACTAAAAACGCAGTCGGGTAAGAAAGGTACAACAGCATTTTAATAATGGAATAAATATGGAATGGAATTTCAGAGAGGTAGGGCACAGCGGATAATGCGCTCAAATCGGAGCAGCCCGTCTGGGGAAGGACCTCCACCTTACAGAAGATCGTAGTCAAATAGCATTAGTCTCGGACATGTTGTGTTCCTACGGTGGGTAAGGTCTCCAGAGCTCCACTTTTTTTGGCAACGCGTGAGTGATTCCCCCGGTATTGCAAGCGTCTATAGGCTACGGTGATGCTGACCATCAGGCGGGCCGTATGCTTCTTTGCCAACTTTGTGGCATAAAAATATATAAAAAAATGGATAAACATTTTATTGTAATTTTTGTATATTTGTGCAATTTTGACCTACAGATATAGTTGCACGCTCTAGTTGTATGTAATTTTGCCAGAAGTAAACTTAAGAGTAGATTATCTCGTTCTCCCCCAACTAAAGATAATTGTATTATAATGAAATACTAACTAAACAGAAATAAAATAGCAAGCTAAAACCATTTACTAAATATTAATATTCAATGAGGGCCCAGAGCAGAAAATGCGCAAAAGCTATTTTTTTCCTTTTAACCACCATTAAAATAATTACGCTTAAAGGCAGATGTATGTAAATCGGTATACATTTCGTATTAACATTTAAAACAAAAACAGGTTGGTTGAAATCGAGCCTCGGCGCGCTCCCCGCCCACAGCGGCTGCACGACTCCATGACTTTTTTTATATTCTTTTTTAAGCTTAATAAACTTTTTCCTATTGGCCGCAAGGAAATTATAACGTTTTTTTTTAAAGTTAGAATAAAATTTATAGCAGGTGGAATCTACGATTAAGAAAGGTATCGATCGAAATTGGTGATCGGACGCTACGATTGGCCGCCCGCGGTCCAATCGGACCGTGGATCGATACGGAGATTATAAGTATTGGACGTTCATTATTTATAATGAGCTATAAATAAATAGATAAGATTTAAGAGAACATATTTTGTAACATGTTTATTTTGTTTACACCTCGTTAGGTGTTATTTTATTTCTTATCTTGACATAAACTTAGTAAACTTAGGTAAAAATTTAAGTCTGACTCAAATTTTATTGAATTGTCTTTTTTCAATAAATAGTTTTAAGACTATAAACATAGTAATATTTACTTTGTGTGTGTAACTCATAGTAAAAGTTTCTATAGAGTGAATAAGTTCTTCTGACTCAAACATTATTAAACTGTCCTTTTACAATAAATATTTTGGAGCATTGTGTATGACTACCTACTATTAGAAACATAGTAATATTTTACTTGTGTGTATCTATGTACATGAATACTAGTTTTATTCGTGAACTGTGGTTTTTAGGGCCGCGTATTTTCGGTGCCCGGTGCTACGAAACGCGATATCGCGTGACTATGGGCGTGGCCTGCGATTACAATTAAAACATTGTGTTCGGTGCACGTCGGTTCCAGGCTAGCGACTAGCAGGTATACGAAATTCGATCGAAATCTACTTGTGACTCTTTCTAACTTTCTTTTCTACGACGTTATTAAAAACGGTTGGTTATGATTTCACCCGTAAAATTAACCCACCTTATTCTGTTTTTCATGATATCAAGTCTATAACACTTGATAAAATGCACAATTCTGATAGTGTACCCATTCGAAGTCAACAGATTTTATAGATCAATGTATCATTAGTTCTATCTACCTAGAAGACCTACCTGTGTAGGTACTGGGCTTCTGAACCTCTTATAAATATTCATTCTGTGAGAGAGTAGAGTTTGACCGGCCAACGTTTCCACTTCACTTCATAATGGCTATTATTCGGTATGCTTAAAATTGAGGCTCGTCTGATTATAGTCAAGGCAAAAATAATCCCATCCTTGTCTTTCTATACATATAATATAGTAAAAGAAAAGACGGACTGCTGTAACGGTGTCGTTAGAAAAATAAAATTTTACATGTAGGTAGGTTTTGTAACGTACCTTAGGGCCGATTGTTTGATCAGTAGTTAAGTTGCAATTTTTAACAAATAGTTTTTTCAACGAATTTTAACCATTTGTATACTTAACTACTAATCAAACAATCGGCCCTAAGTGAGAACTAAGATGCAATTTTGGACATTATTTTACAAATTTAATATCGCGAGGGTTCCTTGTTTAAAATAAGGTAAATAATTATGAACGAGTTACCAAATAAAAGTGTTGTTGTATTCTCCACAGGTGAGAATAACGTTCCAGTTCACGCATTAACAATATCATTTTAACACGTAATGCCCGCGACACGCCGGTTAAAGGACATCAAAGCGTGCCGGTTAGTTAATTTTGTTAGAAACAAATTAATGATCACATTAATAAACGTCGCGCCCAAATGGAATTCGTGACAAAATATTGACATGACTCCGTCTGTGTACGCTACGAAATAGGAATTAAATGATAGATAAAAACGTCGACTGTCAAGTAACGCATTTGTCTGTGCGACCGGTACTAACTCGATTAATATCCATATCTAGTTTTTTTAGGAGCCCGTATAGTTTTTTTTTTTATATCAGTAGAATGAACGTTCTCATTTTCTATGTACATTCATAACGAAACTCGTCATTAATCATACATACATAGTGTTAATTCCGGAGATTCAAAATTGTGTAAAATAAGATATTGTTAAAAAAAAATAGTATTGTTGATCTTATAAATGTGGAAGTTTGGATATTTTGTGTCTCAGTCATGCACTATTTAAAACTTGACTTATTTAGAACTTTTTCTTTTTTTTTTCTTTTTATTCCGGAAAATACTTTGTGGTCCCCGTAATACAATTAAAGGAATTGGTCGACTCGACTACGTACTGTCGACGCACGAACAACGACAAAATCAATTAAAGTTTAATTAAGCCGCGGAAAAAGTATTTTCTTTGTGTAAAATATCTCTGTCATCAAAATAATATCCATACATGATATGTACTACAACCGTACGGAACTTTATTTCTTATACGTAGACTCGGACAGTTGTTTTTTATATATTTTTGGTCAAATCGCGGATGCGGCGTCACGCATGGACAAAATCGTTTTGAATTCTCATACTCAATTTGTTTCGTAAAGCGTAAAAGACGGTTCATAATGAATTGTTACATGACACATTATATTTAACGAACCTAAGATTTGAATGTTTCATGCATTTTCGGAGTTAAAACGCCGTAACAGGATTTTGTCTCGCCATTTCTTTTTCCTAATGGTCGATTAGCTTTCTGGTATACGTTAATTTAGACAATAGGTAGGTAAAATTGTTAATCTTTTCATTAACCTGAAAAGAATCTTAGAAAGCCTACATATAACCCGTCTTTCCATTTTCATAACCAAAGTTGATCAATAAAAAAATTATGTGGTTGACACAAAATATTTCTTATTTTTTATAAGTCAAGAAACACTTTTTGCATACATTATTCTTGACGCCAGGTGACTTTTTATAAGGAGCTATTTAATTAGATATGCTGGTATTGCAACTTTGACAGGAGATAAAATTAAGCCCATAATAAATAGGATGGATGGACAAGCACGCTAAACAAGGTTGTTGTCAGCTATATACGATAAACATATTATGGGGGTAAAGTATTTTTCATTGTTATCTATACACATAAATAAATAAATATTCTTGGACGAATCACACAATGCCATCTAGTTCCAAACTAAGCAAGTAAGCTTGTACTATGGGTACCTAATAGATTGCTGATAAATATACTTAAATACTTTTGTAAATAGCAAGGCAAACAGACATGTTCATGCACACAAATGTTTGCGTTTGTGGATTCGAACCCGCGGCCCTAAAGCCGCGGGATAAAGTGACCGTTGCTAGCCACTATAGACCACCGGACCTGTCAGAACAGATAAAGAGATTTAATTTTTTTACTCATTTATTTAGTCCAAATTAAATAGAAAGCTGGATGCAGGCTGCTGCCAGCAGGTCGTATTAGAGACGTTTGGGGAAGGCCTATGTCCAGCAGTGGACTTCTTGTGGCTGAGATCATGATGATAAAATAGGGGAACTTTACCCCTGCTAATCCGCATTGGAGCAGCAGTAGGACGAATATGGGATGGTATGTAATAGAGAGAAGAAAAGTAGGTTATAACTTTAATATAATTAATTCTCTTTCAAAATGAGGTCACCCAAAGAAATTTCTGTGGCATAAATTGTAAAGCGTCTTTGTTAAAATTACATCGATGGCCCTGAAAAGGATGTGCGTGTCAGCGCAGTGTTTGTGGAAGCCAAACAAAGACGTGTACAACGGACAACGATTATCGCTCAATTCTAGCTCGTTAGACAAATAAGTAACACGAAATCATGGTTGTTTTAGTAATAAGTAGGACACTAAAACTGTGATAACTCACATTATGACTCTATTTCATGTTTAAATTGATTAGTAACAAAATATGAAAGTAGTTGCGTAAATTCCCTGACACAATTTTCTGTGGCGAAATTTCTTACAATATCTAAGTACAATGAGGTTATATTAGACTAACTGTCTAAGTATAACCCAATAAATCGATTTTGATATATTTTAATTAATTAAAATACAAAAAATAAATAAATACAGTTGAAAATACAGGAATGTTGGAGACATTTGGAGGAGGATTATGTCCAGCATTGGACTTTTTGTGACTGAGATGATGATGATGAAAATACACACACAGTTTAGGTTACGGTTAATAGAAGAAATTAAAAAAAATATAAGCAAATAAGTCTCAGTTTTGAAAAGAGAGGGTCGCATTGGCTGTCGTTTGTAATTACAAATTGTATTTATATTGAGAATCACTGAAAACAGAGAAAAGCAACATTTTAAGCCCGAAACTAGTTCCTCTTGTGTACTAATTCATTAATAGTAAATTATTGTGTGAACGTCCAATACAAAACTTTCTTTTGTTTATCATGTGTCAATAAGTACCTCAATTTTATTATCCTATGTTAGAGGAACTAATGTCTTAATTTTACCTTGGAAATTGTCACGAAAATCGAAAATCAATGTTAAAATAACTGTTTATTATTCTATTATTTACGTTCACTTTTATTTACATCAGAATTTTATACGACAAATTGTTTCATTTCCTATTACCAATCACGATTATTTTTTTAGGCCACTCCAACACTTATGCAAAACGGAACAAAGTGCCCCCATCCTCATATCATTTACGTTGTTGAAATTTCTATTTTAATAGTCCACTGCAACGTGTACTTAATGTGGACGCGTTAAGATTTCTATTGCTATAGACACATAAGAGTAAAACCAAAGAATTGACATGTACACCGCAGTTCAATTAGGCTAATGGGGTAGGGCTCAAAGGGATTAAATTAATTAGTAAGAAAGTTTCGCTCGATTTCGTAACGACGCCTTTGTTTGTCGCCGTGTCTTGAATTTTTGTTTTTACAAGCAAATTAGATCCGTCACTTTTCCAATTAGAACTTTGTTACATTCTAAAGATACGTCAAAATATTATAATTTTTGTTTTTTATGATTGTTACAGTTTAATTAACTATCAATATTTCGAATAAAATCGGAACACCACTGGGTCGGATTTCCAGAGGTTGTCATTTCGAATTCCGCAGGAAACTTTCATATGTTTTATTTTTAAATACATCAAAATAATTGTCTAAATGTTATATGAAAATTGAAAACAGACAAACAACCTGGAAATCCTTTTTTTGTACTTACTATGAATAGACTATTTGTTACAACAACAAAAGCGTAGTCACAGTTGAATTGAACATAAATATTTATATTTCCCTGAACCAGAAAAAATATAGAAATTCCACACATTTTTTATCATTATACACAACATAGATTCCCATACCACGCTAAAACATACCTATACTAAATCTTCCTTCCAACAGGGAACATTAAAGCGAGCTGTAAAGGCTCGTAACACCTAATTAACGATATTAAAATACGTCCTCCACCGCAAAGGAGCGTCACAAACATTGCATTCGCACATTGTAAGCCATAAAACGCAAACGTTACCCTCCTTATTTATACGAATGAGAATTTTAAATTAACTGTGTAAAACATCCCTAGGCGAGCGGACGCTGCCCCGCTCCGGTGCGGAGAGGTGTTTGGTTTGTTCCACTTGGTACTGCATATGTTCATTGTTAACGATCAGTTTTATCTTTCCTCTGTGTGTTAATGTCCAAGAACTGCTGAATCAGCAGCCCCCAAAGAATCATTAACATTATTTAAACGAGATGTTAAGAAAGAGAAGTGAAGACACTTAGTATATGTTCATTTGATTTGATCAAGAGTTTCTGTCTAAATCGGACCGATTTGGACAGAAAAAGAGTTGTAAGTACTTAAGTTTCGTCCACCAGCAGTCGTGATGTACAGTCGCCTCGAGGATAGCAGGACCATCGTTAGGATGATTTTTGGTTGCGACATCCTACATCTTAGTGGACACATCTCTAATAAACAAAACCCTGTTTGGTAACAATGAAAAGGGCGGAGCTGACAAAAAATTAACTTACAAGATGTGCAAGTGATTTTATTTTAAAATGTACTCCTATCTTCGAGGCTACCGTACCTACAGTACAATAACCAAAATGGTGTACTTGACGTCGTCAGCCCAATGCTACGCACTTTTACTGTTATGTTAAGGCACGTAGGCTATATTAGCCATGTTAAAGCACATCAGCGAGATGAACATCATTCAGCTAAAATTTTGTAGTCCGCGATAGTATCATGCCATCATCATTATTATCGCGAGACTATCATTTAGACATTGGTCTAGTGTGGAACAAAACAATATTCTATAGGGGCTATTATGTCGTGTTCTTGTAAACAAGTCTTGGCCACTTGTCGTTGATATATCTGGTGCGGTCACCTTGCATTAAAGCCAGGGTTTAGATCTACTGGAAACAGGTTTTGCAATGATAGTGAATGCACTGCGTATAACGCTAGATACTATTTGTATTCTCGAGATTTCATATAGAAATGGTTTACAGTGAGTATAAAATTGGTTAGCCCATTTCACAAATGCTCTCTCTACCACTCCAAAAAACTTTTTTATTTCCTAAAAACTTCTTTATTTTTCAAACTTTTTAAATGTTGTCACAAAATCTTTAGATCACAGATCATTAAAACAATAATGTGTCATTGTAATATGAAATGCAGCCCTTTGAGTTTCGTGGCACTCGTTTTTGTACCTTTGTTTACCCGTCAGAGAGTGGCAGGAAGGATCAATGATCCATTTTATTGAGTATCAAGAGTTATGCAGTTATAGCGACGCGACCCGCGACAGAGGGCGCGCTCCTATCAATCATTGAAGGCTTTTTTTGAATTTAATAAAATAAATTTTGTATTTTGTCATCGGTGCTCCCTCGTGTTTTATGGCAGGGTCGCACTCAGGAAAAGATATTTCAATGTCAACCGTTGTTTATGAGTTTTAAAAATATAAAATGTAAAGTATGCAGTATACAGTGCGATAATTAGTTCTTTTGGTAGATTGAAATCTAAACGAGTTTACCTTAATTATTATTGTTTTAGATACAATTTAGTAACACTTCAACAGCATTTGTTAAATCACACATTACTCTATGTAGAGTTGCATTACTTATTACTGTTATACAACATCAACCTAAAATAATAGTCGCTGTACTGACTACTAAAACTGCAAGTAAGTAGAGTACATGGTAGGAGATAACACAGAGAGACTACCGTCTCCAAATGATGGAAACGTCATGAACGAAGGAGAAGATATATCGAATATATCTCGAGTCTCGAGCAGTTAATGCCTTGTTCGATGCGCGTGTCAATATTTGAAAAGTTATACAAACTCTTTTTTGTTCCAGGATAACGACAACGCGACGATTTACAAAAATCGTACTGAATGCTCCCCTGTCGCGCGTCCGTAGTTGGCACGGTGGCAATGCAGTGCATCTGTTACCGCTCCGCGTCGCACCGCGCCCCGCATCCGACACACCGGCACATCACAACGCGTTGTATTCAGTACTCAACTGTAACACACGTTATACTAGAAAATGTGATGAATATAGCATTTAAAGTAAAATTCTTCGTACATTTTCAATTGGATGGGAGATAAGCGTAGTGCTGAACACTCGCTGACTTGACTCGTTACACCAAAGAAATATCTGAAGATACAGTAATATAAGGCATACATTAATATGTTAGGATGCAATTTAAACATTAACCCACTAATGGTGAGATATTATGTCTGTGAATGGCTGACCTGACTGGCCTGGGTTTCTAGAAAAACGTCATAACTTTGTAACATGTGTGTCAATTGTGTCATGATTTCGTGTAGCCATGTAAGTCAAAGTCAAAAGTTATTTGGGTAAATCTCGACCACAGCTGGCTAACACCATAAATGTACAGTGTGTCGTATGAATTCCGGAACAACACATATCTAACTAAATGTACCATTATACTAGTTAGTTGTTATAAAAAAGTGGATTAAAACTATGTAAGTTAAATCCGCGTCACCGTTGGCGGGTTAATATTAGATTAAAATTTTCATTAAGAAAACCCTTTCGCTAGTGCATAACCAAGCCTTTGCGGCTGCATTATGATTCTTCATAAGTTGCCTTCAAACTTTGCGATGCTTATACTTAATGGCGCAGCATGTGCACGATTGGTATGCAAAAAGACGTAAGATTTCAGATTTCTTGTTTATACTCATAAGTTCGAAACTGCGAGAATCGAAATTTTAGAAAAGGAAACTGAGACAAATTGTGTTGATTAGGTTATAAAGAAAATAAGTTTATTTTACATAGTACTCGAAATCAAACCTAGAGAAAAAAAAATTGACAACCAAGTAAATTTTTCCAAAAATTTTTTTTCAAATACAAATTTTTTGCCAATAAGAATTTTCGGTGTCGTGGCGTTTGTTGAGCGATTTTTATAATAGTGGCATGGATACTAAATCTAAAATGTAGTAGGTAGGTACGCAATTAGCTGTTTAACTCCACGACGCATCCTCAGCCCTTTCAAGATGATCACAAACTCCAAGCGCAATTACTCATACAAGCCACTTACGTGAGTTAAGATCACTCGAACACGGCTGGCAACACCTCCGATATCAATCTCACATACCATATACACATATAAAAAGTGAGCAATTTAAATATTACAGTGCATAGCATGCGATCGACACGCTCCGAGAGCGCTGTTATTGCGAACTTGTGTATTACTTAAAATACAAAAAAGGGTTATTTTCTCAAATTGTGAAGCACACGGTTGGACGCAGGGCCGAAATAATGATTAATGATGGCAAATAAGCGGGTGAGCTCGACTCGCCATAAAAAGTAGTGAACTGCAACCGCGATGCATTGAACCGGCTGCGCGTTTTGTTACGGAGATGGACGGAAACAGCGCCGGTGTCTTGGGAACATATAATTTGTATAAATTGACATAATGTTGATTTCTACAATCATTGAAAAATAAAATCACCTGTAATATGAGACTAGCCACCACATTCCCTGTGTTCTCCTACTTTTATTTTTCATTTTGCGTGACATCATTCCTCATTCAGGTATAACAAGACACAGTCTGTACGTGCGTATATTTTCTCATGGCCATATTATATAGCCATGATAATATGTGTCTAAGCCAGAATCGAAAAAGTAGTGAACGTCTTTAAATTCAAACAAAAATGTGTATTTTTTTCTCACTTACCTAAAAATCTCCCTATAGAAATGCTCACAAAACTAAGAATCCAACATCTGCTTTTATAATTCATTATTTCAACAATTAATTTATTTATTTACTATTTAACTCATTTTCTATTGAACCATTAACACTGCAGAAAACCCGATAGGTCTTTAGCAAAAACTTGCAAATAATCCCTCCGAGTAATTAAGTTTGGGCAGATCTGGTGCGAGTATTAATCAATTTAATTAATTTTAGTGCGACGATAGGTGCGTCAGAGGCAGGGCTGACAGGTGGGCGCAAATCTACAGGAAACGCTTCTAATTAGAGCCTACCAAAGGGAAATATTCCAAAGGAATTATAAATTAAATAAATGTACCGTTAATTTCATTACAGATGAGCGAAGGTTATCTACAGCTGCTGAGTTTGATGAGTTGTGTGTAAGGTGTACGAATATAAGTTAAATTACAATTATCGTATGAATTTAAAACTTAACGATGTATTATTTCGTAATAGTACAAAAAAAGTTTTTGAATCTAACTTGACTTTAAGTTGATACATACACAATTCCATGCCTGTAATATGCAAAGGTCTAAAAAGAAGACAGCTATTGGGAATATTAATTTTTAAATGGTATTAAAAAACGCTACTAGTACCGTTTTTTAATAAAATAGATTAAAAAGCTTAAGTAATTATTTCTTAACAAAACTCCGCCATCCACGAGGGAGTGAGCTGCTCGTAGCACAGAGCTGAAACCATTTTTACCTATATAGATGCATGAGAAGGCATAGGGCCTATTTTACCATTAAGAGGCCACAAAGGGCGCGAATACGCGCGATGGTATGGACGCAATGTATTTTTCTCTAATAAGATTTCACCTTTTGTAGACCTTACAGTCACATTTTTTGTATGATTCTATTATCTGACACACAGACTGGTACTTATCAACAAACCTTTAGTTTTTAAATAGATGGTTTCATATCTTTTTTTTTTTTTTTTTTGTTTTCTTCGCTCTAGGGCAGGCAAAGGGCTTTGAGCCCATACAGCCAAGTCATAAGTAAATTTATAAGTAATTCAAAGCAGCGAGTTCATGCTATCCTGACATTCTTGACTCAGTATACAGTCTCTGAGTCAAGACGCCCCGAAGAAAGATGATAGCAAAATTTCTTCAGAAAATACGGATTTTGAAGTCAACACGATAATGCACTTTTAATAGGTTCCTGATCACAAACTTCAATCAATATGTACTATAACCAATGTTTGCTTCACATTACACTATCAATACTATGAATCAAACGCAGAAACACACAAAAATTAAATTTCTAATCACGAGCCCAAGTGGACGCTATTGTAGTTGGCGCCAAAATCCATGGTTTCATATCATTATATTGCATTTGACAGAACTGTCGCCACTGCTGCAGCACTAATGAGGTCGAAAGGACGAAGCGAATACATAGCCATGTCGTGTTATGTGACGTCAAATTACTACTTATCACTTCACTGAACGGACAATTTTATTTTTGTTTTAGTTGCTTCAAATAATATAAGTTGTCTAATATGTTTTCAAAAGCGTGTGAACCTGGTTATGGAGATAGAGTTGTAACATTAGGATAGAAGAATAATACAAATGCAATAAGTAGAGCCAAAAGCGAAAATCTATGGTCTGTTTAAATGGTGTAGAAAAATGTGTGATGATACATACCATTTGTAGGGAGTCTTGAATAGCAATCATTTTATTGATATATGTAAACCTTAGAAATAAAATGTTTTGTATTTGTATTTTTTTTATACCACAAAGTTGGCAAACAAGCTTACGGCCCGCATGATGGTTAGCATCACTGTAGCCTATAGACGCTTCCAATACCGGTGGTATCACTTACGCGTTGCCAACCCTCCCAACCCCCCCAAGTGGAGATCTGGAGACCTTACTCACCGTAGGAACACAACATGGCCGAGACCAATGCTATTTGGCTACGATCTTCTGTAAGCTGGAGGTCCTTCCCCAGACGGGCTGCTCCGATTTGAGCGGATTATCCGCTGTGCCCTACCACTCTTTTAAAAAAAAAATATATATTTATATTTTTACGCAAAACAGGTTGTGTAAAGACAAAAAACGTTTTGACCCTATCTATAGAAATGCTTGGCGACCTGTATCTTTTTTGGTATCTATGAAAAGTATGTGCTAAGATATTTTATATCTCTGACATCTCTTCCTGTACTTATACAAAATTTTCTGAAGAGCAATTGAGTTGTTAAACCACGAAAGTGTAACAACCAAACTACCTATCGTAACCATAATATTGTAATTAGAACAATAGTTAAGCGTAAAGCCTTCTCTGGAGTAAAAAAAACTTGTTCTAATTAATTTAGCATTATTTTATAGTGCATGTTTTATGTTAAATTTGCACAAAAAAAAACTTTTATTAGAAAATCATGAAAGAAGTTTACAAGACAGACACAAAGCAACTAATTACTGTTAATATAACATTAATTATATATTTCTGAATAAAATAAATTAATATTCACATAAAATCAAACAATGCAATTTGTGCTGAATACATTGTTGTTCTAATCAGATGCATTTGCAAGTCATGTATACAATTAAGTATGAAAACATAATCTACGCGATCTTTAATTACTACAATGCGTTTAATTAAAAACAACATATCAGATTGCAGTGTAATGACATGCAGTCATATGATTTGCAGCCCTTTTAGTACTTAGAAGAAAAATGATTTCCAGACTAGACATGGAACGGTCGCAAAAGTCCAATATGTATGGAAATCATCATTCTTTAGTACAATCTAAGTTAGGGTTAGACATACGAGCACGTGAAGTATGTGTCTAACCCTCTAAGTATAGAGATGTTGCAATAGTCGAATAAGTATCATGTGCTTAATACTTAATTCGGTACCAAATCTGAATGAAAGTCTGATACCAAAGAGAACAACTATTTTACGAAATTATAAATTACCTGGGGCCCGATTCTACTAACACAAATGCATCAATGGACTCTCAATGGTGTCACAATCGTGTCTCAAAAGAATGCCGATAGTGTATCAGTGGAATAGTTTTTGACATTTGTTATGGACTTAAACAATAATTGTTATTGTTTAGGTCCATAACAAATGTCATTAATTGGGCCCAATTAAAAGAAAATTTCATAAGTTAAGGGCAGGCTTTTGCTCTGCAGTGGGATATAAGAAAAGGAAACCAAAAAAAATGTCATAATCATAGAAAGTACAATTATTCTTATATTTTACTAATAGAATAACAAGACTGCTGCTGGGAAGTCGTGGGCATCTTCTAATATTACAATTCATAGAGGAAAATTAGAGGCTTTTTCCCAACAAAAACTCATACTTAGTGAGTAGGAAACGATTCACCGTATAAGCCTTGAATAGTGTAAAAAATGACCTTAACTTTTTAGGGTTCCGTAATAAACTACAAGGAACCCTTATAATTTCGCCATGTCCGTCAGTCCGTCCGCGGTCTAGCGCCTAGACGCTTGATGCTAGAAAGCTGTAATTTGGTATGTATACTCATATTAACTATGCTAACAAAGTGGTAGAATAAAATTTTGAAAATATTTTTTTTTTGGGTGCCTACAGGTAAAGTGGGAATGAAATATTTTTTTCGCACCGACCCCACCCTGTGAAGTATCGTTAGATAGGTCTCTTAAAAACATTGAAGGTGTGGGAAGATGATTTTCCGATACAATAATCCGTTTTCGAATTATTTACATTTAACGTGTAAATTTTCTTTTTGCTCGGTGGTCTCCCCCAGGGGGGGGGGGGGGCCTTCCTCTATCTCCGAAAGTCTTGAGTTTAGAAATTTGAAAAAAAAACATGGTAGTAGTCCATATAGTGAACCTACAAGGAAAACTATAACGGTTAAGTAGGCACTACTAGTTACGGAGTAATAGCCGACGAACTTATGAAGTAAAATTTCTTTGACGAAAACGTACAAATGTCATAGAAAATGGCATTGTACTCATCTGCAAGCAATAAATGCATAGCCAATATGGAACCCTACATTGTGCGTGGCCCGACACGTACTTGCCCGGTTTTTTTTTTACTAATCAATGTCAACAAAAATAATAATCATGCCATTTATTCATATTTCTTGCTTATATTTGCTCGTGTATTGTAGCAATAATTATGCCGTATTAGTGGCTGATAACCGCTAATTAACAACCCAATCGCGATATCAACATTAATCATTGTACGCACTATGATTATGTAGATTCAAATACTACGTTGGTTGAAATTACTCTAAACGCTCTAGCGTATTAACACTTTTTATTTTCCATTGAAATGCAGTATTAGGTATCATAGCAATTTATTGTTTAACCAAATGAATATTGTGCGTTTTAAATTGCCTTGTTTTGTAGGACAGGAGCAAACGATATTACCCGTCGTTCCTGTTCCTGCGTTTTTTGATTAACTTTTAAAGTGTGCGTAACTCACTTATTATTATTATTTTTTTTATAAAATAGAACATGACTCTGACTTTCTTATCACTACATAGTATAAAACAAAGTCGCTTTTTCTGTCCCTATGTCCCTATGTCCCTTTGTATGCTTAAATCTTTAAAACTACGCAACGGATTTTGATGCGGTTTTTTTTAATTGATAGAGTGATTCAAGGGGAAGGTTTTAAAGTATCATACATTCCAAAGTTCCCACGGGAAAGCGGGATACACGCAAACGAAGTTGCGCGGGTTTCGCTAGTAATATAATAAAATGTTTACGCACTTGGTGGCTAATTTGGTCGCCTAGAGACCAAGTCGCCGACGACCAGTCGACAGTGCGTAATATGGCTCAGACGACAACCCTATCCACAAAATTAAAAAAACTACGCATAGAGCTAAATATACCTACTAAACTATTATCTGGCCCCGCGTTTTCATCCACGTTGATTTCTCCCCTGGAATATTTCGAAAAATCTAGTCTTCCCTGACTTTCCTCCTACTTATAAAATAGCAAAATTAAATTTTAATTTAGTTTTTGAGATTTCTTGTATAAACAGCTGCAGATAAACCTGAACGAAATTTCATCAAATAAGTACTAGACGTAATCAAAATGTAAATTTTTATAAAATTTCATTAAATTCATTTTTTTTATACTACACTGTTGGCAAACGAGCATACGGCCCGACTGATGGTAAGCATCACCGTATAGACGCTTGCAGGGGTATCACTCCAACCCCCCCAAGTGGAGACCTTACTTACCGTAGGAACACAACATGGCCGAGACCAATTCTATATGGCTACGATCTTCTGTAAGGTGGAGGTCCGTCCCCAGACGGGCTGCTCCGATTTAAGCGGATTAACAAACACACTTTGAGGAGCTCGATGGCGTCGCTGTATGTCGCACTCTAATATGAACACGCAAGTTAAGCGACGTCGACCCTAGCCAGCGTTTGGATGGGTTTCGTTATTTCGAGCTTCTCCGTGCTTCGGAGGGCACGTTAAGCCGTCGGTCCCGGCTGTTGTCGATCGATGACAGTCGTTAAGCCAAGTCGGTGGCCTTAGGGCGGTTTGAAAACACCGGCCTCTGCCAATCCGCATTGGAGCAGCGTGGCAGAGTACGCTCTAATCACCTTCGATTGAAGGGAGACCCGTATCCCAGCAGTGGGATGATTATGGGTTGATATGATATGATATGATCCGCTGTGCCCTACCTCTCTTAAACATTGACAATTACATGAGAAAACTTAATTATTACTTCGGTTGGGTTCTTCGTGTGGTTTCTCTACAGCTGTCTGACGTATGAGGCAATTAATGCGTAATCTCTTGAACTTTTTAAATATACTTATTAATAGATTTCGTACAAATATCCACAATTAAGTTTCAGAGTATACTCTCATGAATAGAATACATAATGTTGGTAAGAGAACAGAAAAGAAACTAATAGATATTAAACCTAATGAGTAAAACGAGTTTTGAATAGCTGATGGCCGCAGATCGCGTGGCGGAATACTTAAATAAGTTTTTAAACTCATTTAATTATTCCTTTAAAGTTCCTTTGAATATTCAACGCTGTACAAAGCCACTGGATAGCGTTGAGTTTTTTTCGAAAAGGAGTTGCCTCGCGCATAATTTTTTGAAATAAAAATGTCTGACACTGCACTGGTACCAGTAGCCAGCTTCTGAAAAGCATTTTTAAAGTTAATGACACATAAAATTATAGCTGTCACTGTCAAATAAAAAAATTGATAGCCTAAGATGTAATGTGGTTTGCGTTTCAGAAACTAGCTGTTAATTGTGTAGTCGTCTATATTGATTTTAAGTGATTACAAAATTGTTACTTATTTTAAGTGATAAAACTAATAGTTATTGTTACTAATAATAACACCTAATTGCCACGATTGTTTAAAAAATATTGTAACATACTTTTGATTGTGTTCTAATCATGGAAGTAATAAGTACTTCTTCGTTGTACAATTAGTACTTATTACTTCCATGGTTCTAATAAGTTAAAATATATTTTTTTTTTTACTTCTTCGTTGTACAATTAGTACTTATTACTTCCACGGTTCTAATAAGTTAAAATATTTTTTTTTTTTTTTCATTTATTTATCACCATAGAAACAGATAACTATAAATAGATATTGTTATACATTTATGAATACTAAGGTTGGTTTGGCACTAGAACTAGGATAAATTCTGTCTCGTTTGTTTGAAACAAATGAGACACAAATATTATCCTACATAATTAGTTCTTCTCCCACGGTTCCACGGTGGCGATCGAAGTAGGCTTGACGGGTGGCTATGGCCACTCCAGTTTTAATACTTCACAGTTAATAGTAATGGAGGTTACGACGGAGTGGTATATAGTAACAGTGAAGGCAGATGCGCTTCGACATTGTTCAAGGTATTTACATGGTCAATACGTTCTTGAGATGATCTATGGATCTACTACTAAAGTTTACACTAAAATCCTTCAATTTAAGACCAGGCAGTAGGATGATGATCTTTGAAGATGTCACTAGATTTATTTATTTTATAACTTTTGATAAGCCGCTGGTTCAGATCGCTTCCAATGTAACATTTGAAGGAGCTTCATGTCCAGAGCAGTTCTTGTGACTGAGATGATGAAAACTTCTGATATCTTAGAATGTTTTCTTTTTACTATCTCTGATGTTAGATATCGGGGGGCACGGCAGTGCCCCCGCCAAGCCGAGCGCGAAGCAAATACTGCCGTACCATCCTTTACTGGAACCATTTCGCCGCATTTTCAGGCCCATATTTGGGAACCTCTGGATAAGACCAGAACGCAGAAATTTTCGTCATCCAGTAAGCTATAATTACATACTTAAAATCCAAAATTTTAAGTCTGTAGGTCATTTAGTTAGTAAGCGAAAGCAAATTTTCGCATTTATGACACTCACTCACTCACTCATGACCATCAGATAGAACTAGTACTTCCCATAAACTCAGAGAACTGAAATTTGGTACAGAGTTAGAGTTTAATGGCCACATAAAGGGAAAACTATAAAAACTAGGATAATCAAAGATCTGGAGTACCTGGTGACCCTGATTAGAAAACACAAGAGCTCAACCAAACTATTAGAGATCGACATACCGCCTTTACAAAAACTATTTAATTTCTACAAAAAGAAGTGAAATCCCACCAAAAACATTCTGTAAAAAAACTAGCCAAGTCTCGATGGAGTTGCTTGTTTATCTCTAAAAAGTAATGAAATCTGGACAAAGTCTTGCTAAGTCTAAGGTTCCTTACTGCGATTTTTTTATTATTATAGTTAATGTTGTATGACTTAGCCGTTGAAGGGTACACAAGGGAAGTCCGTCTGTACCTACTCGAAATATTTTTTTATACTGTTTGTTTCAGGCTCGCCTATACATAAGTTTTATTGAGACTGGTTATTGAATCAACGTTTTCCAAGTGGCAATTTTTCATCGTCAATGGGTAGCGGTTCTGTAGTAGTAATTGGTGACAGAGTTACTGAGAATATACAACACACGCAGAATTTCACCATACAAAACGACGCATGGTCAGCAACAAAAAATTAAATTTGAATAAGTACTGTAATGGCATAACAAACAAACTGATGCGTTGATATCGACAGTAACTACATATTTGGTATTGCATTGTTTCTCTTTCTGTTGCTGACCGTACTTATTAGCTGTGTGTAAGCAATACATCTTGTAACGGCTGTCTTACCTTTAACCCTTTACCTCTAAAAGTAGAGGCATTACCACGTATCCCTATTGATAGCTACTCTTATTTTTTCGTAATAAAAGAATGCAAACAGCCATTCATACAACAAGCAAGAGAGAGAGCTGCTTCACTAAAAGTAGAGGCATTACTATGAAAACTACTCAGACTTATTTTTTTATAATAAAAGAATGCAAACAGTCACACAACAAACCAGAGAAGTGCTGCCGTGGCTAAACGTAGAGGCATTACTATGAAAAGTACCTACTTAAGACTTATTTTTTCGTAATAAAAGAATGCAAACAGTCATTCGTACAACAAGCGAGAGAAAGAGTCCTAAATCGGCGTAGGGTGTAATTAAGGCGACCACCCACCGCATCGACCTCGAGGCCTTGACCGAGAGCCCTAATGAGTTCACTCGACTTCGAGACGCCGCGACGACGCCCGCGCCGCCATCGGAACACCACCAACTCTGACCCAAATTGCTGTCACGTTGCTAAGGAAGTCATTCCAATCCTTCCTCACAAATCATTAGGTTAAAGGTGTACGTTCCAAGATAGTTGTAGTTTTTTTCTTATACGCAATGGAGCTTCATTCATTATTGACAACCCTAAAAACTCTATGAAAGTAGTTAGAAGCTGAAACCGTCAGATGCAATAGTGACGTAACTGCAAAATAAATAAAAACTATTCCTCTACAGTTACTCGCACCAACTTCAATAAGCTAACGAAATTGCATACGTTTAGACGAATACGCCGCCATATTGTTGCATTGCATTTCTCATGCAATGTCCCGTTCACAAAACAAAAATCAAGCAACAAAAGGAAAATACCGACAAGCCGGTTACTAAAGTTTTTTTACTTTATTTCAGTGAGACGAACACGAAGTGCCAACCTCCGGATCCGAAACGTTCTATGTCGCTTCCAACGCTAAACTTATAGCCGCCATGCACAAAAGGCTTATGTTTCTCAAAACAGGTTTTCTTTAAAGACATTTCGTTTTTCAATATAAAAGCTCCGACACGAGAGCTCCGCCTACACTTGATTTAAAATTAGAACTCTTGCGTGACAAACGCCGGTAACTTCGCATTAAATGCTAAAAAGTTAAACTTTATTCACAAGTGATAGAGTACAATATTCCGCGGTGGTTTATATGCCGTAAGGTGGGTTGCTCCGTAAACGCTATTGGCCCAATCGCGCGACGTGAAACAAACAAGAAATACTCGAGTGAATGGGATGGCGTTATACAGCGAGCGGAACTCTGCATCGGTGTAACAAGTTTGCCCAGTAGAATCCTATAAATCCCTAGAAAATATCGGGAAACTACGAAAAACTGTATTGGTTCACAATATTATAGTCTTTACACAAATCAATGAATTTATATTAATTAATTCATAAATAACAAACTAAAACTTAAAAACTTGTAACAAAAGAGACAAAACATTATACGTCGCTGTTGTGGGAGGAAAACAGAAGATATGTTTAGTAAAGAGTGCTTTGTATCGAGAGGTCGTAACCGACGGGTTACGCGTGCATGACATTGAGTCAAGTGCTACGCGCAACAGTGATTATATTGTTTTTTGTGAAACGTGAGTTGCGTCGTCATGTCTCGCCCGTTTGTGTGGAAGTGGGCATGGCGGCAAACGAGCAGTGACGATTCGTTTAGTAGACAGTTGACAGTCGCCACGCCACACTGACATTCCGATAGTAGGACTGATAACAATTTTCTATTGATGATTTTTTTTGCTGACCCTACGTATGGTGCTAAGTGTTCATACGAATACTGAAAGGACAGTGCGATATTGAATTGTTATTTTTTCATAGAAACTCGTTTCGTTGTAGTGATAGTGAAGTGTTGTGTTGATAATGACTAAAATGTGGTGTTGTTGACTGTCCCTACATGAGTATTTAATTACTTTAAATTATTAGGTAAGTACCTACATGCTTAATAATAATTACTTAATTAATAGCTCTTGTATTAAAAAATAAAGTTTTGAACCATAAAAATACTTTACTATATACTAAAAACGTGGAAAACGCCTGTATGTTGGTAATTGGTACACAATTACCTACTATAATGTTTTATTATTTATATTATCAATGTGTGCTTAAATCATTTTAGTATTTCAACAAGTATTTCTATATTATGAAGAATCCTAATAAAAAATTAATAAAAAATACTTTGACCATAAAATTTTAAATAATATTAATTAAATTATAAATTATACTTCCTAAATAGTACCTATTAATTGATAAAGTACTATATATATTGTTTTGTAATGTTTTTATTGAATAATATTATTTTAGCATTTAATAAGCCAATCAAAAAATGCCACCAATCCTTATTTAATCATAGAATCTACTAGTTTTTAAGATACTTTAGATGGCATGCCATGATTAAATAATAAATTAGCGGCATATAAGTATCTTTAAAACTAAGCTAGGTTTGTTCAAAAATATACCAAAAAGATAAGACCTAAGTAATTTACAAAACAAACAAAAACACTTTAATGGGAAAGGGAGTGTTTTTTCCGTAGTTGCGGGTATAGCTAGTAAAAACTCAATAGTAGTTTATAGTGGTTTGCTGCCAGCAGGTCGCATTGGAGGCATTTGGGGGAGGCCTATGTCCAGCAGTGGACTTCATGTGGCTGAGATGATGATGATGGTTTAGGAAATAGTGGCTAGTTCAAAATAATCTGTTCTGATGAAATATTTTTACTGGACTCCTAATTCGTATGACCTCTAGAATCAAGGGTTCTAATTTTTTACTAGAACCCGCAAATACTTACTATTTACTACCTATTTAAACATTAACGATGGTTTCAGCGAAGTAATTTTTTGTCGTCCCTCTAAATTGAAGTTTCAAGTTTTAGTTACTTGTCATACAACAAGTATTACAAGTAACAAAAACATGAAACTTCAATTGCATTGAAACAAGCAGGGTCTGGGGCAATTGTTGTTACTATTACAATATTTCAATGGTTCCAGTGCAGTGGTACAAAATAGAAGAATATAATAAGAATAATTTTATTTACCATAAAACTTATACAATTGGTTTACAGACTTATTTAGTGCACTTTATATAATTTAAAACGCCGTTTTTGTTACCCTGGATTCCACACTAGGATACCCTGTGTCTTGGAAACCAGGTTCCTTCCTAGGATATATTATAATAGGATTGTCTAGTAGGTAGTTATCACTAGGTTCAAAGAGGATTTGAAGGGTTTCTAGCGGAACTAGAATTTCCTATTCTGTACTTTTAGAACAGGTAAAAATAACGCTAAAAACAGACTACTTATTAAAAAACCATTGTTCAATTAACGTTTTATAATATTACGCACTTATTTCAAAATGACACAATGTTAGCACAAAATCATTATTCTGTGATCATATTGTTGAACGTTTCCTTGTATTTTATGATCATATACCTACTAGGAAATATCTGCTATGAGTTTAATTGTATGATTGGTATACAATACAGTTCGATAACTTGTTTTATTACATGACAACCGCTTCTATGTATGCATTTGAAGATTTTGTTTATAATATAAAGATACTGTATATAACTTAGTAAAAATTGTATTAGTTCATTAGTATTTTCCAAGTCCAGAACCATAGATCTTTACTTCTTTATTTTACATTCTACAACGCAAAAACTGTTCAAACAAATTTATTGTTTTGTATTAACAACAGTTTACAATTTGTTTAATTTTATTTTTTAAGGTTACAATTTTTTATTATTACCAGGCCTCTTTATTTGCTTAAATAATGTACTAAGTACAGACAAGACAGCTTATCATAGTTACTTATAGGACACAGCTTAAAATTATACATACAGCCTAGATAGGTATTCAAATGACTAAACTGAAGATTCAATATTCAACTATTTAGTGTTAGGCGGCTATCGCGGCCCGCCTCCCGTCGCTGGGCGGATTTCAGTCCGGGTGGACACGCCCATTCCGTCGCCCCGTATATGTTCAACACAACCATATAACCCTCATATACAAGCTGTATGTTTATATGCGATTCAGGTTCTTGTTCAGTAAATAACTTTGAAGTGGATATGATGTGGTATTATGTCTTTATTAGATTTTATCAAATTGATTAAGTAACTTGATATTACTAATATAAATTAGTTTTACTTACACAGTAGGTAAATATATGAATTATGTCTGGTTTGATATTATTAAGATGTTTGAATGTTATTTGATTTGACAGTATTATAAAATTGTGTACCTAAATGAAACACAAAATTAGTCCTATTTGAAGTTTTTAGGGTTTGAAGACATCATTTTTACTTAAACTGTAGAACTAGGGTGCCCAAGCCCGCGGCCCACCGACTGTCCACTTGTGGCCCGCAGAGCTGAGTAAATTTTTTGAGAAAATTATTAAGGGCACATCTTTTTGCGCTGGCTACTGACGCTGATAAATTTTCTTATTATGTGTCTTATTTTCAAAAACTTTTTGTGCGTTGGTTATTTTATAAAATTATATTGGGAATATAAAATTTTGTAGTGCGGCCCGGTGCGAAATTCTATTTCCAAATTGGCCCTGCTGTCGAAAAGGTTGGCCACCGATGCTTTAGAATATTTTTGAATGAATGAAAATGCTTTATTGGCTATATACAAATCAAATATCACTTAAAACATGTATACCTTATGTATTAACAATTAGGCAACCTTATTGCTGAAAGCAATCTTTTTAAGGCAACCTTAGAATAATTTAGACGATGAGTTCGCCTAATATGTTTCGTTAGCCATGTATTTCGCTTGTGGATTCAATTATCCATCAGTCTCGACTAATATAAAACAAGCCACACACAGGATTTATAAAAAAACCCATTGGCACGTGACATCCTCTGATTATTCGTTACACGACGATGTAGTGAGCGATTTTCCTGTGGGAATTCCAACTACGACACCGGACTGACTTGAAGTATAGAAATTTCTACAAAGCATAGAAACTTTCTTAGGGATTTCAGCTACCGAGGTTAAACCTTGGCTTAGTTAGACCGTAACTTGTCTAAAATAAAATAAAAAGTTCTTATTTAATGAAAACCACCGTTTGCTTTTCATGACAATAACTAGATCAAGTAATATAACTTACCACATCAAAGGTTCGTAACAAAATTACCTCATACATTATGGACGACCAGTTTTCATGTATGTGAGACCTTGCCACATGTCCTGAATAAATTCTCTGAAAGTAAGTAAACGAACCAACACATTTTGTTAGGTAACAAATTGATATACAAGTCAATGTTTGTGTGTGTTTTATGATACGAAATGTGTTGGTGACTTGGTGTTGATGTTTATTTAATTTTGACACTTTAAATATCATCACAATTCGGGACAAAGATTGGCTGTGTTCATTAACTAAGTGTTAATTAAATATGTACACTTCGGTTTTTTAAACATTGCCTTTTTTGTAAAACATCCGTGGCACTAAAAAATTATTGGTAACTTATCATATCGAAATCAGTACAGTAAGACGCGATTTTTAATTCCTCATATAATTTCGTTCAATTTAAACATATATAGCGGTGACACAGCCTTCCGATCCCATGATTGCCGGGTGTGGTAGTAAAAGTGGTAGGGCTCACTACAAGAATCCATATAAAAATTAATAATTTAAGCATGTAGAATATTTTCACAGACAACAGGAGTAAGTGTCTTTCTTTCTTTCACGTTTTTTTTTATCGAAAAAAAGGACAAACCTAAAAAAAACAAAATATGAATTCACGATATGCCAGTATTTAATCCAGAGAATTTTTAACCGACTTCAAAAAAGGAGGAGGTTCTATGTTTCATTGTTTTGGGCTCTATTTGATAGTTTCGCAAATTATAATGACACCGTATTATATGTATAACATCATTAATTAGTTGGCAAAAATTTAATTTTTTAAATAATTAATTCGTTTAGAGACAAAATAAAGTTACTTACTACTTTAGCATAAAGAAACAGCTTGAAATCTGATCTGTTAACAATATCAATGCACTTTGATACAATAAAATGTTTAAAAGTTAATAAATTTTCTTTTACAAACATCGGCACGGGATGTGACAAAGAGCTCTGAGGTCGTATAGACGGAAAGCGTGCGTCATAATTCAGCTCGTAAATGTTCCGCCGGCACTGATTCCTGATGGATCACCGGGGGTGCACCGTGTACCAATCACAGCAAACATTGTATTGATTTCTCACCTATTAGATACTTTCTTTATTAGTATTTTCTCTTAAAATATTTTTTTATGAGCGTAAAACTAAAGTAAAAAAGTTATAAATGTAACCTAATTTACAATATAGACAGAAAAAGATGACGAAATGACTGTGAAGGCCTAGTCTCTAAATAAAATATGTATTTGACTTTTATACGCAATTGACACAGCACTATTTAGCCAAGAGAACCATACCTCCGTGACACCACGAAGGATTGGAACCATGGTGTCAATCGCGGAAGGACTCTTTTTGAATTGACTGATTGACACCATGGTACCAATCGAGTAACATATAATTGGGACGTAGTCGATTGACACCATGGTGTAGATCACGGCAGGCGTTTTTTGACTTGCTTGATTGGAACTACGATTTTTAATTTTTTCAAATAATGGATTTTTTGTATAGTCGGATAGAAAATACTTATTGAAATGAAACAAATTATTGGTATAAAATCATACTAATATTATAAATGAGAAAGTGAGTTTGTTTGTTTGTTATTCCTTCACGGCTTGACTAATCAGCCGATCATTATGAAAACAATATTTAATTACTTACTATTATTATCGATGAAATATGATTCAGTCAGCTTTGCAGTTCAAATTTTAGCGGTTTTCCGGGATCACGAACAGAATAGTACGATATCATGAAATCATTTGTTTGATTATTCTCATATTTTTTATATATTTGAAATGTCACTTGACGGATGTGTCAAAAAAAATCAAAAGCACCAAGAAGTATTGATTTCAACTTTGAAGAAAATTACCCACACAATAGGCTAGTTGCCGTAAAAAATGTAATTAATCCGTCTTTTAAATTATTCAAAAATAAGAGCAACTCATTTTTTCATTTGTAAATTAGACCAAAAATGACAAAGATTAATTTACCTATTAAAGTTACGTGTGACGTCACGCCGTGTGGCATTTTTTCGCACGGCGTGACGTCAAAGGCCCCACTCCTACATTTTTATGCCTTGTATCTTTGTTATTTTTTGTTTAATCGAAAAAAGAAAAAATACGTGCCCAAAATTTTTTTATAATCTAAAATATGAACTAAAAATACCTTACTTTCGACAATTTTAATAAAATACGAAAAACGTCATTCATCAAACTTCTTAAAGAATTTTTATGCAAAATTTGAAGTAGATTGGACCAAGGAATCACGTTGTCCCATACGAACTTTGTCCCTCTTTTTACCCCCTAGAGGCAGAATTTAGGAAAATCCTTTCTTATCGGATGCCTACATCATAGAAAAAAACACACCTTCCAAGTTTCAGATTTTTACGATCAGCGATTTGGACTGTGCATTGATTCTCAGTCAGTCAGTCGTTCAGAACAAAAAAATATATATGTATAAGATTTAAAAACGTAAGTAGGATATAAATCATTTGTTTAGAAGTTCAAACTATTAAAAAAATGCATGCACTTTGACACTGACCAATTACTCAAAGTATGTCGCGCTACTCGTGCTACGGTATTGATGGGTTTATGTTTAACATTTTTTTTGGAGTTACCACTATTAGAAATAAATTATTTTTAAATTGCGATATAGGTTATTAAAAAAAGCATGTAAGCACTTTTCTACATAACTGTTTAGTTGCAATAAAATGTACTTGGTTCCAATTGAGCAAGTCAAAAAACGCCTGCCGTGATTGACACCATGGTGTCAATCGACCACGTCCCAATTATATGTGACTCGATTGACACCATGGTGTCAATCATTCAATTCAAAAAGAGTCCTTCCGCGATTGACACCATGGTTCCAATTCTTCGTGGTGTCAGTCGCTGAATTACCCAGAAAACCAGGTACCAAACATATAGTTATGTTATCGTTTATAAAAACAGATTTGTGTCAGTGTTATTAATAAATACCTGGAAAACAAGTAATTGAATAAAGCACAAGTAGGTAATAACTTTTAAACTTTCGCGTTGCATTATTATAAATTAATAATATACCGGGAATTAACGCGATCATACCTTGATATTGCCTGACGTTTCGACCAGGTTGCACCGGCCGTGGTCACAGGCGAACAGGCGAACGTCAGGCAATATCAAGGTATGATCGCGATAATTCCCGGTATATTATTAATTTATCACAAGTAGGTACTTCTGATTTTTTATAGTTACTAGAAAACTATTAAAAAAAGTATGTGCAAAAATGAAACAATTCTTTTGTAATTTTTAAAATTAAACAATTTCAAAATCGTCGTTGTTTTTCTTAATTACTTCATTTACTTACTTAATTCTTAGTTTCAGATTTTATTTAATTAATCTAGTTTAGATTATAATAAATATTTTATGATCTTGTATTTCAATTGGTTCCATAAAATGTGAAAGTTACCTAATACAATTACGAAGATCAAATATGAAAGTATCTTGTCTGAAAATTGGTACGAGTGATGGATCACAAAAGGGGTGCGGAATTAAGTGCATTACGTTTGTCCCCGATTTCTGCTCTCAGAAAAGTAGGTATCTATTGCAAAAAAATGGATAAACAGTTTATTTCACAAAATACAAGTTTTATATAAAAATAATTTTTCTTCCATCAGACTTCCACAACGTAGAGCGAACACTAGACCTATATGTTAGGGCCTTTTGAGAAAAGACTTCAGAGTAATTTATCTGTAGGTACGTACCAATTAACAATAACTTATAAACTCTATTATAATATTATTTTATGATAATAATAACTAATAACACCAATTCAAATTCAAAACTTTTATTCAGAGAATAGGTTTTGACAAACACGTTCTCTTGTCAGAATATTATACAGTTGTAATAAATGGTTTGTTGCAATACAGATACAAAGTGCCAAATTATTGATGTATCAAATTTATGTGCTAACGTGTTCAGTATTGCAATAGTGCTAAAATGATTGTTTAAAGCCACGTATGTACTTACGTAATTCCGAAAAAAAAAACGTTTTTTATTTACAAATAGATGGCTTACCTACTGCTCAACCACAAACTCGCATTTCAACATTGTGGATTTTCACATGCAACCCCCTTCTTCATATCCATGAATATAAGGAACTCATAGGTGATAAGGAGGATTTGTCCAGCAATAGGACAGTTGGACTAATAATAATAATTATAAAAAATAAGGCGTTAATTTTACTGTGTGTATAGAATAGAAATATAAATTTATTTGCCAGAAACATGTAGTACAAAAAAAAGGTGTTACATTAAAATATTTTCAATGTTCCGCCATAAAACATGACATGCAAATTAACAATTAATAAAATATAATAATAATAATATAATTAACATTTCCATTCACTTAATAAATAAATCATAAATCCAATAAAGTATCCATATTAAAATCATTCAGCTTGTAAAAACACCTCTCAAGCAACCAGAGTTTTAATTTAATTTTGAAATAGTTTAGTGGCAATTCTCTAATTTCTTTTGGAATTCTGTTAAATACCTTGATGGTCATAACATTACAGTTACGATGTTGAAAAGTGCTTCGACAAACAGGATGTAAACCTACTTTATAAATTGAGTTCTAATACCCAGGGGTAATTTTACTAATGGCTGGATTCTAAATATTTTAACGTTTTTCAATCGCACACGGAACTGTTATTCAATCAAGCTCGTAGTATTTAATATCGATGTAAATAAATAGTAACTCTTAGTGAATATTCACAGCCTTGCATCTGACTTTGGTAGGAGATGAGTCAACAATAAAACGAATTAAAATAAATATACTTAAATAAAACAATATATTTTATCAGTTTATAAGCTACAATCATTAAGGTACTACGACTTTACATAATAAGACTTTTCTAGTAATGTGACTTGGATATTAATACACAATACTACTCTATTATTGTTCTAAAAACAATTTTAAATTGCATAGTATTATAATAAATACTTACTAGTTTATTTAATAAACTTGTCAATAAATCATGATCATTATGCTTCTTCTATGTTTTTATTATACTTTTCGTTGGTTTCATTACAAGAAAACATCAACACGTGTTAGAAAGTTGATGCAAACTCTGTATGCGTTGTAAGCAAATTTCTAATCGTGTATACATGCACGCATTCATATCATTTTATCAGCGTTTCTCGTCGGTATAATTTGAAAAACAATTATTTGTATAAAACGTTAATGATTTTATAAGGATAACTCCTTTTCCTGTCATGCGATTTAAATGAAACCAAGCCTATATTCTGCTCCAAGCCGAGCTCTATTTCCCTGTGAAAACAGGATTAAAATTCGTTTAGCAACTTAGAAGATGTGCGCGTTCAAACAGACAGACAGACAGACAAATAATAATAAAAAAATTTTTGCTTTTATTACCTTTCTCTAACTGTTCCCGCTCCATTTTTGTCAAATATTTTTCAAAGTACAGACATATCGGTGTCTACTGTTTTATTATATCTATAGATAAGAAAAGATTGGGTCAAGTTGGTGCATATGAGGTTTTGGATGTTCGTAGTTTGGGTGGTCAATTTCGTCTTTCGTAAGTCTTTGTATGTCTGATGTTCTGTTGCGTCGAAGCTTCTAAATATTTAGATTTAACGGGATTTTGTCAATATGAAACTGTCAAAATCTTGAAGTAAGTAACTAAGTTATATTTGATCCTTTTTTACAGTTATCAATTTATTAATTTGAAAGAATTTTCATAAATTCTTCTTTCATGATAACTTTACAATTACCATTTCTCTGATCAATTGGAAAATGGTTGAGGAGGTTACAACCATCTGCTGACCTGCTATCTCTTCTACCAGTTTCACCTCGATCTGTAGAGACGTGAGAATTTTATGAGTTTGTTTCTAAGTAATTCTGCCCGAAGTATTTGTTAAGTATTGTATTTGTTAAGGTCTTTCCCCATTTGAAAGATTAATTATTTCTATAAGATTATAATCGTAATACCAAATCGATGCTCCAGTGTAATAGTTATATGGATAGAATATGCCTTATTTACAATACAGAACTTTACATGATACAATAGACAAAAACTTACAGACTAGTGTAGGTATATGCCACAAGGCGGCCTTATTGCTAAAAGCAACCTTTCAAGGCAACCTTAGGGTAACGAATTTTTGAAAATAATAAAAGGACTATGGTGGTAATAACTATTGTCTGCTACTTACCAACAGGTTCAAACTATTGAACGTAGTTATAGTTCGTCTAACAATTCTTTTGTTACCAAACCTTACACATGTTTAATTACTCATAACTGGTTGTCATTGTCTCAGTGTGCGTAGTCGGAGCGGCGCACGCGCATCGCGTGAGAATGTACTAATAATGGACAATAATAGGAAACTACGATCCTATCAACATGTCGCCATGATGTTCAACGAGGTCTGACATGTGTGGGTTAATATTATATTACTGTAGTTTATTTTTTGTTATTTTGTAAGAACAAAAAGTTAGGCATTAACTAGCTCAGCAAGTATTTGCCTTTGACTGTAAATAGATGATAGTCGTTAATTCAAGTCAGTGTCCATCAGGTACAGACCTAACTTGATAATTGATATCAACGATTAGCCAATGTCAGTATCGCAGCAAGCATATGAAAAGGAAATATTCTTATTCCTATATGTTTTGTTAAGTCGTTTTCCATGACTCTCATTCTGTATCCTTTCTAAACTACATCATAACGGACTTTAAAATAGTTTTACGGTCATATTTTTTTTCAATGAAGAGTGATAATTTTTACCGACGACATCTCGTCGTAAACGTTCGTTATATTACTGTACTTTAAACGAGATCGACAACATATTATATATCCGATATATCCTAGATATCTGAGGATGAGCCATGAAACACACATGACTCTCATGGCATAGTTCTTGACAGAGAGGTCGTAGTCACAGTCGTCAACTCTACTGTATACATTTGATTAGATGACTACATTGTGAGTAGCAAAATTCATCGGTACCCCTGAGTAATAGTGCATGTTCATTTCTGGAGGGCCACTACGAAACGTACCGTATGTTGTACGTACGTTCCGATACTTTGGCCGAAGTATCGGAAGAATTACAAGGTATTTCATGGTTATTTTAGTAATTCCTTAAATTCTATCCATGAAATACCTTTGCACTTAATGGTTATTTCAATAGTTCGTTGAATTAAAACCATGAAATACCTTGTAATTCATGGTTTAAATTCTTTCGATACTTCGGCCGAAGTATCGGATTTACGTTTCGTAGTAGCCCTCCTGGTTATGTTCCCAAAGAGTAGAAAATTTACAACGCCATCAGTGTCAAGCAATTGGTTTGACATGGTAGTAAAGTGTCAAACTATTTTTGTTGCTTACCTTACATGTAAACTTAATTGCACCAATTTTCCGAAGGCCCCACGAACATGCTACCTAACTATAAATATATAAAGCGTGTATACTCGTGCAGCTATGTGTTAGTGGGCGGCATCCGGGCGCACGCCATTCGATTCCCAGAAGAGGAAATCGTTACTGCCGGCAAATTGGCCCCTAACCACGGGTTTGAACCGCGACCATTCCCGGCACGCAGCTGCTTTGTTATTTACTCGCCAAAGCGGTACAAAATATTATATACTTCCTTGACAAAACGTAAGGTAGTACAGTCGACCAATTAAAGAGGTGAGCAGGATCCTAAATATGATTAAATTCAAAAGAATACAATCAATAAATAATTCCGATAAATTATCCGTCAAGATTACACAGGGTTTAAAGAAAAACTATTCAATCAATTGTTACTATTGTTAGTTACTTATTTCTGATTCTTTTTAATACAGATAGGTAATTTATACAATTCTGTTTGATACTAGAAAATATTTCTGAATTCTATTTTAACATTGTGACTACTGAATCACAAGGAATTGATTTATATTGTCATTATATTAAAAATCTCTACTCACACACTCCATATCAATAAAAATTTAGATGCATTGAATTAGGTATATTGTTATTTCGTAAGCTCCGAGATTCAGGAACGTCTCCTAAAAATAGGGCCATAAACAAATTCATAAGTAGGCTCTGTTCTCATTTTATGCGTTTTTAAGGGCTCCCCTTGAGGGCTGGTAAAGTGAAACGCGACGTTAAGCCAAGGGAAGGGGGAAGAATATTGGTTTCAAGAAAACAGATCTGTTTCTTTTTATCAAAGTTTATTCAAAGAATACCTAAGAAAAAGTACAGACACACGTTTTAGAGATACTGTAGCGTACCCGCGCACCTTCGTTTGCGTGTGCCGCTTTCCCGTAGGAATTTCGGAAAACATAATACATTATCAAAATTTCCTCTTGAATCACTCTTACTATTAAACAAACCACATCAGAATCCGTTGCGTAGTTTCAAAGATCTAAGCGTACATAGGGACCAGTGAGTATGTATCCAATAGAGACTTAATGTTTGTCATTTTCTTCAAAAATAATTGTCCTCAAATATCAGTCGTCAATTACTGCGCGCGCAAACAAAATAGTGAACGATTATATATACAAAATACCAACACATTTGGACAAACCCAATGGACTTGAAGGCGTCTCTATTCAAAAGG
The DNA here is from genome assembly GCA_905163395.2 of Endotricha flammealis. Classification (NCBI taxonomy): domain Eukaryota; kingdom Metazoa; phylum Arthropoda; class Insecta; order Lepidoptera; family Pyralidae; genus Endotricha; species Endotricha flammealis. Next base: position 5,076,063 of record LR990860.1, on the reverse strand, counting down.
GCTACGAACTCGGTGATAGGGACAGACAGACAGCGGTAGCGACTTCATTTTATACTATGTAAAGATATTGATTAGTAACTTAATTAAACAAAGATTTCATAAAAAATTGTATACAATTTTGCTAGGTAACCCTCTATAAATGCAATAAGTACCCATAATGCACATAAACACATTAAATAATTCTGGAATAAATTAAGATACAGTTCATTAACACACACAGACTCATATTTAAAATTATAAATATTACATTCTGTTTCACAGAAACAAAAATAGTCACAACACAATTCGTTGAAAAGGAAATTACATTTCATTGTATGCTCACACACGGGAGATATACGGAAAATTTTAATTCAAAACACAGACCGACCCATACGCATTAAAATAGGTTTAACCGCCAGCCGTTCCATTTTCGAAAATAAAATAAAACAAAAAAGCCGCGTTCCCGCCATTTCACCCGGGCGCGCCGCAAATTCCAGTGGAAAAAATCGTATTTCGAACGCGGTTTGAATTTTAATTGACATTCAGTCAGCGCAGAAAGCAGTCCGTCTCTGGATATCGCGAACGTTTTCGAGTTTACATCTCGTTCGGTTAGGGTTCGGATGGCTGCTCCCGAGCGTTCACCAGTTGCTGCCCATAAAACAAAATGCACATAATAGTATAACTTTAACCCTCTGTAGCTACGTGATAGTGATCTTAGACCATTACAATTTAAAATGTTTTTGTTATTTTTGTTTTCTGTATTGCATATAATAATTTTGTGAGTTCAATAACACTATCGTTCATGTATTTCATGTTGAAAATTATTCACATGTTCAAATAAAACTCTATGAAACCCTTAATTTTCATATTTTACTGTCAACGTCATTAGAACATAAACAACATTGTCGTATGTAACTGATACGAAACAACAAAATATTATCTTCGTGTCCATTAGTAGGCCACATAACGTTTCATTTTTAGTAAGCGGAGTCCATGACAATTTTACCAACTTTATTGTCTACTGGCGGCACGTGTTATACTCTTCATAACGCTTCTAAATTACAATAAACAATTTGCAGCCTTCATTATTCGCTGGTTCATCACGACGTTGTTTGGTCCAAATTATTCAACACAACTGCGTAATGTCAAACGCCCGCGAGTAATTGCAGAATAACCACGAAACAACGTCTCCCATTCGTTTAATTTGGCGCCTCTCGAATTCTCGATTAGGCTCTTCATTGTTAACGCTTTCAACAGCTTTGTTTCCTGCGTCTTAATTACTACAGTCAGCGAATATAGTCATTTCTTGGTGCATAATCTATGTTCATTACTCACTGTTTTTTCTCCTTTTACAGATATCATGTCAACGAGATTGGGACCGAGTGCAATAATTTATTTACAAAATCTTTCCGCGGTATAAATCCGATGTTCAGACAAAAATGTTGACACATGCGACGAGGCGGAAAAATAATTCGTCTCGTGAATGATTGCAAGTATAGAGGGCGCGCACATCGGCAGCGATGCAAGAGATATGCAACACCGCCGCCCTGCCGCTCGACACCAACCCGCTAGTGCGTAAGATAAAATGCGAGGAGTTTCCCACCATCAGAGGGAAGCAATCCGCAAGAGTTGGCATGGGGGTGCGCGATGAGATGGAAGAGGACTTTGCCGTGAAGACGAGAAACACGCCGCCAATGGGACCCGCGCCGGGACAAGAACACCCGAGGATGGAGCATGGTGGCAACGGCTTCTGGCTGGCAGCGGTGACCGCTGCTGGCGCACCACACCCGATGCTGGAAACGTGCACGGAAACTGGATTCATTAATAGCCAACCTTCCATGGCCGAATTTATGACTGCTCTTCCGCAGTTAGGAGCGGGAGAACTAAGTCCACAGCACACACCACCAGGATACGCTCCTGACCTTCCTTCACCTGGAGGTGGGCTCAATGTCCCTGAATACCCTTGGATGAAAGAGAAAAAAACGACCCGAAAGAGCAGCCAACAAGGTGAGTTTTACATTTTTTATGACTCTTAACCGTAATTTTGATTTTCAGTTATTTATCATTCGTGCAAACTATGTAATTTTATAGGTCAACGCATTATACACTTATTAGCCCATACCGTCACATAGCGGTCGCCAAATAGAAAATGGCTCGTCCATCAAAAACGACGACAAATTTCGTTTCGTAAGTGCGCCTAACTGCCTCATGAATAACTACTTCGGAATTATTATTGTGCCTTTCAACGGCAACAACAAATGGCCATTCAACCATTGTGTTCTGGTTCACGGTCCCAGAGTTTCTTTAATGAACATCAAATTACTCCGAAATATATTGAATTGTATGCCGCGACGACGTTTTGTGTCTGTAACTGTTGTTGGTGGGAGTGGTGTTGGTGAGCCGGCGAGCAGCCCAGTGTGGTGTGCGTGGCGTGGAGGCATTATTCGAACCACCGACCCGCCTCCAACATGCCGTGTAACGGAACGGAATACTCGACATGCACTATAACCACAAATTATAAGTGAGAACGTTTTAGAACATAATTTTTACATGCTGACAAGTAAAATATATGCGAATACAGATTCTTAGGTCATGAAATTATAACAGCATTTCCGTTCACATCGTATTTCATTTAATAAAAGTTCTCCAAAATAACTTTATTGTTTGTGTATTAGCAGTTGGGAAAAAAGATCTCGCACAATCAAACGATGTAATATGGGTGGGTAAAAGACGAAATGACCCCAAATTTGTCACTGGGACAAAACGTTGAGTGGAGCAGAACAAAGCGCGGGCTAGATGATCCATCATCATCCGTCGGACGCGCCTGTGGGAACATGACCTCACCTGGTGAGCCAATACATCATGCTCTAGATGCGCTACAAATTACGACATGATATCTTTTCTGATTCCTTGCTACACTCCTAGAGAAATTTATTACTCTGACGATCTAGTGTTTCTACTTGTCGTGTAAATTATTTATTGATAATTTCTTTTGTAGAGGTGTGTCACTATTGTGATGCAGGTAAGAATATGGTCCTACCACACTTCGAAATGTGGTAGGACCATATTCTTGCCATGTTTTAATAATATATACAGGACTATAGTAGCACACCGCTGAGTCTCCTGGACAACTGTGTTCAATTGATCACATATTGGCTAATAAGCAGTGAAATTTAAATTAACAACAAATAATGCAGATTATTTCCTAAATCATCTTTTTGTGTTACTACAATATTAAGAATGCTTGTTTTCTGCATATCATAGCCAATATTGTCATATTTGAATGCGGTTAATGTACGTTGTACAGAAGCGGCCCCCCGGTGGTCGCTGCGGGGGATCGCACCGACAGACGAGCTGAACGACGCGTTAACACGCTCTAATAGCCGGTGGCGCTTCTACAGGCTTTACCAAATTAAAGCTCAAATCATAACAACTTACATCTTCTAAAATATCTAATTCCTCATATAGTATTATGATTACGTTGATAATAATTGTGTAAATGGTACAAATGAGATTTTTATAATTTTTTTTTGTTATGTCATAAACCATTTTAACCGGTTATTATATGACTGACAACATTTTCTACATATTATGACTTTTTATATTAGTTAAATGTATTGACTCTACTTGTTTACTTTTTCTTGATACCAAGTATGATTGTGTAGAGAAGCAATTGACAAGAAACAAAGAGGCTAGAATCAGCTGTCTACCATACTGACCAATGAAGTGATTTAATCTAAACTGTATTACAATTTAGTCGCTCCTTAAATCAAACCATAATGCGACACATCACACACGCACATGTTATATTTTTGTTCAATACTCCAATACGTTCGATTTGACGCATCTTGCGAACTACTGAGATAGTGTACGTTAGCACGACTCCGTGTACCGCTACCGGGGTAATCCGTCACTGTCAAAGATATCGAGCGATGCACGCCCGGCACTCGCTGCACCGAGGCAGGATCAGCTCCACACCGCTCTAAACTTGGATATTGGATTTTCCAACTTTTGACTGATTCCCTTAAGTGACGGTTGCTATTTTGACATTTCCTATATAGATATCCGGTTTGCGTTTTCGGCTCGTTACGGAAATAAGCTAGAACTTTGTAGAACGAAAACATGTTTTACACACTCATGTAGCTAAACCTATACTTATACGTTTTTGAGCGATAATTTACATACAGTAGTTAATTTGTACATCGTAGTTTTCCGTAGATTTCATTCTGAAAATCAGTTATTAAAATTTCATTTATACGTTCTATGATGCCAACTTTAGCCAAATTATCATCTTTGTATACAGTAGGTCCATTATTTACGACCTTGGTTACAGGTACGATTTTCACGATGGAACAATCATCTGTATTAACCAAAAATACTAGTTTTAAGTGACATAGTTGAATATTTTATTATTAGTTCCTTGCGCCATAATTTTTCACAAATAATTATAGAAAACAGAGGCGTCGTGAATAGAATTTCATTCCACGGCTTACGGACTAACAGTGACACAAAAACTATCTCACAAAAGCCGCGATAGGTATTAGGGACATGAAACGAATTGTTCGGCCGACCACGCCTCCGGCGTATCTCCCGAGATCGAAATTAAAATGAACGCCCTGACACGATCGATCATTCGATTCGTCTTTAATACAATGCCCGTTTTATTTTTGCACCGTCTCAATTTGTTCAGACTTTGAGTGACGTGTGATGCGAATTTATAAATTTCTTTGTTGTCGATTACAATAATTATTGTCCGTAACAAAAGAACGCGAAATTACTTGGCGTTCCTTATCTTTTGCTAGGTTGACATTAATACAATTAATTTGTGATATTTGAAATTGAGCTCTATATCTCACAACAAGATCTTATTTTGCTTTAACATCTCAGAAAGTGGCTATGAAATGATATCGAGCGTTTCTTACTACATAAAATTAATAGATGTCTCCTGTGGCTTGGTTCGCGATAGTGTATAAATATCCTATTCAGTAACTATGTTATAAATAATCTATTTCTTACATTATAATATCAGTAGGTATAATGGTAGAAGCCTGTGATATGTTTGTAGCTACAAAAAATAAGTTCTGCTGGTGAATTGTCATATTGAAACCAGCGTGAAACAATGGGGATACGCTAAATAAAATAGAATCGCGTGCGTGCAAGGTACCTATTCTGTAACTAAACAACTGAAATATTAACTGTAATACGACCCCATTACGCGTAATGGTAATGGCATGGGAACTTTGTCATTTTGTGTCTTTATGCATTGTCTATGTATCATTTATTTACTGACAAGTTTTCTTATTGGAACACGCTGCCTTAAAATTATGCAAATACTATTATGTTCGACAGTACTTTTTGTTGTTGTACGTTGCTTGTCCTTTCTACCTATTAAAATATTCATGAGATCGCTGTGATCATCAGATGGCCTAATAAGTAGTACCTATATTTTTCTGACTGACGCATAAAATAATTGCTAAAATCAATCAATAAATTTTTATATTCACTAGCAGTAGCCTCCTGTCGATTCTGAAATAAACTCACAAAAACTATTACTATTTTATAGGCTCGTTAAAACGATAACAACGAGTAACACAACTGCACGAAATTTGCACTCGCAACAGGGAATCCAAAAAAACAATAAGACACTGCAAAATTGTTTACACTTTCGATTTCACAAATAAGTCATAAATCGTCTATGGTTAAAAAAAACACTCAGGTAGTCTTTTGTCTATGGACATGGAAGCGACCACATATAGCAATAAATCTTTTGGCGGGCTCCCTTTGATTTATGTGAAAAATGACCGTAAATTTGAGGTTGAGTCTGAATCCCTAAGGCGGTCCCTGGTCACCGATTATACCTCTCACCTATTACGTTCTTGACCTTGAAGTTTTGGAACTAAAATACCGACATTGGAAATCATTATAATATTTTTTGCAACTGCATATACAAAATCAATATTTAAAAAAATCTAAAGACCGATCCAAGATTTTTGTGCATTTTATATTGTTTTTTTAGATGCATTTAATAGAAAAGAAAATTGTCCAATTAAAATCAGTCGCCATAAAACTATGTATAAAATTGCTCTAGAAACTCAATCAATTTGGCAATAGAAAACCAATTACGGCCTTTTTGTCATTGATACCAATTCAATAAAGTAACAAATTGTAATAGTACATTTCATTACAAGTGCGGAAAGTCTGTCATTGCAAAGAGTTCCGACAAATGTCGACCCGAGCCGAGGCGCAGCCGAAGGTGAGGGTTGACAGTCGGAACAAGTTGCAATGACGGTTCCGCACGTGTACTGAACGACTATTTTTAATACAGTTGCGAAAAAATTAAGCAATTTAATTACTCATTATGTGCAACAAACAACTAAAATCGCAAAGAAAATTTTTGGAAAATGGCGCCAACCGTAAAAGAATATAAGCAGAGATTTTTTTTTGTTTTCTTCACCCATTCTGGGTAGGCAAAGGCCGTCTATGCCCATACAGCCAAGTCTTCAGTAGTTTTTTTTTTATTGATATGAAATGAAAATGAAATTTAATGAGATGAAATGAAATGAAACCTAACCTAACTCATTGAATCAAATCATTAAATCTGATATTGAAACAAATTAGTAGCTTCTTTTTATAAATATTTGCATGAGTCATAAAATCTTCTATGATTTTTTTTTAATAAAAACTTCGTGGTTGAGTTTTTCTTTTTAATCGACATTAATTTTGACAGTTGGGAAAGAGAACGCACGAGTGCGGAAAAGGTAAAGAAAAAGCACGCGTGTGTAATAGCCCACTTTCCGAACGCTAAACGTCCCTGCAATACGTCACTTTTTGAGCAACTGTATTAAAAAATAAAATTTTATATCCAAAGGTCCATATTTTAAATTAGAATGTAACTCAGTCTATTACTTTTTCATGCTGAAATACGCTGAAACCAATTTATTTGTTTTGTATGAAGACAATTTAAGACCTACACTTAGATTAATAACTTACTAGATAGAGTGGGGTCATACAAGCGCTCTGTCAAAAGTGAATCGCTAAACGCTCGGTGACATGCACTTGACACTTGCGGAATGTTGCCAATAGAGGTGTAGTTTCCAAAAAGCGGGGAAATAAATAGATTTTGTTTAAATTTCTCAACTTTCAAGGACACTCTTTCACAAGGACTTCCATTAGAGAACGTGTCACATACCTACGTAAATATCAGTAGCAGCAGCAACTGTTTTAATCAGTCGAAGCAATAAAAATAGTTAAAATGGGAAACATTTTCACAATCGGGCTACACCGAGCATTAAAATAATACGCTAAAATCGTATTATTTCTTTTTCATAATTAACTACAAATTACTATGAAATATTTAAAACTTTCCTGTGAAAAGTGATATCATTACATTTCTTTACTTTTCAGACGTGTTGTGACACGATTTAATAGCACAAACCGCCCAAACGATTTTTTTTCCGGGAGACACGTTTGGCGCGCTTTGACATCGACAACTACGAAGCGGTTCGACAAAGTTCGGCGTTTGGTCCCAGTCTGGCACCAGTTGAGGTGTATCAAAACGGATACAGGGACACTCTCCCCCTTTATGTTATTACTTTGAGGACCTATATAACGTAATAATATAATTAATAATACAATATTTATATCCCGGAAATCACCAGGAACAAGAACAATCAGAATAAGTAAAACAGAAGACGGTCACTAGTTTCCCATAAATTACAATAATATGAAAACATTTAATAGAACCCCGTCAAAATTCGGTAGCAGTCTGTGGGCTAAATAATTTTGTGGTATTCATCGGCTGTCAATACAGGCGCGTTATGATTTACGCGCAGGTCCAATGCCCGAGGTAACACTTTCACCTCCGTTGCCGCTATATCATCCCTGAATAGGGTTGTCGACATGGAAAATTTGCAGAAAAGATATTTTGTGAGTCTTTACGTTTGTAATCCGATTGGTTCATGCCTAGTATGGTTCAAAAGTTTGCTACTAGAATCACTTTTGGCTGTATAAATGTTATAAGATTAGATAAGATAAGAATAATAAAAAAATAGTAAAAAAAATACATTTTTTTTATCATTACAAAGAGAAATACAAACAGTGTAAGCTTACAACTAAGGTAAAAGCTTTATCTTTAAGAGAGACTGTGCAAAAGATGCAGACATCTACCATTGTTATTAGAATGGTTAAAGAAGTGTGTGGTGTTATGAAAAATTATGAAAGTAGTATTATCGTTATGTGGCTAAATTAAACAAACGTCTCCTAAATTTTAAACCGCAATATTGTTTAAATTTACTCACTAAGTCAGTCAAGTATGTGTGTATTTTTAATAATTTCACACATTAACGACTTTTAACTTTTTTTTTTAAAGTAGACTGCATCTCAAATCCGGCCCTCACAATGAAAATGTTTAAAAAAATAATGTTAAAAATCAAAAAGCGTTTACATGAAGCAACCCTACGCACGAGACATACATAAATCAATGCCGAATGACAACTGCCCTTCTGCGGGCCTTTATGGCCGAGTCGAAGTTATACACCGTTCGAAGGTTAACCCGATATATTCGTAGTAAATTGTCCATATTAGCATCGATTCTATTCGATTACTATGATTATCGTAATATGAGCTGACTGTTTATATAAAGTACTTCGGTTTATCTAAATGTTACTATGATTAACTTTGAAAATACAAATCTATGAATAGAGTCTATTATATACTTTTTATGGGTTAATATTAGCAGTTACTTCACAGTGAATTTTTATTGTTTTATTGTCAATAAATCGTAATTAGATGATCTAAAATGATTTTTTTACTGAAGGCATTTTATGTATCTCCATTTCGAGTTCGAGGTTGAATACAAATAAATAGACTGAGAACTGACCACGAATGCATTCAAACAAAATGTATAGTAATAGTTAAAACTCATAAACGAATTAAACTATATCGTGATAATATTGTTCCATTTTATATTTTAATGAATAGATACTAATTTTAAGCCCGAATCTCAACCATAGACAACAAACAGAAGCCGCACAAACAAACAAAGCGTAATCCGCCGTCTAAGCCAAAAAAGAACAGTTCAATCAATAAATCACTTTCACTAAGGGCGACCGCGCGCTGGGCGCCATTCCTTTGTCAGTCTATTGTACACTAAGATTTTTACAGCAATTAGAGACACTTACCTGCCACGGTGTGCAGTAATCCTATTAAGTGTGCGAGTGAGACGAAAAGCGGCGTGGGAGGTAAGAGGCAGGGAGCTTTTGTTGGTCAGCTTTGAGCTTTGATCTTGTAATACCCCTGAATGGATCTATAGACAGGTGATGAACAAGGAGTTTTTAAACCGGTGTACTGGATTAATGTACCGATTGCATAATTTTAATCTAAGATTATGTCAACTTATATGAGTTTTACAGTTGGCAGAAATTTTAAGTGTCGACAATTTATTTTTGTAAAAATACATACGTCGTGTCTCCTTTTTCGCTCTGCAAACTTGGCTGACTCACAGTCGTGTGCATCGCCTCGCCGCCTGTCTGAGAATCTAATGACTGAAATTTTAAGTTTAAAGTCGTCGCCACGGCAAGAAGTATAGTTAACTATGAAAATTCGATCTTATAATACTGTAATGATTGTCAAAATTTCTTTATTCGCTGGCACTTAGAGACGTCTTTTACTATGTTTTATTTTCAACTAGCTGCTGCCCACGGTGGTTTTCCGCGTTTAATTTTATGCACAGCAGCGCCATCTATATTAGACTTTTGTTGAAATCCTAAGGGAATCGCGTACTTTTCGGGTTAACTTCGTACGTTCCAAATATTATAAAGATTGGCCCAGCTATTTGAGAGTGAAAAAGTAACAAACATACTCACACTTTCTTTCGCCATTATAATATTAGTGGGATCTACCAGTAGTTCGGAATGACCATTTCGCGAGAAGAAATGCCGAAAGATACTGTTAATATAGTTCTTTTTTCCATCGCCTAGTATTGTATTTCTTTCATAATGAAATAAGAAATATATTATCATAATTAATTATGTATATTATTAGTGCAACCATAGAAATGACTGCGTATTCACTGAACCAAATCAAACATAAACAATTTGCTTATTTAACGATAGATTGTTTGCATTCCGCACCCCTCTATGAGTCTCAAGTGAGATGTTTGGCGGCTGTAAACTGATTTATCATATCAGGAGTTCGCTAAACAAGCATCATCTTACACGCATAAACCCTCGGTATCGCCACAAGCACCCTTCGCCCTCGACAAAGCATTTACAACAATATGCACTAAAACTTTGAGCACATATTTGGGTAACTCAGTTATATCATCTTTTCTCGTAACTTGGAACCATAATACCATATGTACTCATAGTATTATCCCATAACTTTAAGCCATATGACAATGTTGTAGAGGTTATTTCTCTATGGTAACAATGGATTGTAAAGCTTAGAACTGTTTTCGTGATGACACAGAGAAGCTTGTCTGAGACGAGGGTGAGACCCGATGTATCGCGTTGTCCGGTTTCCGGACACGAGTTCGCCTGCTCGCCGGTAATTAACTAAGTTTCTGTGCACTCCATGCTACGTAATATTGATAAAACTAAAACTACGTATAACTGAACTAGGTATACATTCTCTTACACGTATTCAGTATGTTGAAATTGTATTACCTATATATTTTTTTGAATTCGTATATAATATACATTTAGATTAGTATTTGAATATTGAATGTTACAATGTCGTAATGCTGTAACATTTACGCACAGTAATAACGTTTACATCACACAGACATAGATATGTGCAAACGCAAGAATATAAATCAAAGGAGGTCTGAAGCTAAACCACGAAATCTGTTTAATCATCGGGCAGGTTATTAATAACGCCTTTGAATTAAACAATAAATTTTGCGAGCTAATCGTGCGACGCGGCCACAGCGCCGCAGCGCTGAGTCAACATTTATAGAGACAAATTGTTGCACCACTACACGGCCTCTACGATGTATTAATCTTGAGACGTAGAGCTACGCCACGCGGAGTCCTGCTCGTAGCAGGGGCGCCCGCCCTTGAGCGCGTTATACACAAAACTATAAACTGACGAACTAATTTATTCATTCAAGTGTCGTATTATATTTTTAAAACGTTCTATTTTCATCGATAACTACACTACGGTATGGTATTGGTAACTACTACTATTGATCGTCAATTGTTTTTCGATTTTCAATTGAATCTGAATATTTCAATGCGTCATTACCTTTAAAAATACGTTTCAGTTACTGATTGTACGTAACATGATATATTTTTGAAATGAATTAATAAAAATAAAAAAATATTGTTCTAAGAGATTAATTTAAAGCGCGTACGAAACAGCTTTATTTTATTTATGCTAATGCTAATAGGGCGGCGACTTGTTTAGCCACGAATGTCATTTATATGATGCGCATCGTTATTATAATGGAGTTCGTGTTTAATTCTTTATTCTATCAATTTGTATGATAACACTGTGTGCAAACAGCGTTTATAGTACTCGTAAATTAAGTCTTAACGTTCTGTATATTATGAACATACTTATTTGTGGCTCGCAATAAGTATATTTAAATTAAATGTTAGCATTGAAGCAATAAAATAATGTTCGTTTTTACTATTCACATAATATTATAATATTGTAAGCTGAGCACTGTTGCTTCGTGTACATCCAACTAGTGTTTATATTACATACGAGAATGTTGATTTTTTTTTTATATAAAAAAAAAATTTGAATATGTACATTCTTTGATCATGCAGTAATATAGTTAATAAGCAACTTTTTTATTTATTTATGTGTGTAACTGATAAAAACGACGAAACAGATAAAACAATAACAGTTCGTTTTCGTGAAAAATCGAATGTAGACACTAACAGTCCAGACAAACGATTCTTGACCTTATCATGTCCGGGAGTGATAGGAGCGTTTTCTCCCCATTACCCTCGCATGATATATGGTCTTGGCGACCGGCGACTGCGACACAACTATTAGTGCATCCGTCATTAGTCACCGTCAGCGCAATGTTTAGCCGCCGCGGGCCGACAGCCGTCTGCATAAACAACTACATCGTCTAAGGGGGCTTTGCTACATCTTATATTTTGTCAATTGAGTATCAGAATCGCTAACAAGATTTGCAAAAATAAATTGATAAATATATTTTTAAAAAAATTTCACTCTCTAGTACTGTATTCCACTTTTTCATGTATAGTTAACAATGCATTCTGCAGTTTTCATGAAAAAATGTTTCGTCTGACTGCGGGTGACATCGTCTCTTTGAGCTCATTGTTTTTAGATATAATGTAATATGTATTTAAAATATTTTGTGATAATGCAGACTCTATAATGCTTAACATTTAATAAATACTATTTGAATTGCCAATTAAAATAATAATTAACAACACAACTCGTGTAAATAAGTACGACAATGATCAAACTCCCAAAATTATTTATAGCCGGCACACGATCATTAACAATGGCAATAATGTGACGCGTTGTCCGCAACTCGCGCACTCGTCCGGGGGTTCGGCTCGTCACGAGGGCGTTAATTTGCTAAGACCCCAACGTGCTAATGAAAGCTGCGACTTACCGCCGACGCCTCCGATCCCCGGCCCGATAAACGCTCCGCAAGACGCCAGGAAATTGGCGTTTTCAAAACCGCCACTTGTTCGCCAACTAACGATGACATCGACGCCAAACATAAAAAGGAGACGTTTAATTAAACACGCATGCTATTTAAATATAACGGCCCTCGACGACCCCGCCGTAATATTGAGAGTGGGCCATCGATTGGCGCGGGGAATCACTCCGCCTTGGAACTAATTTGATTTTAGCATATTAAGGGGGGTGTAACATCTAGATATAAGGAGCGCGTCTTGCCACCCCGCGGCGGGTAGGTAATAACGCAAATGATGTAAGGTGTGCCCTTAATATCCATCACACGCGTCCCCGTATTTGCTTATCTATGGAAACACGGAAGTGTAAAAATCGTCGGGAAAAAATACAGGGGTTTCAAATGTTATGTTCTACGTACACAACACTTAAGATTATTAGTTTTACAAACACGTTTCTTAACTATAATTTAGCTGTCCATTGGTCTATGATTGTTCCCATAAGGTGTCAAGGTAGCAATGGTTTAGAAAATTTCATGTGTTAGTGTAACTAACATCTACAGTGTAACTAACATCTACATATATATTTTTTGAATCAGATTGAGTTAACTAGATTTTTAAATACGTAATTATTTGATTTTAAAATTAATTTAAAACGTAATAATACAATCCTGAAATACATAATGTGTATATAACTTTGAATATATCCCACGAAGCGTATCGAAATTTTTATCTGATTCAGCTACGCAACAAAAGCCCGATTACCCGGTGCCAACAAACTCATTTAACTTTACGAATCGGATGCTCAAAAATTCCTCTTTAAATATTACCCCAGTTCGATTTTATTGTCTTGGCTGTCCTCCTTTTACGATACATTTATTTTATTTATCAAAATCCGCGGGATTAGAGGCTCGTTATCGGTATCGAGTGGCAACGGGCAAGGTTGTAGCACAATGGTTGCAAAGGTGAGCATCGGGAAAGCGAGGTACGGAAATAAATGTAGGCTCCGGAGGGTAGATAAGTGAGCGTGCAAATGTGCCGGCCGCGTCGACGAGCTCTCAATCGGATGGCGGCTACATAAATAAGAGTGGATGAAGGTGCCTCGCTTATCTCAAGGTTTGTCGCCTCACTTTCTTACTTTTGTAGTGGAAACCTCGGGGGTAACTTTATTTGCCTATTCAAACTGTGATGTTTACTTTTATACGACTGTATGTCTTTTTGTGGAGCCATATATCAGGCGTATGTGGGTTATATTTATGTTTAAATACTTGTGTAAAAGCAGTTTAATTATATTATTTGAGAAATGACGTCATATAAACTTTTTTTTTATGCCACAAAGTTGGCAAACAAGCATATGGCCCGCCTGATGGTAAGCATCACCGTAGCCTATAGACGCTTGCAATACCGGGGGGTATCACTCACGCATTGCTAACCCTCCCAACCCCCCAAATGGAGCTCTAAAGACCTTACTTACTGTAGGAACACAATCATGGCCGAGACCAATGCTATTTGGCTACGATCTTCTGTAAGGCGGAGGTCCTTCCCCAGACGGTTATAAATGGTAGAGTCGTAATAAACAAGTAACAAACAATAAAATCTCAATAATTACAGCATAAAACTCACTGTATCATTAACTTATTTCTACACTAACCTTATAAACACTGCAGTAATTGAATTCCCAACTTTATACGTAAGTTAAGTAATTCATTTAAAACGCTGGTTTTCTCCTGTGGGTTGTTTATTGAACCGCGAAGCATTTGTAATCGTTTAATACCCTCAATTCTTTATCAGCGCAGTGGGGGAGTATCTGTGTATTTGGCCGGATTCGCCCCCGACCGACATAATGCATAACTTGACGAAAGATATCTGATTATCTCCAACCAACAATATTTACAAAAACAATAAAAAATATATCGAATTATTATCAGCAATGTTGTAAAATGTATCAGATCTTCTTCAGTTTATATTTATTTGCGGAACGATGCTTCGCGAAAGTGAAATGAAATGAAAACGGCACCAACTAAGGCAGGCTCAATAATGACATCATTTGCTTATCAGCTGACCATTACTGAAAATCGAAAGCTACATTAACTGCGCTGTACGCACAGTCCGAGCCGATCGGAACTGTCCCGAACCCAATAAAACCTTATCGAGACGTCGCCATTGAGCAGTGCCATCGATTGCGATATGTACTTTTAAAGAAGACATAAATTCTCTCCATTGAAAAAAATAAAAACATTTAACTTCTTATCGTGTTCGATTTTAAAATAACAGTGCGCCATTGGTAGCTGAGGACAAGGTTTTTGTCCTCGGTCCCCCTTTTTCCAGGGGAGGAATTTCTTTTCGGCAATTTAGAGGCGAGCAGATAATAAAAGGGCTCTAACTGCTTCGATCGCACCCTAATGAAAAGTTGAAAACTCCTCATTTCTGTATCAATAACTTTTCTATTTCATGAGCGCATAACAGCCGGGCTCCCACTACCCGTTGCGAGGTATGTACATAATTGTAACACCCAACGCTCCCTTGAAATGCTCAGAAAAGATATTACGAAATTATCTATAATAATATTTTATTTTTATGGTTTACAAAGTAGAATATAGTTTATTAGAATATAAGGAATAACACAGTTGGGCAAATTAAATAAGACTTTAATAGTAAGGCTTATACATAAATAATAAAAACAAAATGTTTATAACATGTTTTATGAATATTTAGAAAGAAAAAACGTTGCTAAATATTTTTTTTAATTTAAAAGTCATATCAAATGTTTTTTTTTAAATGTAAAATTAACTATAATTATATTTTGTATTAATACTTCCGATTCAGCATCCAGTGTTTGATCTGAGAGATGATCCCGGTTAGCACTTGACCCACTTCTGATGCATGGGAGCAAATCGAAAATCGATGTGGCAACGACCTCGGGTGCCCGCCAACTCACGCGCTACCCTCGTACGGCCTGCCTGCCTCGCCTTGCATGCACTTATGAGAATTTTTAAGTTATTTTAAATATTTATATGATAAAATAGTATTAATAGAATCGGACATAAGCATATTTACAAAACCTTGGACTGATGTATAAGATTTTTTCGTTTCGTTGAAATTTCATAATTTTGTTATGACGTACAGTCGTACACTATTTAATTTAATTCAGTAATTATACTAATTACCTACAAATTATTATTATTAACTGTTTACAATAACACATTGTGACTTTCAGCAGTGCTTGTCATTTGATTTCAAATACTTTTATTCAAGGTTTGTTATTTTATTTTCAAATGGTAGTATGTAACGTAGTTTATTTTCTTTATATATACAAGTTGTAAATGACAAGAAAAAGTGAATGTGAAGGTCTTATTTCTAAAATAAACGTTTTCATTTCATTTCAAATGTATTTTTTTCAAAAAGTTAATTCTATTTTTTCTTACAGAATTTAAAAATGGTTTAAAATTGGCCAGCAGCGGGCTGTTAAAAAATGCTCTGAGTAGCACGATGTAAATAATGATAAGATCAGAATCCGAAATAATCACTCAATTTCCTCACGTGAGTACCTACATAAAATACATAGGTACATGGGAACCACAGACAAAAATCTAAAGAGATAAAGCAAGTCAAAAATGTGACCCAAGTATATATTTTTTTGTGCTTAGAATATTATTTTTTATAGGAATATATTAAATTACAGCTTAATACAACACAATTAAAATTTTGTTTTTGATTATCAAGGCCAGGTCTAGTTGGTGGATAATCTAAATGAACACCGTAGAAAAGTATGGTTCTTTGTTTATTTTCTACTGCATGCATTTGCTACTTTTAAGATACTATGCAATTCATTTTGCAATATAAATTAGAACTAATCTAAAACTGCACTAGATAGAAATAAAATTACAGCAATCTTATGTACATAGTAACTTTTACTGTTTACTATACTTGTTTGTGTATTGCAAATAAAGCTTATGCTATCTATCTTATGATTAAGCTGGAAGAAACTGTCGTAGCGCGATATCGTATACCCGGTATACCGCTATGACAGTGCTATCTAATTGTTGTACACCAGAACTATTAAAAACTTAAACATTGCATGCATTTGAGTTATCTATATAGTTTAATGTCTGTGACTGTAACTCTACCTATCTGAGCTCGTATATAATTTGGTGAGCGTACGAAGGCACGAAGCGTTTTTTCATCGGTCGCCGGTTATTCCCCTCGGCCACGTGGTGGTCACTAATTGCTCAGCTGGGACGCCAATCTACCAAATGTGAGTTTTCTACTTAAACAAAAGTTAGGTATGTTACGCAACGTAATAAGTTTAAATAAAATATTCCATAGGCGTCACAGTTTCTATCGGACGAAAATTACAATTGTTGATCTTTCCTTGAATCGCTTTGAGATGTTCAATTTTTATTAGCATCACTTAGAAAATTAGTAATATCCGTTACGATTCTTCCCAAAAAGTTCAGCAGTGTATGAGATACAGGTAAATGATATTCATTACAGCCTGTTAGAGTTAGAGTCTAGGTACCGGCATCCTAATGTTTTAATATACATTCTTCTTTGCTGTTTCTATTCGTGAGGAACGGCTTCCTGCGTGTTGGTTTTTCTTTATTATTCTCATTAATTTATGTGAAAAAGTATCATCATATAAATAACGTTTCCAAGTACCGCCCCTTTATTTCTACTTAGTTATTGTTACAAGTTTGGCGTACGCTGTCTCACGACAAATCTGTCGTTGCCGGCACACGTTAATCTTGGCAACACGCATAACTTTCGTACAGACATTGTGCGAGAGAATTAACGCGTACCCCGCCATATTGAGATTGTTTAAACTTTGGAATTATGTACAGGCAACCGCCACGCCACATGTCCTCCCGGCGCCCGGGGACTCTGCGCATTCGAATTCCTGTATGGAGTAGAAATACGGCTTTATAGGAATCATACTTTCTCCACGGAGCCGCGCGGGGTTGGCGGTACTAATGACCGCGCGGGGAGAGGGATCTACCTACCTATACCTACATGCCACGACAACCACACTTTATATTGCGTTTAGCAGGCTGCCTACCCACACTCTTACACACACAACCACTCCAAGGTTTGTGTTTTTTAGTTATTATTCCGACGTGCACTATTTTCTTTTTGACGAACCGAGTTACAAAACTTGCGGTTACTTTGTTCGGTTTACGTGTTTTACAAACAAGTTACAGCGTAGAGTTTTATGGGAGAGATACGTCTCGCGAGATAAAATGCACGGCTTGAGCTCAATGGTTGCACTTTTATGAATATTTTCATCAAAGGTTTTCTTCGCTCTAGGATTCCAATAATTTAAGTATTTTAGTAAGTAAATAAAATTCACATCACACTTCACGCGAACATACTTATACTGTTTATTCAATTAGATATGCAACCATAAGATATTTAGCATTGGAAGCGGCTTCAATCGCGATTATGTTGGTTTGTTATGTTTGTTAAGTTTAATTAATATCCCAAAGAATCGCTGTAGTTTCTAAAATAAACATTTATATTGTTAGTAAAATTAGTTAAGCTGCTTAAACAATATGAAGTTATAACTGGGTACCAATTAAAAAAAACCTGTCATGGTTTTCAGCAAGTCACGGTTCGGTATGCATATGCTACGCCAAAAGTCACAGTGAATCGCTGACTCATTGACCCTATGTCAAATCTCAATGGACACCAGTCCTGGTGTTTAGCATATGTGTCGGATTTTCATCCCCTTTTACGGAAAAAAACATTCATCTCTACTATATTTAAATTATTACGTAGATTCGAGATATCTAATAATGTATAACACCATAGCCATAACACTATTAGACGATATCAAAACCTTTGCTGGAGACTGGTCTGTAACAGCTATGGACAGGGACGTGTGGAGGGAACAAGGGGAGACTTTTGTCCAGCAGAGTGGGACTGCATGGCTATTTTTTTTAAAAAAATAATTGGTAATAATTATTCTAGTTCTAGACTGTGCAGAGCTCACACCCTGCACCCTTCGAGATATGAAACACGGAAAAATAAAAAATAAAACAATATTTCATGAACAGTCATCCAATGAAAGAGGCAAGCAGGACCATAAATATTAATTCAGATTAACTCGAATTTTTATTTATCAACAGTATTTATATTGTACTATATAATTACAAAGTTTCATAACGATCCTAACAATATTAGCATAAAAATCTTTGCTCTTAGCTCTTTACCCTGGTCACCTCTTTCATTACTTGAGTATACCGTGTCTAAACCTCGTCCAGCACGTGGTTTATACAAAATGCCTCGGACGGGACACGGTTCTAGCACATCACGGGTCAAAAATCATTCATATGTGCGAATAAAACCTAAATAAATAATTTATAAAAACTTCCCTATGCAAATTAAAACACAAGAGTGAGATGTAGATAGCTATCTAGACAACACAGAATGTTGATTTGCCTTTGCATACATAATTTTGATGTCTTCATTCATAATTATTAAAATCACAACGTGTGATTTTTCATATTTCACAAACTGTACAAATAATTTACTGTTTCTTGTATTATGTTCCTTATAAACATTTTATGGTTATTAGTTAACATATTAAAAAAAGTTTACTGTGTCAATTACGATACTCATCTACTTAACCTATTCTTTTACATCTATTTTTCTTTGTTTTATTCTTCTTCTTAACTTAAACAGAACCTGATTCAATGGACGCTCTAATCTTCAGGATATTTAAGTATATTTTATTTCATACCAATCTCTATTTTTAAGCATTTTTATTCCAAATAATAAACGAATCATTATGTATCAGTATTGTATTTTAGAAGTTATAATTGCGATTTGCAGAAGAAAAATCAGATAATATGTTAACTTAGGACAGGAGTAGGAAAAACTTGAAAACTAAATAAGTTACGAGGAAATGCAGGCAACGTTCTTGCGTCGCGTCGTTAGGTACCGCGTGATGTCGACATTTCCGATCCATGGATTTTTTTCTCGTTCTATTTCTGTGCTTTTCTATTCTTTCCTTATTTCATGCCTTTTACTTTTCGAGTGTTTTAGTAAACATGTATTTTCACAATAAACTATCAGATAAAACTCATTTTGAAGTAAAAGAGCTTTTGTGGATTTTGCTCAAACGTGGAAGTTTAATCCTTTCACAGAATATCGGCATGAAGCAGCCAATACCTTTCGTACGATGAGTGAGAGATCCGGAAGCCTAATTCCTTACCTTCCCCTTTTCTCTCTATTAGCTTTCTTGTAGCAGGAAACGCATTGGTATCTGGTGCTACTGATGTACAGTCAGATGCACGTCGATCGAGCTTTACACTTTCAGTACAATTTTGGCTCTTATGTCATAGAACTTAATAATGGTACAAAGCCCAATATGTAGAGGTCAACCTGCTCTTAACCGTACAAGGAATAACATCAACATGTACGGCGAGCGGACATCGACTTATTTGATGCCTCGACTAATTAATAAACTACCTCACGATTTACGAGATCAAATTAAACCTACCAACATTAAAGTTAAACTGAAGAAATTTTATTTGGACTCCCTAATAACATAAGCACAAACCTGCGTGGTTTCTATATGTTATAATAAGTAAAAAAAAATATGTACCTATATATTTTTTTTAATGGTAAATAAATGAAAAAAAAAAAAAAAAAAATATTACAAATTAATAGATTAAACCTAGTAAACAAATATAACCATGTTATATCTATAAACAATATAAAATCTTCTTTGTCCATCCCTAGTCCCTTTATTTGGGGTCGGGTCTCCTCACTCTACGGCGCCAGGCGAGTCTGTCCTGGGTTGTCGGTTCTGGCAATTGGGCTTTTCTAAGGTCTCTTTCTAAATTTGACCACCAACTTGACGGCGGGCGGCCTCTACCTCTCCGTTGGTCTGGCATGGTTAGCGCGATTTATATATATAAATATACATATATAAACAATATAAAATATATATATATAAACAATATAAAATATTAGCAAAATATTTTTAAGTTAATATCACGTTTCTACATGTTACGTTACTCTCTATACGTTGACCAGAACGAAATTTTCTTAAATTATTTAGAGAAAGTCTTTAAGATAAGCTGTGATGGTCGGTTTTGTTGTAAATGTGTGACAGCTATGAAATATCCGTTCGCACGCTGCACTGTGATTACCGACGATGGTCACGACCTATACTTACCGACCGCTTCTTGATTGCTGCTCTACGTGCTTTACACAGCATATACTGGGCTAAAAGAAACAGTACTATGTATAACATACAAGTCTTTCATCAGTTCACATTTATTTTTATTTTTTATGGGCGTAGAAAAGGCGGACGCTGTACGTACATACATATTATTTTAATTTTCGGATGGTTTTGAATGTTTTCGAAAACAAGTTTTCAATAAAACAAACACTTAGAAAAAAAATAAGATAATCAACAGAATATAACATAGTATGTCGGTACCTTGTCTAGATATCTATAGATATGCTAAAGAAAAACGGAATATTTGTATTGTACGGAAATTTTTTACTCACCATCTTTGTGTTACGCAATCACAAAACAACATTTCGATTTCGCATATATAAAATGCGACTTTCAAATATTCAACATACGATATCCAAATTGTTATTGGAATAACGCATCATCCATCAGACGCTGCGCCCGTCAGTAGGGTGAGCCGAGCGAAACAGATAGATAGCTTGGTACGTATGGGGAAACGAGACGGATATTGAATTTTGAGAATTTGCATAATCTGCTCGGGTACTTTATCAAAGAACCACGTGGCAGTGACTAGTGCACTCGTGGATTACGCAAGCCGGGATTAAAACGGCACTCCTCGCGAAGTCGTTTAAGTCACGCGTCTGCACCCATACTGCAAAATCTCCGATGTATTTGGGGACAAAAAAGGTTCGCGAAATTTGATCGGAGATACGGACGAACGTGTGGGTTATGACAAGATTGTTGGCAGGCAAAAGTTTGTACATAATTATATTCGGTAGCTACGAAAGAAATATTGCTTGTTAATCCTACATATAAAGATACCAAAAGGGTTACTGAATTCAAATAAAATACAATAACACTGACTTTGACGAAGGTAAATGATACGTTCG
Organism: Endotricha flammealis; assembly: GCA_905163395.2. Classification (NCBI taxonomy): domain Eukaryota; kingdom Metazoa; phylum Arthropoda; class Insecta; order Lepidoptera; family Pyralidae; genus Endotricha; species Endotricha flammealis. The sequence continues at coordinate 5,054,365 of LR990860.1, read as the reverse complement.
AACGGCAATCCAATACGTAGCAAACTACAAAAGGAAATAAGCCCAGTGACCGAAATCAAAGTAAAAACACAATCGGAGATTCAACTTTTATTATGAAATGATAAATATCGCACCGCCATCTAGGCTCGTCCAAAAAACGCTTAACTTGTCCCGCTACAAAAGGAAAAAGCCAGCTTCTTCCGTTCGGCCGGAGCCAAAGAAAAAATCTTTGCGAGGGATCCGAGCCTTCCATTTATCATATTCCATATTCATTTATTCGTCAAGTTCTGGATTCATTTATTCGTCATGTCTTGATTTCGTCTCATTTATTATTAAAAATGAACTGTCCAGAACAGAACGCGAACACGACATCGGCCCGGGGCCACTGTTTCAATCTGGGAATCATTTCATGCTGAATTAGGTCAATGCAGCAATTTTTGCGGCGTTGCGTCGCACTCTCAAAATTAGCTTTTTTATGCCACAAAGGTGGCAAACAAGCATACGGTCCGCCTGACGGTAAGCATCACCGTAGCCTATAGACGCTTGCAATACCGGGGGTATCACTCACGCGTTGCCAACCCTCCAAACCTCCCCAAGTGGAGCTCTGGAGACCTAACTGACTAAATGATCAAGAAAGAAGTACTAGAAAATACACTTTTAGCAAGATTACTTGGCTCAACCAAACAAACAATGTCCTATTCATTATTTATTAAATTATATATTTTATTTATCGTATTTTAGAATTAAGTGAAGATCAGAATTTAAACAACGTTCTTCGTTTTTTTAGGGTTCCGTAGTAAACTACAAGGAACCCTTATAGTTTCGCCATGTCCGTCTGTCTGTCTGTCTGTCTGCGGTCTAGCACCTAGAAGCTTTTAATGCTAGGAAGTTGTAATTTGGAATATATAGATACACATATTAACAATGCTAACAAAGTGCTGGAACAAAATTGTGAAATTTTGTGGGGTATCGTTAGATAGGTCGCTTCAAAACATTGAGGGTGTGGAAAAATATTCGATACAACGATCCGTTTCGGAATTATTTACATTTATTGTGTCAATGAATATAACAATTAAGTAGGCTCTACTAGTTACCGAGTAATAGCCGACGAACTTATAAAATAAAATTTCTTCGATGACAACTTACAAATGTGATAGAATTTCAACTTACAAATGTGATTAAAATATTGGACTCAACTGAAGGCAAGCAAAGCACAGTAAATACGGAACCCTACATTGTGCGTGACCCGACACGTACTTGCCCGGTTTTTGGAAAGAGGTTTCCTAGGCGACAGCAAGAGCAACCATCATCATTATGACATGTTTGTCTTGCTACGTAATAATATTTTTCTTCATCTTTTTCATAGCGTTCCATCGATGGATCATCATTAAGATTAACGCAGTCGGCTATTTAAGCCTAAGAATTTCAATCAAGGAATAGTCGAATAATATTCTAGTGTGCTAACACCGCACTTCTTCTTTCTAACACCGTATTTCTCATAGATTTAGTAAATACTTACTAGCGTAGGTATAGATCGGCAATGGTTTGATTGAGGCGAGACTAAAAACAAAATACACAGTGTGCGTGTAATGTACATGTGTGCAAGCAAGATATATAATTTTGTGCATTTTCCTTTTTGTTTGCGTTACATCCAGGCACTGCACAGGTAACCATATTTAATCACACTTAAAAACCATAAATTTTGTAAAAATAAATAGGATTTGTTTTTAACTCGACTGACGTCAGGCCGACACAGGCCGATAGCGTGTATAGAAAGAATGGTCTCGCCTATCTATCTCGCTCTGATATGCGTATGCTATGCTATGATCTATCTCTTTTGCATTGCCGATCTATACGCTAGTAAGTATATACTAAATCTATAAGAAATACTAAATCTATGGTATTTCTAGTAACTTACATTTTTTATATATCTTTAGTGACTTACACAGCCTGTGTAGTGTATATAATACCTCTACAATCATGAGGTCACTGGTCTATCTTCTGATCTCGGGTCTTGCTGACCCGGGACTGCCTTCGTGATGAATGGGGAGAATTCACAACCGCCGGTTCCGTAGGGCACTAATTTTATCTCTACACATATTACCTGCATTTTACATTAACACGAGATATTCTACGCTAAATAATTAATTTAATTTTACCTAAAATGTTTTTAAGCATTATGATTATGTCTTTCATACATTCATTTAATATGATTTTCCAAAAGAAGTAAAAACTAAAACCTATGTGAATCTTATGTAGTACAAGACATTTTTTCTGGCTATCTGTGATGTATGTAACACGACACGAATGTAAAATTATATGTCTGCTTTACTACAGAACGACATAAATATCCAAAATAAGAAATATAAAGTCTCTACTACCAAAAATAAACTATACCTCAAATAGATGATACTGTATAAGTTCCAAAATGGTTACCATACCATATGTCCATACCATCAGACTGTGGAATAGTTTACCAGTAACCATTAGGAAAGCGAAATCCGTTGACATATTCAAAAAGCAAGTGAAATGTCATTTCCTGGCTCCTTGACTTTATATAGTACTATGTTTCTCATGTTCGTATATGATTATGTATGTATGTATGTATATTATATTTATGTATAATATGTATTATATATACCTATATATTATACTATTATATGTGTCTACGTACGTATTTATGTATATTTATTATCGTTATTCGTAGTTTATCTTACTAGCCCTGCCCAGTCCATTAAAAAAAATTGTTATCCTAAGGTTGCCTTGGAAAGATTGCTTTTTAGCAATAAGGCCGCCTTGTTGCGATTTCACTAGTGAATTTTTTTTTTTTATGTTTTTTTATGTTAAACGGCAGACAAACAGGCAAGCGGGCCACCTGATGGAAAGTGGTCACCACCGCCTATGGACATCAGCAACACCAGAGGCACTACCAATGCGTTGCCCACCTCTGACGAGACCTCTAATGTACCTCTTAAACAGTCCCATGTCATAGTCCGAAGGAAACACAGAGGCTGGGAGCTTATTCCACAACCGTATAGTGCGAGCGAGAAACGTTCTTTCGAACCTTCGCGTGGACACCAATAGAGGGTCAACGTAGTGGGGATGAGCACCCAGCCCACGGCGGGTGGTGCGGTTGCGGAATTGGGCCGTTGGCACCAGATCGAAAAGTTCCTCGGAACATTCCCCATTGTAAAGCCGGTAGAACACACACAGGGAGCCAAAATCCCTTCGATCAGCCAGTGGTTCTAACTTTCTGGACAGTATGGGATTGTCGACAAGTCTACCGGCACGCCTCTGAATGGAGTCAAGAGGATTGAGCAAGTCAGCAGTTTCACCGGCCCAAAGATGCGAACAGTACTCCATATGAGGCCGCACTTGTGCCTTGTACAGCAAAAGCCGCTGTTCTGGGGTGAAGTACCGTTTGGACCGGTTAAGTATACCAAGCTTTTTCGAGGCAAGTTTGGCCTTGCCTTCCAAGTGACTCCGAAACCGCACGCTGTCCGAAATGTCGACACCGAGGATCCCAATACTGTTTGAGATGGAGAGGGGTGTTCCCTGGAACTGCGGAGCCATGACGAAGGGATCCTTTTTGGCTGAAAATGCGCAGACTTGTGTTTTTGAAGGGTTGAAATTGACCAAATTAAGTCTGCCCCACTGAGCAACTAGCTCCAAGGAGTGCTGAAGTGCTGAGTGAATGTTGTGTTTATGTATACTGTGTCCTAACTGTTGTTGTGCATTGCAAATAAAGTATATTCTATCTATCTATCTATCTGTGTCTGTCTTTATGATATCCAAAATAAGTAATTAAAAATCAAAGATACTGTACAGTCACGAACTCGATGACTTTACACTTGCTGTACAATTTTAGCTCTTATGACATAGAACTTAAGAATGGCACAAAGTACGGTATATAACTTGACCTGTACTGTACACAAAATATGCTGAATTTGTTGAAATAGACCATACTCTTTTTAAGTTCGTTCCAAAAGCGTTACGATATCGTGGTGTCATCGTACTGTGATAAAAAGGACACATAATCACCCCATAGTGATGTGATGAGCGGTCACAATGCCGTGACCGGTCAGGGATTATTTATCTATCTGCGGCCTGTGATAGATGACGCAGCGGTGAGAACGCGCGACGTTGACGGCACCGTCGCGGAACGTCTATTAACGCACCGCGGGATACCTGCTACTGTTCGAACTATTGATTCGCTTTGGATAATTACATTATGACTATAATTAAGAATCATGTAGAAAAATTTACGTCAGGTTAATACAGTTTATGTTAACAAGGTACAATAATACGGTGTATTAATGCAAAATGAAATTGTCTATGAATTACACGTAAACATTGTATTCAAAACAAACTGGTCTTTCAACAAAACTTATCTGTAAAGCAATAACGATAATGCAAAATTCATTTACGAGATATTAATACGATTTCTACAAAAATAACTACAAATACGAATTTACATGTTAAATTAATTAGATTAGGACCTTAAGTAATACTTTTATTAGAAAGTCAATTATTTATAAAATGTACTTAGTTAAAATCTATTGTAAGTAAATCAATCAATGAAACATAACCAATAACTACAATAAAATTACAAAACTTTGTAAATTGATTACCTACTTTAAGCAAATTACTATATTATGGTATATGACACGGAAAGAAAGTACAGGTATAAAAGTAACATCATAAATTAAACCAGCACAGTTCAGAAAACCGGAGATAGACGAGCGGAGACGGAGCGGGGTCGAACTCAGAATATATGTGATCCATTTGTAGGCAATCTCGACAATAAAATGTTGTCAGTCTTTGTGAAGCTGTCGGCGGCACCGTAATATGGCCATTTCGCAAACATAACAAATGAGGGCGCATTACGAGTGCCAGCTATGGCGAACCCGCAGCGGCCGGCCCGTGACGCACTCTCTACGTCACTATTTCTCAATATATTTGTATGTACTTAAACGTTAATTGTTAAAATCATGTAATTGGACAATAGCTTTATTTACCAGCCATCTAGTCATAATAAAAACAAAAGTTTTTATAATGGATTCAGTCAGACAACCTGATAAACTCAAATATGTTTTTGCTAAAAAAAATATATGTAAAAAGTGGTGCTATAAGCAAGGTCAATGGCCCATCAGTCCAATTGCGTCACATAGGACGGACTGTCTCTCCATCACACGATCGAGACCAAAAAACTGATGTAGAGTTTTGATGGGCAGCCTGGAGTCCCGCCCCGGGCGCCGGAGCCGCCGCGCCGCGACAAGAACAAATGACCCCAACGCATCATAATAAATAAAACAATTTGTTCTTAATTAGATTTCGTGAATTTAATTTTCATGCCAGTAATTGGTCGGTGGCCACAAAGAGCGGCTCTCTATCGGTGATGGATGATCGAACGGCGCCTTCTTACTATTTACCTTCGGCCGTTCCACCGTAATTAGGGGTTCGGAAGTTTACTTTCATTATTGCTTATGAACCTATTACTGTTTCTAATATAGATTTCATTTGCCATCGTTTTTGTCTTGTTGCTCTAAGCGTGAGAGAATGAACTTTGTTGACGCTCATACTCAATGTAAACTTTTTATATTTACGTCGAATGGAGCTTTAAACAAATAGGAGATAATTTATTACAACCACAACTTCAAAGATGTATCTGGGACGAAATAATTGTAATACTTTCAACATCGCAAGGTCCTCTATAAAAAGAAATGGAACGGAATAAGTAAAGGAGGGAAACAAAAGACAAATCGGAAAACGCTTGCTTTTATATACTCGCTACACGACGGGCGTCGAGCGTAAACTTTAAAAAATAAACGCCGAAAAAATCTTGAAAAGTCACGGACGCTTAACTTTCTTCCCCTGTTTTATTTTTCGTTCCCTCTTCTGCAATCATTTCTCTCACTCTGGCTTGTGTAGTAGCATAATTTCATCTTGCTCTGTTTAACTGATAAGTAACTTTTTAAACTGCAGGAAAATCGAAGTCGTTCACTGGGCAAAATTAAAAGCTGGCACTCGCAGATATAAGTCATAAAAGAAAATATGGTGCACGTTAATCATAAAGGCTTTTTTTTGTTATTTTTTCTTATTTTTAATTGCGTTTGTCAAATTGCTTATTATTGTTTAAGATAATAGGTATTAATTATAAAAATTCCATATGTTTATAAATAATGCATTTGATTTTAAAAATAAAAAATTATTGTCAACAATATTTTAGATAATCATTTGTCTTGATCTAATCTAGACACTAAACTTATGTGTCTACTTCGAAAAAATTGCATAATTTAAAAATCGGATTCTAATTCAATTAGTTTTTTAATTTTACACAAATAGTTTGATATGTGGCATAAGTATAGAAAGATTTACTGAATAAAATAGCGGTTTGATTTTTTTTATTTATAAACACAGAATCGGCGAGGCGAGGGGCCAATTGTGCACAGTCATAACAGTCTCAGTATAGTCTGCAAATATCGGGCACTTATTTATATTAGTTTTATTTTCACTGATATTTTTAAAAAGATAAAATACAGAAACGTTTACGCAGCAGTAAAATGCAAATTTTCAAAAAAGTATTTACTTAATTTCTTATAAGTAGGTACAATGAGTTAGTTTATTTTTGTTAACCCTCTAATATCTATTTCTTTGATCAGTGGTAGTTTTTTATTTTCCTCATATTAATATAACCCACTCTGGATTTCTATACATCATATCTGTAATGATTCTTCTATTCCAATTAGAAATGTTTTAAATTATTAGTTATCATATAAACACTAATTTGACAATCAGATCATCTATCAAGTATGTAAATGTATTCATTTTATGAACCTACGAAAAATGGTATATAGTAATCAAATTTTAACAAAGTTAACAACATATTTGCCAACCCTACAGTGATGCAAATGTAATGGTCCGCTTTGTCACCACAACTAGGGCTGCGGCACGCAAATTGCAATCACAAATGTACCCCGCTCTTCCGGGAAAACCTACTCTTCCTGTCACCAACCTCACCTAGCGCATAGTAAAACAATTTGCCCTCCCCGCCACTGGTAACAAAAACAGTAACGTTACTATCGTGCTCGCCGCTTTCAAGCTACATCATTACTCCACAAATATCGAGAACGTGGTGAAAGTCGATACTGTGATTACTTTACTGCAACTGTACTCTGTGGCCCTATTTTGTATTAGAAAAAAATAAATGAAGAGAAAAAGACACAGTGTAACCGCGGATTGCATTTTTTTTTGAATTGCTGTTACATTGAGCAAGTCTCTTTCATCACGTTTATGTGTGTTTGTTTTTATTTATGTTTAACCACAGTCTCATTATTCTCTTTTTCATGGTACATTTCAGTAGTACTGCACAAGTAAGTACTGAAATGTGGAACACGCTCTCTGCTCACGTGTTTCAATCTTTGTAGAGTCCCGGGGTTTTTTGACCATGCGGGAAAAAGGTTTTCCGGCCGACAAGGCGAGGCTAATCGGTGACGACTTTTTCTGTTCACCCCGTATCGTAACTCACTTCTGAACTCCATTGCTGCTTTACATCAGGAGTCAACTTATTTTGGCTAATTAAAAAAATATGTAAAAAATATACTACGTATTAGTAATTAATAATTAACGTCAAAATATAAATCTATTCGTAAAATGTATTCTTTCTACATCCTGTAGCTTCGGATCGGATTTTGATATAGCGTTGATAGGTCAATCCGATCAATCAATCTATCAGCCTATCTTTTTCTGTTTTCTAGAAGATCTTTTTAAAGGCTATAAAGGGATGATCAAAATTTTATGAGGTGACACCACATTTTAATTTTTTATAACCTGTTGTAAGAAACAAGAAAACTCCATAAAATAATTCACATCCCTAACTCTTAGGTGATAAGTTGTAGAACGTATCAATTTGTTATATGGCACGATTTATAGAGCTAGTTTAAAATGGAGTTACGCAAAAACTGAGTAACAAAACCGTCGATGCCCCAAGCAAACTCGGCTGATATTGATACTCGTGACTTGCAGTTACCGCCCTTTGTGCACCCTATGGACAACTACCGACTCCCTCAACCGTTTGCCGAACAAACATTGTCGTTTGTATCCTACGCTTACCTAATCTTGGTTAAGTGTGGGAAACACAACAAAAATGTGTTTTAATTTTAAGAAAGAGATTTAATAAAACATATATTCCTGAACGAATCACAATCAACAAATTAAGAAAAGCTTGTGTTCTAGATGGTGAATAAATATGCTCACATAAACCCTAATGTTACCTCAATAATATAATTAATTATGTTAATTCTACGAAGTTAAGAATATGGCAAATATGTACAACAAGATATTATGTATTTGTATCATACAATTACAAAAAACATTCAAAAATAAGCAACAAACAGTAAATCATTTCAAACGACACTAGTGTACATTCACGCGAAACTTTGGTGACCACAAAATGGGGGTAAAACAATAAACAAGTGGAGGAGGCGAGACAGGAATATTCAAGAGGAAAGTTGTTGATGGGACAGTTGGGCAGAGTCCACTCAATGTAGCACTTGCGTGGAATAGCTTGAGTTTGTCGCCTATACGCTTGTACGTCACGCGTGCATTGTCCCCTTAATGAAGCCAGCCCTAACAAGTTTGCGGGTATAACTTATTGCTATATAAGCTCGTTTTGATGGCCACTTAAATGCTGTGACTCCACTTAATAGTTTGAAGTTTCGACATTATAAACTATGGTTTGATGTTACGGTCAGCGTTGTCGTTACACTAACAGCATCTAAATACATACGTTCTCATAACAGAGCAATTTGTTATATTTCTCAAGTATTTAATAAAAAAATCTGTAACAAAAATAAATAAATAAATTTATGATTTATTAAAACCACGTTAGCTTTCAAAATGTTATTTTAACTTTTAATTGGATTGTGTATTTTTAAAGCCAAGCCAATACCAAGGAATATTATAACAAAAAGTTTGAAGAAATAGGGGAAAGTAGGGCGGAAAACTTGATAGTGAGGCTCGACCATGCGACAAAACTGTGAGGTTGTTCGTCCGAGTGCTATGGAACAAACCAAGTGTGAATATGAATCCTATTATTTGCTGCAATAAAAACTTTTATTCGTGAAACTTGAGGGGGTCCCATTGTGGAAGCAATAAAGAAAATATAGATTTACAAGTTTTATGTTTTTCGCAACAAGTTCTTGAAGACATTCTTTACTTATTCGTAAATTCTTTCCGTTACATTGTATTTATTAGTAAATTCTCTAATATTACATTGTAACTCTAAAAGTTTACTTATTGAAACATACGTTTATTTCATCTAACGTTTAGCATCGACCGTTAGTATCCTCCACGTTCTAATGCACCATCGGATCGGCTGAGAATATATCTGAATATTTTATTATTAACATGTCTGTTCTGGCAATTGACGATACGAGAACGAGACTTATCTTCCCTCAAATGCGATAGTGCCCTAAAGTCAAAACCTCTTCGACTTTCCTCTCCTAGTACCCATTCGACCTTTCTCTACCAGTGTCGTCTAGGCCGAGGTGCGATCCCTCTTCTGGGGCACCACTAAGCAGACATTGTAGTCTAAGTGGTGTGAGCCTTCCTCCCGCAACACTGGCCGGTATAGGAATAAGATCGAAGCGGTCTGGCTATAAATGTCCGTAAAAAAGAGTGATAGTAAAGTTTTGACTTTATTTATTTGACATTGAAAAACAATATCTTATGTTTATAAAATAAGTGAGATACAATTTTAAAATCATGTCATCCATCATTATCATCTCTATTTTACATCCCACTGCTACGATGCTAGTTTCCCTTCAACTAAATCTATTTTAATGTAACCCGATACAAAAAATGACTCGACATTTCATGTTTTGTCGCGGGAATGACACGCGGTTGTCGCCCGCGTCAATCGTCGCTGCGTCCGACATTTGGCGGATACGTCGCTGGCCGCTCTACACATCTAAACAAATAAAAACTTGTCACGAACATGCTGATAGCCCTGATCATCCAATACACATGTGTTCCTACATGTCACTCTTACTGAAATAATTTTAATTATTAATAGAGTTTTAAAGACCGTACATTTTTTACAAGAGGTAGAGTTACGTCAAGGTAACAGCATAAATAACTGGAATTGCTTTTCTATTTAAAAAATTATAAGTAAAGTTTTCTTAGCTTTCTATCCACTATCCATCAGTTTATTTCGGAATTTCGGATATTCTCCGAATAGACTGGGCAGATTTTGACAGGACATTTCCAGCTAGAATTTCCGATGGAAACGGAATTAACAGTGTGTGATACTAAAGCATGTTTAACTAAAAAATTTGGCATGAAATTGTAAATATCACAGATTAGAGAACTTACTACGTAAATATCGTGCAATTTGTTTAGTTTTATGCTAGTATAAAAAACAAAGTTTCTGTGATTAATGACTGAAAATATATTTGGCGCGAGTACCTATTATATTTTGTAACCTTAATAATGTATAGACTACAGACACTATCATTAAAAATAATGATGTAGGCATATTTTAATAAAAATCACATAACTTTCAGACAAGACTAGGTAAAGTAGTCACGGTATCATAACAGTCTAAACGGCTTCGTCTTTTTATGTCAATTGGGGGTTAGAAGAGCTGGTCTCAGTGTTTCAGGCTACGGAGTTGGCTTAACGACTGTAACCTATCGAAAACAGACCGGACCGATAGCTTGACGTTTAAAGCACAACATAACGCGAGTGTTTAACTTATTCAGACACTGGCTGAGGTATTCCAATCATCGGGTCGTTGAGTTATCTAAAAAATGCTTTCTCATATAAAATAATGCAAGTACTATAAAGTATTCTATGACAATAGTCTGAGTTTGTTATTAATACCCGACGCCCACAGAAGTCCTCACTTTTGCATCCATCGCCACCTCACCAAACGGACAAACAAAAATAACTTTTTGTTCAAGATAAAACAACGTATATCGGACATAGTTCGACCGCGACGACAAATGTCATGTTGAAAATAGTCTTATTTTTTGTCCCACACTATTTTAGTGCATCATTATATTATTAGCACAATTTTAACAGTCTAGTAAGCAATTTACTCGTTGTTACATTGATTAATGAACGTTCTTAATGCTAAAACACCTCTTGATATAATTATTTATGCTGTTTTAGTTATAAAAATAAATTTTAAACGTTAATTTCTAGATGAAAAGTCGATATTTAGGACATTGAATCGTGTCATCTTTAAGTATTGGGCTCTTGGGTAAGAATGAGGCTTTTAAATTGGAGAATATATCATAACAAACACGTTGGAGCATACTCCGGAACCTGCATATATAATTTGAAACATGTGAAATAAAAATTGATTTATGACCAAATGGAAAATATAATCTGTTCAGGAATAAGTAGTTACTTTAAACAGTAAATTGCGGTTACTAAACAATCGGGCTCGACAAAGGCATGTGAAGTGAAAAATAGATAAAAGTATTACCGACGCTTGTATGGACTTCCGTTCCGTTGTCTCCAGGCTGTTCGGAGTGTTCGGATTGTTTCTTTTAATCTCGTCTGTGAATGGAGCTAATGACGAGCGGTGGCTCTGCGCGCGCGCATAACGGTCGGGCTCATTCATCAGAACTGTCAGCAACGTCTATTGACGGCTTCTGTGTCACGCTGCCCAAAATGTGCAACAGTACCGTTGATAGACACGTTACCGTTTAATAGATTAACTTGTGCATGTGAAACTACCATTTAGTCATATCTACCATGAAACTGTTACTAGACTTTACAACCACTGGAATGATACATCTGTTTGCTGAAAAAACTTTGATGAAAAAAGAATATTTTTATTATGGCAGCTACCAACTACAATAGTGATAAGAATGTTAAAGAAAAATAAACCATTAAAGTATCATCAGTCATCGGCGACCCCCGCGGTGCCGCGGTGGGCAGGTCAGCGGTGGCCAAGGAAAAAACCTCGGCCGAATTCAAATGAAGAATGATTCATTTATGAAAATGAAATGACAGATTGAATGAATGTGGAGATGGGAGCACAAAGCGAGGCGGCTACTGGCCGCCGCCGCCGGCCGCTTTGTGTCGCGTGCTCCCAACGTCTCCTGGGACTCCTTACACTGCCTCGGCCTCGCAGCAAACCATTAATGATTCTATACTTCGTTACAATGGAGTTCCCATAGAATACATCAGTATCAAAACAAACAAAAAAACGCATTTTTTTTAAATAGACTTACAAAAATTAAACGTGGTGGTTCTTTTTGAACTTGCTAATCATGATATCGTAAACTAAAATCCCTTTTTTTATAAGTCGTATAAACACCCTAATGCCACATAAAATATGTTTGACATTCAAAAGTTGTGACCTTATCTCGTAAAAATAGCAATTAATCGCTACCCTTGCAGCGGGACAGCGAGTTGGTGAACTCCAACAAACACTAAGAAAGAAGGAATGGGCAATGAAATTAAAAATATGTCTTAAGGGCAATTAGCTTTAACTTTTACAGTAAGTGCCCTATCTGGTTGGGCGCCCCTACTCTTTTCAATTGTGGGGAACGCGGCCAGCTTTTCGGCTGGAGTGAATTTTATGAAGTCGCAAAGAGTTCGGACTTTTGAACGAGTTCAGTTGCCCCGGTTGAGATAAACATGCTTTAATTTAGTAGACTTTCTTTTGGCAGTTGCAGAATGGTGAACAAAATTAATAGTTTTAAAAGCAACGCATTCTAGTTATCTCAATTTGCCATCAAAACTACGGCCATGGTTAACAAGTAAACACGTAATACGACGTTTAAAAAATACGTCTAAATAAAGAAAATTCAGCCTGAAAAAACACTCAGCTTTTTACTAACTTTGAGAACAAAGGACCTTCAACGAACAAGCGAAAACTGGAACTAGGTAAAAATTCTTAAGCGCTACTTGCATTGACGAAGTGTTTAACAATAAATTTCCATTTAAAAAGCCGCAAGCAGGGCCCGACGGCAAGGGGGTGTAAGGGGTGCGAGGGGGAAGCAGCTTCCGCCGCATTTTTCCTTCATTTCCTTGAGGCCGCGTGGCAAGGGCGCGCCGCCCCGCCGCGCCGCCCGCCGCACGAATGAATTAAAACGTTTGTTTTTTATGTAATTATATAAACACTGATGTACTTACTAAATTGAGTCGCTTTATAAAACAGTTCTTTTAATCATTTACGCTCGTAATTTTATTAATGTCGTTTAAAAACAATAGATTGTTTGATAATTTTGTAGCAGCGAAGTTCTAAAGATTAATTTTATTTTACTCATAAAGATTTTTAAGTATTTTTTATAATTATAAACATGATACAGTAAATAGCTATAATTAATCCTAACTACTACTATTATAATAATTATATATTTTAAAGTTTGTTATTCAGATTCGCAAAAACTACTCGACCGATTTGTATGTTTTCCACACAGACAACCAGTATTAAAATATAGAATTATGTACTTTTTATAACGTAAAAAAGAAATCTACCCAAGCAAAACCACGAGCAGGGTAGGTATTACGATTATTAACTTCATATTTAACTTTTTAATATTACAGTATCATTAATACGACTTATTTTACCAATGTAAGCCAGGTTTGAGTGTCGCATAAAATATCGGTGGGATAATAATTAAAAGAAGCGATAATGTCCCCAGCGGTGAAAAACGACTCGGCCATCCTTTTTATTTGATAAATAAAATTTATTCCCCGACGCCATGCCTCCTTGCTTCTTTGTGGCCTCCTTCCTATAAACGGAATTCTTTGTTTTAAGCTGTTTATTCCGATGCGATTTCATTACGGACCTATAAGTCGCCTTGATTTGATTTGTTAGTATTTGTTCAACATTTAAGCAATAAAATTGATAAATATACATTCAGCGTATTTTTAATTATTTTTTGTTGTTTGATCTATAGTTTTTTTTATTTTGGTGTAACGGTGTTAGAATATGAATTGATGGATTTATATGCACCTATAGAGAAATAGATATATAGTCAATTAATTAATTATAGATAAATAGTCACTGAAGTCGATGGTACTTTCAAAAAGAAATCTGGACACTTTTGCCTACTACGTTCTTTCTGCCTTTTCCATTCAAAAGTAGAAAATGAGCTCGAGATTTCTTCGGGTCATTTGTCTCCATCATTAAAAAAATCATGATCGCTGAATGCAGACAAAATAAAATTACTAGTTCCTGGAAGTAAGACGTTCAATCAACTAAACATAGTCTTCAGCTTTATAACATTACTATTGATAAATGTCAAAATCGAAATGCAACCCTCATTTCTCCACCTGCACAGATGATGAACCAGACTGCATCTTATCACATGCTTCCGTTGGAAGATTGCCGTCCCCCTCAACTATTAACCTTCCACCCCCTCCCCTTTGCTTCCCGCGGGACAGCAATCGGGACGTTTTTACTGCGTACTAAATATTCTCCCGGCGACAATTGCGATTATGAAAAGTGCACCGTTATTTATACCCAGGCCTATATTTTTTGTCGCCCCTTTCAAGGGCAATTAAATACCGCCAGTCTTAAACGCTTTGCATATTCTAAGGCTCGCTAATAAAGATAGTAAAGGTCGGTGTTAGGGTATTTTAATCTTCATTTTAGATTATTTATTAAATTTACGTTATTATTTCTATACACCTATGGATATGAAAACTTGAATCATATGGCATAGGCTTGCCAGGTGTTCGGTATTTCACCGAACCGTTCGGTATTTTAGCACTGTATTCGGTATAACAAAAATACTGAAGCCTTTGGGCGGTTCGGTTTTTTTTTTCCTGTGCGGAAAAAAAAGTTTTTTTTCGCTTAAAAGAGATGGATGGAAAACGTCATGCACGCTTGCAACATCGATTGTCGATTTCGTAAAATCTGACAGTTTAATCATTTATTAGGGAAAATTTTAATCGAAAAAGTCCTGGCAACCCTGTCTACGACTCTACATACCTTTTTTTTATATTGACTGAATGATATTCTTTACTCTAAGAAATATTAAAAAAATCGATCTTATTAGCTCCTAAACCTCGCTCTATATTTTTTAAATACTTATAAAACTTAAATAATAAATTTTATAAATCTATTAGTCAACGTAATAGCAATAAAGAAGAAAACAGTTAGACTTACCTAATAGATAAATAACTTTTAAATACGGGTCCTAATGATATTTCCCCGTTCGCAGAATCGAACGGGGTCCCAGGGGAAGGCCTGTCAAATGGAAGCTGTACTGCGACGAACTTTTAATAACCCCGTATCAGCCAAATGGATTTGGGATCCAAACAGGAGCCGGTATTCGTTATTTTCAACAAACTTATAATTTCCCAAACAAAACTTCGTTATTAGGTAATCATGGAGATAAAGGACAACTGAGTAATATTTTTGTTAATGTATACAAAAAAACTATAAACAATTAAAGTTGAAGATAATTCTTATAAAAATAAAACCAGATTTAAAAGCGTCACAAAGCATATTATTTAAGTGTTTGAACTGCAGCAAACTGTGGTAAAAACACCATCAAAAACCTCGTAACTTATCGTTAACTTTTAAACATCAAAACTAAAATAGCTAAGCTACATGGCTAAACCATAATTTCTTAAACCTTCATTCCTACAACTAACGCAGTTTACTGATCTGTGCATAATGGAGGAGATCGTGCCTTCATCACGAGTGATAAGGCGATCTCGAGTCACTTCCTGATACGCGCCCCCTAACCAGGCATGCCGCCCCGAAACGAAATTGAACGTCTTAGATCTGTCTCTTGGTAATCCACGCTTATAATTGATGCGACAATGTCAAACAGGCCAGATACAGCTAATCGGAAAAATACAAATCCGCCAGAACATGATCGATTGTTTACTACTGTTGCGATTGAGGAAATTGAAATTGCTTTCCATTTATTTTGACAGATGCCAAATTAACAATTTTGTTACGGTCACAGAAGGTTTTTTAACTTAACTAGCGTATGCCAGTGGCTTCACCTGGGCAGTCCCGTTGTTTCCGTTCCCATGGATTTCCATTCCCATATCCATTTCATTTCCCGATAGATTCCCAAATTTCGAAAAGTACTCCTAATAGTTACTCCTTATTCGTTTTTCTTCAGTTAATTTTGAGTGCGAAAGTAAATAAAACATGTTTAATTAACTTGATGCTTCTTTGTTTAATACAAATATATCAATAACTGTCAGTAGAAGTTCCGTCATAATGGATTCATCGGTTTCAGAGATTAACCAGAAGAAAACATTATGTATAGATAAAAAAGTTTTTTAACTACTTTGTTGTTTTAAGTAACTAGGAATATTTATTTGCATTACCTATGTAAAACGACGTACTCATACTAATATTATAAATGAGAAAGTGAGTTTGTTTGCTTGTTTGTTATTCCTTCACGGCTTGACTAAGCAGCCGATCATTATGAAAATTTGTATACATATTGTCAGGGGTACAGAGCCCAACATAGGCAAATTATTACGAGGGCGAAGCGGCGGGTAACAGCTAGTTTAGTTATAACTTCACAAATTTCATTTTTATATCATGATCACTATCAATATCGTCTCATCTCCATTTCACGGTTTCAATTTTCACAAAAATATATCAATATCAGGATGGCTTAAACGCGTGAAACGACGTTGTTACTGACGAGAATTGCGGGAAAAAATTACTCTTTTTTGCGTTTGAAATATTGAATTTTTACATTTATGCCTTTCACACCTCATAACGTAATATTTCTCCGCGGAAATTCCCTCCCTTGGTAACTTTTCCGTTGCAGCGGTAACATTCAAAATAAATGTTTGGTGCTTTATCAAGTTGGAGTCAGTATGTGGCACGCACCACGTTTCTGTGCGAACTTTATTGTGTAAGTTGCTTGTATTCAGGATGTGTATAACTGAAAAGAGCATTATATTAACTTTAGTTTGTTTTTGCTGACAAATTTTGATTACTACTAAAACCACTAGGTATAGTAGTATTCTTACATAGAATATTAGTTACTATACTGATGCTATCAAACAGAAATTCTACAAACAAGTACCGTCAGCGGTATAAAAATGTCACGTTAATACATTGTCACCTATATTTGTCACCAAACATTCTGGACTTCATTGAAGTCTTCAGTAGGTAATTAAAATGATAGTACAAAAGTGACAACATATTTATGTTGCTGTACAAACTGCAACAGGTAGGTATCAAAACAAACGTTAGTTATTCATTACTTAGACACATTTGAAGAAATATAAACGAAAACTTTCCACTCTAATTATACTTACATCACATGAGTATATTTCAAGGGTCTAATTTAAGAAAATCGCCTAGTTTTACCCCGTGCCCACGCCATATGCTTCGACCGCCGACACAAATAATGTGACCACAGCATTTAGTCGAGGCTCGGGGGGGCTTCGAACGTTCTCTAATGGCATCCAACCGCCAACTGGCCACCGCATTAATCCTTTAGCTCTTGATTAATTATTTAAAGTTGGGGTCTACGCACGTATCCTTTGCAAATTGCTTACTACTGAATAACTTTAGCTTTTACACCATTAAAAATATCGATAGTAAATAACATTTTATTTATTTCGTAATTTATTTCTTCTAGGTAGACACGTATTGTTATTGTCTACCTGTAACTAAGAAGTAATTTCGACAAAAATATTTCTATAGACTACAACATATTTCTGGGTTCTACACGTGGTGCCATACACCAAATAAAAATGTAGGTAAACGTTTTGATGTCCGTCGAAAACCAAATAGCTGGCGGATACACGTATATTGTATATTTATTATGTTATCAAACAGGCATATTATATCGTCCACACATTATGGTTAAAATTAGCCAAATAAGACAATGCGCAACGCCATGTAAAGTGCCGTCAAGTTAGAAAACCATTAGAGTATTAAGTCACCATAACGTAGAGATTACAGAAATTCTATTTTGGGACTAGCACAGTTTTCTATAGTTAGTGTTATTTTTGTAACACTTTCAGTACAGGTACTTTAACAGTACACTGCCCCTTTTAAAGTTATCATAAATAAATAACATGAAAATTTGTTATGTAAGTATTCGGTACGTGCCCATTTGCATTCTGCTGACTTTACGCAAATTATTTAAGTGAAATAATTGAATAAACCGAGGGGTCCGGTGATACCATCAAATTATGTGCGGACAAGCGGACTCTTGACTTGAGCAATGTAAGTGACCCTCAATTCGCAGTAAATCTTTGGAAGTAGGGCTGCCAGAATGACCGAATGTAAAATGAAATATCTGACTTTTAACAACGAAATATAATACTTTTTAAAGAGTAACCATTTGTATTTTTCTGATCCATATTGTTGACTGTATTTCACGAACATAATGTAGAAAACCATTCATATTTAACTAAACTTTAAACTACCCAATCTCTCCTCCCCGAAAATTTTCCAGAGCCTTCATCTAAAGCCTAATATAACGAGTACAACTTGTTTTTCTATAATATCCTCATGTACAATAATATTCGAGTATTATTTATTTTTAATTTCGAGCATGAATCTTTATATAAATACTTAGTGGTCAGTGTCATACATACTCACTTGGATTTTTTTACTTGGTAACCCTATTCAGAGGTGCGGACCTGCGGACTACTTGATGGTCGCAGGGGTTAAACAAGCGGACATAGCTCCGCAATCATTTGTTACCTACATCGTGTTAACAATGTGAGGGATCGTCCTTGGCGACTCTTTAATCGTAGTCAGAAATTCTTTACACTTGACATACTTACAAACACAAGCCAAGGGCAATGATCTTTGAAATGGAATTAAGAGAACGAATCATATTCATACTAATATTTTAAATGAGAAAGAAGTTTGTTTGTTATTCCTTCACGGCT
Source organism: Endotricha flammealis (assembly GCA_905163395.2). Classification (NCBI taxonomy): domain Eukaryota; kingdom Metazoa; phylum Arthropoda; class Insecta; order Lepidoptera; family Pyralidae; genus Endotricha; species Endotricha flammealis. The sequence continues at coordinate 5,035,519 of LR990860.1, read as the reverse complement.
TGACTAAGCCGATCATTATGAAAATTTGTATACATATTGTCAGGGGTACATTTTTTATTCCAATGGGAAAATATGTTTTCTACTACAGAGGGCGCTATATGGGAACGGCTACCGGCCAACAGATGGCGCCACAAGTCGCGCTATGGGTTGTTTTGTTGTCAAACGAGATCTATGTCATAAAATTAACGCGAGCGAAGCCGCGGGCAAAAGCTAGTGAATAAATGTATATAAGGAAATAGTAATAATGCGCATGGGGAAAGTCGGGATACCGGATTTCTCAAACAGAAATCGCGAATGCCTCACGCCAATATTCAGTGAGTGTTATTACACTCAAAACTGTGTGAACTAAATAAATGACTACCGCTCTACCACCTTGTAGAGTGGTAGACTTATTTATTTAGTTTCACCGATGTAAAATGCTTAGGTTAGGACTGTTAGGAGATTAAATATGTATTAGCTAAATTTATAATAATAATAATAATTTATAATAATTTATTTATTTCTCAAGCAAGTTGTTACAAATACATTGATTCCCAGACTTCACACTAGGATTCCCTGTGTTGTGAAGTCTAGGGCCCTCTTATTTTATAATTAAGTACTTACAAGGTTTGAAATACACAATATACCTAGAGTTACATATTATTTTAAAACTAAATTGTTCCTTGTGAACATCTTTATCTAGAAAGGAAGATATTTGTGTCTGTCGGTCTGTCAGTCTGTCGATTTAGGGGTGAGTTGTGTAGTGTGTCCATGCCATACCAATCAGCTCAGAAATTAACTTTCATCATCTTCTCGGTGTCAGAATAGTTGTGTCCCAGTAACCACATTTTAACATTTTTTCTGCACAAGAATTTTGATTCTTTATATATTTTGCAGTGTTTGTTAACAAGATTATACAAGAAGGGACCAGTAAAGAAATAGGAACGTTGTGCAAGGGCCGTTCGTGTCTTGGGTGTGATCCATTTAATTCGTCTCTGTGACCTGTCACGTTTTGACACTGTTTTGTGAGCACTGCGGTGGAATCTTAGCACTGTGCCTAATATATACAATTGCCGAATGCTAAGAGTCTTTGCTTCACGGAATAGGTCCTCAGTTGGGTATCTATAGGGTTTATTATAAGCAGTTTTTAGAATTAGTCTTTGGGCTCGTTCTAATTTTATAAGGCTGGTCTTGCATGCGGAGCCCCAAACCACTATACAATACGAAATTATTGACTGACATAGGGTGGTGTAGACCATTTTGGTTGTTTCATAGTCAGCTACCCTTCTTAGTCTTTTAAATACAATAGCCAGTTTGCGCACTCGGTTGCACAGGGCATTAATATGTTCCTTCCAGCTTAGAGTTTGATCTATGATGACCCCCAGATATTTAATTGAAGTAACTTTTTCAAGATTTGGACAATCGCACTTTGAACCAGCTGTCTCGACACAAGAATGAAGTGTTAGCTTGTGATCGTTTGTTGGAAAGGAGCATCCGGTGGCAGAGAACGCTAGGTATTTTGTTTTTCCAACATTTAGGGTGAGGAGATTATGCTTCAGCCAATTTGACACTCTTCTCAGACCGCTTTGGGCAACATCAATGACACTTTTCCAGGAACTTGATTTAAAGATTAATGCAGTGTCATCCGCAAATGAGAAGATTTCACAATTGTCCGGTTTATGTCTACAGATGTCATTGATATATACCAGAAACAGAGTAGGGCCCAATACACTGCCCTGGGGCACTCCGAATTCAACCTCACTGTGGCTGCTATGGCAGTTGTCAACTTTAACATATTGTTTTCTATTTGTTAGGTATGATTCGAACCACTTAAGAGCCACACCTCGAATGCCACTCAGTTCCAGTTTACGCAGTAGGATTTTCCTTGACACAGTATCGAACGCCTTTGCGAGATCTAGGAATACTCCAATGCATTTCTGTTTGGCGTCCAGGGCATGGGATACTGTGTCAACCAAGTGAGTGACTGCATCCTCTGTGGATCTTTTTTCACGAAATCCATACTGGTGGTCATTGAGAATCTTATGCTTTTCCAGGTATGACATTAGTCTTCTGTTGACCACTTTTTCTAGAATTTTTGAGATCGAGAGCAAGAGCGAAATAGGCCGGTAATTAGAGACTTCTAGAGGATCTCCTGATTTAAAAATGGGGCACACGTTTGCAAGTTTAAAGCAAGGAGGAACAATACCAGTTTCAAGACTCATATTACATATGTGGGCAATGGGAGAAACGAGGTATTTTTTTGCACGTTTGAGTAAGTAATTGCCGATTCCATCATTGCCTGGTGCTGAATCTGCCTTAAGTTTACAGATAATGTTGGAAATTTCATATTCGTCTGTAGGCATCATAAAGAAGGACTCTGCAGTAGTGTTTTCACTGAGAAGTTGTGTATGTGCGTTTGAGAGTTCAGTTTCCGTTTGGTCTAGTGAACTTAGAATATTTTTAGCCATTTTTTCACCTATTGTAGCGAAATACGTATTAACCTTATCCAAGCTGTCGCTAGTATCTGAGGTGTTATTCGTAAGGTGACCTGCGGAAGACTTTTTGGGAACCATTTTGCAAATGGTTTTTAATGTTTTCCAAGTCTTTTTAATATCGTGTTTATTGTCTTGAAGTTTTTGTTTATCATAAGCATTTTTTAGATTCTGTAGTATATTGTTGCAATGATTTCTATACATTTTATATTCCGTTAGTTTTTTAATATCTAGTGGATTTTTTTTGGCATCCATATGCAGTTCGTCGCGACGCTTGCAGCATTTAATAAGACCAGGTGTTATCCACGGTTTCTTTATGCTTTTAGAATTTTATTTATATCTATACATAAGTGTATTCCGTGAACATATCATGTTATGAATATTTACGCAGGTACTTAAATTGCAGAATGCAGACAAAAAGATATATTTTTTTAAACTTTATATCTACCTACTTAAACCTATATTATTATAATTTACGGCAGTGTCAATACCGAAGTTCACCCTCGAAGTTCAGTGGATCGGAATGTGTAGCGTGATAATGCGAACATTATACCAACCTCTCGACTCCGCATAATCATGCACGCCTATTATTCTGGTAGAACAAAAACTTACCAACTTGCATCTTTCGGACATACCGTCCTTCTACGTACATGCAAGCTCACAAGTTATAATAACTTTAGAAATTCGTGCAAAACTTATGTTAAATATGCAATTTTATCGATGAATTATGTTTTTTTTTGTTTCAACTTCTTTTGATAAGATAACGATATTATTATATTCTACACAAGTTTAGTAAACTTTATAGTGAGATAAAATGTATCGTTAAAAAAACTATTGTACCTACTTTATATTTTCGATAGATTTTTATATTTTTCAGTTTCAACCTACTGTATATTTGCTAAGATACCAATTTATTTGTTCTTTTTAACATATCTCCCTTCAAAAATGCTTTTGCAAAAATATCTCAAACTTGAGCGCTTTTGTACAATGTTGTACTCGTAACTCATAACAATTCTAGTAGCTGACCAAGGGCTATCATGTTTCGGGTCCAGTAAACTGATAATTCCTTAACTACGAACGCCAAGACCCCGGCGTATGCACGATATCTACGTAAATTAAACTTGAGATGCACTTTGTAAAAAAAAAATGTATTATAGAGGTACTTACTACCTACATTATGTTCATTTATGTATGCGTAATTATGTGCATGAACATAGAATAATAATGAATAGGGTCTCGCAAAGTAGACTAGAATACAATATTTAGGCAGGCCGAAGCAGCCACGCGTAACGAAGGGCCGCGCGCGGTTTGATTGACAGCTGCCCTTGCCCAATGGCAAAAGAGAGAACTGACGCGCCACGTCAATCATGCGCCACCACTACCAACCCCACCAAACAACTTTTATAACAACCAATTGAAAATAAACTCTAAAACAGAAATTATTAAGAACAAAGGGAATGCACCGGTGACATTGCGAACTCACACGACTGTAGCAACGAACGCGATCGCCCCATTATTCGCCGCCCTTTTGTAATTTGAATTTCGAATTCCAATTCGTATTTTGTGGTAAAATAAAAAGAACACCGTTTCGACACAATGGCGTCAAGGGCGGTACTCGGACATGCGATCAAGTTATTACATTAAAGGAAAGCGCGCCCGCGAACGGCCTCGGTGCTCGCTTATTGAAAGCTTCCAGGAATAACATTCTATAAAATTAATTGTTGGTAACTGTAGCCTTTATATGCCATGAGGGTTGTATGTAAATTATATATAAGTTTTGATGTCACAAGTTTACTGTTTTTTTTTATATAAATTTTATAGTTTACATTGGTGACATGCCCGGTGGTGGAGACAGGCCCGGTGGTCGAGACAGGCCCGGTGGTCGAGTTAGCAATGGTCACTTTATCCCAAGGGCCGCGGGTTCGAATCCTGCGCAAGGCAAACATTTGTGTGCATGAACATGTCCGTTTGCCTTGGTCTGGATGTTTTCTATGTATAATTTGTATTTATTTACAAAAAAAAGTATTTAAGTATATTTATCAGCAATCTAGTACCCATAGTACAAGCTTAGTTGATTAGTTTGGGACTAGATGGCCTTGTGTGATACGTCAAAAAAAATGTTATTAATATTAGTTCATACCTGATACAGAGAGAAGCCCACGGAATTATAATTACTTGTGTCAAAATCGAATGGACACAAAAGTTAAGCAATAAAAATTCCAGATTGTGTTTGGATAGATTTACAAAATCTTCTCGTTTTCGGAGAGTCAAATAATTGTTATACAATTAATTAATTAATGTGTCTTTCACGTGGGCTGAAAACACACAATATTGAAAAAAACTGGAATAATCTCTAATAAGACTAAAACCACTTTGTAGCTCAATAAATAAAATTTGTTTCAGAAAATGGTCTGCCACGGAGATTGCGAACAGCTTACACGAACACCCAGCTACTCGAGCTGGAGAAAGAATTCCACTTCAACAAGTATCTGTGTCGGCCGAGAAGAATCGAGATCGCCGCTTCCCTTGACCTCACCGAGAGACAGGTAACATACCTATTCCCTACACTGATACTGTCCCGTAGATCCTAAGAATCCTTTTGGTAATGAATATCTTCAATCAGGCGTCGATGATCAGTGTATTATTCAACACAAGAGTAGGACAAGCAAATTCTGTATTTCGATATACTTTTTTTAAGAGGAAACTATGTTAGTCTTACTTACCCCATCTTACCTTAATTATGAAAAACAAACGAGTTAACGGGTTAAAGTACTGCCACCATCTAGCACGGGAGAGTTTATTCCTTTGAGGGCTAGGATAAACCTGTAATATCTTTATCGTAAGATATTACTGGTTATCTACGAAATATTACCACAAAACATGTCGTACACCATCCTGTACGTACAATTTATTATTGTAATTGTTTCATTGAGAAATATATTTTTACAGGTGAAGGTGTGGTTCCAGAATAGGCGAATGAAACATAAGAGGCAGACATTGACCAAAAGCGAAGACGGAGACGATAAGGATTCTACGACTTCTGAAGGAGGCAAAAGTTCCAAGACTGGTCTTGACAAATTTTTGGATGATGATGGTCCGTTGTCCGGGAAGAAGAGTTGTCAAGGTTGTGAACTACCGCCAGGAGCGTTATGTTCACCCACAGAAGATTTGCCAGAACTAGCGTCACGTACGCGCAATAATAACACACCCAGTGCTACAAATAACAATAGCTTTGCAAGCGACGGAGCATCCAGTGTAGCCTCATCATCCTCTCTCGATAAGTTAGCTGAAGATGATTCAAGGGACGCTCACCCTCCAACCAGTGCAGTGCCTACAGTCCCTAGAAATTTAGCAAAGCGGATCAAACAGGAATCCCGCAAGAGGTCGCCTTCATTAGACGCTGGGTGTAAAGTCTCTCCGTCTTCTTCGAAAGACGGCCTTGGCGCGGTAGTAGGACTATCCGACGGCTCAAAATTTTCATCTGTCAGTCTGACTCCTTCGTCGACACCTGGAACACCATCTAGCATGCACCAGAGTCCTCTTGGGCATTATCCTCGACCATCGCCGCCGAATGCACCTCCAGGACCGCCGCATCCGCAAGCTGTGCCTAATGCGATGCCACCCTATGTGATACGGGGAAATGCACCACCCGGTCAATTCGTTCCTCATCCTGACTTTCGTATGGATTCAAAACAATTTGTAGGCAAATTGGCCCAATACCCACAGAGCAACAGAAATTACGAGGGATACGCTTCTACGATTCAGGGCGCCGATCAACATGTTTACGCACGAAATCAACAACATGCCAGGCAACAAGAGGGATCACCAGCGCGACCGGCAAATGGCATAGGATCAAGACAGGCATACCCACATGAGATGTATCAAAATTACGGCTATCCAGCTTACGGAAAAGACCAAGTTGCATACGGTCATCCTGGGTATGATCAGTCGCAAGGATATACTGAGCACGTGTCCTATCCAAATAGCCATTATGGCTACCATTATCATGACAATCAGCATGATCATTCACACAACTATTACGGAAACGATGGACAGAAAAGCGCACATGGCACTGAATATGCAAAGAACGCGTATTATGACGCGAGTGCCTATGGATCACAGCAAGGGACAACTGCTCCTGCTGCATATGGCCCAGGCAATACACAAAGCGCCGGATCAAACGAAACGTACGGTGGCAGCAGCAGCGGCGGCGGGGCTGACTGTGGAGAGGGCTACGGGTCTTTCCAGCAGTTTTACGAGGCGACGCACGCCGCCCCCGCCGGTGACAATTCCAACTCCTCTTCCGACTTCCACTTCCTCAGCAATCTCGCTAACGACTTCGCCCCCGAGTATTACACCATTTGAGATAAGGATTTCGCCGAGCAGGCGAGTGATCTGTTCGTGTAATGCTAATAGCACAATCGTGTGAACACCGTGATGGCTGGTGTCAGGACGGTATTAACGCTTGAACAATATACTCGTATGGATAACAGTTGAAAATCTTCTTTGTACCGATAAGCATTGCATCAAACTAAAAAAGAATATGTAATTAAATGTAAATAACTACTTAGCTCTTACTTTAATTACGAATATTTTTACTGATACGTACACAAGTTAAATTTAGGTGCTGATATCAGTCAATATTAGAGTGAAATAATAAACATTCTTAACATATAACAGTACAATGATTCGAATTTGTATACAAGTGTACAAGAAGTAATGCTCACAGCTCCAAAGCTATCTCAAGTTACAGTCTGAACGCCGCATTAACCGTACATAGCCTAGCATTCCAGCTTGAATACTGATAATAAATTATTGTATGTATAATTTGTAAAGCTGATATCAATGTAAATTTCTATTACTTAATATTTAAAGTTTATCTTGTATCCAAACACCTTTTCACGTGTTCATGTAAGAAATATTCGATAAAAAAAATTAAATTTGATTTATGACACTTATTAATAATAATAGAAATTGTTTACAAACTTAAGGAATAGTCGTTGCCTTATTTAGTTAATATTGTTTTGTGACTATAAGAAATATTGTAGATACATAATAATATAGTTTATAATAAGTCATTATATTGTAGATATCAGCGCTATCATTTTGGCCTATTAAAAAATAAATCATTTTGGTGTCACAAGTTTACTGTTTTTTTATTTTCTAATTGAAAATCAAACTAGAACAAAACAAAGAAACAACCCACATAAGTCAGCCAGTTTTAGAAATACATTTTAATTTTAATTCTACAATATTACTTGCCATCTTGCGGGCCTTCTCCGCAATTAGGCAGCCGATGTGCTCTTTGTGCGTGCGTGAATGGGAGCTGCATTACTCCAGCCATCCTAATTCCTCCAGGAAGCCGGCCAGGGACTTGACGTCGCTGAGTGCCTCCCGAAGGCTTAATTCTACTTAGTCTCAAATAGTCTCTATCTTTCTAACTGTTTTATTTTTTAGTAATAAGTTTCAGAAACTGGCTGTTTGTCAAATGAACATTAATTTATAGCTAAAAAGTCCACAAAATAATTGAATCATTTAATGCTTTTCCATAACCAATTACCATAAAACCATAACATGTTATTTTATACGGCCGGCCTGATGATAAGCCGTCACCGTAGCCTATAGACGGTTGCAATACCGAGGGTATCACTCCCGCGTACCTTACTCACCGTAGGAACACAACATGGCCGAGACCAATGCTATTTGGCTACGATCTTCTGTAAGGTGGAGGTCCTTCCCCAGACGGGCTGCTCCGATTTGAGCGGATTATCCGCTGTCCTACCTCTCATGGTTATTGCCATCCAGTTTCTAGCATGCTATGTAAAGCGAGTCATATTACTCATTCATTATATTCGGAAAATTTTATGTATAGTGGAATATGTTATAAAATCAGCCAAATCTGTCCTACTGCTGGCCTTTCTACCAACCTCTTTGAATCCCTATCCAGAGCCTCCTACTAGTGCTTGTGAATATGAATTTGAAACAAATACAAATTCCTAATTAATTTATTATTAAACCAAAACTAATAGATATAACAGAACAGTTATGTATTAATAATTTGTGATATTAAAAATATGTTATGATATAAACATAAATTATAACATGTTTAATAAACACTAAATCCAAAGGAGTGAGAAATTAGACTTGAATATATATTATTTTCCTGTTAAAGTCCAATGCAGGAAATATAGCAGAATTTCATTAATTCACAATATTATAAATCAAAAATGCTTAATTAAATGGAATTTCGTATAGAGACAGTTTGAGATAAGAGGATAGATTTTTCCTATTATCTTGGCAACACGAACAAATACAATAAAATGTTACTTGCTACAGCCAATTTCTGAACAAGGATAAACAACTGCATAGAATAGGCTTCATCCATGCATCAACTTTCTCACAATAAAAGCATTTTATGGGTGTCATAAATGTTGTTTGGAAGTATCCACCATCAATTCAGTAACATGTAGAGTCTCAGTCACATAAAACTAGCCCAGCACAAACCAATGTTTAGACGAAGAGCCTAAAATGATTATGAATTATATATAGGACTAATATATCAAATCAATTAAAACTCTGCTATACAATACAAGCTTTAAGATAATTGCAAAGCGATATTATGGATCTGGTGTTATGAAGTGGGCGGTTTCTGTCCCATAGCCTGAAGTTTCATCTCCATCATCATGCAGATAGCTTCTCGCACCTTCGATTTATCTATACCCATTGTTTGGATTTTCTCCATCTGTTCTGTCACAAACTGAACTTTCCTTTTGAAATAGTCTTTGCCACCTTCTATATCCTGAAAATTGTGCAAAAATAATATTTAAGTTTAATAAAAGTAACAAATGGATTTACAAGAAACAAATTTTAAATTGCTAGTTTTAGCTCTAATTAGGATTTAACATTAAATTATGTTAGAGATAAAGGCTAGGATAAAGATTTAAGAAATCCAAATTTTAGGTAAACAAAAATTGTAGTTTTGTTTTATAATGAAGCTTTAAAATAATAGGTAGTCGGACAAAGAGATGGCATGCTACTCACATTTTGGGCATAATATCCAGTGCCAATATCTATAATAACATTTTCTGGATCAGCTATAGTACCAGGTACATACATTGATCCAGTGAGAGGCACTAAAATCATTTTCCCTTTTGTATCAGGAGTTATTTTCTCGACACTCTCTCCAGACTCAATGAATTTGCTCTGGGCTATTTTTAACGTTTGTAAAGAATCTTGAAATACATTCAACTCCTGTAAATAAAAATGTTAGTAATCAGAAATAAGATTCAAATAATTGCAGGAATATGCATTATCATATCTACAAAAACTTCTACTTAATTAATTGTAAGGGTGTCAAAAAAGTCGCCCTATGTACTAGCATGAAAGTAATCAAATTATTATTTATCAGTGTGTTAGTGACACCGACACCTATTTTAAAAGCTTTTATTTAACTTGTTTATTTTTTAGAATGTAATGGTATTTAAATAATGTATTCTAAATAAAACTCACTTGATCCAACCGCTGTTTCAATTGACCCAACTGCTGCAGATTTAACTTGGATAAGTCAATCTGTTGCATACCAGGCGCTGGTGCTGTAGACACTGACGCCATTTTAAATAATACTTTTAATTAATTATCTCACTATAGTTAAAATACAAACAAAATTTATTAAAGTATCGAATAAAAAGAGGAATATCCAGATTCCAGCCTCTATCCTACGTCCTAACCTCAAAATTTGATCAATCAAACTCACTCTATGACAGGACAGAATTGACAGTGACAGACAAGTTTTTTTTAAAAACTAAGTTGGCAACACAGGGTTTGTTCCGTTTTTTTCACATGCAATTTATTTTGATTTCTTACAATAATATGGAGATTTTCACAATTTTATTTAAAAATATTGCCACATTTGTTACGTACAACTGGTACAACTAATTTGAATTTTTTTGTAAAATAAAATAATGACCTGGCGTGACATGGGGGCGCGCGCTGCGTGCCGTCGCGCCGCCTCCTTCTCTCCTTTTACTTTAAGAAATTATTATTAGAAAGGAAAGAAAGAAGTACAGAGTCGTTCATCAGAAGATTTTCAGAATAGCTTTTCTTTTCTAACTTTATTGTACCCCACTCATATCACGTTCCTAAAATTTATTTTTATTTTTTTGTACCTAGTTTGAAAACTTTGAAAGCTATTTGCGCTCCCACGCACCGTGCTCCCATCCCATCCCACGCATCCCACCCAGCGAAAAGTTTTTAAATGACAGCGTTTTACCTACAATTAAAACGCTTATACTACTTACCATATTCGAAGCCTATTTTTATTTATTGAGAGTGGCAACCCTGTTCGCTCTGATTAGTCATCCCTATCTAGCCTATACATCTGTCCCTTTCTAGAATGGCGCCCCTCCACCAGGTGGGGGTGCGTCACACTTGCTCTGTGTGGCGCGCTCGTTCGGTCATTGTGTCTCAATATTTTTTGTTTATTTCCTAGTAGGTACAAATAGTAAACAAAAAACACCAGGCAGGTATAAAAATTATAGGCTTCGAATATGGTAAGTAGTTTAATAAGCGTTTTAATTGTAGGTAAAACGCTGTCATTAAACAACTGTACCGATATTCGAAGCCTATTTTTATTTATTGAGACCTGTTTGATTTCGCCTGGTGGTGCGGCGCCAATGTGATGTTACTACTATGTATTATCGCCACTTTATAAACAGTATGAGGCGCATCAAAAATAATAGTGTTTATCCTGAGTGTAATCAGTGTGTAAACATCAACTTAACATGTTGCCCTATAAGAGCACATTGTGTGATTTGTGTGTAAATAAGTTATCATATTCTAATGTACTGTAAACATGTAGGTAGTATAAACACAAGAATTAAACACCTTCAAATTAAACCTCTTTCTTTATTTTCATTCCAATAAACAAAGGTACATCACTAATTAACACAGAAGGGACATTTTATACATCAATGAATATTAATATTTATAAAAATCAAACTTAATTAACATTTTTATTCACATGTTACCTACTATTAATTTTAATCAAGAAATAATCACACAAATGAAACATTGGTTATGAAATTGGCTGAAAATAGTCAGCCATTACCGGTATATTCTGTGGAATCTCCCTGTGCACTTCTCTTTGGTAGAATCTGGTGAAAGTGTTATGTGACCGCACCGCCAGTTTCCTCTGCTTAAAATTTCATCCACAGGGAAATTAAGAAGCCAGTTCTTTGAAGCTACTGCTGACCGCATACTGCCAGCTGACGCCTCCACTCCGGCTTCCTTTAACAAAGATTTGATCCAATTAGCTATGACTGTCCGAGAAGCTGCTTTAGGGGCACCTCTTACTGTCAGAAATAAGCTATTACTTTTACATGAATTTCTCCTTGTACTAGATAAATTAATCAAAGATTTTACCCAAAATACAGGATTAAGGCTATTAGGTGCACCTTCTTCGCAATTATCTAGGAGTTTCCAGCCTGACTGTCTATAATTGTGACTATCTGTTTTGGAACCAAATAAAGGCCAAAAAATTATATATTTCTCAGAAACGTAGAAATGTTCAGAATCAATTGAGAGCAATGTTAAATCATGTACCCGTCGACCAGAGCACAATAAAAGAATAGCTGCTGTTCGCTTAGAACATTCATAATATGAGCAATCAGTAATTAAATTATTAGCCAGCCAAGAGGACACTTTATCTACATCCCAAATTGGTGGCTTTTGTTGCTTTGGCCTACTTATCGAAATAGACTTTAAAATACGAATCACTAGCGGATGGGTGCTCAAATTAACTGATTTATCAGGATCACAAAGTGTTGATACGACAGATCTATGAAATAAAATAGTGTTGTAAGAAAGATTCTCACTGTTAAAAATATCAGCTAAAAACCTAGCTAGGTCAGATCCCGTAGGGGACCTAAAATTTACATTGTGTTTCAGAGCCCAGGAGCACCACCGTTTCCACGCTGGTTGGTACGATTTTTTGGTAGAATCGCGAAGGCTTGACTGAAGCAGTAGTATTTGGTCATCGGTCCAATCTTTTAAGGCTTGGTCCCAGCCCCACATAGCCAAGCTTCCATGACTAGCTCCGTCACCCTAGCTGGAGGACGGCCTGTTGATACGTCTATCATCACCTCCTGTAGATTGAACAGAGTGAAAGGAGGGGCGATGGCCCTCTGCTTTAGATCTGAACGCCAAAACGTCCTCTTCCATCTGGGGGCAACTACGAGGAAGTGCCCCGTTTCCGAGTTTAGATGAGCAAGAACTCTCGGCATTAGAAATGGCGGTGGGAATATCCACGCCAAGTCGTACTGCCAATGCCTGGAAAAGGCGTCTATGAACTCCGCCTTGTGATCCGTTGCATCGAGTGTTACATAATTCGGGACTACATGTGCCTTCTGAGAGGCAAAGAGGTCTATCGACGGCGTTCCCCATTTTTTGAACAGAATGTTCGTGACTGTTGGCAACAGGTGCCATTCTGGGTGAAGTGTCCCTCGTGAAAGATGGTCCGCATCGACATTGTACATACCCGGAATGTGATGGAGAGATAGATTTATGCTGTATCTCCCTAGGATTTTGTACACTTTGTATGTCAGACTCATTAGGGCTTGCGATCGAGTACCCCCCTCGTTCCTGAGGTACGAAAGAACGGTTTTGTTGTCCGACTGGATAGAGATCGCTGCACATTTCAGAAGGTGACCGTGGGTCTGAAGGACCTTCAGTATTGCCAGCATTTCTTTCATATTGGAGTGAAGACTCTGTTCTTGCGGACTCCAAATGCCTTGGAGCTTTTGGTTGTCCAACTGCGCTCCCCACCCCGAACCCGACGCATCTATTGTTAGAAAGTGCGTCGTTTGAGGGCCATGCAACAGTGAACTTTCTTTGTAATGGGCTAACCACCAGTTTATGTCTCGAAATACCTCCATCGGTAAAACAAGTTTCTTGCGAGGATTTTCGTTCAAGAATTGATTGCAAAGGCGTAATAGCCGACGAAAGTGAAGTCGTCCGTGCGGAACCACGAGACTTGAAAAGTTTAAGGTTCCTACTAAACTCTGTAGTTCCCTTAAAGTTAATCGACCTCGTTTGCTGCATCGAAGCAATTTCCTCTCTAGGGCAACTTGCTTCTGCAGAGGCAGAAGCTTTCTGTTTCGAACTGTATCCCAAATTATACCTAGGTACTGTAATGTTGTCTGAGGTCAGTATTGATTTGTTGTAGTTGATTTGCCAACCGAGGGAGTTCAATAGTGTTACTGTAGTACTGATTTGTGATTGAAGGGTCAATCTGTCTTGGTTGACTATGAGAAAGTCGTCCAAATAAATCAGTATTCGAATGCCTCGACTTCGTAGGGCTTGCGCAACCCAATTCGTTACTGCTGAGAAAATTTTCGGGGCCGAAGCAAGGCCAAATGGGAGGCAAGTCATTTGTAGTAGTTCTCCTTTGAATAGGAGACGCATAAAGCATCTGTGGCTGGCACAAACAGGTAGATGAAAATATGCGTTTGACATGTCTATTTTGGCCAACCAATCGTTTGGCTGTAGAAACTCTGAGACCTTGGTCTGGTTTATGAGTCGAAATTTGTCGACCTACATATTTGTTTAATTTCTTTAAATTGAAAACTGGACGGTGTGAGCCGTCCCCTTTTGCTACTAGAAACAAACTGGAAAGGAAGCTGGGTGACAGCTGAGCTGTTTCTAAGACGCCCATCATTTTTAATTCGGCTATATGAAGGTTCATATTTGTGGAATAAGGCGTTTGAATATTTATATTCGTGCCTGGCATGTAAAGGGGCGGTTTGCTTTTGAACGGTATCTTGTACCCTTCCGAGATTATTTTTAAAATAAAAGGGGGCGCTTGTAGACATTCCCATTCGGGATAAAAGTGGCGGAGTCGTCCAGCTTGGAAGCTCGAGTCAGAATTTTCGTTTTGAATTGTTTTTGCGGGATTGTCCCGGTCCTTGAGTTTTTTGTCCATATTCGTCAGGTCTTGCACCTTTGGGACGAAACATCGGGCCCTGCGTGGGCATTCTATATTGAAATGCCATTGGAGGCATGCCATAATGATGCATCCCTTGTGGGGGCGCATAAGGATAGAACGGCGCGCCGTGCGCTGGCAACGCCGATCGAATTGAATTAGGAACGAAATAATTAGGCATTCCTTGCGTAGGTAGCCTCGCAGCCCTCGGCTGCCTAGGAGGTACAGCTTGCGCAGCTGAATTGGCAGGCTTAGGAACAGAGCTTTGCGCCTTTATCGGCCAAAATATTTTGCTCATACCACCATGCTTATCTAAGGTAGTTGTAAACGTAGTAGAATTAAAAAGATTTTCACTTGAGGGTAGAATCTTTCGAAGGCTCGTACGAACAAACTTGTCCTTAACCGAGCGCAATATGGCGTCTCGGCGCTGCTGTATCAAATCAGCCCGGTGGCCACACGCCATTTGCAGTAGGTCATTTGAAATCTTTTGGAAATCACCCTGTATAAAAATCTCTTTGATTTTTAATTCTATTGTCGCAATATCTACATTTTCAGATGATTTAATGAATGCAATAAGATTTGTGAAACCGGTTTCTACCGCCTCACGTTGTTTTAATAAGCCTTGCGTAAGCGCCGCAAAGCCTCTTTCTGTCAACGATAGATTACTATACCTATCATAAGGTTTGACCTCGTCATTGCTCTCTAGGTCTGTAAAACCAGGAGTGGAACAATATTTCTTTTGTACCTCTGAGTACCTGACGTCCGCCCATAAATCGGTATCAAAATGTTAAATGCTTTTTAAAGTATTCAAATACGAGACGCTTGAACGAGGCATTGCCGGTTCCTTTAGCGTTGTATTAAGTGGCAATAAAAAATCTTGAGGATTTTGTAAAATTTGTTCTTCACCTTCCAACCTACCCTCGAATAATTCCCCACTAACGTCTAAAGAGACGTCCGTTTCCCAATTCTCGGGTAATTCCTTGCCCGTACTAAATTGTTGCGCTAAAAAGTGTTGTATATTATTTACTTGAGAAGCTAATGCGTTTAGCAATTGATCGCTCTCACTTTGAACAACGCGACGTCGTTTAGAACGATCCTTGTGCCTAGTTGTGTGTTTGCGTTTCCTATCTACGCTAGACTGTGTACTCGGAACCGTATGCGATCCTGAAGGCTGTGCTTGGCCTTCGGACGCCTCCGAGTCCGCGCTGCTCGTAGATGAAGATGATGATTTATCCATTGTGCTATAAAAACAAATAAATTAAATTTAAATTAATTATATAATAAACACAAAAATAGATAGGGTATCGAACGGTGGAAAAACCGTTAAACACATAGATTCTTAAATTGTTTTGAGCACCTTACCGCAGGTGTCTTACCACGACTTCTCAGTGCGAAAAACAAGACGCCAATGACCGAACGAGCGCGCCACACAGAGCAAGTGTGACGCACCCCCACCTGGTGGAGGGGCGCCATTCTAGAAAGGGACAGATGTATAGGCTAGATAGGGATGACTAATCAGAGCGAACAGGGTTGCCACTCTCAATAAATAAAAATAGGCTTCGAACTGCCAGTGTTAAAAAAATAAAAAAATAAAGGAAAGTATCTTACTGACAGTGTTGCCAGATTTAGAGGTTTTCCCTAAAACCTAGGGGTTTTTTGAGGTCGTTGAGGTTTTTTCGAGGTTCCGATGTTACTAAATCTATCTAGGGGATTTTCTAAAGGTTTTCACAATTTTTACAAACTTGATTTATTTTTAATATTAAACAATGACACCAATTTAGTTGACCAAAACAAAATGAATGGGATATCAAAACTTGATAAATGGCAACAAATTCCGTTTTTTTTTCTCGAATTCCTGTGTGGCTTGCTTCTAACTTCGTTAGATGAAGTATTTGAGATTTTGAATTAATTTGAACGAAGCTTAAAAAAAGTTTTTTTTTCCTTTTGGGTCAAATCACAGAAATTTTTCTATAAATATAAGTTTTCTTTACACAAATTTCACAATTCACTTTTCACAATACAATTTTCAATTTCACAAAAAACGTCAGAGGATTTTCTTGATCATAGTTGGGATTCTAGGGGTTTTTTCAATATAAAGGTGAAAAAAATTCTGGCAACACTGCTTACTGAAAAAAAGTATCCTCCTCCTCCCTGATCAGGGGGAGCACACTTAATATAACCGTCAATTTTCATAGGCAACAGCGACATTTGGGTGATTGGTGGAAGAACTAAAATTTAAAAAAAAGCGGCGGCCATTTTGTACTTCACTTATCGTCTGACGGACCATTCGATAGCATTGACGTTATTTATTTGATTAGTTATTTATTTATTTTAGATCATGATTTACATTAAATGTAAATAAAATACAAGTTGAATACTTAAATACTCAAAATTTGATGTATACCGTCGGATGGGGGACTTCTTTGGGGCGCTAACAAAGAAATATATTCAGAAATTATAGGGAATGGTATACATACTATGTATAGCTATAGTTGAAATTTTAGTTCACCCACCAATCCCTGCGGTGGCAGCACCTTCCATAGATGCCGATTTCACCCCGGAGTTGCCACTCTATACCTACCATTATTACTATCCTCTTTGTCCCTGATCCCTGAGTGAGATATGTAATTTTTATGTTTTCAAGATTCAGTTTTTAATCTTTCCTTTTGTATTTCTAGTATAGAAGTGTGTGTGTTTATAATATAGAAATCTTAATGATAATAACCAATATTTCTTTCCGCATACCAAATCCTGAACTTTTAAGAGTAGCGCTTGCATATTATAACCTTATTCCGAAATGTCGGTCTCGGTTTTAGATTCTGTGCCTAAATTTCAAAATTTTATAAAGTGAGTAACTAATGAGTTCTTTTTTTAAAATTATTTTAACATATCTATGTAGTAAGTAATAAAAAAGTTGTATGTTTCATCTGTCGTTGTCTGAGTATTTTTGTAAAGTCACTATCAATGTTTATTTTATCCTTTCTTATCAAAGGGTCAAAATGTAATAATTAAATAATAAGTAGTCTCAGAAAATATATCTACACATTGTATATTATTTTCCACACTACCAATCATATGTTTTCTATGAAATACTGCGTCAGAGTCGCTATAAGGGTTCTGTCTGATCTAGTTTTTATTCTCCTTAACTTTACAATTATACCATTAGTAAAACAATATTTTACTTTTGTTTTGTTATAATTAATATAGATAGGTACTAAAGATCATTACGATTTAATTTAAAATTAAGTAATTCAACTAAAAATATAGGTACCTTGATATGTTTTATAAATTTGTAATGATCTACATGTTTTAATTAACAATGTTTTACATAATTTTATTGTTTTCAGATCTCCATCGTTAACAGTAATACATTTCTCTGCTGAATGGGCAGAACACTGCGGCCACGTAACAGAAGTACTCAAACTGCTATTACAGCTACCAGAAATAGAATCTAGCGGTAGTCAATTTGCTGTTTGTGATGCTGAAAGTCTATCAGAAATCTCATTGCAATATCAGGCAAGTAATTTCCTTGTAGTTGTAAAATCACTCATGCATTTTTATTTCTCAATTCTGATAATACAAGTTCATTTTACATTTCTGAATTTAATTTTTGAATTTTTGTAAGCATAATACATAGGTAAATAAAAAGTATTTGGATTAGAGAATCTGTGTATTATCTTATAATTTGAGTGATTTTTATGTATGCAATTTCTCAAATGAATGTTATAAACATATAAGACAATTTGTATGAGGAATCGATGAATAAAACTTAACGTTGCACTGAAAATAATGAAACGATAATAAGAGTTTATCGATTCCCTTTTAAATATAGAAAATTAAAATATTATAAATTAATTAAACAATTCATATTACAGACATTTCTTCTGAAAAATAACAAAACGTCACCAGAACCAACCAAAGAGAAAAGTACAGTAAAGAAATACATTCTCTTTACATCTCCCCCCCCAGGCCAGAAAAAAAATCTTCTCTGAAGTTTTCGTCAAATAACTTTCAGTTTGCTCAGGCAGGGATGGGAACTAGTTTTGTGACGTGAAACAGGCCCGACTCAAACTTCCTATGTCCTGTATCAACTCTGTATATTGAATCTGATATTTTTTCTTCAATTCTAAATGGCCCAATCCTTAGCTCATCCAATTTCTTTCTATTTAATTTGTGTCCATTTTCAACATAAACCATATCACCCATATCAAAATAATGGTACGTTCTGTTTTTATCAAAAACCATTTTATTATAGTCATGTGATTTAATTGATCTTTGTAATGCTATTTTCTTATCTCCAATCCATTCATCTACTGTTTTTTCTTTTTTAAGTTCATTAGGATGACAAATGAAATAATTGTACCATCTAGCAGGTACCTGGGTGCAAAGCCAGTGACTGTATGTTCAGTGTCGTTATATCTACTCACACAATCATGAGCAATCGTTGTCCAAGCTGTTGCATTTCGGTTTTCATTTATTCTGCATCTAATTTTGTTTACAAGCGTCTGATTCAACCTTTCATTTAAACCATTTGAAAATGGTGCATTTACAGCAGTAAAAATTAGTGTAATTGATTTTTCGTTCAAAAATGCCTTAAATTCTTTTGAGTTTATTCCAGGATATTGGTCTGTAAGAATCATACCAATTCTATTACAATCTGTAATTTTACTGACCAATTTCTTAAAGTCTTTTGCACTTTGTGTTTTTGAAGTAACTATAAAAGCATATCGAGTGAAATGATCTACGAGCAGATGTAAATACCTCTTTGTTGATCTTGAGCCTCCAAAACCTCCTATCGTGTCTATGGAGACAATTTCAAAGGGTTGCGTTGCGGGGCCCAAATGCGACATTAGACCACTTTTTATCTGTCCTCTTGTTTTATTCTTTATGCAGATTTCGCATCGTTTACAAAGGTTAACTATGTTCTTAGTTAAATTCTTTGCTGTGTATAGTTCTCCAATTTTCTTTTGCATCTGTTTCACGCCAATATGACACATATTTTCGTGTATTTGTTTCATAAACTCTTTACTAAATTCTTCTGTTAACATAATTTTTTCTCGTTTTTTAACTCGTTTATAATAAACATTGTGTCTCTGTGTTAATTTTTCTTTATGATCTTGTATTTCCTCATTTTTCTCTTGATCTGTAATAATATCCTGTAGTCTTATTAAATTTACTATTTTCAATTGTTCATCTGTATCTTCACTTTCTTCCAAAACTGGATTCCTACTTAAACAATCTGCCTCTAAATTTTCTCTCCCTGGAGCATATTTTATTTTAAAATTATACTGAGATAAATAGTATACTAATTCTCCCAGTTCTTCATCTGTTCTAGACTTAATATTCATATTTTCCAACGGTTTATGATCCGAATAAACCGTGAATGATTTTCCTATTAGCCAGTGTTGCCAGTACCTTACTGCTTCTTTAATGGCTAAACATTCCAAGTAGATAGCCTTTTTTTTCTTCTGGACTTCATTCAGTTTTTTTGAAAAATATGCTACCGGTTTCTCTTTTCCATTTGGCTGTACCTGTTTTAGTACTGCTCCAATACCTTCTATTGATGCATCCGAGTATATATTTATCGGTAACTCGTGATCAAAAATTTCTAAGATTGGTTGTGAGCAAAGCATTATTTTAATCTCATCAAATGAATTCTGACATTCGGTTGTCCAAACAAATTTTTGATTTTTCCTTAGTAAATTATGGAGTGGTTCTAAAATTATTGCGCTTTTGGGTATAAAACGATAATAAGAGTTTATCGATTCCCTTTTAAATATAGAAAATTAAAATATTATAAATTAATTAAACAATTCATATTACAGACATTTCTTCTGAAAAATAACAAAACGTCACCAGAACCAACCAAAGAGAAAAGTACAGTAAAGAAATACATTCTCTTTACAAACATTTACATTATTATTGAACACTAGAGTACATGTGCGGACTACTATAGTAGACCATAGTAACATAATTGATTCTAACTTTTTTTATTTCTCAAGCTAAACCAGTGTTTCTCATACGCCCGCGGTCGCGACCCGGCACCGGGCCATCAAAATAAAAAACCGGGTTGCAATTCTCCGGCCTTGTTTTAAAAATATGTAATACAATAGTAAAATATTGAAACCGACTTGAAGTGGAATCAGACCTTAAGCCGGGTCCATTCCATAGCGCGTGTTTTGCCCTACACATTCAACAAAATCGTCTACACAAAACTTTGTTTCAATACACATTTTTGTGTACATTATCAATGTTTTTGTTTTCCATACCCGATGGAAAACACGTACACAAAACACCCCCGCGCGAGTCGAGGGGCAGGATACTGTCATATCAGTCGTTATGGACAGTGTGTGTAAAGAAACATGTTTCAAAATCAAAGTTTTGTGTATGTGTTTTTGTTGAATGTTTTTAAAAAAGTTTCGCTGGAGACGTGGCTTTAGGATAAAGCTTTCCATAATTTGCACTAAAATTTTGTGACTAAATAGGCAATACCAAAATTATGTAGTATTAATAAAACATGTTTCCTATTTATCTAATAGAACCAGCTTGGGTTTAAAAGTATTAGGAAGGGCCAGTGTGAAAATTACCGGGCCGTGGCAGAACAAAGTTTGGGAAACACTGAGCTAAACCATTGTGCCTCAAGGTATTCTTCATAAAGATAATTACATGTAAGGAGAGAGTGACACATGTGACACCAGCGCATACGGGAGGGTCTACAATTGGGTGTCAAAGCCGCGAGACCACCATTGTACAAAATATTTTAAAACAGCCTACTATAGTATACGTCACCCTAGCACTCGTGTAAAAAAAAAACGGCGCGTGTACTGTAGTGTTAACAGCAAAACAACTATATACCTACTGTTTTCTTCTGTATTTTTTTTAACCTATGTATGGGTGCAATTCAGTAGTCTTTAAGATATTCGCGTTTGAATATATTATTTAAACAACATTGGTATTCAAATAATTATGAAAACAACATTGGTTTAAATATAAATTATGATTAGAGAAAGTGTCTGTGAACATCTAGTCTGTATAAACATCGCTTCCAGCATAGAAAATTGAATTATTTATGTCATAAACTAAACATACACAACTATATTTGTTTTTTTTAATTTTCAGGTTGATTCTGTTCCAACAGTAATATTATTTAAGAATAATGCTCAAATAGACAGGGTTGACGGTGTAGACGTCGCCCAAATCACAGCTAAAGTCAAAAAATACATTGGATTTAAAGGAGATATGGGGGCCTCAGCTCAGAAACTAGAAGATAGACTGAAAGCATTAATAAACAAACATAATGTAATGGTGTTCATAAAAGGCAATAGAGATCAACCTATATGTGGATTTAGTAAAACCCTCATCCATATATTGAATGGCACTGGGTAAAGACTATTCTTTTGTACACATTTTGCATCCTTAAAATGAAAGTGGCTTATATCAAAATACCTATACATTCTAATTTTGCCAAATTTCAGCTAATTAGAACTTAACAATGTCAGTTTATGGCAATATTTAGTAGTCAGGTGAGGTAAGACTAACATATACATATGTCAGATATGACAGTCTTGCCCCATTCTTACTACACCTGACCTTATATCTGACCTTATGTCTTTTTATATATTTTATATCAAATTTTATACTTATCCCACCACAATATAATATCTGTATTTTACCATTAGTAGAGCATCACAGTCTCCTTTAGTCATCTCACTAAGAAAGACATTCAATTTATATTAGTGTCTGGGTGATTTTATAAATGCCTTTATTTTTTACAGAGTAGCATATGATACATTTGATATCTTGACTGATGCAGAAGTAAGACAGGGCCTGAAAGAGTATTCAGATTGGCCTACATACCCACAACTGTATGTGAAGGGGGAATTAATTGGAGGGCTGGATATAATCAAGGAACTTGTAGCGAATGGAGAATTAGATGCCACCCTTAATGCTGAATAGTTAAGAAATGCTAAATGATTGGTTGTTTTTATTTATTGCAATAAATTTGGTCGTTTTGTAAGTGGTTTAAATCTCTTACATTTTACACTCATTTATACTTATAAAATAATTCTTTTTATGCACAGTGGCGCCACCTACTTTATAAAGCGCCATTAACTGCCAGACTTTTGACCAAATCCTACAGGAATTGCGTACTTTCGGAATAAAAAGTACCCTAAGTGTTAATCCAAGGTATCAGCTACCTGCTTACCAAATATCATAAATATTGGCCCTGCCATTTGAGCGTCAGTAACAACATATAACTTTAGCTTTTATAATATTAGTAGGATTGCCAACTCGACTACTGTAAACAACTTACAATGGTTCCGAAATAAAAAATAAATGTATCAAAATAAAAATAAAATACCATATAAATAATGAAAATCAATGCACACTCAATAGTTCAAAATTCCACCAAATATTTTAGTTAAAAAAAAGGTAGTTAGGCGATCGATGTAGATAGGCACAAGTGTGCCTCAAGGAATTGTATAAATTCCTTGGTGTGCCTATCAAAGAGGGAGGATAGTAATATTGGTAGGTGCCTAGTGCCTATCTACCATTTTTTGCAAGTGCCAATGATATTATTATGCTACCATCCTAATCCAAACTAATATTATATGAGAAAGTGTGTTTCATCATCGCATCATTCCAACCCATCATCGTCCCACTGCATACGGGTCTCCCTTCAATCGAAGGTCATTAGAGCGTACTTTGCCACGCTGCTCCAATGCGGATTGGCAGAGGCCGATGTTTCCAAGCCGCCCGAAGGCCACCGACTTGGCTTAACGACTGTCATCCATCGACAACAACCGGGGCAGACGGCTTAACGTGCCCTCCGAAGCACGGAGATACATATTGTCAGGGGTAGAGAGCACAACATCTACTTTTTATCCCGTGACAGTATGTCATTCCAATGGGAAAATATTGTATCTACTATAGGTAGTGCAATTGTGATGTCGGCCAACAGATGGCGGTTGTTTTGTTGTCAAACGAGATCTATGTCAGATAATTAACCGCCAGCGAAGCCGCGGGGGAAAAGCTAGTACCTATTTTTTTAAATGAGATCTAACAAGGTATTAAGGTCGAAACGCACTTAAGCGGCGCTGCACGGAGGAGCGGCGCGGCGCGTTAAAATATTCTATCATAGAAATTGTAGGAGCTTAACCGCACTACAGCGGAACGGAACGGAATGGCGCGGCGCGCGACTTAGTTTTGCCTCCGAAGAAAATTTTTACGCGCCGCTCCACTCCGTGCAGTGCCGCGCCGCAAGTGCCATGGCAACTGCGAAGTGCGATCAAATACTATAGAAATATAATACGCACAGGCACAGCTCTTGACGTTTCTCATACAATGACTTGGAAACCTCCGTTCACCTCATGCCGCTAGGGGCGCTATAACATTTTGCATACAAAACGCACAAAAGTTTTGAAATCGTTCACCTCATGCCGCCCTCATGCCGTAGCGGCGCTAGTGTCGCCGTCTTGCCTGAATTCTTCCGAAGCTGTGCGTATTAACTCGGTAGAGTTTCTATAGTATTTGGTGCGAAATAGAGAGATAGACTATAGACAACTGCAGCGGCGCGGCATTTTTGCTTGTCAGTTCTATTTTCCGGCGAACGATTGTTTTATTTAGGTAGAAAAATGGACGAAGAAAAGTTAATTAATTTTGTGAGTGGATATTCTGATTATCCAAATTACAGGAGGTTGCCGAGTAATTGTATGAGAAACGTCAAGAGCTGTGCGTATTATGGCGGAAACACACTACCGTGTCGGGGCGTGTCGTGTCGCGCCAGAAGTATATCGCGTTCATACATTTTATATGGTTAGGAGCATGTTAGGAGCACATTTGTAGGGCGTGTCGTGTCGTGGCGCGGACTGCTGGCCGCCGATTGTGCCACGGCGGTGGGGGGGGGGTTATGACGCGACACGACACGCCCTGCAAATGTGTTTCTATACCCGCGCGCGGTTCGTGTCGCGAACAAGTGGACGCTTTTTTTTTAAATTTGTTTTTGCAGCGTGATAATGAGTTACTAGGTAGTAGATTCCTGATAAATATACTTAAATACATTTTTTTGTAAATAAATACCATTATACATTATAGAAAACACCCAGACAAAGGCAAACACTGCGAGCTTCTGTTCAGAAATGAAAGAAATAAACGTCTGGCGTTTATTTCGTTCATTTCTAAACAGAATCGCGCCCCGACACGACACGTAAGTGTGCACACCCACCGTCACGACAGAGCGCGACACGACACGCCCCGACATGGTAGTGTGTTTCCGCCATAAGGGAGAGAAACAAAGTACATTGATTACGCAGTGTTACCAGAAAAGAGAATATTACCCCATGATTTACCCCATGTTTTTTTTTATTTTTTATATACGATAAACTAATACGACTATTGATGATTTGCGATGTATTTTTTCATATAATAATCATCAATATATTGGGATCGATTTATACTTGTATAAATAAATCGAAGTCGCTGTCCGTTCAGATTTTGAGAAATAAAGAAAACTGCTTTCGTTTGCTGGACACAGTTAGCGACTGTGCCCAGCAAAAAAATAGTATACGTCGATAAGGACAAAAAATGTTTCTCTAGCTCTTTTTGGCCTTGGGAATATTGTATTTACTCATCTCGCTCACTCCTACCGTGTCGCCTCTATTCATCCTTTCTCTAAGGGTTAGCACTTAGCTTAGCCTATGCCGCGCCCCATGCCGAAGCAGCGCCGCGCGCGCCGCGCAGCTCAAGTGCGTTTCGTTCCACCTTATGATGATGATCGAGCAATGATCAACATAGGTATGTCATGAATAGTCATGATTGTTAAACGTGCAGTAAAAAGTCAAATTGAAGAACGACTTCCAAATGCCAATCGAGATAACGCTTGGAACTTGTGGACGCTTGCCAAACCTTAGCAAGCATGTAAACGCACCATTACTTCCATGGATGCAAGAAGTTTCTATAAAGAGCTACTTGATGCAAGCTCACTACCAAAGAGGATAGTAATATTGGTAGGTGTACAGAGTGGAAACTCCGGGGTGAAATCGGCATCTATGGAAGGTGCTGCCACTGCAGTGCCCCGTGGATGAACTAAAATTCCAACTATAGCTATACATGGGTATTTAAAGAAAATAAACTACGTTTTACACTACCACCATTTCGGAAACCAGTAAAATAGGCACCGGTAAAAGAAATGGCGAAAGAAAACCAGTTACGGTAATGACGGTTAGAATCCTGTTTTTTTTAAATGTTTTCGAAAAGTTGTCATCAATATTTATTTTTTTGGCTTTTATTTCCCTTACTGCTTAGAGAAAGGATGAATAGAGTTGTCATTTGGCGTATACCCTTACGGGAGAGAAACAAAGTACATTGATTACGCAGTGTTACCAGAAAAGAGAATATTACCCCCATGATTTACCCCATGTTTTTTTTATATTTTTATTTATACGACTAGCTGACCCGTCATGACCCGTGCCCACTTCGTTGGGCATAATGTTAATAATCCTTTTTTAGTACAGGCGTTCGTAAGAAACGCTTTCATTCGACCGTTTTTTCTCCGATTCACTTTGCAAAACCGACTACCACATAAAAGCCTTTTTATTTTTCGGTTTTTTATATAACCTATGACACTCAGCAATAATGTGGCTTTCAATTGGTGAAAGAATTTTTAAAATCGGTTCAGTTGATTCCGAGATTACCCCTTAGAATTTAACAAATATACAAACATACAAACTTTACTTCTTTATAATATTAGTATAGATAAACTAATAGGACTATTGATGATTTGCGATGTATTTTTTCTTATACTCATCAATATATTGAGACTTCGATTTAAACTTGTATAAATACATCGAAGTCGCTGTCCGCGCCTGTTTGTCTGTATCTCCGCTAACTCCTATTGTCTCCTATAGTAGTATGGGAAAGTTGATATGACTACAGATCTCTCTCAGCTTGTATTAAAAATAATATCTATTTAAATTATTTTTAATTTAGGTTGTCACTATTTTACCTCAATTGTGGGTAATATTGCATGGGTAAATTCAAGTAAATTGCTGGTATCCCCAATACGCGTGGTACCCGACTAAATTCAGGAGACACAGGAAAGTGGCCGCATGGCTTCATTTTACTTACCTACTTAATTTGGGTGCTTATTACTACAAAATACAATTATTTTCTTGACCATTTACGTTTTATTTCTTTATTTCTGTACATTGAAGCCGTCATTTGAGTCCTAATAAATATAATCTGTATTCATTTTTATCAATTATGGCCGAAATAAAGTCTAAATAGTGTACTTACGAATGAAAGGTTATGTTGTCGATTTTACGTTCACTGCGGCTATTGCAGCCTAAAACACTACAATGCACCATAGTCTATGAACGCAAAAACACATCAACTCAACCACAAAACACAGTTTTCGCATTGTTTTCACCCTGAAAATTCAGATTTTGAGAAAAAAAGAAAACAGCTTTCGTTTGCTGGGCACAGTTAGCGAATGTGCCCAGCAAAAAAATAGTATACGTCGATAAGGACAAAAAATGTTTCTCTAGCTCTTTTTGGCCTTGGGAATATTGTATTTACTCATCTCGCTCACTCCTACCGTGTCGCCTCTATTCATCCTTTCTCTAAGCCTTACTGGCTTTCCCATTTACTCGGCAAGACGACTCCAAGCATCTACAATTTTCTTTTTAAATTAATTATGATTAACGTGTTTGAGGTTCCAGATAGTCGTTTCGGTCTGGTAATATTTCAAAAACGATAGTCTCTTCGTTCGACCGCCACTGTTGTGTTGTGATTGTGACACGATTTAACAGCACAAATCGTCATATTTATTTATTTTCCGGGAGACACGTTTGACGTGCTTTGACATCGACAACTACGAAGCGGTTCGGCAAAGTTCGGCATTTGATGCCATTTCTGGCACCAGTTGAGGTGTATCGTGTATCAAAACGGATGCGGGGACACTCCTTCTAGTAGGTACCTATGTTATTATTCTAAGCTGAATACATAAATATTGATTGTATTTAAATATCCAATTAAATTAAATAAATAAATAACTTTTTAAATAATTAACGTTAATGCTATCGAATGGTCAGTCACTCAGTCAGACGATAAAGGTATACTGAGTACATGCAAATACTATAGAAGACTAATACGCACAGCTCTTGACGTTTCTCATACAATGACTTGGCAACCTCCGTTCACCTCATGCCGCTAGGGGCGCTATAACATTTTGCATACAAAAAACCTCCGTTCACCTCATGCCGCTAGGGGCGCTATAACATTTTGCACACAAAACGCACAAAAGTTTTGAAATCGTTCACCTCATGCCGCCCTCATGCCGTAGGGGCGCTAGTGTCGCGTCTTGCCCGAATTCTTCCGAAGCTGTGTGTAAAGCGCTTACCACACGCACAAGCTTCACCACAGTTTGGCCTGCGCAAACTTCTCGCACGAAAAAACTGAACACTCCGTGTCTTACCACACGGTACAGTTAAGTACGCGCAAGCCCCGCGCAAGCCACATTCTTGTCGAAAACCTTGGGGTCGCAACAATGTTTCCCAATGAAGAAATATTTCTTATGCTATTATTTTTCAAGTTTTTGCTATTAAAAAAAAGACAATGCAAAAGTCAAAAAGTAAGCGATCAAAGTGGACAAAAAAATGGCTGTTGAACAGAAAAATTCATACACATAAATCTACTAAAGGATTTAAGAGATGATCTAAAGGATTTTCGCAAAAAATACTCTACCACTTATACCCAAATCAGCCATTTTTGAGTGACGAACGACTTCAGCGAACTGCGAGCGAGCCTCGACTGTGGCTTGAACACTGAACGCCCAACCACACGCACAGACAAGTACGCGCAGGCCGGGCTTGCGCAGGCAAAATTTCAAGCAAGTCGAAAAGTCGCAAGCCGCGCTGTGGGGTTGGCGCGTGATACAGTTTTACCAACCTCACGCTCCGTGTTCCGTGTACAAACCGGCCTGCGCAGGCAAAACTGTGGTGAAGCTTGTGCGTGTGGTAGGCCCATTAGTCTTCTATAGTATTTGGTACATGATACAAACAATATGGCCGATACTTTTTTAAAAGATAGTTCATCCACCAGGCACCAAATGTCGCTGTTGCATGCCTATGAAAATTAAAACACTTCTGAATTTGGTAAAATTATACGTCAAGAATTGCCAATTCGGTTGTATTATGTAGGTATCGTAATCACAATCACAGCACAGAAATAATAAATAAATTATCCTCTTTTTCAATCATTGGGTTCTATCTAAGACACAGAGAACTTTATTTTATTCATAAATATTTGACTGGTTAAAAATCGGTATTCATGTGAAACTGCATTAGATTATGGACAAACTGTCACCATTCCATCCAAGTAAGTACGTAGTTAATAAATTGATTTGTATCGTGATGTGTAAACAGTGTACAGCATAGATTTAGTATATACTAACCTAGTAAGTTAAAATAAATCTATGGTCTACAGTATTACTTACTAACATTCCAATACATTCACTCATCGTCACGACTAACGTTTCACTTTTACTAGGAATAATGAATAAAGCAAGAACTGCTGGAGATGGCAGAGAGTCAGACGAAGGCACTACGGAAAATGTTACGAAAACAAGTGTGCAATCTACCAGCAAAGAATCACTTCCACCACGGCTCATCCAGATTTATGCTACTAATATCATTAGGAATGATAAGAAGAAATCGCATATACACAACAAGAGTCCTAAATTCGTCCCATACGAGCCTTATGCAGCAGCCGTCAAACCAATCGCACCTCAATCTGTCTCAAAAGGCTCTAAAAAATCTAAGAATAATATGGATTTAAACACCTTGATTAATCAAATGTCACAAATGAATACAAATTTAAATGAATTCAAACCAAGACCTAAGCTCTCGTCTACCAGTGATAAGTCGACACCAGATGCTAGGCCATGCCCTGAAAAAGTTGAGATGCAAAAGAAAATTGATGATTTATTACAAGACAATGAGTCTTTGAAGGAGCAACTTAAACAACAAGCTCAGGTGGGTATCTGGTTGTTTATTTTAAACTTACCTACTAGTGAAACCCATGCAACTTCGCTTGCGTATATCCCGTTTTCCTGTGAAAATTTCGGAATGTATTAAGTATACATATAAACATACCTCTGTGAGAAGTAGGCTACTTTTCCTATGGGAATAAAATACAAACGTTTATTTCAGAAATTAGACCTTCACGGGCACTTTTCCTTGTCATTTACAATTACAACATTCCTCTTAAATCACTCTTTCAATTATATAAAACTGCATCAAAATCTGTTGCATAGTTTTAAAGATATTGTTGCTTAGACAACAATACTGCGGTATTTTTTTTTATATTTCAAGGATGAATAAAATATTAATCATAATTTGTCTCCTCAAAACTTGTTAAATTTTACTTGAGCAGTATTGTTGTATAGTTTCTTATACAACAATACAGCATAAGTGATTTTAGACACATTACAAGGATGAATAAAATATAAACAGTATTTTTGTCTCCTCCTAAAAACTTGTTAAATTTTACTTACGCGGTATAGTTGTATAAGCGACAATATAAGCATACATAGGGACAGACAGAAAGCAGAGCGACTTCATTTTATACTATGTAAAGATTTAGCTGATAGATAGATAGATTTATTTGCGAAAATAAGGTACAAAGATGTTACAAACATAGTATTCCAACTTATTCTGCCCTCGCAGGGGCGTGCAAATATTTCTGTATTATACATTGTTTTTTGGTTTAACCATTCATAAATTTATCATTCAAATATTCAGTAGTGTTATAATAAGTTTTAGTTAAGAGCTATTCATATATTCATCCAACTTTTTCTTAAACAGTGAAAGTTAGAGTTTTAAACTCATCCGGTAAATGATTGTAAATCTGATTCACACTCTTGAATAGAATAAGATTAAAGTGTGAAAGTGACAAGTTATAGTTTATTTATTTATTTATTAAGCCTTATATTGTCGAACACATATTTAATAACACTTGTCCGTTTAGACTATCACAAAAGATCTCTAAGTTCGACGTGCCTTCGGGCAAAGGCCTCCTCCAATTCCTTCCATTGTGCTCTATCTAGAGCTACCCTGCGCTTAAGTTATAGTTAAACATTGGCAAATTTTTGTTTATTAATAACTGTTTAGAGAAATAATTAAATGTTGTCTTTAGAAATGTATTTTCTCTGTACAAACTTTCACCTCTTTCTAGTTTTACTTTTGCAATAAAAGTTATGACCAAGATCTTCATACTAAATTTCATCAATTGTGATAGACTTATTTACTAAATTATTTAATAAAAAAAATTATATTTTAATATTATTTAGATTAAGAAAAATTCTGAATTTTCTTAACCATCTTTGTGATTAATATTTACAGGTAAATAAGGAGTTAAAAACTATGCTTGTGGCGTCAATGGGAGAGGACCTAGAGATTCAAGTGCAGTCACTCAATGAAGACAAGAAGCACTTGGCCAATGCATTGCTCAATTCTGCACAACACCTTTCCACTCATCAGGTGTGATATTGATGTTATTTCATTGGGAGATAAACCATTCCTATCAACCCTGTACTCATCCCACTGCAGGGATACCGACTTGGCTTAATGACTGTCATACATCAATAATGGGTGTGACGATATAATGTGCCCTCCGAAACACTGAGAAGCTCGAGATAAAAAACCCATCCAAACTTTATTTCCTATACTACAGGTGTATGTATTGTGTAATTTGTAAGGGGGTTATTTTTTTTTTATTTACAGTGTTTTTATTAATTACGAAAACCTTTAATTGGCTTTGTTTAGTTGTTAAGTTAATGCTAAAACTGTTTTTAAGCTGCTGGTTTTCCTATGAGAATAAAACAAAATACTGGCTAACGTCGACTTTGCTTAAGGTGATCCGTTTCGGTCCGCGCGGGAAATTCAATTTTTTGGGGGTTTTTCACAAATTGCATCTCAATCATTGATAGAATTTTCGTGAAAATTGATTTTACGACAACAAATATAAAATATCTACTGAATATTATCATATAAATTATAAATATTGGCTCTTCTCATCATGAATGTGCATAATGCACGTTTATAGGGAAGAAGATGCATCGTGGACATTCATAATAGGAAGAGCTAATATTTATAATTTATTTGTTATTTAGTCAGTAGATATATTGTATTTGTTGTCGCCAAATCAATTTTTACGAAAATTCTATCAATGATTGAGATGCAATTTGTAAAAAACCCCAAAAAATTTGAATTTCCCGCGCTGACCGAAACGGATCACCTTAACTTGCCAGTTTGTTAAGACTATGACTCAGCAACGCCATCTAGTTCCTCAAGGAGATATAATATATTATTATTATGTTTAGTCATTGGCTCTCGCAGACAAGCATCACACCAACACTGCAGATGCTAGCTGACTTAAGATATTGTCTTGCTGTTGTTTTGAGATGAAAACATATAAATAACAGATAAAACTTAATGTAAATTAATTATTTGAATTAATTTTATTGTTTATTTTGTTTTATAGGAACAAACAGAATGGCTGGCAGGTCAATGTGAAGTTTGGAGAAGCAAATTTCTGGCTAGCAGGTGATTATGTTCCTTACATTACCTTTCAGTGGATGAATTTCTTTTTTATAATGTGATTCAAATTGACTTATATTAATTTTAAATATAATCTTTACCGATTCTCGGTGCAGACAGTTACGGCGTTTTTCCACTACTTTAGACATAAAACCGGATGCCGGAGTAGTGGAGACGCGCGTATACTAAAGTATGCATTTCTACATCGAATCGGATGCCGGAGTAGTGGAAAAACGTCCTTAGAATAGTGCGAGTGTGTATGATGTAGTATTTTAGTTTATAAATAGTTTCAATTTTATTGGAATTTAATTATCTCCAATTAAACAAATTATTGTATGACGACAGGTCGATAACCTGTTATTATTTACATAACATAGTATCAATTCAAATACATTATATCTATATTTTGAATATAAAAATAAACTAAATAAACCTGTGTGTCACTTTTATTCATAACAACAATGAAATGAAGTACAAAAGTGACGAAACAGGTTTTAGTTAAACCTTGGCTGTTTTTTAAGAGGGAGTTAGTGTGAGCTGGCACGAAACTTAGCACTCTTTCAAAATATATTATCACTAGCTTTTCCTCGCGGCTTCGCTCGCGTTAATTTTATGACATAGATCTTGTTTGACAACAAAACAACCCATAGCGCGACTTGTGGCGCCATCTGTTGGCCGATACAGCGCCCTCTATAGTAGAAAAAATATTTTCCCATTGGAACGACATACTTTCACAGGATAAAAAGTAGCCTATGTTAGGCTCTGTCTGTACCTCTAACAATATGTATGCAAATTTTCATAATGATCGGCTGCTTAGTCAAGCCGTGAAGGACTAACAAACAAACTTTCTCATTTATAGTATTAAAGTAAGGATTTAACAATATTATTTTGTTTTAGCCTGATGGTGGAGGAGTTGGCTCAATGCAAAAAACTACTCAATGACAAAACTGAGAGTCTGCAACAAGCAATAAAACAATTATTGGATGAGCGATGCCGTGCTCGAGACATGATGTTGTGTACTTACAAAAACATGTACAGCCTACACGAAAAATGGTTAGAAAATATAGCCATATCAGAGAATGTTGGAGGTACATATCGGGCTATAGGCAACCTAAACTTTAGTACAACAATACTACATTCTACTAATATATTGGAATTGTCATCTGTTAACTTAAAATTATCTGAGAATATTAGTAGCTCTGTTGAGAAGCAAGATATTGGTCACTTGACCAATTTACCCACAATTACTGATGGGGAGAAGAACGCTGAAAATGTAAGTATTGATATTTAACAGAAAATTTTACAAATTTGACGACCTCCGTGGCGTAATGACCGCCACCCAGGTCCCGAGTTCCAATTCCGCTCGGGTCATGATGAAAAACGAACTTTACTTAAACAGTGAAAGAAACACAACAAGAAGTATCGTGATGGTGCTTCCATACCGGTGTTATATAAAATTATTGAACGAATTGCAACAGTCAGTGTGGGAGAAAAAACAATATAAATATATACGGAAAAATAACACAGATTGAGCTAGCACCAAAGTTCGAAACTTGTGTTATGGGATACTAAACTTAACGATAATATATTTTTATAATAATATAGATAAACATCCAAGACTCGGGCCAATCAGAAAAAATCGTTTTTCATCATGACCCGACCGAAATTCAAACCCGGAACCTCCTGGTGGTGGTCTGCCGTGGTAACCATTACGACACGGAGGTCGTCAAATGTTTTAAAATGTTAGATAATGTTACAATTTTCTCAATAACGTTATATATCACCATTACGTAACAAAAGTATATCATAAATAATTATAATTATGTTTGTTACAGGTTATAGCAATGCCATTGAATGTGAAAAAAGTAAATGAAGAGCCAGTCAACGCCCTTGTCCATCACGCGTACAGTAGTAGTGGGAACACTGTCAAGCCAGTGGCATCATGTGTACACTGCAAGGGCAGGGTTCAACTGCTCTAAAAGTAGGGATTTTTTTAGCATAATTTTAACTGTATATAATGTTATGCCGGGTACAGACTGCTGTAACGTTTCAACATTACATGAAAGAAGCATTTCGTAGTGTGAACGCAGCGCTGTGATTTATTTGTTTTCTTCCTCCATTGATTCCGGCGAGCAAGAGTTGAATGCACACTTCGTGCGCTATGGGAATTTAATGAATGGGGAAGAAAACTCTCAAATAGTTCATTGCAGAGGGCGCCCCTTGCTTGTTACAAAGAAGCTGTCAAACTTCATACAAAAAAGATAAATATTTCCGATTTCTTTATTTTAACGAAAAATGGTTCGGTGTATGGCTTTTGGATGTGAAGAAATACGTTCACATAAGTTTGTAAGGTATTGTAGATAAAATAAAAATACGATATATAAAAAATGGTTTAATTCCATTTTAATTCATAATTTCTGTAAATATACTTATTGAAAATAGCTTCCTTGTAATACTTATTGGTAAATTCATCATCTCTGTTAATAAAAATAACTGTTGTGTCCTTAAAAGTATAAATAATTAAATTAAACTCCCTAAAATACTTCAAAGATACTTTGCTTGCTTATTTTATTTAATGCAAGTGTGAAATAATCTATGTTTAAATTAGAAGGTTACTGGAAGCTGGGGAAAGACCAGAAATGAGTAGTTTAGCTTACCTCGCTACCAAGTCAACTTTCTTTTTCTGTTGTGAAGCACCCCTTCTTTTCAATTCTCTTTTTAAATCTGCATTTTCTCCAGGTAGAATACATGTCGAATAACTAATTTTTACCAAAAAAAAATGGGACTAATAGGAAAAAAACGCTTTAAAAACACAATGTAATCACACAAACGCTTTTGACGATTGTCTGAATAAAACAAACTCACAGCGACCTCTACCGGAATTGTTTCCAGTTTTCTTCTTCATTGGCAGGCCCGGTGGTCGAGTGGCTAGCTAACTTTGTCCCAAGGGCCGCGGGTCCGAATCCTGTGCAAGGCAAACATTTGTGTTCATGAACATGTCTGTTTGCCTTGGTCTGGGTGTTTTCTATGTATAATAAGTAGGTATTTACAAAAAATATATATTTAAGTATATTTATTAGCAATCTAGTGCCCATAGTACAAGCTTAGTTGCTTAGTTTGGGACTAGATGGCGTTGTGTGATTCATCCAAAAATATTTATTTATTCTGTTACATTACATGTTACGTTACAGCAGTATGTACCCGGCATTACGTTACACTGTACTTGACATAAGATTTCCAGTGAACTTCAACGATTGTTTTTTGTATTAGCTTGTCATACCTTGTTCTAATAACATATATGTATTTTATCGTAATAAAGTGATTAGTAATCGATTCATGTTTACATCATATCGATTAATATTTAAAATCAGATTGGTTGGAACTTTTATGTGAAGTATAGAGGAATGGATTATACATAATACATGGTTGTGCTCAATTACGTGACACCCTTGTTATGAACTTATGAAGTTAGTATAAATAAAATCATTAACTTCTCGTTTGTTGGAATCTGTTTTATTTTTTGGATGGACTCTAATGAATTTATTATACTTTTAATATTAATCAAATCATAAAAAATATTAGTTATATTGTGTTTTGTGCGTGCTTATAAAAAAAAACTTAAACATCATTAGTTACATAGTTATTACTGTGATCGAGTTGATATTGAGAGTAATAGAGAAATAATTTATTTATTACTGATTGACACTATCATAAATAATAGGTATTCATCGTATCGATATCCTATTGATGATTGCATAATGATCTTTTTTATAAGGTTGATCTTTATTATTGTTAACCCATATTATTCTTATGAATTTTGTTTTTATAGTTGCAGTGCAACTAATATTAATATTTGGAAAATATTTTTAAATGAAAAAAAATAAAACCTCACACTAGATGAAACTCGAACCTCTAAAAGCCCTCTCTAGAACTAGATTGCGTGCGCGTCAAGTAAAAAGGACGCTGGCGGTCAAGCTGGGCAGAAGCGATTCTTCGGTCTCTTATGTGGTATGAGGCGCCGCATGCTTGCCCGTGTGCTATTGGTTCCCTCAGTCGACCATTGCTTCCCGCGCTTTGTTACGTTACTTTCGCAAACACACCTCCACTTTCTTCTAGCGTTCTTTTTACGTGACGACCGCTGTACTCTTCTTTATACTAATTAATCTTTATTCACATTTATCAGCGCTTAAACACCATCTCCACGAGCGAGAGAATCCCAACGATAATATCGTTGTGCCACCCAATTCTATACATTGTCTTAGGCGATTTTCATTCGGACTCGTCGCGATTGTCTCGCTCGTGGCGATGGTCCCTTAGCGGGATGTGTAGGGAACTTCGACGGTTTGACGCCTAATTAGGAGTCCATTGTCATCCCAAATCTTCCTTTTTTTCGTGTGCATCCCGCAATTACTATCAACTGAGAGTACAGCCCCCTTACCATGTCTTAAAGCAGTCCAAAGACGAGTGAGTAAAAGATAACGCAATACACGATGTAAGGCGACATCTCATTTACTCGATAGTTTATAAATTGTTATGACACGTCGTGGTAACCCCCCAGAGGGGTGTGTGCCACAAACTTATCTGTGCCGATGGCGGGGGCGCTAGAATCGAAGCTATTGAAGGTATATTTGTCAAGGTATTCATTAGTTCTAGTTTTGGCCACCGGCACAGATAAGTTTGTAGAACTGTAATTAGTGTCAGTGCTTTCAAGCAAAAAAAATCCGATAACAATAATCAAGTTCCTTCAAACGCAAATAATTCAAACATAAGTTAATTATATTAAAAGAAAATGGTGCTATAAGTATATTATTTGTATTTAAATGTCATTCCAATTATTTTAACATTATAAGGCCTTTTGTGCTTGTACCTGGAAATTGTAATGGAAATAAAAAAGTTTTGTTAAACAACAAGTCTTATTTATTTAATAAATATTTCATTCTCCTTAAAAATTTAGAAAGCGGGGAAATTACTAAATCGTAGCAAAACTTGGAATTGTTCCCTGTTTATTAGTTAAAACTATAGAGGCAAAAAATAAGCTTTGGTATAAATGTACGTTTTGTACAAACAAACAATAAATGAGTATATTACATTTGCAAAAAAAACCTATATTAAATCTATTTTATACATATTGAAAAAAAAAAACATCTATTTACTTAGGCGTTAGACAAGTCTTTCTTGTGCATTTCATTATATCTCTGGAGTATTTCAGTGCCTGTGTAGTTATACGCTAAATAGTCTTTCACGGGAATGTATTGGGCACCACCGAACCAATCGATCATTGCAATTTGAGCCATCTTCAACTTTGCCACAAACCAATCGTGATCTAAAACAAAATAATATTTTTTTTATGTTGTCGCAAGAGCATTTTTGGAGTTAATAACACATTATTTTATGTTAACTTGACAATGATAGCTTCAGTTTTAAAGTCATTTATTTGTTTCTGCAACGCACCCTACGGGCTTGTCACTACTGGGGGAAATAAAATTTTTAGGGAATAAAAACATAAGTGATTTTGTTTATTTGATGGATAGGCTATCTGAAAATAGTAGTCAGGCCCTTAACGCTGATTATTACAATACCTAATTAAACACTCCTTAGCGAGCTACATGATAATTGAATGATTCATCAAATCAATCAATCACATAAACTTTATCTTTGGATAAATAACATTTAATTTTAATTGAATAGATAAACGGGAATTCCACTGACCTGAAGGGAAATCGGCCATCGCCGGATGTCTCTCGAACAAAGCGGCCTTCGCGAACGTGTACTCCGGCGTGCCCTCTTTGACCTGTAATAATGATTGTCGTTGTTAGCACTAATAAATAGGATAACGACGAATTTAAACATTCATTAGAAAGTGCTATGATAAACGAACTATCCGGTGTAAAATGTAGGCTTTTGTTTCTAGAGCCTGAACAGATACCTACGCTAATTTCAGTTGCGGAAAACGGCGATTTAGTCACATTTATGCTATCCCACTTTAATATTTTAAAGGCGAAAGTTTAATTGTATGTTTGTTACTTCTTCACGGAATGATATTTGATATTAGGTAGCTTATACCTTGGATTAACTAGGATATTAAATAGGGTACTTTTTATTCCGAAAACTACGCGATTCCCGTAGGATTTGGTCAAAAATCTGATATAGACGGCGCTGCAGTGCATAAAATAAAAAATAATAAAAACATTGTTTTTTTCAGACTGATATGTGCATGGCAGACAAAATGTGGGTTGTCTGCGTTAGCGCAGTAAACTTTGTTTTTTTGTGTGGCGTGGCGCCATCTGCCAGAATAACACAGACTTTCGGCGTGTGCGTTACAAAGATTGTTTTTACCCACAAAGTAGGTACGTCATGGATAATCTGTTGTATGCGTTGGCCGTTAATACGTAACGTAGTTTGTAAATTATGTAGCGAAAGTATCAACAGTTCCTGCGGCCCTGACTCACAAAGGGCGTTTCTTCATTTTCCGGCCTGGAATCGATTAACGCATAATTTTATGAACTTGTAATTTAGTCTGCCTCACACCACTACTAAGCCGTTATTTTAATTAAAAAAATGTAGGTATACGTAACATATTCCTTATACCTTTTTCATTTTGCCAGATAGAATGACCCTGGTGCAGCGAGGGTCTTCGGGGTCCATTTTTTGCTTCTCACAATAATCTGTTTGTTCCAAGGACACCATAACTGTTGCATGGCTATTTTTCTGAAAAGTACCAAATACATATTTTAACGGCCATATTTTTAAATCACAATACTCATATAAAAAAGTAATATTTTAGATTTCCTTTCCGTAATAAAGGGGTAAGTAAGTAGTACTATTTATATTCTAGTCTAACCCAGTCTCACATAACAAAATTATTTCATTAAATGTATCTCCATTTTATGTAACCCTTCACTGTCTTAGGGTTCTTACCGTTAAATCACGGGATGTGAAGTCCAGTGGCGACATGTAGAAATATGGTATTCCGGTGGAGTTTGCAAGCGAGCCGTCCACTATGGATTTAATGTTCGAAAACGGAAACCCGGCGATGGCTGGTATGGTAGAAACAGTTGCTATCGAGGCCCAATCTATAAACAAAATAATTATTATCAGACATAATTTAGATGATCCTTAGGGCCGATTTCACCACTACCTATTAACTTATCGTCAATTAAGCTAAACGTTCAGTGCCAGTATGTTCTGTGATGTCTGCCACTTTAACTCGCCTGACATACCTACCTACCTACCTACGTCGACGAATAGGTATTTAAATATTAGACATCAGACATGCACGAATATCTATGTTGCTATGCTAGTCAAGTAAACGGATTGCACCAGTATTTATGATAATAAAAATGGTATTATGAGCGCATACCTAATTAATTTAATTATCTACAAGTAGGTACTAAGTTATGTAGGTGGCTTATACCACAGCTTATAGGTACCCAACCCACAACGGCACTAACGACTCATTGAATTGACGATATATGGTGGTTTTCATTGCTGGTTAATGTTCATGAAGTCACCCTAATAGGGCATTGCATGTTTCACACAAAATACTTGTCGTTTTGTAGTGCTAGAGCAATTATAAATTGGGCTATCTTAACCAGGGATGTAACCATCCTCTCGCATTTTGGCGTTAAGCAGTAATGCGTTTTGTTCGGTGAGTAAGATCCTAAAGGCCAACACCTCTCTATAATTTTTCTTCATATTCCCTTATACCCTTGTAGCTGGCAACACATTGGCAGCACTTCTGGTGTTGCTGATGTTATTTGCACTTGCACTTTCCATTAGGTGGTCTGCCTGTTTTTCTGCCGTAGGTCACAAAAAAGTGTATCTGTCAGATAAATTGACAGGCAATTTATACGACAGATACACTCGCTGGAACTTATCAGCACTACGAACTGCTGTGCTGACAGGTGTATGTTTAGTAGTAACTACGTACTCTTTATTAACTAATTACTTATATTAAATAAAATAAACATTTTACCAGTATTATGAAGAACATATCGCGCCATCGGGATTATCTTGGTGTGGTCTGGGGGGTCGGACACGGTGTGTGTACGGTGGTACCTTGACGATATTTCGTTGGCATGATCCTTATAATTCCGACTATCATACGGTCTATATTTACCCTCAGATTGAAGGGCCAGGGTCAATGCAATACACAATAAAAATAATAACTTCATTTTTATCTGCAACAAAAGTAAAACAAAAAAATCATTAACCCCACTTCCACTTATAACATTTTAGTCATGATTTTCACCATAACAATCGAATAGCTACCCGCTTACTAACTGATTTATGTGAAGTACGTACCTTCAAAGAGTATGACTAGCTAAAAAAGCTTTCTTTCGAAATTATTATAATCACAGATCTTTGCTTTTTTTAAAAGGCAAAAATGTCTAAAAAAAAAGTTTTAAAAAAATTTTTATATTTTATTTTTAAATATTTTTCACTTATTGCAGCGAGTAAATTTTTTTATTCGCATTTGCATTAAGTACATATAGTAGGAGCATTAATAAACACTTTCTCCTCTAAAAACATTTAAATATTATTCTAAAAATCCTAATTAAACATTGAAAACAGTGGTAAATACCTCGCACAACTATTGCCAAAGTCTATAATTATCTCGGAAGTGCGCAAAACACTTGCTCGGCAGATTAGCCGACCGTCTAGAGTCGCGGACTGCACGATAATGTCATTCACAAATTCACATCTCACTATGAATACGACATTGGCAGGAGAGAAACATGTTCCTTAGAAAACTGATATTTTTTCAATTACTTAAACGAAATACATTATGACATTCAACTACACATTCAGACCAAAACAACTCAACTCTCAGCATACTTCACTTACGTGACTAGTACTTTTTCGTTATAATGGAAAACCGTCCATAAACACCTGTGTTAAAGACTGCTATCAAATTGTAGAGATATTCGTAATGTTTGTAAACTGCCCGACAGGTTAACGATATAAGGTTACAGTGTAGTCTTACACATGTATTGTATCACGTATGTTTTAAAAATCGCCACTTGTAAAAACAAGCAACAACACGTGCCAAAAATATTAGCGACATTATTTTTGATCGGCTACTTTTGTTTTATTGGCTCGAATTTGTAGAAATTTCTCTTAAAATGCTTGCATAAATGATTGTAATCATTCTATTTAGTTACTAGCGTTTTCGTTCGCGTGAAATTTATGTAAAATGCAAATTCGCGGGAACCGTTGTATTTTTTTCGGGATACTCAGATTGCAGGATGCATTTTTTTTAAAGTATGATTCATGTTAAACTATAAATCCATCTTCACAAACTATATATAGGACATATATAGTTTGTGAAGATGGAATAATATTATTGGAATCAAAATAGTAAACAACAGCTCATAGCATTAGGTCCCAATAGTAGCGTAACAATAGACCGTGGTGCTCGGCAATCGAGCCTCACTTGATTTGCCATCTCTCTAGGGTATAATGCCTTTTGCTTCAAATTGCTGTTTCTCACGTAGTTGTTAAGGAGGGAAGTCCTTTCAATACTTCCTACTCCGACTATCTTCTTTCTGATTAAATTCGTTGTGAGTTCCAAGACAGCTGTAGATTTCTTCCCCGAGACGTCAATAAGCTTCATTGCTTATTGTCTATCTGAGGTCGCCGTTGTTGATCCTGGCTACACAGGAGACACAGTGGTGGGAATGTGTGGTTGGCTTGTCCCGATATAGGTACATAAGTAAGTAGTACATCCATCAAAAAACCATAATAAGTAGATAAAAATTTAATAAGAAACGGTATGTTCTGTCGACAGATTTACTCGATAGTCCTCTTAATACTTTAACTAGGTCCTCTCGCTCCATTAATTAACGAAATTTAAGACTCCAATTATATTAGTAATGTTATGAACGATGCATGCACAATTTAAACAGGCAAGGCGGCCATTATTCCCGGCATTTCTCGGTAACTAGTAACAAAAATATTGCAGACAATGCAAATACAAAGTAGAAATCCAGTAGTTCTCTATCTATTTATAGTCACACCATCAGCGAAGTTACCAAAAGTACCTACCACAAAGGTACAGTAATAAACGATTCTAATCTTTATACCTACTTATTCACAATTCTTTCTCTAATCTAAACTTTTAATTTGTTAGCCAAGACAAATTTCGTAGTTTTCTATGGCTTTTGAATTCTATCCCTCTACCGGGAACCACTGGCGTGATTTCATTATGTAATTTTGTTATATTTTTAATTTCTAAAAAGAACACATCTTGCCGAATGTCGAGGTCGCATTTGATAATAACATCACGTACGCGATAAATAAAATATTAAACTGATTTGACCCACCTAATCTGCTTTTTCAGATAACAGCGTCACGTTCGTGTACTTAACATAATTAGTCAAATCAAACAGACGATTGCGAGGGCTCCTTGGGCAAGGGCCACACGGGACGACCACATAATGTCCTTTTACTTAGGTCTTAGATATTGCTTTAAGAGTCTGACAGTTTCTGAAATGCATTTAAATTTTAATTGCCCATTAAGTCTCAAGATAATAATTCCATAATCAACCCATAATCATCCCACTGCAGGGATACGGGTCTCCCTTCAATCGAAGGTGATCAGAGCGTACTCTGCCACGCTGCTCCAATGCAGATTGGCAGAGGTCGAAAGGTTTTCAAAGTTTCGGAAGAGTTTGACTTTTTCACGGATGACTTTTTCTTGTAAACATTTTGCAGTCAAAATATTTCCTGTTGAATGAAACGCACAGACTATTTTTAAAAAGAAAATAAATAGTTGCTTTTACAGTATTTAACTCCCGAATAACTTATTCATCAAATAGCTGCCTATTTTTTTTTGTCAATTCATGTATGCATTTGCCATAGTTTAATTGGCAAACAGCCTATTCGGGACTTTATTAGCAAATGTGGAAACCGGCTAGGTACCTAATCTAGCGACTAATCCACATTACACTGTATGTGGTTTATCAGTAGTGTATTGTTATAATCTGTACACAGATTTTGTCGCATGAAATTAATAAGCGAGACAGATAATTTTCGAAGTGCCGATTCGTCACTGACGATTTACTCGTATTTTTATCTATATAACTTCGTTTGCGTGTATTTATTTATGCACAGTGGCGCCATCTATATCAGACTTTTGATGAAATCCTACGGAAATCACGTGCTTTCGGGATAAAAAGTACCCTATGTGTTAATCCAAAGAATCAGCTACCTACATACCAAATATTATAAATATTGGCTCGGCCATTTGAGCGTGAAGAAGTAACAAATGTACACATCACTTTCGCCTTTATAATATTAGTAGGATATAAAATATATAGCTTTGTCCTAAATGACTTAGTGACTGACCGAGAGTAAACGCCACAGCCCAAACCGCTGATCGTAGAAACAACTAGGAGGGTGGGTTCTTTTTATTACGTAGGCGCGTATTATTGTATGACGTAGGCGTCCAAGAAAGGATTTTCCGAAACTCCCACGGGAAAGCGGAATAAACGCAAACCAAGTTGCGCTGGTTTCTCTAGTAATCTATCCATTCTAGATAAACGTAATTTAAATTCAGGTAATTCAGATGCACAAAAAAAGTTTTGTAATTTATACATTTTATTTATGCGTCAATTCTAGCTTAAACTATCTTAACATTTCATTCAAGATCTGTTTCTTTTTTGCCAAACACGAAAATACATTGGCTCTTTAATAGGGTCTTGTTAAAAACTGACAAAAATATCTTTACTTGATATTTCATTACTGTTATACTAAGCAATGCTTAAATACAGTCTGCTGTAACGTGACTTTTAATGTAACACACAATAAAAGAATTTCCCGTAAATATAATGCTCCCTGCGCTTAGGGCGTCCACACTAGGGAATTTTGTTACATTATACGTAACGTTACATATTTGTACGTATCATATTTAGCGTTGTTGTGTACTCTTGGCGATTTGTTCTTTGAGCATCAAGATACTGGCGCGCTGTTCGGGCGGCAATAGCGCAATCTGATCGTCGGACAATTGCAACACTTGCATTATCAACGCAGCCTGAAACAAGCAAAAGTATTATTTACATAATAAAATAATATTAAACGCTTGACATAAAAAGGCATTTTTATAGATACTAGCTGATGCCCGCGGTTTTACATTATTAGGGATAAAAACAATCCTGTGTTAATCCAGGTTAAAAAATACAGCAAATATATCAAATCGTTTTTGCGAGAAACAGTAACAAACTTCTATACATCCACACAAACTTTCGCATTTTTAAGATTTAACCTATGAAAGAGATAACCAGAGTAATATGATTCAAGTTTGCTAAATAATAAACGAAAGGATTTACTCGAATCTTTATTTGTCAATAAATTTAAATGTCATATTGTAGCATGTCATTACAAAGTTTCATACAAGTTGCCTACATTATTAGTATCAAAATCTTTATTCTTGACTGTAGGTACTAAGTATAGTAATTAGTAAGTATAGACTAACTGTGTTACAAATAAACGTGGTATAACGAGTACCTATATAAGTATAAGTTATACAATGTTTTGTCACTTTCACACTTCATTTAATTCTCATCAAGAAAGACAGTGACACAACAGTGAATAACTTATACTCGTTATACACGTTTATTTGTAACACAGTAATCCCTTTACTAATAAACGTTGTGTAAAGCATGTATAGTTATACAATGTTTTGTCCCTTTCATACTTC
Source organism: Endotricha flammealis (assembly GCA_905163395.2). NCBI lineage: Eukaryota > Metazoa > Arthropoda > Insecta > Lepidoptera > Pyralidae > Endotricha > Endotricha flammealis. Next base: position 4,990,774 of record LR990860.1, on the reverse strand, counting down.
TCTTCTTATGTCATAAAATTAACGCCAGCGAAGCCGCGGGGAAAAGCTAGTATTGTATAATTTCACTTACCTTTTCTTGATCGGAAGCACCAGATGGTATTCCCTGAATGGTCCTAGCCTGTGCAACGCTCGGCATCCCAGGCGGCATTGGTGCTGTATCATAAAGATAAGTATTTTTATTTATCTTAAAAACACAAGTTGTATAATCACCACACTAGTTTACAGATGATCTCATAAATTCAGTACACGAGATATCATAAGCGTTTGTTATAAATTTCTGGCCACTTTTATGACTTTTTGACGGCTTGACGCGAATCTGCCGTCCGTAGTGACAGTAGTTTAATAGTGATCAAATTGGATTGGACGGCCCGCGAAATTCAAATTTATAACAAATTGCATCTCAATCTTTCATTGCACATTCATAATAATTCAATTCCCAACTATAAACATAATCTACAGAATAATCATCATATAAATTATTAGCTTTTTTGCCCGCGACTTCGTCCGCGTGAAGTTCCGGACCCGTTCCCGTGGGAACCACATTGAATTCCGGTAAAGCTATAACCTATGTCACTCCCTGATAATGTAGCTTTCTACTTGTGAAAGAATTTTTGAAATCGGTCCAGTAGTTTCGGAGCCTATTTATTTCAAACAAACAATCAAATCTTTCCTCTTTATAATATTAGTATAGATAAATAGTAGCACTTCTCTTTGTATTTGTGACAAATGTAAGTTTATAGGAGAAAAAATGCATTTGCCACAAATGATTATTCAGTAGATATATTGTGTAACTAAATAAAGTATTGTGCTTACGTGGAATCTTTGACTGTGTTCTTGGATCGTTGGGTCGAACACGGGGGTCCGAGCTGAATGGCATATTCGCAAGGCGTGGGTCCCGCGAAAAGTTCCTGTTCATCACAATAATAAGTTATAATTTATTTTTAACACCAGGAAGATATATTCAGATCATCTTACACAAATAGGATTTTATTAAAGGACAAATTTTTAATGAGCCATCTCGCTAAGCTAGACACTCGAGTTTGTCAAGAAATCACTATTGTCCATTGCACCACAAATTGTCTTCTGGGTAGCACAATCATCTTAAGACTCATTTTACGATGCACTACTCACCATGTACCGCCAAGTTAAGCAATGACAGCTATAGTCGGTTTTGACTATTGCCGTAAACGTAGATCATAGTCGTTAAACCAAGACAGTGATAATGTGAAGAATTAAACAATACAACACACTTACATGTCTTGTGCCTCCGCAGACGGAGTAGAACTTGAGAGGAAAAATATGGGCGAACATTTAAATTTAATCATAATCATAGTAAAGTTAATTTTCTTTAAATTAAGGCTTATGTAGCATCGCCTTAAATTGGTGTTTTACCTAGTTACTTAGATAATTTTTACTTTATTGATTATATCCCATGTTGAGTGTTGAATACTAAATTTCCAGGTGTTCAATTATTTTCTACATGCAGACCAATCTTTCCATGTTTAACAAAAACATAAAAAAACAATAAAGAGATTTACTAATTACTTTTTAATTGTTTTTTGAACTTGCTAATTTCAAGAATTACTTGCCGGATTAGAAAAAGGCATATCCTTCATACTCCAAATCTTATGGGGAGTACTTAAGATCACGCACTACGACCCTTAGAGCCGTAGCGTGATCTTTTATAGTTTGGTCGTGTTCTTAATCAGTATTATGACATATGCAAGTGCCCGTATTACTACGATTAAATGTACTGATTATGGGACCGAGCAAACTCTTAAAGGCAATAGTTGTGTACATACGCGTCCTGGTGCGGCGGCGGCGGCACGGGGTGCGGCGGCATGGGCGGCAGGCTGCGCATGTCCTGGTCCAGCAGCGGCGGCAGCGGCGGCGCCGCGCCGGAGCCGCGCCCGCGCAGGTCCACGTCCGCCATGGCCGGACGAGCTTATTGGAATTTGTTTTGAAGCATTATTATATTTTAGGATTTAATAATATTGTACAGTCAAGACCACGTTGAGCTTGTAGTACAATTTGGCTCTTATGACATAAAACTTAAGAATGATACAAAGTCCGATATGTAAATGTCGACCTGCTCTTGACTGTACTACAATTTAAATTATCTCATAAATGATGAAAATTTACGATGATTTGTTACTGGCTAATTTTAAATAATCATTAAAGGCTTTAAGAAATCCTTGAGAGTACTTATTAGTTATTTTATTCATACAATATTTTATTATATCGTCTTGAAAAATTACATAAAACTGTACATAAGATGTTGATAAATATAAATAAATTTACCATTGAATTGGCTCGGAGGCGGCACCGGATTGTTGATAAGCGACGGTGGCTGCGGCTGAACTGTAATAAAAAAAACAGAATGCATTTATGCACTATAGACTGTCAGGACATATGATTCCATTGATGATGTTTTTTTTTTAAATTGTGCTATATTAATCAAGTGAAGGTATCATGCTGCAGATAATTACAAATAATTTTTGTAATTATGACTATAATAGTTTTTTTCACTACCTGGCAGAGGTGGGTTGCTAGGCATGTGTGGGTTGCTAGGCATGTACGGATTCTGCGGCGGCGGCGGCGGAGGAGCTTTTTCTCCCGGCTGCAACACTGGAGGCACCGGGTTGCTTGGGTGAAGCATAGACTGAAAGAAGGCATTTTAATTATTAATACCAATTCACTTTTAAGTTCAAAGGTTAACAATGGCTACTTGCTGCCAATGCAGATGTGAAACCGTAACAACAACAAACGCATGCAAGAACATGATGACTTTTTCATCATATCAAATCAACCCACAAACATCCCATTGCATGGATACGGGTCTCCCTTCAATCGAAAGGGATTAGATTAGAGCATACTCTGCCATGATATATAATATAATAGATTGGCAGAGGCTGACTTGATGACTGTCATGTATAATGTATATGTATAATGACTGTAATCCATCGACAATAGCTGACACTGACGGGTTAACGTGATGGAGAAGCTCGAGATTACGAAACAACCAAACGCTGTCAAGGGTCAACATTGTTTAACTTGTGTGTTCATTTTAGAGTGTGACACGCAGTCACATAATCAAGCTGCTGATGACTGATGGTCTTTATTGACTAAAAAACAAAACTATAGAGATACTTACAACAGCAGTGGCAGGGTCCACAATTCTCATGATCACCTGTGCTTGCAGCAGGGCATATGCTAACTGGGGATTCTGTAACAGCATGTTCCTAGCTTCTGTTGGGTTGTTCTGGAATTGCAATTTAAAAAAAATCTAACATTTTTCAAAATAAAAACAGTTGAACCACAACAACTATAAAAACAATCAAAGAGAACTTTTATTTGACTAGTAAATGGAAACTAAAAGATTAAATCACACAGATTGAGCTAGCCCAAAAGTAATTCGAAACTTGTGTTATGGGATTCTAACTCAACGATACTATATTTGATAACAAATACGTAAATACATAAACATCCAACACCCGAGGCCAATCAGAAAAAGTTCGTTTTTCATCATGACCCAACTGGGATTCGAACGCGGGACCTTTGGGTGGCGGAGATTAATAAAAAGCACTTGCAATGTTACAGTATTAGCATCCAAAACTTTCTTGATTCTTAATTTCTTTCTAACTCAGCAGTTTAAGAAAGGTAACAGAGACAGAGTACTTTCTCATCAAGAAACATACCTGTATGCAAAGCTTCATTTGCTTCATAAGCTCAAACATTTGTTCTGGTGGCAGAGTGGCCACTGCCTTACTGATAGCTTCAGGAGCTTTCTCTGGATCCACAGCCTCACCATATGGATTTTCAACCTGTAAGTAGAAAAAAAAAGAATATGATGAATAAGACAAAAAACAGAAATAACTGAATAGACACTCCTACTTTTTCTATAAATTATCTCTATCCTAAGCTTGTCTGGAAGAGATTGCTTTAGCGATAAGACCGCCTGTTGTACTTTTCCTACGACTACTATTTTATTGTTATATTTATTTTGAAGCAATAAAGAATATTGAATTGTCTTGTATTATTATTTTGTATTGTAGACTTAAAAAATAATATCTTAATTGTCTCATTTCTTCTTACATTTACACAGTGTACTTATTGTAAATAAAATTACAAGGTTGTTCTTGCTGACAGGTTTTGATCATCACTTAACCACCCACCATCAAACTTGGGCGGTCAGAGAGTCACCTTGGAACATACAGACTAATAGTGATATATTTCAGAATGCATACGGAACAAGGAGGTAATAGGCGAAATAACGCGACTCTCTGACCGAAATTGGGGTTAGAGCAGATTTAAACTCAAATATAAAAATTCAAACCTGAGGTCCCTGCATCAAAGCCTGCATTTCCATTCTAGATTTTTCTGTACAGGCATTGTCCACCCGAAGAGACCTACCCCCAATCTCATAACCATTGAGATTCCTCATGGCGCTGAGGGCAGTCTCCTGATCCTTGTATTCACAGAAGCCATAGCCTTTCGGCTTCCCCGTCTCACGATCAAACACTAACTTGAAAGACAGCACTGGCCCAACCTCACTAAATATGTCTTTCAATTTCTCTTCAGTAGCTTCATATGGTATATTTCCCACTGAAATAAAAGTATAATTAATCAAATTCTATTCATACATAGAACTCTTCGTCTTTCACCGAAGATAAAATAACTTTCATGGCTTACCAAAGACAGATCTCATGGATTTATCCATGATACTCTGTTCCTCCTTTTCTTTACTTTTATCCATTTTAGTTTAGTTAATTCTTGACTGTTTTAAAAAGAGTTAATTGTTTTAACAAACAATTATCACGATAAATAGTTAGACCCCGACAAAACCAAATAAATGCAGCAAAGATTGCAAACAAAGCACGCAAGGAAAGGAAACAACAAAGTACTCTATTTCAGTATTATACAAAGTACTCTGTGGTACTCTATGAAAGGAAACAAGTGACATTGACAGTCATTGACTTGACAGACGGCCGGCGGCGCGGCGGCACCAGCAAAATATTTTTTTTTTGTTTTGGCAATCAGACTTAGGACGTCAATCGCGAGAGTTGTCACTTGAAAATAGGAAATTGCACTAGCAATAACTGCCTAACTGGTACCAAGAAAAAAAAATAAGTTTTGGCTATGGCCGCTGGAAATCGCTCGGAAATCGATTGTCTATCTGTCTGTCTGTGAAATACAATTAATTCACAGTGAATCAAGCATCCTTTAAAATAATTGATTTTATTGCGTCTGATCTGACTGTGTTATTTAAGTTATAAAACCAGTTTTCTTATGTTGTGTTGTGGGCGATAATCAAAAGTGTCTTTCCCATACGTCTCACGACAGTATTATTGATTTGTTTCTGTCTCTGAATGAGATGACAAAAGTGTAAAAACCATGTCAATAATGTTTTTGTAAATAATAAATGAACGACTACCAATCAAATAATCAATAATAATAAAGTCTACTGATAGTCATTAAATATCGACGGAATGAATGTTGATAGTGGCTCGAGAGATAACAGTGAATCGTCGGACACATCAATCGTTACAGTTATTCCTAGAGACAAGAGTAACAGTATGAGGGAGAAAAAGTTATCAACTGCATCCATGACAAACACCGAAGGGGTGAGGCCGAAGGTTGTGACTGTAAAGCATCCTGAATCCAACAAACCCAAACCAACAGCCAAGAAAAATAAGCCAATTCAGGCTGACCTAGACGTCATAAAAGAGTTCATCAAATGCCGTGAGGAAGGAAACAATCGTCTCGATCTCAGTAAATCGTCTATAACGTCTCTCCCGTCGAGTGTCAAGGACTTAAACCATTTAGTGGAGTTTTATCTGTATGGTAACAAGCTGGTGGCACTTCCTGCAGAGTTTGGTTCTTTGGTAAATTTGCAAACATTGGCATTGAATGAGAACTCGTTAACAAGCTTACCAGACTCACTAGAAAACTTGAAATCACTCAAAGTTTTAGATTTACGACACAACAAGTTAAGTGAGATTCCAGAAGTGGTCTACAAGTTAACAACCCTAACCACACTTTTCTTACGTTTCAATAGAATCAGAGTTGTGGGAGATGGCATAGCCAACTTGACAAATCTGACCATGCTGAGCTTGAGAGAGAATAAAATTAAGGAATTGTCATCAGGAATTGGAAAATTAGTCAACTTGGTTACTTTTGATGTGTCACATAATCACTTGGAGCATTTACCTCGAAAGATTGGATGTTGTGTAAACTTGTCCACTTTAGATTTGCAACATAATGAATTACTGGACATCCCAGACACCATTGGTTATCTTAAGTCATTGACTCGATTGGGTCTTAGATACAACAGGTTAATTGGCATACCTTCAACATTAAGCAATTGCAAGCATATGGATGAATTCAATGTCGAGGGCAATTCCATATCACAACTTCCAGATGGACTACTTTCTAGTTTAAACGAACTAACTAACATCACATTGTCCCGTAACTCGTTCATGAGCTATCCTTCTGGAGGACCATCACAATTCACAAATGTATTTTCAATAAACTTGGAGCATAATCAAATAGACAAAATACCTTATGGTATATTTTCAAGGGCAAAGAATTTGACTAAGTTGAATATGAAAGAGAACCTGTTGACTTCTCTGCCGCTAGATATAGGGCTTTGGACACACATGGTTGAACTGAATCTGGGCACTAATCAGCTAACCAAGATACCCGATGATGTGCAATGTCTACAAAACTTGGAAGTGCTGATATTGTCTAATAACTTGCTGAAGCGTATCCCACCAAATATTGGAAGTTTAAGGAAGTTGAGGGTTTTAGATTTAGAAGAGAACAAATTGGAGATTTTACCAAATGAAATTGGATTATTACATGACTTGCAGAAGCTTATTGTACAGTCAAATCAACTAACTGCTTTGCCTCGGTCTATTGGCCACCTGACTAATCTCACTTTTTTGAGTATTGGAGAGAATAACCTGCAACATCTACCAGAAGAAATTGGTACTCTTGAGAGTCTGGAATCACTGTATTTAAATGACAATCCTAATTTAGTTAATCTTCCATTTGAGCTAGCTCTGTGTTCAAGTTTACAAATTATGAGCATTGAAAATTGTCCATTGACAGCCATCCCTCCTGATGTGGTTTCTTCTGGGCCATCTCTGGTGATTCAGTATTTAAAGTCTCAAGGACCGTATAGAGCTATGTGATATAGGGAGGATGACAATCTCCCTGGCAGTGAGGGCACTTAAGCTGGAATTGCTTTTAATGCTGGCTTTTTCTGAAAATGTATACTCATTAATTCTGTGTAATACACTTCATTAAGAAATGTAAATTTATGTCTAGTTATTATTGTTTATAAATTGTAAGAACTTTTCTAATGGCATTCTCTTCAACTTTCACTGTTCTATTTTGAAATGGGGTTTACTTAAAAGTTCACTTTTCAAAATGTGTTTCTTTTACCTGTATCAATTTCTCTCTTTGCTATTAAGTGTTCTATTATTTTATAATATTTAAGCAAAATGTTTCATTTAGTGTTATAATATGGAAAAAATTAAAACAAAAAAACACATCCATTAGTGTTAGTATAGCCATGGTGTTAAAATTGCTGTATATAATGTATATGCACAGTATGTTATTGGTGTTTTAAATACAATTTAAAACATTGCTACAAAACTATAGGCCTCGGTACGGCGAAAAACCCGTGTGTGTACAAGAGGCCATTGTATACTTAGGAGAAAGTAGGTATGAACTTATAGTAACAAATATGTATTTTATTGTGTCGTAATTTTTATGATGTAAAATGATCTTTTACAATTCTTTTGACAATATTATCTACAGTTATAATATAAGATGTTAGATAAAAATATTTTCTCATTCTGTTATTGAAATAGTTATGTTAAAAAATGTAACCAGTATTTTTTAAATATGTATTTTTTCATGAGGATCTGATCCTAATCAATAAAATGACATGTTAAAAGATCTCGTTAAAATGTATAATGACAATTTGATCCATTCAAAATAGTTCTTTTCTCTCTATTATTTACTCTGTATGACTGGCTTCCACTTCTATATTCATGTACAATATACACCCAGATTTTTTTTAACTTTGGACTTTGCAGATTGTTGGGATTATGATAGATTATTACCTAGGTATAACTATAGCTGATTAATATACATTATTATTATATACCTTCATATTTTATCAGTGTTTGCATAGAAGCTATTTTAATATTGTATTGCCTCAAAATAATTATGACTAATGAGGAATAGTTTATAATATTTGTGCTTTTAATATTATAATTTAATGACATGTTTACCTACTATACATGGTATAGTGGTTTTCTTCCTGTCAGCAAAATTTATTAAGTAAACAATCTGTCATAATCATGTCATAATAAGTAATTATTGTCCAGACTATGGTTGTTTAGTATAAAATTGTTTGTAGTAATAGGCACAAAATGACACAGTTTTTTATAACCTGTGAAGACAAAAAAAATATCTGGTCTAGAAATAGAACATTTCCAACTGTGTTGAATGGCTAATCACAGCGCAAGGCACAAAATTTTTAACAAACGAGTACTGAGTGTACCTATTTGCCTCACACATTTCTGATAATGACAGAATGAGATGGGTATATCAACCAATAGCGATGATTACGTAGGCCAATTTTATTTAGCAATGCAGTAAAAAATTTCGGTACTAATTTGTTAAAAATTATTTTAGTTGATGATATTTTTGTTGAGGTATGTGTCAATTTATATTGTTACCTAAATATAAATCATAGACGTCCGTACTCTTATCTTCAAGGTTTATTATTAACATGCCCTATACTGATAAAATGTGTAATAATTTTCCTATAGTGTTGCATTTATTTTTTGTATTGCTTTACAGTTAATTTATCTTTAGGTATGAACTTGTATTGAAGTAGTATTTGTGTACATTTAATCATTATTTATTGTCTTACTTATTGTAAGTTTTAAAAATTGTTTTACGTTTTAAGTTATCTGATAAGTAAGTAAACTATGGCCAAAATATATTATCACTTTAACAAAAATGGACAAAAAATATAATCCAGTGTCAATGTTATAATTGTTAGTTTTCTCTCGCATAATGTTTACAATTAAAAATAGTTTTCTAGTCAATGAATGTTCAATATCCTTTGTATGGAACGCATATAATCATGACTGTATTATTTTTATTGGCATGTTACATCAGTATAATGTCTCATTAGATAAATTAATTTCGACTCCACGCTATGATGGATTTATCGGTGTATTATTACGTTATAATCAGACAGATACCGTAAAGCGTTGATCCATGTGTAATTAATGTTTCGAATGACATGTAAACATGTTATATGAAATAAATTACTTGTATATTAAGAAGACTTTTATTTCAATCATAGCTAAAAATGGTAAATTTCACAGAGCCAGTAATAAATAAATAACACAGCAGTAAATTCAATAATAATTTATGAAGTGCAATGTTACACAAGATTCATTCTTAAACTGCGCATTTCCTTACATTGAATTATTGAATAGTTATATACAATTACTTCCGAAGCTTTTATAAATCAAAGCAGTCTATAAGGGTACCTATTATAATATAAATTTGATAAAGCATTTCTTATGAGCGATAACGATCAGTTCCTTTCTATAACTGCATTGAGGGCAAAAATTTTTTCTTGCTAAGTGTAAACCACCAAACTTTTTTAAGGAAACGAAACGTCGCACATCGCATCACAAATATTTTTTTAGTTTTAAATTCATGAGCATTTATTCATGAGCTCAAATGTGAGCGGCGCCCTCTACCTGCAAAGACATAAACTTCAAACTGTATCGACTTACAAAATTAATCGATACAGATGCGTTTGTGTAAGACTAGCTTTTTATTTATTATTCTGACATAGTATTATAATTTATTGTATTAGCGACAGTCATTTCTCTGGTGTAGTGTTTACAATATCAGAATAAAAAATACACTTCATAATATTCGGCGTCTGTCTTCAAAACTATAGTACCCAGTACTTATGTTTTTATTTGTCAATAAACGAATATTCATATCTGTTCATATTTCACTATTTAAATAACATAAATATGTTAATAACTCATAAATAAATACATTTTTAAATGAAATAATACGTCGAAAATTTCACACATCACTTCAATATAAATCAGAAAAATAATTCAAATTATAGAAATATACAATAATTATTAGTAAAAAAAAACCCAGTCGATTTACATGGAACATCAGCAGTTTCATTTAGACAACACGAATGTTTATGATTGTCCACCATAGAATATTTCTTAGCATGTCTCTACATGATTTATGCATAGGATTAAAGATTCATTTCCAATAAAAAGGAATACAAAAATAATTGTAGATGAGCTCTCTAATTTGCTCACATAGTACACTGCAAAACTAAAAAAAAAATACATAAAAGGTATGCAACTGCTGAGCACTTAAATTAGTCTACAAAATAATACAAACTATTTATGAAATTATTACATATTTCAGATCTGTCATGCATGTTATTACATTGGTCAGGTCAGGTGTTACTGCATATAAGAAATACGCTTTGTTTACGATAAATTCAAATTCATACTAACTTAGTTTCTACTATTCTGCGTTTCGGGAAGCCTAATAATATACATAATAATAAAAAATAGAAATAAAATATTAAAATTGAATCTGGTTATTACAAAATAAAAAAATAGATAGGTACCTTAGGTAATAATAAATTATTATACAAGGAAATTTCTACAGATTACAATATTACGATACAAATGATTTTATTTTATATTTGTTTTCAATCATTCGTTGTGGTCGTGGTGTCGTTGGTTACACTGTAAATGTATGTTAATCCTTAATCTAAGGTTTCAAATAGAAAAATACTTCGTCCTAATGGATCACTATAAACACACTTGGTTTATATCTATACAAAAAATCAATAGGTATTTTAGAATAATCCAGAATATTAGTAATATATTAAGATGAAACAATAGAATACTAAAAAAATACATTACCAGTATCTACAGCATAAATTAGCATATATACCAGCTGCCAGATGCCGATCAGTTTTAAAACGAACTAATAATTATCATCGCTCATGTCATGGTTGAGTCTGACTAAACCTACGGCAGACATATAAATATTCTATGAGTCCCTACAAATTAAAATCATAGGTTCGTCAAGTTATTGCCCTTTGAAATTTGTTTATTCCATACAAAAATACTTCATCAAGTATAATTTACTTCCATTTTTAAGCACACAATATAAATATACCTAAAAAATGCAATAAAAATGTTCCGTTTCAATGAATATCATTTTTAAATGCTCATCGCTTGCAACTCATTACATAATAAATTGAGTATGTAAATAGTACACTCTAGCATCTACCATCAGTCCTTATTCACAAGTCGCATAAGAATATATCTCAAAACTCATATTCGAGGTCAGTTGCATGTACAAAAATAATGTTCTTAATAATTTCATGAGTACTTAACAGTAACAATTTGTTTCTAACCATAAAAAGGTATATAAAACAAACTATAACATACTGTGACTTAAAAGCTACTTGTAATAATCTTTGGCATATCTTAGCTTATTGATTAAGCGAAAGTAATATCACTAAAATATCATTGTGATGATTTCGAAGTCAGACAGATTACAACTCGGAAAGATTGCTATAAATAATTCCTTTGGTTGTATGAAAAAAAACTTCTCAAAGGTAAATTATAATATTAAATTGTTATTAGACTTTCTAAATAGAAAAATTAACATTTTTAATGCACACTTCAGTCACTTTGTAATAAGTTTTAGATAATTTATAGTAACCATACTATATCACTATGCAGTTAGAAGATTATCTTCAAGGTATGGCACATATTGTATAATGATTGGTTCTTGTCAAATTAACCTGTATGTTGTGAGTACCTAACTTTGTATTTAGTAAAGTTTTGGTATAGAAACATATTATTACTGTTTGCCTGAGATTCCTGCATGTTAAATGTTATTGTTGTTATGTCAACCAGTTATTTATATTTACATAATTAAACACTTCCTCTGATGCCTTTTTTGTGGTTCTGGTCTTAATACTGCACGCACCGCTTCATCAAACACCTGTAAAGAAAATTCTATATTTTAACAATTACCTATTTAACATTCAGGAAAAATATTTCAAAGAATTAAATATTTAATTTAGAGTTTAGGTTTTCACAGCCACTTTCTCTCACCATATACATATTTTACATTATATAATTAATTTTAATTATAATATGGTATTAAATGCAATATGCACCAAAATGGTGATGCATTTTGGAAACAAAACAAAATGACCACCAGTAAAATAAATGGCGCAAGATAGTTTAGCAGTAAGCCATTGCACTATTGAATGTTTTTAAGTTTCACTTACTTGCTTGAGACCACGCTGTGTTAAGGCAGAACATTCCATATATTTGACTGCTCTGATTTTGTTGGCCAATTTCTGCCCCTGTTCCCTCTTTAACGGAGACATGCCTTGTTCAGAAAGCAGACTCAGTGTCTCTCTGTCGTCTCTCAAATCAATTTTTGTTCCTACAATCAAATAAATATCAAATTAGAATCATTCTAATTAAATTTACAAGAAATGAGATTTGTCAGTGAAGACTTTTCCTAGTGTTATTAAAAGAGCATTCCAGGTCAGGTCACTCCAGCACCCATTCAAGAGTTGTCACGAGAGCTAACCGACACTGTGTTTAGCCATATTGGAGAAAACTTAGTACATATTTTATTTTATTATTTAAAACCAGTATTATGTTTATTGTAGGTAACAGACTTACCAACTAATATTATAGGTGCATCAGGGCAGTGATGTTTTATTTCAGGATACCATTTAGAAGTAACATTTTCATATGATGAAGGACTGAAAATTATAATTATTTTTGTGATTATTTGTGGTATGTTGTTAAATTTGTTAATTTATAATACAATAAAATTGTTATACATTTTTTTAAAAGACTATCAAATTTAATTGTCTAATAAGTAGTTAGTTTTGGCAGGCGTAACAATAAGGAGTGTGCAATCCATTGACTGCATTGTTTACCATTTTCCAAATTAGTAGAACAGTCAATGGAATAGAAATAATAATATGTTGTTATTTACCTTGTCACACTAAAACATATAAGGAAGACATCAGTTTGTGGATAACTTAATGGTCTAAGTCTATCATAGTCTTCCTGTCCTGCTGTGTCCCAAAGACCTAGGGACACTGCCACCCCATCCACAACCATGGGAGCTGAATAATTGTCAAATCTGTAATGAAGTTGTTATTTATTTTAAAAAACAGAAAACTAATGAGTAATAGATTATATTCTCAAGTAAAGTATGATTTTTAGTGAGGTTTGTTTCACAGACTTTTTAAAGATATAGGACAATCCAAAAGATATTCGTAATTTTATTTCAATTTAATTCATAAAATTCATAGGAAGATTACTTACACTGTAGGCACATATTCACCGGGAAAACTGTCTGTGGTGTATGAAATTAACATACAGGTCTTTCCCACAGTTCCATCTCCTACTACAACACATTTGATGGGTCTACCTGAAGACATCTACAAAATAAGATAATATTTAGAAGAGGAACATATGAGTCATTGACTGGACTTATGGTAAAACAAACTGTTTTATTACCGTTTCACGTCAAAATTTAATTTTATATTTAATTTTGTACGCTACACTATAAAATAAAAGATTAAAATATGCTTATCACGAAATAAAATATATTGAGGATTTCATTAAATTCGTATCAGAATCAAGTCGAGTGAAAGAAAGTTCTGTGATTGAAAGATGGATGACGGGACCGCCATAGATACTTTTTTTAAATAAAATTTATGACTCTGGATAACAGGCATTCAAGATCGCAATTTTTAGTCTGGCAATGAGCAGTTTTCTTTTTTGGTATAATCAGTTGGTTTTTAAAATCATCAAAAGATGGCGCTAGCATTATTTTTTGGTATTGTTGGGGCCAAATATTTAGTCTGACAAGAAAGAACTGACCGAATGTCAATGGGGTTGGCAACTGTCAAAAGTGGCGCTAGCGTAGCTTGAAAGATGGTACTAAAATTAGTATGGAGAATTTTATGTTTGAATTTATTTAATAAAAATAAAAATAAATTTTGCAATGCCAATGACCTGTGAAGGTACCTTTTTGAAAAGTAATTGAAATGCACAAATTTCCAAAAGACGATGTTTTACGAAAAAATTTAAACTCATATTTCAACTTGAAATTAAAAGCATAACTATATTCTCTTAATAATAAGTGATTAAAAAAAAAAATTGCAAAATTTAATTATAAAAGAAAAAAGGAAAAATATATTAACATGTAGTTTTGAGGTTATCCCTTTCAATCAATTCCATTGTTCTTTCTCGCCAAGATGCTCCATGTTTCTACAATTATATTATTTATTTTTGGTTTACTACCTTAAAAAGAAAAAAAATCGACAACTTTTCGAACAATCGCGGCAAAAAAATTTTTGACAGGTTCAAGCTACGTGGGCGCCACCTACTTTTAGCTTTCAACGGCCTTCCCCATTTGATTAATTTCTGTTTCTGTCATTTGTCATTTCTGAAGCATTGATTGAAGTTTTTTTTGTATTACCAAAAGTGCCAGGCTGCGCCATCTATCGAGTGTTTAGGAAAGCTATAAAATACCTAAAAGAAAACTGCTCATTGTATGTCGTAACAAGTAAAAAGTAACAAATAAAACTCTGTTTCTCGTTTTGATACACTTTACACCACTTTCCACTCCACACGCACCCAATTTTTGGGCCAATTTTATCTATTGTCCTGTTCTTGGTGATATCAAAAGAAAAGGACCAATTTGGCCAATTAGATTGGGTCGTGTGGAAGGGGTGTTAGTTTATAAATTCACTTTTATAAAGCCTCTACCTTAGATAGAGGCATAAATCAAGTAAAAAACGCGTCTGATTCTGAAGTCTTATTGCCAAACTGGCAACACTTGTCAAAATGTCAAAAATGTAGAATGACAGATGACAGTTGTGTTAGGGATGCGCAAATGCAATGAATAGCATATCGATATTCTTTAAAAATATCGGTGATCGATGAGTCAGTATTTCAAAATCAAACTTTTCGTGGAAAGTATTAGATTTTTCGCCTATTTCTATAGCTATTTTCATTAAAAATATCGAATTACCTTTTAACACCCTATTAAACATATTTAAGCTTAAAAGAGTTTACCGCTCGTTTTCACCAAGAAACAAGTTTGATAAAAAAATTGCACATTTGCGGTTACACTGAAGTCTGTACATGTATAGAACTTGTCTGATACAGTGATATTATGATAACGTTCCCACATTATCAAAATACAGTCAGGTTTAAAACAAGTTTAGTATTATTTATTTTATTGCATTCTGTTTAATACTAATCACATCAATTCACATCACAAACAAGCTAAAACATTATTCATGCTTGTTAGATAAAGATTCATAGCTATAAGTTAGAAGTTTCAACTGGTTTCAACCAAAAAGTTTCATACAACTTTGAATAAATGTTTTGAACACATAAAGTTTTATACATGCAGATAGTTTCATACATGTCATGTTTTGTATTGAAGATGTCTAAACATGACTGTATAAAATATTGCGTAAGTATCATTCGTTTAAATGTATTTAAATACCTTGGTCAAAACGAGGGGTTATAAAATGCATGCCTACCTATGAAACTCAGAATAAGGAACAAAATCAAATTCTTTATTTAATTTAACGCCATCTAGTTAGGGGGTTAAGAACTCACCTACAACAACAAAGTTACTCTTAATTTCGAATATTAAAATTAAATGCCAATAAATTCGATAAATACTTTTGAACGGTTTAAACGACAATATAAGCATTAAAACTGATGAATTTTATGAAAAATAAGCCGAAAATAATATTGACTCTATTTAAAAAGGCACTAAAGTGGATTGTCAAGAAGAACTCTTTGAGTGTTACCATTATCAAAACAGGGGTTATTTTTAGTACTTTTTAGTATATTTCGTACAAGAATGAAATTTAATATTTATGAGTATTTTTAATATTATTGATATATCTAAATGTAAATTATTTCAAAATGAGAACTGAATGAAATATCTATTAAGTTGTAGTATTATATTTCTAATCACTGAAAGTTGTAATTTTGAAAATAATTTTTTTCGGTCAAAAATTCACTTCTTTTCGGTCTGCATTTTCAAATCGTCAAGGTGTCATAAGTTTCTTTGTGATCATAGTGCGTCGAGTCGACTATATTACCCTCATATTACCTAATCAGTGTCACTTGTCACTTCACGGCTCTTTTTACCGCCAGTTTTTGACAGTGACATTAGAGTTAAGTTGTACGCGGACTCGCGGTCAGATCTTGTCTTGGCTTGTTAGAATTATTAACTTTGATTGATTGTTACTGTTTTTCTAAATTGATTTGTTTCTGTAAAATTGTGTATTTCGGCTTTAGGCTAATAAAGTTTGTATCTAAAACTAAACTGCTTCTGACTTTCCTAACACTATATTATTAATCCGCCTATGTATGTAGACATCCTGTAGAAATTTATGATATTATGTGTGAGTCTAGGCAGCTCTTATTTTGATTTAATTTGTGTAGTTACATTGAGCCTAGTGACAATATTAGCCTAGTGACTTTGTTTTGTGACGACGGTGTGATAATAAATGAGGTTAAAAACTCAAAGCTCATCGTAGGTGGCGTCACTGTTGACTGTTCCAAGACCCGCCATATTGGTTCATTGTTTAAGTTTGATGTGAGAGTAATTGCTAAAAATCATAGAAATGTAAGCGACCTGGAGTGTAATTACGATTGAAGGAGGAACTGCGGAAACGGAAAGCCAAGACAACTAGCAAAAAAGCCTTATAAATGGAAAGGTAAATAATTTACAGGCATTATTGTGAATTGTAGGTTTTGCTGTGTTCTTTTTATTTATTTCAATTTCTTTTTGTAGACTGGAGGCGTACGATGGAAATTACCTCATCGAAGTTGAAGACGAACTTGAGGATGATATTCCTGAAATTTCTACCATGGATAAGTTCAGAGATATTAATTCCAGCAATAATCTTCCACCACTCTATAAACTACACATTCAAGTGTTTGCAGACAGGTAACAAACCATACATTCATGATTTCCTTATTGTTCCTTGTTATTTTAATGTTTCAGATAGAATTAGACATTTAATGACATACATGTTGTTTCAGATTTCAAGCAACACTGAACGGGAGATACACTACTGTATGAAAGTAGAAGCTTAATAACCGTGAGAGTTGCCTTTGAGGAAAGTTATATTTATTTCCATGCGCAATGCAAAGCCCAAATGAAGAAGCTTCTTTAAATATCATTCTGTTAAAAATGGATAATAGTGGCATGATAGTGGAGTCACTGCGAATGTGCAACTGGAAAAGGAGTAGAAGCACACTGTAAGCATGTTTTTACAGTTTTCCATGGCATAGAAGATATAGTGCCTGCCTACTAAAACTATAATTTTGTACAAAATGTGCACAGAACAATTGAAGACATTTAAAAAACCGAATAAAGTATTCTATAATTCCCCGATGCAATCCCGTTTTACCAGGAAAATATAATGGACAATTATGAAGGATATGTCAAAATCCTAGCAGTTTCTCCTGTACTACTAGTAGTAAAATGGCTTATCTCCAAGTAATCAAACCTGCCAATCCATATGCTATTGAAATGGACCATGATTACTTGGAAATATTTTCTTATACTTATGAGTATTACCTTTGTAAAGTTTTTGTTAAACCTATTTTTAAACCACTAATTTTAACAAATATCTGTATAAAAATTATGATTTTTGATTATGACAGTGTAATTAAACAAAATTAATACCTATTATATAGTTTTATTTTCTTATACCTATGAGTATTACATAATACACTCTAAAATTACAGCATATATGACACAAAACATGTTTTTGAAGTTATTTTGAGTTTGGACCCCGCTAGACCCAGGAGGATCAGTAAAAGAAGTTTCATTAGCATCACATTCATTTTGAGTTTGGATCCGGTTAGGTCCTGGAATTTGATCACCACGAGACGTTTCAATACACCGTTTCATGCAACTTCTTTTTAGCAATCGATCTGAGCGTTCTTGTGCTAGTAGGTTAACAGATTTGATTTAATATAGAGGGCACAGCACTTTTCTTTAATGTTCGGTATAAATTTTCATTGTCTGTTAATTACTTTTAATATTATAATCTTCAGATCTAAATTGGGCAGCACATAACCTCGACCATTTACTGGATTTCCAATTTTTCCTTCGAAGAGCCTTTTCCCACAGTTTTCTTCATTTTATTTCTTTGGAAAATAAATAGATTGGAACATTTTTACAATCGATAGCTGCACAATGAGTCATATTTCGGAATTATTTAGAAAACAAATATGATGTTTACAAAAATAGTATGGAAAATGACAGCTAGCTGTCAAATGTTTGGAACAGTCAACAAAGCGACATCTGAAGTGAGCAAAAGGCAGTTTTTAACCTCATTGCAGAATAAGACTTGATAATGAATGAGGTTAAAAACTGCCTTTTGCTCACTTCAGATGTCGCTTTGTTGACTGTTCCAAACATTTGACAGCTAGCTGTCATTTTCCATACTATTTTTGTAAACATCATATTTGTTTTCTAAATAATTCCGAAATATGACTCATTGTGCAGCTATCGATTGTAAAAATGTTCCAATCTATTTATTTTCCAAAGAAATAAAACGAAGAAAACTGTGGGAAAAGGCTCTTCGAAGGAAAAATTGGAAATCCAGTAAATGGTCGAGGTTATGTGCTGCCCAATTTAGATCTGAAGATTATAATATTAAAAGTAATTAACAGACAATGAAAATTTATACCGAACATTAAAGAAAAGTGCTGTGCCCTCTATATTAAATCAAATCTGTTAACCTACTAGCACAAGAACGCTCAGATCGATTGCTAAAAAGAAGTTGCATGAAACGGTGTATTGAAACGTCTCGTGGTGATCAAATTCCAGGACCTAACCGGATCCAAACTCAAAATGAATGTGATGCTAATGAAACTTCTTTTACTGATCCTCCTGGGTCTAGCGGGGTCCAAACTCAAAATAACTTCAAAAACATGTTTTGTGTCATATATGCTGTAATTTTAGAGTGTATTATGTAATACTCATAGGTATAAGAAAATAAAACTATTTAATAGGTATTAATTTTGTTTTATTACTCTGTCATCAAAAATCATAATTTTTATACAGATATTTGTTAAAATTAGTGGTTTAAAAATAGGTTTAACAAAAACTTTACAAAGGTAATACTCATAGGTATAAGAAAATATTTCCAAGTAATCATGGTCCATTTCAATAGCATATGGATTGGCAGGTTTGATTACTTGGAGATAAGCCATTTTACTACTAGTAGTACAGGAGAAACTGCTAGGATTTTGACATATCCTTCATAATTGTCCATTATATTTTCCTGGTAAAACGGAATTGCATCGGGGAATCATAGAATACTTTATTCGGTTTTTTAAATGTCGTCAATTGTTCTGTGCACATTTTGTACAAAATTATAGTTTTAGTAGGCACTATATCTTCTATGCCATGGAAAACTGTAAAAACATGCTTACAGTGTGCTTCTACTCCTTTTCCAGTTGCACATTCGCAGTGACTCCACTATCATGCCACTATTATCCATTTTTAACAGAATGATATTTAAAGAAGCTTCTTCATTTGGGCTTTGCATTGCGCATGGAAATAAATATAACTTTCCTCAAAGGCAACTCTCACGGTTATTAAGCTTCTACTTTCATACAGTAGTGTATCTCCCGTTCAGTGTTGCTTGAAATCTGAAACAACATGTATGTCATTAAATGTCTAATTCTATCTGAAACATTAAAATAACAAGGAACAATAAGGAAATCATGAATGTATGGTTTGTTACCTGTCTGCAAACTCTTGAATGTGTAGTTTATAGAGTGGTGGAAGATTATTGCTGGAATTAATATCTCTGAACTTATCCATGGTAGAAATTTCAGGAATATCATCCTCAAGTTCGTCTTCAACTTCGATGAGGTAATTTCCATCGTACGCCTCCAGTCTACAAAAAGAAATTGAAATAAATAAAAAGAACACGGCAAAACCTACAATTCACAATAATGCCTGTAAATTATTTACCTTTCGATTTATAAGGCTTTTTTGCTAGTGGTCTTGGCTTTCCGTTTCCGCAGTTCCTCCTTCAATCGTAATTACCACAGATATCACAATACAAGAGATATGGTTTGTGGGCGGGGCACATGACGCCATTTTCTGCACAAATGTGCAGGAACTTGATTGTTCTAAGTCATTCACAAAACAACGCTTCCGCGAACACACGTCCGTGATTGTCAACAAAAATGCCGGCTTGTGCTTTAATTACGTGCAAAAATCGCAGTGATACGGTAAATTCAAGTAATAGTGGTGTTACATAACATAGGTAAGTCATTTATTTAATATTTTTCTATATAAATGACAAATTAACGAAATATTTTTGAGGCATAGAAATCATTAAACAATATACGGCATAGTCGATACTTCCGTTAAAAATATTGTCCATTGCTTGTTTTGGATACGCGTTTTTCAATGTTTTGCGGTATGCACGTACAATGGAATGCAAACGTAACGATAATTACAATGTTGTGAAAATATCGTGGTACCGCCGCTTGTAGCT
The DNA here is from genome assembly GCA_905163395.2 of Endotricha flammealis. Lineage (NCBI taxonomy): Eukaryota > Metazoa > Arthropoda > Insecta > Lepidoptera > Pyralidae > Endotricha > Endotricha flammealis. Next base: position 4,970,061 of record LR990860.1, on the reverse strand, counting down.
TCCGCGATCTGTCAAAGTGATAATGGCCGTCGCACAAGCCATGTAGTGCTGCCAAAAGTAGAATATTTTAGTATCGATAATTTTGTATTTCTAATTTTTGGTCAGAGTGTAGCCTTAGGGGCACTATTTTTAGGACTTGGAATTTTTTTCTGAGTTGGCTTAGGGGCACTATGAGACGCCAAGAAAACATGAAAAAAAAAATTTTTGAGACAAATTTTTTTTTTGGACTTAGATTTTTTTCGCAAAAATTTTTTTTTTTTAAATTCCCTTTTTTTTTGGTTCCATCTTATTGGGGGGGCATTTACGAACACATTTAGCTCTTTGCACTAACCGCGTCCGGGCTACCGTTTTCGATATATACGCCATTTTGTAAAAAAAAACAGATTCAAAGAATGGCCAATTACTCGTAAATGGTGATTATTACGAAGTTGACTTAAAGGACTAAAAGTGTCTCTAGTTGCCCCCCCGACACGATAAGGACAAAAGGAGCGAAAATTTAAAGAAAAAAAATCGATTCGAAAATTTGTCACGAGTCCAAAAAATGCTGCCCCTATCCCTGCAATAGCACTGAAAAGGGAGTTGGGACTTAGTTTTTTTTTTATAGAAATCTTCACTTCTTTTTGTCTCATCATGTTGGGGGAGGCACTTACGAACACTTTTAGTCCTTTGCACCAACCGCGCCCGGGCTGCGAATTTACAAAACCTATACCATTAGAGAGAAAGTGTAAACTGAACTGGCTTAGCTTCTGTTTGCCAAAAACTTGACGAAACCTTAATCACTACAGAAATTGACCGAAATCGCATAGACTTTGTTAGATAAATCCATTCTAACATTGTAGCAACAAATGCTATTCATTTCATTCCGATATTAATCTATCTGTCGTAGGTTTATGATGAAATCAGGTTTTTGATCAAAATCCTAGGCTTTTGATCAAGATCCGTAAGAAGACAAAATCATTGCTTTGTTTTACCATAAACCTGGAAATATCCAGTTTTTTCATCAAAAACCTAGACTGGGTTAGTTTTATGATAAAACTAATGGCAAAATCCTCGACTGGTTTAGTTTTAAGATGGCCACAAAGTGGAATCGTAAGAAAAATTCAGACAGAAATTGGTGGGTTAGGTTAGGGTTATCTTGTGATCATAACACCGCCGAGCGAGCGAAGCGAGTGAGGCGCGAATTTTTCTGAAAAGATTCAATCAACGCGTTGTCGTCTATTTTCGGCTTATCTGTTTGACTCAATAGTACTTGATTTGTCCTCATCGTGTCAGGAGCGCAACTAGAAACACTTTTGGTCCTTTACATCAACTTCCTAAAGGTCACCATTTACGAGTAATTGGCCATTCTTTGAATATGGTCATTTTACAATACGACGTATATCTCGAAAACGGTAGCCCAAACGCGGTTGGTGCATAGGACTAAAAGTGTTCGTAAGTGCTCCCCCAACACGATGACACCAATAGAAGGGAAGATTTCTAGAAAAAAAAAAATATTCAAAAATTTTCTAAGTTCAAACTCGATTTTCGGTGCTATTGTAGGGATAGGGGCAACGTTTTTTTTCTAGAAATCTCCCCCTTTTTTGGTCTCATCTTATTGGGAGGGCACTTACGAACACTTTTGGTCGTTTGTACCAACCCCGTGCGGGCTACGGTTTTCGAGAAATTTGCAGTTTTTGAAATCCGACTTTCTTCGAAATTGCGTATATCTCGAGAACGGTAGCCCGTACGGGGTTGGTGCAAAGTACTAAAAGTGTTCGTAAGTGCTCCACCGATAAGATGAGACCAAAAAAAGGTGGAATTTTACGAAAAAAAAAAACGATCCGAAAAATTTCAGTCCCAGAAACAGCGTTTTTAGGACTCTGACAAATTTTGAATCCACTTTTTTTTTTCTTAATATCTCCCCTTTTTTTATCCTCATCGTGTCAGGAGCGCAACTAGAAACACTTTTGGTCCTTAACATCAACTTCCTAAAGGTCACCATTTACGAGTAATTGGCCATTCTTTGAATATGGTCATTTTACAATACGACGTATATCTCGAAAATGGTAGCCCGAACGCGGTTAGTGCATAGGACTAAAAGTGTTCGTAAGTGCCCCCCTAATACGACGGGACGGGAAAAAAGAGAAAAATCGGAGAATTTTTTTTAAAAAAAAATTTTAGCGAAAAAAAAAATCTAAGTCCAAAAAAAAAATTTTCTCAAAAAAATCTTTTTTCATGTTTTCTTGGCGTCTCATAGTGCCTATACTCCAACTAGAAAATTTTTCTAAGTCCTAAAAATAGTGCCCCTAAGGCTACACTCCAACCTAATTTTTGAAAGTATAATAATTTGAAACTTTTACTACAGTGCATTCCTTGTACAGGGTGTCCTAGTCCCTTATGTATTGGATCAAACTCAAGGGGAAAGTAGCTCACGTAAAAACTCATTTGATTAGTTTAAAAAAAATCGCTTGTTATTATGTACTAATTTTTTTAAAGTTCTTTCTTTTAATTGTTTGTATAAAAATTACTATTTTCCAAAAATAAAATAAATAAAAACTAAAAACTTTGGTAATTTTTTTTTCTTTTTTAATTATTTAAAATTAAATTGGTATATAGTTCATAGTTGTAGTCCGTAATAAATTGTTATTGTAAAATATCGAGAGGTAGTTATCGATAATGCTTGTCGCCCTTTTTCATTAGGTGCCCGTCACTATAATACACTTCTTACATCTGTGTTCGTAATCGAACTGCAAATCACGGGCTTACGATTTGTGTGAGTGTGACTGTCGGAGATTATTCTATGAATGTGTTAAAATGTAACTGTGTGTATAAGTGGCGACATCGGTTCCGGTACAAAAACTGTCTTATTACATTTCTCTTCTTTCTGTGTTCTGAGGTAATTACACTCCAGGTCGCTTACATTTCTATGATTTTTAGCAATTACTCTCACATCAAACTTAAACAATGAACCAATATGGCGGGTCTTGGAACAGTCAACAGTGACGACACCTACGATGAGCTTTGAGTTTTTAACCTCATTGCTAAATGTAAAATTGATGTGTTAAATAAATTTAAAATAATAAAATTGAATTTTTATTTGATCATATTAGTATCATCATATTAGCAGATAGGTAGATATATGTATATATATTATATTATAGGTGTAATAGGATGTTGATATAGATACGTAGGTAGGTAGGTACGGTACTTATAGGTATAGATAGTTACGAATGTTGTTTAACCTGCTGACTAGATGGCGCTATTAGTTCGATCAGCTCTCATGAGCTGAGTTTAAATTTCAGTTTTTACAATATTAATCTATGATAAAATGTTACAATACGTACTATTTTGATAAAGGTAGGTATTTAATGAAAAAAATGTAACGCGTGAAAAATTTCATTAATTTTAAATTAAATATCGATATTTCGAACAAAAAATGTCGAATGTCGATATTTTTCGACATTCTTACATCTTGTCAGTCAGTTCACAGTTGTCTGTCAGTCTGTCAGTCAGCAATCCTGCAGCCTACACAATAGCCTTATTTCATGATTATTTTGTTTAGTTTCCATCTATGAATCATTATGCTGATTAAGTGAATTATGATAGCAGTTATTCTTCTATTACCACTATAGATTGTATATTGCTATTTTTTTAAAAAAATATCATTAACATTATCGTCACAACAACAAAGATCTGCTTGTTAAGGCGAGTATCTTCATATCCTGTGATAAATGTAAATAGATAGTGTATGTTCTCTAGTACTAATTGTGTAATTATGATATAATCAGATGAGTGAGTCCTGTGTGGAAACTCCAGAAGCGCCGGCCTGGTTGTCGAAACTGGAAAGTCAACGGGAGAAACTCAGCAAGGCAAGGTTAGGGCATGATAGCGGTGCTGGCGCTCCATGTAATTCATGTGGTGAGTAAGAGCCTTAAAGTGACTCTCTGACCGTTTATTTACTAGTAAACTAATAACAAAAGAATGCTGCTTTATTCAAACCTATTCCTGTACAAATAATAATTAATTCATCTTTCTTTGAGACAAAATGCTCCTAACCCACTCGGTCCAATCAGTGTTCCATATGTAGGTACAACATGTTTTTCATTTAAATTAAACTTACAAATTTGGTTGGTTGTAAATTCTTACTAATTCTTCATTCCAATCTAATTAGAAACATAATACTGTAAACCTATAGTAATTATATTTTTGTAATTTTTCTAATAATTACAGGTTCAGCGTGTCCTGGTTTAGATTTGCATTTCTGGAGAAAGGTTTGCAGAGCGTGCCATTGCAGTAAAGATGTACATGATGTGCAAGATGATGATCTGTCTGGTTGGGCTCAATTTGAATTACTCGGGACTGCTAAACCTAAAAAGGCTTCTTGTAAGTTTTGTCATAAGTAGACATTTTTAAATATTACTTTGAAATCTAATTAAAAAAAAAAATTAAGTTTAATGTTTGCATTTGTTTGTGGTCCATTTTTGGTAGATTTTTTCTTTCAATGGTGACTTCATTGAAAATTTATCTGTTTGAATATCATCAGTACTTTTCTAGTTATGGATCTGATGATATTATATGGTTTTTTAGTAAATTAAATCATTTATAGAGAGTGTAGGCTTTACAGACTGATATTTTATGTAGTCAGCACATTATCATTTCATATTATGTTGATTATATTACATAAGCTATTCAATTAAAAATATCCCGTAATCTGTAAATATAGTAAAATTTTACTAGAGCAGGTTATATAATTATAACCTTGTTTCTGCTTTATTAATAAATAATAAATAAATAAATATATAGGGACAAATCACACAGATTGAGCTAGCCCCAAAGTAAGTTCGAAACTTGTGTTATGGGATAGTAACTCAACTATACTATATTTTACAACAAATACATAGATAATAAACATACCCGAGACCAATCAGAAAAAGTTTTTCATCATGATCTGACCGGGATTCGAACCTGGGACCTCCCGAGTGGCGGTCCAGCGTGGTAACCATTACGCTACGGAGGTCGTCAATAAGAAAAGGATATTATTTATTTCATAGTAGCAGTTTCATGAATAATTTCTGTTATCTTTTCCCTATTAAATATGAATACAACCTGTATTATTATTCCTATTATAAATAATGTATACAACTTATATGTAATTTTGTTTTTCAGTACCACTTATAAAAATCCGTGGTGTGACTGATATGCCTGTCAAACTTGATTGGGTACCTCCAAATGCTTCAACGGAGTTGGTAATTATGTTAATGTATTAAGGATAATGTTTAGAATATTTATAGGTTATACTAGTAGTCATATAAAACTTTATATCTTGATCATATTTACTATAATCTTATCAATAATTATTTAATGTTAAGATTGTTATTATCTGAATATTTGTGAGGTAATTAATCTGTCATGTACTTTGAGTATTTCTACAAGTATTCGAGATTTATTATTACCGTATATTAATCTCGATTTTTTATTTTGTCAGTTTCAATGGAAGCAATTTTCCATCATAATTTCAGTCTATATTAGTCCACTGAACAATATTTACTCCCCACAATATGAACTCTGTTTCAAAAACAGAAAAATAACATAATATGAGCACTTCATAATCAATATTACAGAAAAATAACATAATATGAGCACTTCATAATCAATATTACAAGATGATGACGAGCATATTACAACTCATGCAATTTCTATTTTTTTCTTAGGTGTCCGAATATATGTCATGCCTGGGCTCTCTCGCACCAGTGTCAGGCTCGGATGCGGCGAAGCGTCGCCGCGCGCAACTTCGCACACAGCTGCCACCACATGACGTAGCGCCGGCAGCTCGGCATCATGCCACCGACCAGGAGAAATCAGAGCACACTGTATGTTTAATTTCTGTTTTCAATGTTTGTCACATTATAATCTTTTATATTAATTTAACTAGGTGCTGGCCGCGGTGAAAGCCGCGTTTTTAAATTTATGCACAGCAGCGCCATTGACTAACAGACCAAATCCTACGGGCATCGCGTACTTTTCGGGATAAAAAGTATCAGCTATCTACATACCAAACTATCATCAAATTGGCCCAGCCATTTGAATTGCATCAAGAAGTAACAAACATACTCACAAGCTTTAGCCTTTATATAATAACTAGCTGTTACCCGCGGCTTCGCCCGCGTAAAAATTGGCAGCTTATGTTGGGCTCTGTACCCCTAACAATTATGTATAGGTACAAATTTTCATAATGATCGGCTGCTTAGTCAAGCCGTGAAGGATTACCAAAAAAACAATCTCACTTTTCACATTTATAATATTAGTATGATATGTTTTATTTCTATTTTCAATGTTTGTCACATTATAATATTTTATATTAATGTAATATTTTTATTTTTAGGAGTACATTACACGCATCAAAGACCATGTTGTGGGTATGGGCAACGTAGTTCGAGTGGGACCACTTCAGAGCGGAGAAATTTACTCCGTTGAAAATAGCAAGATACATTCTGCTCCAAAGTCATATGCACTTCCTTTAAAAATATCAAATGTTTCAAGAGGTGTAAAATACAACATAGTGCCCAAGAATGCTTCTGACAAGAAATTAGTTTTGGATACAGAGGGTAATATCGTAAGTAGTGCAGCCAATTTGCCTGATTACAAGTCCAGCCCAATATTAAGTCGCACTGTAAAGGATAAGCTGAATGTAATGCATATAGAATCAGATCGTATCAAAAGTGCTGTGGAACATGGTCCTGTGTATGACAAGTTGTTCAAGAACTTGGCCGACTTGAACATGCCTGTTACTAATGATGTATACTTGCAACCTATAAAACTTTTCCGTGATGAATACAATAAGAATCCTCAATTTAAAGAAGAGACAAACGATTTTGCCAGCAAAACATTAGGGGCCCAGATAATGCCAGATTTGTGGGCAACAAGCAATAATAACATTATGGGCACAGCTAAACTATTGGAGAGTAGACTACAAAAGGGCACAATATTTGCACCTAATGGTGAAATTTGGAGCTGGAAACATGAGCCTACTACTCCAGAGCATAGTGGAACAATTTGTTCAACAAAGATCAGCCCCCAGTACTCTACTACAACCAAACCTATAAATCAAGTAGAACCACAACAGACTGCACCTTTAAGAGAATATTTAAGAACTCACTCTGAAGAAGATCTTCCACCACCACCATTGCCTAATTATAGTACATATCCTGGAGCTTTACCTCCACCTACTGCAAGCAATAATACCATGGATAATACTCTACATACAGACAATAGTGGATATTTAGTTTCACAAGGTAATTATGGTGACCATATTACCCCTATCATTGATCAACTAACTGACATGACTCTCAATCCAGATGAGGAGGAGTTCAACAGAAAACTTTACAATGAGGGAGTACCATGTCAACGATGCGAGAAACCTATGTTTGCTGGTGAAGTGGCCGTGAAAGCTGATAGAGCAGGTCAGGCGGCAATTTGGCACCCACAATGCTTTACGTGTAGCAAATGTGGCGAACTTCTGGCCGATCTTGTTTACTTTTTCTATAAGGGTGAGATTTATTGTGCCAGAGATTTGGCCAATGTGCTGGAAATACCGAGGTGTGCTGGCTGCGACGAACTGATATTTACACGTCCTTATACTGCAGCAGAGGGCCGCGCCTTCCATGTTCAACACTTCTGTTGCTACCATTGTGATGCTCCTCTTGGCGGTAAACAATATGTGCCAGATGACAAAACAGGTTTGCCAATATGTTTGTCTTGTTATGACCAATTCCACGCAGAGCGATGTCGCGCGTGCGGCGGCGTCATTGCGCCAGGCCAGCAGGGGGTGTCGTGGACCAACATGCACTGGCATGCTGATTGTTTCATTTGCTCAGGGCGAATGTGTGGTAAAAGTCTATTGAGCGGGCGGTTTGTCGTCAAACAAGAAATGCCATTTTGTAGTGTGCCTTGTGTCCAGAGTAGAATTAATTGATATTTTGTAACATTTTTTAAAGCAACATTTATTTGATACATAATGCAGGTAAATACTTTTTAATATATTTTATTGTTATGGGATTAAGAAGTTTCTAGGAGCATAAAATACTCTGCCCTTCAATAATAATTCTAAGATTCTAGTGAGCTATTGCTTAAATAATATACATATTCTTTTTTTGAAGGAATATTTTGTGATAGGCTTAGATTTTATATAAACATTCCACCTGGATTTAGAGGGACCAATCGTTAATAATAAAATAATTGAATGATTTCTATCATTATTAAGCAGTTAAGTTTCATCCTATATTCTTTGCGATTTGACAGTGCAATTATTCAATTAGATGAGAAAATAGAATTCAATTTGAACTACGCGACCGTTAAAAATTTCAACACAGTTTCTTTTATACCCATTCTAGAATTTAAGACCATGGTATTGCTTTTATAATTATTTAGGTATTGTATAGAGTTATAGTAAATATTTATGTTTATGTTGTCTATGTCAAAAATTCAAATATCAGAGCATTTATTATTTATTTGTATCAGAAAATGTGAACTTTATAATAATGTAATTTAGCAATAAGCAAAAAGTGATATTGGTAAAAAATATTCCTCGAAAGTGCCATTACACACAAAATATATTTTGGAAATATTATATATACAAAGGAATATATATTATACTATCAAAAGTTGTTTTCTTTCATGAATAACACACATGTATTCTATAGTTGCATAAAGGTGCTGATAGACTTGAGCATTTACTTGTAACAGAACATTGAGCTTTTGCTATATTTAAATTGTTGAACTGAACTAAACAACTCAACATTGCTATAAATATTTTTACAAACTCATTTTATACAAATTCTTATGCAGTTGCTTTGTCTCGTTCAAAATGTATATGTAGCTTCTTGGTCTCGTTAGCTGTTTGACAGTGACAATAACAATTTATTGTGTTATAACTTTAAAATGAGTTAGCCCAAGCCAAGGTAAAAAATACTGCTCATTTGAGCTCAGTCGCTTTATAGGATACCTATAATGTGTGCACACGTTAAAAGTATGTAACAGTATAAAATCTTTTGGCTACATAGCATAGCCATACCATAAAATTAGGTTACTTTTGTAGCATCAAAATCAAATTAGTAATACTAGAATTTATTGGTTAAATACAAAAAAAAGCAAATTAATAAAGAGTATCAGTGTACATTTACACCACATAGCATTTAGTGTTATTCGAATTTATACAGGCCTCAAGCATTTATTTTAAGTTTCCCAAGATCGTTTTTTAATTTATTCAAAATCTCTTGCAACGCTTCCTGTTTGTTTTCTAACGCTGAAATGTGGTCGTCTGTTCGTTTGATCTCTTTGCTAATGTACTCCATTCGCTTGGTAACGTTTTGCCGGGCTTCGTCCAAATCCTGTTTTACTAATACCGGTCCAATAAGTTTATATACTTGGGAATCCTTCTTCAGTAACATTAATTCCTCTTTCACTGCTTTGTTTTCATTCAATTGGCTATCTAATTGCTGTTTTTGAGCGATTGCCCTATGGTATTCTTTTTGTACACCATTGAATATTTCCAACTCTTTTTGTAGTTTCTTCTGTATTTCTTCAGCCATTGTGATTGAAATATTGATTTAAACTAATAATCTACAGTCTGGAGTAATTAACAATCTTTATAAAAACAGTTTTTGTGACTCGATTACTCACAATAGGTAGGTACTCGCATTCACCAAATCAAGTCAAGTCAAGCCAGATTATTTTTTAGGTTATATTTTTTGACATTGACAATTTAAACTTTTTTAATGTGTCTACTTCTTACTTTTTGTGTCAACTACTGTCCACATTATTTTCGCTGCTAGCAGGTGTTATTATGCAAATAAATTATCTACAACTAGCTTCTACCCACGGCTTCGTTCGCGGTAAAATATTAATTGACAAATTAAATTAGGTTAAGTTATGAAAGTAATAAGTACTACGTGTGTACATACGTAGTACACACGTAGGATTAAGTATGATCGAGGTGTTCGAATCTGAGAAAACCAAAGTACGATTTATGGCGCCATCTGTTGGTCGAATTGTTAGGGTTTTCTTCCATTATGTTGTAAGAGAGATGGTGTTCCGTTGGTGTTCCGCTAGTTGCTAGGTATAGGTAGGTACTGGAAATGTTATATAAATAAAATTAAAATATTTGTCGTACATAGAGGCTATCGGCTTTATGATCGTTCACAGTTATTTTACCTCTGACAGTTGGCGGTCCGTGTGTGTATGTTTATCAATGGCATAAATCCTTATGATCTGCTCGAACGAACAGTCCGTCTATGTCGGCTAACTGCTCCAGCAGTCCGTCTATGTCGGCTCACAAGAATTTATTCCTGTTGAACCTTAAAAACCTGTTTTTTTTACATATGTCAGAGGTAAAATAACTGTGAATGAAGTAGGTAGTATAGTATCGCGGGCATGTCTGTATAAATTGAATGGGAAAATGGATGGGATGTAGTAGTAGTACCTACCTATTTTTATTCCAACCCTACGAGATTTTCTGTTTTGGGCTTACCTCTCCTTCCAGTTTTGCACTGGTTTTGCAATTATCGGCATGTCGAGCAGCTACCCAGTCCCATTTTCTGCAGCTGTATGTTTGTGAGGAACTTGTAGGTTACTTATATTAAGCTTTAACAGTTGGATCAGTCAGAAGTTCCATTATTACTTACAATAAGCCGACAGGCGACAAGTTAATTGATATGCTAGTCGAAACATAATTCTATCTAACAATGACGGCGATGCGTGCGGGCCACCAAAGAAGAATAATTTAAATCGCCGATTGCGATCGGACGCTTAGAAATAAAACCAAATAATTTTAATAAATAATTTAATTATGTAATTTAGACTCGAATAAGGCTTTTTACTAAGGCTTTTATAGATCATTAACAATAGTTTAAGTAGGTGCCTACAAAATAATACAAATAAATGTTTGCACGCACGAGTAAATTAAAATATTATGGTATAGAACTTAAGTACGTAGTTTGAATCCTTCGCATTTTAAATTGAGTACACCTCGAAGTTTTCTATAGGACAGTATAGTATACTTCGTAGATAAATCTGTAGGTCGTGTCGTCCAAAGTCCTTTTTTTCGTCAATCACATGACATGTTTTCTTCTTGGGAGGAGAGACTATACTGTTCGTATTCGCACTAGCTTCACGTTTGATACGAAATAAATAAAAGCTTTTAAAAAGGACGTTCGACGACGGTATTTTCCTAATTAGTTTTTTTTTAACTTTAATGATTATCCAAAGTACCTATCTCATTAGTCTGTATTATACTTTTACTTATGTCTTTCATCTTATATTATTATAAAATTTATTCTATTTAAACTTTGGCCAATATCTACTTTTACAGTGTTACAAATTTTGACCGTATTCTAGTGTCCACATGTAGCCTGCATTAGGATCTCCGCTTTTCTCGGCTTGTTTCTGTACGTCTTGTGTTTTCTTTAAAATATTTTGTATCCTTTCATATAAGTGAGGGTTTTCTTGGATAGGTCTCTGATCTTGTAAATTTTCAGAGCGTTGTGTGAATGTACCTCGTTTCCCAAATCTTTCTCGAACAAATTTTTCATACAAATCGGTATTGTCGTCTACATCTTCTTCTACCTCTCCGTTCTCACCGTCTTCATCTTCTTCATCTTCCTGGTTTTTCTTTTTGTAATTGTCTTTATCTTTATAATTCCTGTAATAACCACCATAACCAATGTTTTCATCATTATTGTTATTATTTTTATCACGTTTTCTATCACTTTCTTTATCGTCATTGTATTCATCACTGTATCGGTAGAATTTAGGTCGATCATTCTTTTCTTTATCTTGTTTTTCATAAGGTGACGCATCGTAGGCATATGATAAAATGTCTTCAGGTAATTTAATTTCAGGTAAAGTAACTGCTACGTCATCAAACTTAAAATTTAAATTTTCATCAAATCGAGGAGGTTTTGTTAAGGTGTCTAGAGTACCTTCATTTTGTGGATGATCTTCGATTTCTGTATTACCTCTGCTTTCTTGTATATCGGTTTTAATGTTTTCTTTGTTTTCTTTTTCTTTGACTTCGTCATGTTTATAAGTTAAAGGAATTCTTTCAAATTCTTGTTTTACATCTTCTTTTGGGTCTTCATTTTTGTTTTGTAATTTTTCGTTTTGATCATCATTTTGCAATTCTTTGACACCTAAAAATGATTCTAAACTTTTTCGGTCAGAACTTTTGTTTTCAGATTCAGATTCTTTGATGTTTTCAGATTCAGCTTCATTGCTATTATTTTCAGAGTTAATTTCGACAACAGGTCTTATTTCTCCCACATTTATTTTAATAATATCAACGCTGTCTTCGTTGCTTCCGCTGTTAGAGGTACCGTAATCTTTAACCGGTAATGGTAATGCTTCCCGCGATTCTTCAGAAGTTTTTTCTGGTGCTTTCTGTTTAAAAGTATTTGATGTTTTTTCTTTTGGAGAAATCGTTTCTAACTTCTCATTACTATCATTACTTGGAACAACTTGACCTTTATCGTTTATTTCTATATTTTCGTAGCTAAAGTCTCCGGAGTCAGCTTCTCGTACATTAGCTGCTGGGCTTTTATTGTCAAGTTCTTTCTCGTCCCTTTTATAATCACTTTGTGTGCTTTCTTGTGATTTCAAGTTTCTTTCATTGCTTTCATCACTATTTTCCTTTGATTGTACTAATCTACTGTTATCCTGATTTTCCTTTTTATATGTGTTAGGATAATTCTTTTTATATGATGGGCTTTCGGGTTCTGATTCCCTTTCACTGCTTTCATTACTATTTTCTAATGGTTTTCTGTATTTATCGGAGCTTTCGTGACTTGATTGTATGTTTCTATCATATGTTTTAGGATATTTTTCTTCACTCTCTTCACTTTCGCTTGATTCTTTGGATGGATGCTGTTTAAGTTTATTATTATTATGGTATTGGTTCGTGTTTCTATAGTTTTCCTGTGATTCGTCAGAATACGTTCTCTTTTTATTTTCTGTATCACTCTTTTCAGTGCTTTCATAACTTTCGTCACTATTTTTGGGTTTGTAATAATTTGAGTCTTTTCTGTGATCAGTATCTTTTTTATTAATTTCATCATTTTGTTTATATTGATTTGTTTTGTAATAATCACTTTTAGGTTCTCTTCTACTTCCTTTGGAGTTTTCTCTATGCAAATATTCCTCGCTGCTTTCTGTAGATCTATCACGTTGGTAGGAATTATTTTCATTGCTCTCCTTACTTTCCTTGTTTTGTCTTTGAGGATTATTAACTAATTCAACATTAGAGTTTTTCTTTGGCTTTTCGTTATTTTTGGATGAATAGTGTGTTTTATCATGCAATGTCTCTATATTAAAATCAGCTAAATTTGCATTTTTTATTACGTTTCCTGGAGTAAGTTTATGTGTAGGCTCAGTTATTTCTATAAACCTTGGTTCATGAGAGTTGAAATCAGACTTTTTGGATTTAGTAGCACCCACGTAACTTGGGTCATGTGAAGTTTTATAGTCAATAATTAAAGGAGCACGTTGGCTTTCATTGACGTTCGTATCCATAACTGTTTCAGTATTTTCTGAACGTTTTTTACGTTTGAGACTATTTTTAGGATGTCCCGCACCTTTTTGTTTTGTACTGTCTAATTTGTCGTCCTTTTTGTAAACATACTTAAGAACTGTATCGTCATCTTTGATCTCGTTATTTGATTCTGTACAATTTGTTGTTGTTCCAACATTTTGTGTTTTGTTTTGAAGAAGGCTGTTAGTATTGTTATGAACTGTAACATTGGAGACCATAATATTTTTGTCCAAGTTAAAGTTAGATAAAGTATCATTACAGCCAGAGTCTTTTTCTATTGTTACATCACCCATTTTAATCTTGTCTTCAGTACTAGAGCCGTTCGATGCATTAACAAATGCTTGTGTCATCTGTAAAAGCAAATAGTAAAATAAACATCTACTTACCATGGTGTTTATTATTAGTTATTGTAATTTTAAAAATAATTTTACTTACCCAGATATAATTTTTACTGTAAATTTTGTAACTACTTTAATAAATGAACTATTTGGGTGCACTATTTAATGTACTGTGGTAAATTAAGGAAAATAAAAAAAAATACTACAAAAATTTCCAATTTATTTATTCCTCGTACTTTTTATTTACATAACACTACGCAATAGACATGCAACAACTATTACAATTACTTACATGCTTTAATTACATTATGACTATTGAAAATAAATAAAAATGTGAAAATTGTGTTTTCCAAATGACAAATACTTATTTAAGTAAGTGCTGACTTGTATGACTAAGTGATATTGCATTGCATCCAATACGGTAGTGAAAAAGTTTAACAACAATTTATAAAATAAAAAAATCTATAGGGATATACACATATCACTGGATATACGTAGAAAAAGCAGGCAAATATTTAGGTAATACCTATAGATACAACTAATACTGGAGGCAATATGCATATTTTTAAATAAATACTACTGTCAATATAGAAACAAGCATATTAAAATATCTAATAACACACAACATATAATATTGTAATATTATATTTAATCTTCTGTACCAACTTCCAGACAACTAAATTGTCAGTACAGATAGGACACCAAATTAATTTGACGAAACCACCTCTCTATAGACAGATTGATTTCTTTTATCAAATGTAAAAAGTGGGATACTGATTTAAAACTTATTCTCCTACAAAATAGGAAAAATCCGATATATCGGTCTCAATTCTTATGCCTCTTATTTATATATAAACATACGTGTATGCATTAACTATAATACAAGTTAAATATGGCAATCAAGCGTTTGGCCTCTGCTAAACCATATTCTACATAAAATTTTGTACAAACTTATTCTAATTTATAAATTAATTAGTGGAAAATGACAAATACATTAAATTATTGACTCATAACTAATAGGTAGGTACATAATGGTGCAAATTATTTATATTTACGGAGCAAAAAATTTTTTTTGTAACAATTTTGAAGTCAAATCTTTTCAAGAGAATTATCTACTTAGTTTACAATTTAAAGGACGTGGCTTTTTATTGCTAAGAGTTAAGTTTTATTATATAAATTACGCCGGTAAATTCGTAAATGTATAATTTATTAGATTTCTCTAATAAAGCTAAAAGAAAAAATATTTGTAGAGTTTAAACATTATTTTAGAAAATATGTTCTTTACTTACATTACAATAACTTTTGCACTAATAAGAGAGCCATTTTCAATGCGCTATGTTAATGTTATATTATATGTTATGTAACGGTAAATTATATGTTTTCTTTATCATTAGGTAGAAAACATAAAAAAACATTTACACTGAAACTTTTCACTTAGGTACTGCTCATATTTTCCACAACAAAGGTCCATTTCTCTCAAATCTACTGTTTTTCTAAGTGACTAAATTTATATTCTAAATAGGTGCGAGCGAGACTACTTTTTTCCTATATACGGGTCGTATGTAAAACTACTCACGAATTGTTTTGCAGCGCCATGGAAGGGCGCGGGTTCTGCCCATTTCGTGAAATCCATTGAGGGTATTATGCCGCTTCTGCACGGTACTCGAGGGTTCCTGGAATATAAATAATGAAAGAGATGTAGAATGTTAATGTTTTAATTGTTGTTAATATTTTAGACTGGTACTTATAATTCAAATATAGCAATGGTTGTATCGTTCAAAAAGCTTTGTTGTAAGACTGACATTACATTCGCAGATCTCTTGTTTACTTGTATGTATTGATTAATGTTTACTAACAAAATACAGGCTTTTCACGTTTTATGTTGAAAATAAACTTTATTCAGAGAGTAGGCCCACATAGGCACGTACTTGTTTGTCTTGTATCATTATGAAAATTTGTATACATATTATCAGGGGTACAGAGCCCAACATAGGCTAATTTTTACGCGGTCGAAGCCGCGGGTAACAGCTAGTGTTATATAATTCATATTAATAATAAAATGCTACTCTATAAACTACCACCATTTCGGAAACAGCAAAGTTACCTCTACCTTTGATTTAGGTACTAATCTGCATACTTATAGATTTTGGACAACTTACAATTCGTGATCGGGCAGGACCATTGGGTAAAGTTGGACAGTGTCGATGATGTCTGTATTATCGCAGATGACACGTGCGAGTCGCGCTTTCCTCAACTCCGTCAGCTGTTCTTGTGTGAACGATGAAGGCTGATTCGGCAGTTCATACCTGTAAATAAAAAATATAAATGAAAAAATTGCTATTAGCAATAAGGCCGCCTTGTTGCGATTACACTAGTCTGTAAGCCTTTATTTCTCACTGTATTAAATTCACTTGTTGTTTATTGCAAATAAATATATTCTATCTACCTATCTAAATAATTTTTCTGAATTTCATTTTATCGGGGAGTATTCAGTGTTCGTACATTAGAATTTATCGTGTCTAATAAAATTAAAAATAAGTAAAATAAATATAATTACCAAAATCTGTCACCCCGTCTTGAATAAGAGAACTGTGTGGCGATGATGCAAGCAAAAGTAGGTCCTAACATGGAACCAGGCAGCGGGCGCTCTGATACGCCACCAGACCATAGATCCACGTCAATTGGATGCTCAAAGATTGTCTCATATTTGTGAACAGTCTCATTGGACATAGATCCGAATAAGTCTTGGAAACTGTCCGCTCCAGACAGGCCGCAGAACTTTCTGAACTCCATGTATCCTGGTAAACCGAATTCGCGTCCTCTTTGCATGTTGAAAGAGACCAAGTCCATACCGAAGCGAGAGCCTACTTTCTTGAATAAGTGGTTTGTTACTTCTTGTGTGATGGAGTCGTCCATGGCCTGAGCAACTTGGTTCATCAATCCCATTACGTATTCATCGAGCACACCAGCTCTATATAAGTCATAGGGTCTACGAATGAGGTCAGACAATCTCTTTGACGCTGAAATAAAAAATGGCAGATAAATGAATAAACATCGGTGGTGGGTACTAGATTGCTGATAAATATTCTTACATAATTTTTTTTTTAAATATGTAATTAAACACTTAGAAAACATCTAGATGAAAAAGGTATTTAAAAAATACAGATTAATCTATAAGATCTGGATTTTTACTCACCGATAAACTTGTGTGCTTTAGACCACCTTTCGACAGCAGTTGGCAGCAATGAGTGTCCAAATCGGTATGCAGCTGCAGCAAATGAATCGAGAACATCTGGATTTACTTCGGAATCATAACCATCCCAGTAACCCTGTAAATATTTTATTCTTTTAACTTTATCTTCCTTATTTTAATCAAAATCAGCCAGCTCCAAACAAAAGAAGCTTGTGAAAACTATGGGTACAGATATCTTATTATCTGTCAATATAATTGTCTTGTGCAGGATCCGGATTTCGGATCCGTGACCATTATCATGTATTAGCCACAGTTAATTGTGAATTACGGTATTCACGTTTGATGTTCTTGTAATTTCATAGTTTTAATATTGTAGTGTAGTTTATAACAATGTCATAAATTTTTACCTCCTTTTCGAGAACCAAGCCAAACTTCTGCATGACGTCCTTGCCAAGCAAAATAGGAAGGAACTCATTGTAAGTGATGTGTTGAATTTCTGCGATGTTAATACGGCGGGCTTCCTGGAAGAGGGTCTCATCGTCCCAATGGGGATTCACCTCAGCTAGTCCTCGAGCAACACGATTATGTTCTCTAGCCATCAGTGTATGCATCACAGTCAAAACCAGTTGCTCATTTACACGAATTTCTCCTGAAAAATAATTTCGATTCAGAATATAAGTGAAAAGGCATAATTGAGTTATCAATTATTACCTGACAGGGTCAAATGCAATTTTTATATTTTTAATATTTTTGAAATGTATTATCCTACAAAACTTATAAAAAGTTATAATAAAAATGTAGAAATGCAACATAGTTAGAAAATTTTACATCTGCTCTACTAGGTAATTGTATACTACTACAGTTTGGAATCATAAAGTAATACACAATTCTTAACTGCAATCAACTAGGTATTTTATATCATAAGTTTAGAATATAGGCTACGTACCAGCTTCAAAGCAGTACATGTTTTTGTTGGGCCGAGTGCAGCCTTCGTCAGGTATGTCGAGTTTCAACGGCAGCAGATCCTTCAAGCCGTATTCTTTGAATACTGGATTCATACGCAACAGGCCACCGAATCCTGTACGCAACTTCCTGCAGTCATAAAATTTATGTTACGTTATTACTGGTACTATTACTGACATGAAATGAAATCAATCAACTTAAATATTTATAATAGTAAAATATTATTATCCAGATAAATATTACAAAAAATTATGACGTAGGCTTGCTCTAAGAAGTCTGTTCGCCAAAAATTTTCATCTATTATTTTCACCATCTTTGGATGATCTATTTATTTTGAAGGGATAAAATTGCTTTGAAATATTACCTACTTTATGCATGAAAATGTAAAGAGGTTATAGAAGTAATATTAATCTGTAGTAAAGTAAATGCGGTTACAAAAAAATAATTTAAAACTGCTCTAGGTAGAGCTACATTTTTACTTAATGCATACGAATAAACGACTTACCACACCAGCAACTATTCTGGATTAATGTTATCATAAAATATCTGTACATTACCTCGCAAACTTTTCAGTAACACCATAAACGGTGTTTCCATCAATTACTCCAGTTAGCGTGTTGAATGGAACCCTTGATCCTAAAATACAAATTACATCAGGTTGATTAACATATCACATGCCACATAGTAGTCTGTAATTATAGATACTAAGTTTTGATAAGTTACTATTAGTTATTCATAAGCACTAATACGATTAAGTCGCAATAGCCAGCCTCCGCTATAGGCACTAAAGTTTAATGAATATGAGCCTATTTATGTAAGTTTATTTTATTTAATACCAGGTATATTGATTATCAAGTTGTGTTACGTATGATTTTATGTTTGAAATGTTTTCTTGAGAATTTCGAATAAGGTTTTTTTTTTGTAAATTTTCAATTAGTATGCCGGGGATGGGGGATGCCATTTCGTGCTGGGTTTTTAAGGGTTAATCGCAGCGAAATGTAAATAAATCGATTAAAAAGAAACTGTAAATTAGCAATAAAATTGAATTATTAAAGTTCACTGTGATATTATAATGATGATGTTCATAATGTCCCATTACTCGCATGACTGACTATATTCGAATATTGAGACAGGATCATCAATTTTGTCGGCACTGTGTGATGTGTGAGTGGTGTGTGAATGTCGACGAGTGATGTTTTGCTATTGCGCAAGTTGAGAAACAGTAGCGCAAGTCTTTTACTTTTTCTTTTCGCGCACTGTCTAAAATGTGGTGTCAAAAGGCTCGAGCTTCGTTAGACTCGGACTCGTTGAAGGCTCGAGTTTCTATATAGAAACTCGACCCGTCCGAGACTAACGAAGCTCGAGTCGCGGCTCGAGCCTTCTGTTCAAAGCTCGAACCGCGACTCGAGCTCTTTCTACAGAGCTCGATCTGTCTGTTCGAAGCTCGAGCCGCGACTCAAGCTCTTCCTACAAAGCTCGAGCCACGACTCGAGCTCTTACTACAAAGCTCGTTAATAATGTATGAAAAAGACTCGGCTCGAGCCTCGAGCTGCGAGCCAAGTCTTTCTCGACTTTGAAATTAGATTTTTAAATAAAATAAGTTGTGATTATAGAAAAAGGATTAATTTTCAAAAATAAATATAAATTAAATCAAAAAGATGCTAGTTATTTTTTTTTTCAAAATTTTCAGCCATGACGATAAACACATTGATGCTTGTATATTTTTGTTGCTCAAACGATTCTTTTTCTTTGTTATTAGATTTCCAGATTTTGAAAATGCTTGTTCACTTGGAACACTCGTAGCAGGGCTAGATAAAATATTTAATGCTATATGCGCTAAAGTAGAAAGTGACATAGACGTTTTTTTTTCTCCACCACAATAAAACCTTATTTATTATAATTTATTATTATTATATTTTCAGATTCAATAGGTGATAATTTGTGATTTGATTAATTGTAATAAATTAATAACATTAAAAATAATTTTCATAGACTTTAAATTTTATGTATGAGACACGAGCTTCGACTCGAGCCTTTATGCCTCGAGCTTTTAAGGCTCGAGCCTTCAAAGATCGCGAACCTTTAGAGCTCGAGCACTAAAGGCTCGCGAGCCTCGGACTCGAAGCTCGAGCGCCGACTCGAAGCTCGTTTCTCACAACACTACTAAAATGTCTAAATGATCAGAGGTCTTAGACCAGGTGGTCTCATCTTAAAAAGTTTTTATGATCTGTATCTGCATGCTAACTAATATAACGAAGGTTACAAGTATAATATTAGGTAGGTAATGAACATACATAGAGATTTACATTCCTATAATTCCAATGCTTCATGGTGGTCATTAATTTAATGGATGCAATCGATCAAATGTTGTTTACTTAGAATCTAAGTAAACAAAACAAATTTGACCGATTCTAGACCGATCTAAGTCTTTAGATTAATAAATTCATTCATCTGAGGCTTCATTCATAACACAGTGATCTCTGTGGTTGTTCAGACCACGGACCAATTTGATAGTGGAAGGTTATTATGTACTATTACACAATTTTTTTTCATTAATAGACAAATATTGATTAAATCATCCAGTTTCTGAAGCGCATTTTATTTCTACATCAAGATTTTTTCTTTCTTCTTTAGTTTGATAGTGACAGCTATAATTTAATATGTCTTTACCTTTGAAAATGCGTTTCAGAAACTGGCTGATGTCAGTTAGATCGTTTTTTGTTTAAGGTTTTGAATAAAACAATCAGTTACGCAATTCTCTATTCAAATTCTGAATTTAATAAATATACTTACAAATTAATTTTATTGGACTCTTATTAAAATGGATAAATCTTTGTAAAATAATATAAAAATGTTATTTGTGCTCTTTGACCTGCGAAGGCCAAGATTATGAGTAAATTATGAAATTATTTTTATTGCATATTTTATAGATAATAATGACACTTACCCAATCGGCAGCCAGGTCGAGGAGAAGGAAAACCTCTGACGAAATCGATGCACTTTACTCCGAAGAGACGGTAGAAGTAATCGTCGTCAGGGACGCGGATCTCGTTGCAGTATGGGTGCTTCAGATGCGGGGGTCGCTTGCAACATTCCTCTGGGTCGTTACGGTTAACTGGGTCTGTAGATAGGTAGAGAAATTTAATTATACTCGTGAATTCGTTGATTTTTATTAATTGACATTTTTTGTAAGACGTTTCGATAACTTTAATGTTAACTAGAACTAATCAAGATATTGTGAAACTGGCCCTTATTGTGGGGGTGTGACAAAACATGTTCGAAAACAATCGATAGTTAAATAATTGTTAAGTAATCGATAGTAGGTACGTCGGCTATCGATAAAAATCGAGTCGCTGATCAAACTACTTATTTAAAATAACCAAGTACATACCAAGAGGTGTGCCGGTAAGTGTGTAGTCGTGGTCCATGAACTGTCCCCAAGCGATGACCATCACTGTGCCAGCGTGATCGTGGAACCCGTCATCAGGGTGCATGGTACGGGAGACCACTCGCGACAATGGCAGGTCATGACCAGTGTGAGAAATACGAGGGGCATTAATGCCGTCAGCGAATAGTGGACCGATCAACCTGTAGAATTGATGCATATAGTAAGTTTTAGGAATATCTTGACCCAGGACAACGAGATAGGCGGTGATGAGGGACCCGACCTGGATATGACTACGACAACTCTGTCAAGAGTGCACGGATGAGAAGAAGAGACCCAGAACAAGTCCTCATCACATTCCCCATTCATATTGTGTCTCCTGTAAAGCCAGAAGAGCGGCGAGCACAATTTACCAATAAGCAGTGATGCTTATTGACGGGGGAGTCGAGGGAGTAACTACAGCTGTCTTGGAAATCACAACTAAAGTGTTTTTCAGATAGCATGGGTACGGTGACGTTTGAGTTATTCCATTTCACGCATGTTTATTCGAAACAAAAAACCGCGAAGTACATAAATAAATAGAAAAAGAGTGAAGAATAAGCGATTACAAAAAAGTAGTAAATTCAAATTTGCATTATTAGTGATATAAATGATACATTTATTTTTAATTCCCTGTAAATTCCCTTCAAATCCCAAGTGTCACCGTACCCATGCTATCTGAAAAACATTGTAATTTCACCAGAAACATACATATTACACGTAGTATATATACCCTTTCTCATCGATTTCGACGACGGTGACGCTGATAATGTTTTACCTCTGGAAGGGAGACATGGTAGCGCCCCACGTGGGATGTTGTAGATTGGTGCAAAGTCCGTCGAGTCGACGGTATTTCCCTGCCCGGCATTCCACGTGAGAGAAGATAGGAGGACATGCTTCTCTAATGAGGGTCCTGGACGTGTCAATCAGGGGCAGACCCTTCTCGATTTCTTCGTATGTGAGACCATACCTATAAACAAATAATATAAAATTTACTAGGTTTTTTAACATCGAGCAATATAAAATCTCCAAAGGGAACGTGAAACAGGGCTGATTGGCGACAGCATTATTCTGTTGCCTGTTCGCTTAGATCTTTCAAATTAAGTACTAACAGATGCAGTTTTCAGCAACAGAAAGAGTTATTCAAGAGGAATGTTCAAATAAATTTATAACACATAGCTACAAGGATTTTCCAAAATTTCCACGAGAAAGTAGGATATACGTTATGGATATACAAACGAAGTTGCGGGTACCGTTAGTTTTTATTTAATTAGAAAAACTTTTTGTTAATATCTTTTAACTGATAGGCTATGGATTGTATCGGGCGGGAAGCGTGGAACCGGCTTTTTAATATTTAGAAATCATACCTTCTATGTAAAAGTAATTAATACGTGATCAATTATTGTGTTTTGCTAGCCCTGCCCACTCCATACAGAATTTCGTTACCTTAGGGTAACGAAATTTGGGTTGCATTGAAAAGATTGCTTTGAGCAATAGGCCGCCTTGTTGCATATACACTTGTCTTATTTGTAACTTTTACTGTTTACTGTATCACTGTGTGTTTTGCAAATAAAGCTTATTCTATCTATTAATGTTTTACAAGCAAATTAAGTAAAAAAAAAACATTTATTTTGCATGTAGATTTACAAGAAATACTTTTACACATAACTTTTTTTTTATCCTACTAGCACTTCAGACGTGAATGGCCTGTTGAGAAGAAGTGCCGCAAAAAAGTCAACTATAGCCTTTTTTTTAAAGCCATTTTAACATTTTTTTATTATTAAGTACTTAATACATTTTAAAAAAATATTTAATAAGAAAAGAAAATTAAATAATAAAAATATCTTCTTAGTAAAATGATGGAGTATAATCATCAATCACCCGGAAGGGTCAGTGATTTAAATACGTTTTTGAAACATAACTTATCTAATTGATTGATACACTTTACAACATATTTCTATACGTAATTTGGTAATGATAGCTAAAATGCCAAGGTTTATTGCGTTAGTAAGTCATAAGGTTAATAACATACTACATATTATTATATGTATTAATTTTATGTTCAAAATTTAAAGAATGGATTTAATTTATGATTTTAGCAATGTTCATTTTAAGTGCCACTATGTTCTACATCCGTTACAAATTGAATTAAGTCTTATTGGTTTATCTATATCTGTACGATATAAAAAAATATTTACGTGTGTTGTTAATGCGTTACTCAAAGCAATAGAATCTATTTTTTATTTTATTTTCTGTCTCTCATTATGAATGTGCATTGCACGTTTATAGGGAAAAAGATGCATCGTGGACATTCATAAAAGAAGAGCTAATATTTATAATTTATTTGATAATTATTCAGTAGGTATATTGTATTTGTCGCTAAATCAATTTTCAAGAAAATTCTATCAATGATTGAGATGCAATTTGTAAAAAAACCCCAAAAAATTTGAATTTCCCGCGCGGACCGAAACGTAGAACCACCTTATACTAGTAGTTCAATTGCCCACAGAATAGATGAGCCTAGTTCCGGTGAACTAGCATTATGCAAGAATGTTTTCGAAAGTTTCGACTATAAGTAATACAATTTATTGTATAATACCGTTGTTTTTCCCATAATCATAGAATATTGTTATTTCATGTGTGCATCCAAACGCGTTTATTATGTTAATTTTTGATATAAAATACTATGGAACTAGATCCGTATTGCCCTTTTTATTATTGTTTGCGTAAGTGATCACTACTTTTAAGGTAGCCCACCTTATGTATGTCATCATTTCCATTACTTAGCAGTTTACCATGTGGCAAGTCATGCTCATGAGTGAATTACAGATGACCCCTGATCTTTCCATGACATGTTCTCTTTTCATAACAGCACACAGTAAATAATATTTAAGTAGGTAGTAGTAGTACTTTCTGTTTCATTTTATGTTTATATATGAGACGATTATTCGAAAATGTACTTAGTAGTAACTGTTTATTCGGGTTATTCTCCAAAAAGTTGTACAAATAACGAGTCACTGGAATATCCATCCATACTAATATTATAAATAGGAAAGTGTGTGTGTCTGTTTGTTTGTCCGTCTTTCACGGCAAAACGGAGCGACGAATTGAAGTGATTTTTTAAGTAGAGATAGTTGACCACTTCCTCACACACCCACTTCCCTAAAATGGAGGGTGTAAGTTTGTATGGAGGATTCCGCAATTTTCAAGGTTGAAAGCTAAAAATTGGTATGTATGTGGACTATTTATGACTAACAAAAAAATAGTGCATCATTTTTTTTTTGGAAATCTGCCCCCAACCCCGTAAAAGAGGGGGTGAAATTTTAAATGGGACTTTTCGCAGTTTTCAAGGTAGGAAGCAAGGGGAACCCCGAATTTAACGCGAGCGAAGCCGCGGGCAAAAGCAATAAATAAGTTTTATTTTCTGATAATTTTATTTTGTGATGTTCGCAAATGGGAAATAGTTTTATTTACTAATATAATATATAATATAGTAGTCAGGCTATTAATAAATCAATAACCGATAGTAAGAGCTGTCTTTTGTCATAAGAATGGTAACATATATCTAATAACATCAATGCCATACCGCCAACATACGCTGATCGTATAAAAATATTTCGATTGAATAAATCCATTTCAGCATTCAATTTCAAAACCATATACAATCGGATCTATCGTCATTACTTACATAATTAATCTTATATTAGTACATATTTACATCTAATTTGCATGTAATGTATAGTAAAGAACAAGTTTAGAAGCTTTTATCACAGACAACAGAAGCTGTAAATCAAGTAGCATTATTTAACAATACTATCAGTTTGTGACCCACATCTGTCAATCAATTAAGGATAAAAAAATTCAAATATATGCGTATACTCACCGTGCGTCAAGCTTATCCTTAGGCTAAGTACTCATGACCATGAGGTACAACTGTTCATGACCCTTATAAATGGTGTTTATCATCTACTTACACTAATTTGACGACCTCCGTGGCGTAATGGTTACCACGCCAGACCGCCACCCAGGAGGTCCCGGGTTCGATACCCGGTCGGATCATGATGAAAAACGAACTTTTTCTGATTGGCCGCGGGTCTTGGATGTTTATATGATCTATATATGTATTTGTTATAAAATATAATATCATTGAGTTAGTATCCCATAACGAAAGTTTCGAACTTACTTTGGGGCTAGCTCAATCTGTATGAATTGTCCCTATACATTTATTTATTTTAACCTACACTAATCTACAGAAATCAACATGAACTTGATTTACCCGTATATTCTGTTCCAACAATGGCACAAGATTTTCAGGAAAATTCAACGATTGTGTTTGAATTAGCTTGTCATACCTTCTTGTGATAACATAATGATTGTGTGCTTTATCGTAATAAAGTGATTTGTAATCGAATCATGTTTTTTGTTATTTATTATTTATTTATGTTTTAAATAAGATGGTTGTTTAGAGCTTTTTTGCCAATTATAGTGGAATGGAATTATAGTCGCGCAAGATCAAATTTGGCGACGCGTAGCGCAGTCGTGCGAACATTGTGAACTTAGCCTTATTGGCCCAAAGAACGAAAGTGTAAATCTTGACTTGCACTTCACTGCACGCGGCCACGGCCTTTAAGATGATACGCAACGATAACCGATGCTTGAATTTAATAAATGAATTGTTCTGTTATGTATGATACATTTACTTAACATTATATTGACCTTGCGTTCTTTGTTGCTAACGTGCGACAATATATAATATTTTGTACTAGCTTTTCCCCGCGGCTTCGCTCACGTTTATTTTATGACAAAGATCTCGTTTGACAACAAAACAACCCATAGCGCGACTTGTGGCGCCATCTGTTGGCCGATACAGCGCCCTCTATAGTAGTAAAATTGTTTTCCCATTGGAACGACATACTTTCACAGGATAAAAAGTAGCCTATGTTGGGCTCTGTATCCCTAACAATATGTATGCAAATTTTCATAATGATCGGCTGCTTAGTCAAGCCGTGAAGGAATAACAAACAAACAAACTCACTTTCTCATTTATAATATTAGTAAGGATATCAATTTTATTTCGTTTTATTTAGGCTATTTTCACTTTCGAAAATAATAAGTATACCACAGCGATGTACTTTGTCAGTGACAGGACACCTAATTGATCAGGCAACAGGCATGACGTTGACTCCTGTTTTATATTAATTTTATAGCTATATTTTCCTAGTTTTGTGACCACTATCCACAATAACTGCCTGATGCAGCTTATAGCTCAGGATACGTTTTGTATAAATAAGTATATGTGATCTCAGAAAGCTTATGTCATCAGCGAAAACTTTACGAGATCACATACAGTTAGTATACAAACATACAAAACGTATCCTGCCTGATGCAGCTTGGAATAATATTATTTTGTAATATGGAAAAAAATGTGACGATTCAAAAGAGCTTGTATTATATGTTTGTTGCTGCTGCGAGTAGATATATATCGCGATCCGTTCACTAAAAACATTTAATTTTAAAAGTTAATTTTAACTTAATTAATAAAATATGAATGATTAATGTTTTACGAAAGAATGCACGTTATTAGGCAATTAATTTATTATATAGTGCATAATTATATTACGACGGATAATAATGAACAGTTGAGTGATTACCGACATTTGTATAGGTTACTTAGTTTCAGACTGGTGATTCATTCAAGTATTCAGAAACTAGTATTGATCTCCGACTACCGTAATGAGTGCAAGATGACATTTTACTTTTATCCGTTCACTAAAAAGGTCAATGCGCGGTCTGTACTGTAGGTAGATCAATGGATGTCTGCAAAAAAAATACATACCTACATTTACCTATAAATATATGTAAGTAATTACGTTAGCGATTGAAAATGGATAACTAGATCTGTGTGGTTACTAAAAATCACCTGACCTTCGCTTGCGGCTCAGGGATCAGGAAGGTTCAGGAGGTGGTTATAATTCAACGAACTACTAAAATAACCATAAAGTACAGGGTATTTCATGGTTATAATTCAAGGAATTACTAAAATAACCATGAAAAAACCTTGTAATTCATAGTTAAAATTCTTCCTTACCGGACTTACGTTTTGTAGTAGCCCTCCAGATTTCTATGACGCTGACTATATCTGTACTTTATAAAATCCGTATCTACCATACATACAATACTATACTATAAGTAATCTCAACTCAAACGTAACGTAACTCATAACATTTACACAATAATTATTAGGGTTATCCTGATAGATGTGAACGAAACTCTATATTTACACGCATTTTTAAAATTGTGTCATTCATCATACTTTATTTAATTAAATTGGTGTATAAATACATTACAATTGGTATAATTTATACCGTAACGTATCAATTTAAGCTTGTTTATAGCTTTAATTCGATCCCTTTTACATTCAATTACAGTACGTGTTCTTACTACGTGTGGTCTAGTATTCCTTAGCAAAAAAGTATTAATGCTAATGACTATTAAACTCGGACCTTTTTATAGTAGTTTGCCATGATAACATGTCTGTACATATTTACAGTCCATATTGAAATTTAAAGAATTATCAAAATAAATAAATAAATATACTATACATATTTACTATACATACACAACGATACTTCTATACATATTTTATAACAAATACATATCCATCAATAAACATCAAAGGCCCAGGCCAGTCAGAAAAAGTTCGTTTTTCATCATGACCCGACAAGGATTCGACTTCACGGAGATCACGAAAAATGTTTTTAATAGCTTTAAAAAGATCTTTTCTTTGCTAGTTCCTTGGCAGAGACCATCTGCCAATCAACATTGGAGCATCATGACAGAGTAAGCTCTAATCCCCTTCGATTGAAGGGAGACCCGAATCCCTGCAGTGGGATGATTATGGGTTGATATGATGATTGAAGGATCGAACCCGCGTCCTTCTGTACCGGATGTGGTACTCATTAAGCCATCACGCTGTCTAAACATTACGTATTGAATATGATCGCATTATGCCGTAATCTCATAGATGATCTTGATAGTACTCTGTTCCGCATCGTGATCAATCCAGGCTAAATGATTTCTGAAGACAAAAGGATTTTATGAGACTTCGTGCGGTCAGAAGAGCCATTGACCTCGAGCCTTTCTAAGTGATCGTACCTTGTGGTTTTTTATATCATCAGCTGATATCCAAGGTCAGAATATTGCCTTTAGAGAAAAGGAACATGAACTCAAACAGGTGATATTTAATTACTGGATTTAATATTTTACACTTATAAATAAATAACGAGTTTCATCAAAGTGAATAATGTGATATTAATTTTCGTAAAGTAGTTTTAAAAAAGTCATATATTTTTATTGAAATAAGCTCATTCGAATCGTCACAATTTATCCCTACCGCTGAAAGAAGAACTGGCAAAGAACTTGGCAATTACTATTACATATTTTTAGAATTTTGGTTGGCGTTACAAACAGATTTTGTACCTATTTGCATTTTTTTATAATTATAGTAGAAAGTTACACATATTTTTATTGTGATCAATGTTTTCACATAATATACAGTTGTTCTTCAATTAAGACACGCTTGTAAGCATAATTTTGTGTAATATGTTTGTAAATGAAGTTATGCATAATATAATTTAATTTGGATTCAAAATGGAATTTTATTTACATATCGCGTCTGTAATTTTTTGCATTTAAAAAAAAATCTTTATTTGTAAATATTCTATTTCACGAAGAGCATTCGGCAATTTAATGTTGTAAGACGTGCACATGTAGATTGTTTTAGTGTGCGCGACCGATTCTACAAGCCTTTCCGAGGTTAAGCACACCAAAACAATGTGCATGCCATCGTTACAACATTTATAGCCGAAAGCTCTTTGTGAAATGGAATATCTGTATACATGGGGGCAAATTCACGTAACAAAAACCGATTCTATTTCGATTTAAACACACTCACTGTCCCGTTCAATTCCTATTTTGAATGAGTGAGACAGCTAGCGATTGTTACGTGAATAGGGCTACAGGTTGTTGTGTACTTGCTGTAACAAATAACTACTTTAATCAATGCTAATATTATAAAGAGAAAAGATTTGATTGTTTGTTTGTTGGTTTGCTTGTTTGTTTGTTTGCATTGAATAGGCTCCGAAATTACTGGACCGATTTCAAAAATTCTTTCACCAGTAGAAAGCTACATTATCAGGGAGTGACATAGGCTATAGCTTTTCCTGAAAATTAAAGTAGTTCCCACGGGAACGTGCCCGGAACTTCACGCGGACGAAGTCGCGGGCAAAAAAGCTAGTGGGTAAATAAAATAGAAACTTACGTCCGAGCCAAACTGATAGATATGTCCAGGAGCAGTTCACCGACGCTGGCGAAGTCCTCTGCTTTCCAATCTCCCTTCGGCTGAGCCACGACTGCAGTAAAAACAAAATTAATAAAAACAAATAAATGATATCAATGAAAATGTATTAGCAACAATAAGTATGTATTTTAAAACTCTACAATTTAATATATGGAATGGAGGATATAATATTGTGTCTAATGTGAAAACTGGCATGTGTGCACAGAGATTTTAAGTCTATTTATTTTATATACATTGAGAGCAATGAATGCGGGTCACTTAAAGAAACCTATAAATCTCGGAAACTAAAAATGCTAGCTTAATAAATTAAACATTGTTTAATAGACGATATAATACCCCTAAAATAACAGTAATGAAATTTATAAGTCAACATGACATTTTTGTATAACACTAGAGAAACCCGCGCAACTTCGTTTGCGTTTA
The DNA here is from genome assembly GCA_905163395.2 of Endotricha flammealis. Lineage (NCBI taxonomy): Eukaryota > Metazoa > Arthropoda > Insecta > Lepidoptera > Pyralidae > Endotricha > Endotricha flammealis. The sequence goes on along the minus strand of LR990860.1, from coordinate 4,939,803 downwards.
TCCCGCTTTCCCGTGGGAATTTCAAAAAATTCTTTCTTATCTGTTGCCTACACACCCAAATTTCAGGTCTCTACGGTCAAGACAAAACATTTTCATAGTATACATGATTATTTTTCTATTTAAATACTTCTCATTACAATCTTTGGAGTGGGCGTTTATGAAATAGGCTAGCCCGACTGGTGAAGTGCCACCCTTATACAGAATATTGATGTGAAGCAGCAATGCGTTTCGTTCGGAGAGTGAAATATCCGAAATTGTTGTTTGCCACCTTTGTGGTATAAAAAAAATCTAACTCCTTCCTTATACTATTTCTCGCTATATATCCTGTCTTTTCCTGTTATAGGTCGGCAAAGGGTCAGGGACCCTAGAATCTATGTGTTCCATAGTCGACGGTAATCACCTAATATCAAATGATCCATATTCCTGAGCTTGTTTTCCAACCACTTCCGTAAAAAAAATGTATAAGTATATGGGTATTTCAATACCTACAACTTCAGCCTACAACCATCCCTACAACAACACTACGAAATATTAGAGCGAGTCGACGTAATGAGATTTCCTATAAGTGAGAAAGAGACAATATCAATATGCCATTTAACCATTGACTTGGAAAGCGGGATAAACGCAAACGAAGCTGCGCGGGTTTCTCTAGTTATAAAATTTAAAAAAAGTATGGATATTCTGAATCTCTAGAATTTTAGATCCATTTAGATTACATACCTGTTGGAATGCGCCGCGGACGTCCGCTAGTTAATTATAAAAATAAAGTGTACTTTTATAATTAACTAGTTAATTATAAAAAAAAAATATACACTTTATTTATTTACTTAATTAAGAATTAAGATTTAATTTGAGGTTGGTACATACCGATTCTGTTTCTTGCTTCCAGGTATGCTTGGTTGACTGCATCGTATGTGATGCATGTGTGTTGACCTTCGTAACCGCTGCAACAATAGTTTTTAATTAGTTTAAATTAAAAAGTAAAATATTAAGATTATTAATTAATTTCGTAAATTTTACACGTCGTCTGCGTAATGTGATGCCTTATAACCTTAGCCTTCTTCGGTAAAGAGCTATCCAATAATATTTTTTAATTCGAAACAATAGTTTGAAATCAGCGCGTTAAAACAAATAAACTCTTGATTGATTATATAGATTTATTACAAAATATTTGATTGAGTAATGCAATAAAATAGTATATAAACTGTTGTCGGAAGCACATAAGGTAAATGAGTATATTTTATCAAATAGTTATCCTTCTAATATTATAAAAGCGAATGTGTGTGTGTATGTTTGTTTCTTCTTCACGCCCAATGACTGGGCCAACTTTTATGATATTTGGTGCGTCGGTAGCTGATACCTTGGTACCTTGGATTAACACATAGGGTTTTATCCCGAAAAGTACGCGATTCCCGTAGGATTTGATCAAAAGTCTGATATAGATGGCGCTGCTGTGCATAAAATTAAACGCGGGTAACATCGCGGGCAGCAGCTAGTAGTAATAAAGTTTAAAATATGCCAATTTAAAATATGCATTTTTATATAAAGTTTAATAATTCTAGTAAGTATATTTTTTTGAATTAAACGTCAGCTTTAGTATTTGCTTTCAAAATATAAAGTTTACAAATTATAAGGTATTTATTTTGTTATCAGTATCTTCTCGAAAATTCTTCTTACCAGAAACCAGAAATACAATTTCATTTTTCTAATAAATTTTAATAACAATTATGAATATGTACAATTATGTATAAATAAAAAAAAAACTAATTTTGGTATAAATAAAAAAAGCAAAAATGGATTTCTCAATAGAATGAACTTATTGGACCGACTGACAGGTTAATTAATAAATTCTTCTGTTCTTTAGCTCTTCTCGAAAAGATTATCAACTTTTATTTTGCAATTTTCACAAGTCATGGTTACATTTTCAAGCATTGTCAAAAACAATTTCTACATTTGTAAATCTGCGAATATAGGGTAATTGGTCTCTTAACCTACTTCGCGAGTAAAAAGAAGTTCTGCGAGGCCAAAGGTCCTAACCGTTACGTACGAGACGCGACCGATGTTATAACATGGTTACATAATTACTGTTAATAAGATTTACTTTGAGATTATAATGGTTAATAGAACTTTACTTTATCTAGGACACAGCAGCTTCGCCCACTGGTATCCTTTGTGCAATGTGTAAGCAAACATAAGCTTTCTATCAGTGGAAGTCTCGTCGAAATAGAACGAGAAGAAGACCGTGTAAGCTGTTTTTTTTTTTTCAAAAAATCAAAATAATTTATTTGGAATTTATAACAAGGTTAAAAATAACAAAGAAAATGATATCTGCAGGAGATGTGCAGGAGTAAAGATATCGTATCAACGCCCTCCCCGAACTCAAAGTGCGCTTGAACTCCAATAACAGAGTATTTAATTTGAAACTAATCCTAATTTTTATGTGTTTTGCAGAGTGAATAGTGTTTTGTTTGTATGAGTTAATGTATGATGCTTATTTGTAATTATTTATAAGTAAAAAGATATCCAACCGACATGTAATGCCATGTTTATTGTGTACATAAAGACAATTAAATTTTATGAATTTACTTACCTACATTGTATAGGTACATATTTTTATCCAAAACTATGGTAGACCGGAAATATAGAGGGATGGATGATGATGAATGAGGATTTTTCTAGGCGCGTTGGTAAAAAGCTCTTGTAGGAGAAGGCTGAACTTGACCCAAGACTTAGACATTTCGGATTAGTACCAATGATACATGTAAAATACATTTAAATAATAAAAAATATATAAACTTCGCTGTTGGGTGCAACTTTGGCATAAAAAGAACTAATAATAACTATAAGTTATCTAAATATGCAAAACAGGTAATTTTTGTGCATAAATTAGACAATGTCACTGAACTTTTGCTTAAATTATACTTATAATGCACCGATTATACTATGTAGTTCCGTGCTCAAAACCTTACCGACGAATTAGTGCTTACGACCTACCCATGAGATTTGGCACTTAATTAATGAAATGAAATCGTTTATTTCAGAAATTAGACCTTCACAGGCACTTTTTCTTGTCATTTACAACTTGTTTAAATAAAGAAAATAAACTACGTTATATACTACCACCATTTCGGACACAAGCAAAATGGCAACCGGTAAAAAGAAATGGCGAAAGAAAACCGGTTACGGCCGTTTTTATCATTTTGCACTTTTTTTTCACTCCACTCATTAGTTACAATGTAGGTATAAGTACATAAAAATTTATAAGAAGATTTTATATAATTAACTATTATTGTAACATAATAAATTGTTTACTTCCGATTTCCGAAGGAAAATAATGTCGATGTTTTCTTCGGAAATCGGAAATAAACAATTTAATGCAAATTGATGTGATTCACGCCATACCTACTCTTTCATAACAATGCCCTCACAACCTGACTTACTAAGAACTAGAATGACATAATTATTATTTTGCATTAGTTTACATATGAAATTGTCTTCCGTTCCGTCTAATAGACGATCACATGACTGTTTTGCATAAATACCACAATATAATCCATCTATATGCAATATTTCCGATCTAAAATGTTAATTTACATTTTATTGCAACATTTCTCGCTTGGCCGTGTAATTTTTATGGTTTTTTTTACATGATTTTTATAAGTTATTATTTTTATTTTTATTTTAGACCCACACTGTATAAAATGCCCACACCCTTCCTCCCACGTCTGTGGAAACAGACACATAGTATTAATTTTGGGTGTTTATGTGAACGTAGACCACGTAAGATTTTCGTGACTTTAAATACAAAATATATAAATATCTTAAAAGATGGTAACGCTCCAGAGTGGCTCTCTCGGAGTTGCGGGTGTTTATGGACGACTGTGATTACTTACCATCTGGTGACCGTCGTCGGCTCATTTGTTTGCTATAAGTATAATAAAGAAAAAAAATCTGTTGTTTACCGAATCTTTATAATATTATTTCTAAGGAAATCGGCACATACACTAGATGACTAGAAATAAATTAAAGCCATAATGGGCCGAAATGATGACGATTCGAAGGTGACTAACTCCTTGTCTTTATGGCATTTGCAATGATATAACTTCGTCGACATCATTGTTACAGTATATTCCATAACATTGTGTTCAATGAACTGCATAAGACGAATATTGTCATTCTCATTCAATTTATTACCGAATACGTCTGGTTCTCACGTCGTCGGATGCCGGAACACAGTGTTAATCTGTTCAATTCACATAATTACTCTGTTTTGTCTAGACTGATTTAAGGAAAGTAGGTGACTGCCGTCAATCATCGATTAGATCAACTGTTGGTAAAGTCCAAATTGGTTTTATGTAATATCTGTGTTGTTGTAAAACTTTAATTTATATACGTAATTGTGAGTTTATTTATTAATTGAGTAACTTCGATATCGTCAGTCATAATTTCATAAATAAGTAAAAAATATTAAAATTTCATCTAAAACTTTTTTAGATACCTTGTTTGAAGAAAGAAATAATAAAGGACATTACCTACAAACGGTGATCACTTTAGAGGCGTAATTATCAGGATCCAATTATGATCACAACAGTTTTTGATAGGCCTTTTAGCTAGAATTTTCACTAGGTATATTGTTTTGAACTCTTAAGGGTACAAAATGGACCAATTAGCTTGAATTGTACCATTAGAACCTATGAAGGTTCAAATCTTCTAGTGAAACTACTCTCAAATCGACCCTAATGAAAAACAAGTCTAACCTGGCTCTACAGTACAATCAAATCGCCTTTCCTCACTCTCGTATTCGCCTAACCTCGCTCAATGTTAAAATATAAATGTTAATCATTTGTAATAGACGAACGCTCACGGCCAAACGGTGATGCGGCAAAATAAAAGATTCGTACAAAAACTGTGACATAATGACCACAGGTTTATATTTCGTCGTTTCCACTTTAACTCTAGAAAGTAATGGTTTCCGAGCATAACTATCTGTTTACTAGTGGCGAAATTGGATGGTTGCTAATTAATTTTGGTGATTTCGCGTTCACTTTAAAACCTTGCCCGTGTACAATTTCTAACCGGTATATTTAATCGATTTTGAGAGTAAATAAATTGATGCTTGTCATCATCTTTTTATGGAAAAGATAGGCAAATTAATTTCATGGTTAGATAAAAAAATATTTGTGTCGTATGAATGGTGGAATAATTCTTAAAAAAAAACGTGTTTCGTACTTCGGTCCACATACGTTCTTGTCAAAATCAAAAACAAGACACAAGTTCAGCAATTTGCCTTTGGGATGGCAGAGTTTACTACATGATTTCAAATGTCATGTGACCGACGACGGCTAATTCCCCGAAGTCATTAGTTCGAGTGACCGAATCGCCGCCTTTTCGGTATAGTATAGTATAGTATATAGTAGCGAAGTATGGACTTCGCTATATGTATACTTAATGTGGAATTAAAATGCGTTTCAGAAACTGCCTGCGAAAGTGCCAACTGATAAGGTATGATCTGTATGTAAGCTTGTAAATAATATGTGACCGCAAGTGGACGGCCATGACTGCTGACGCTCAGAACAAATGACAAAATGACACTCGTACCGTTACATTGACGAGTTTGAAACACGTTAGACATCCATGTTATATGTGGTCATGATTCGGTATTCAACGATGACACAAATAACTCGAATTTGAAGTCGATTTGAAACGAATTTTTTTTTTCTTTTCGTGTACTTCTCAATTGTTGTCAAGTGCGGATTAGCTGGGTCTTCTCATAATAAAATTTGTTAAAATTTGTTAAAATCTAGTATCAATCGTTATCTCGCTTGTTATATGTATGTGTATGTATTTTGTATAACCCGCTGCTGGTAGGTATAGTGCTACAAAGGTCTTTATGAACGTGGCCAAAATTGGAACTACAACTCCCGTTCATATTGTATGTCACTTTTTGACAGTTCGCCTTTGACAAAATGTATGAAGATATGCCCTCCTACAAACGTCACTCACGTTCATAAACATCCTTGTACATCTGTATCAATGTTTTTAAGTCACTTGATGGTAACTGACTGACATCTATCGACAATAGTAGGGAGCGATAGCTACAAATGGAAGCAGATAGTACGGGATATGATAAGATTTGTATTGACCAAATATAGGTGAATTATGGGCGTGATATAGGGGCAAGAAGAGGGTCAATGGCGACCACGTACAGGAAAACGCGGCGTAGGACGACCTACAAGGTGGTCAGACGACCTAAAGAAAGTCGCAGGAAGCTGCTGGATGCAGGCCGCTGCCAGCAGGTCGCATTGGAGGCGTTTGGGGGAGGCCTATGTCCAGCAGTGGACTTCTGGTGGCTGAGATGATGATGATGAAATATAGGCGAACTAAAACTTGTGAGTTAGATTGTTGTTGTTTACATGTTCGTTCGTTCCAAATCAATTAGTTTACTAACAAAGTAATTGATATAAAAGCTAAGTTATAAATTAATGCAATTAATCAAGACTAATTGATCGTTAGTAATTCTTGACAAGCCAATAAAAAAACAATTCTATTTTTTTCTTAATCCCAAAGAATTATGTTTCTTTATTATATTTTATTGCTTTTAGTAAGGTTTTTTAGATTTGCCGTTTTATTTGTAGATCCTACTAATATTATAAAGGTTCACTTTTGTTACTTGTTCACGCTCAAATGGCTGGGCCAATATTTATGATATTTGGTAAGTAGGTAGCTGATACCTACGATTAACACATAGGGTACTTTTTATTCCAAAAACTACGCGATTCCCGTTGGATTTGATCAAAAGTCTGATATAGATGGCGCTGCTGTGCATAAATAAATACACGCAAACGAAGTTGCGCGGGTTTCTCTAGTGTGCAATAAAGAAGCGGATGATCAAACAATATTTGTCAATAATCACAATATACAGTACTTAATCCTTAATTAACATTGTGCAATTTATAGATGTAGTTTTAAATGCGGTCATGAATGATATCTACTTACTAAGTATTTAATTATAATTACATCCTTAATGTCAACATATCAATCGAGTTTAGCGTGTGGTGTAAATCTACATAATTATTATACAAATACAAACTAAATGCACTTTAAATGTAATTCCACATAAATCTTAAGTTTAGGCTTTGACAACATGCCACGATATTGTGGAACTTTAAAATGTTTTTTGGGGTTTCGTACCCTAAGCCTTAGCTGTCTAGTCCGTCCATCTGTCCGTCTGTCTGTCTGTTTGTCACCAGACTGTATATCATGCACCGTGATAGATAGACAGTCGAAATTTTCACAGATTATTGTATTTCTGTTGCTGTTATAATTTATAACTTACTGTTAAAATGCCTAAAACAATATATTAATAACTAGCTGTTACCCTATGCTCCGCCCGCGTGGAAAATGTCAATAATTTTTCCCCTGGGAATCTCTTTATCCCGTGGGAAAAAAGTAGCATATGTCACTCTCCAGACTTTAAACTATCCCCAATAAAAAAATCATATCAATCCGTTCATTACTTTCGACGTGAAGGGAGGACAAACAAACAAACAAACACACTTTCACATTTATAATATTAGTATGGATGGATATTTCGTATGGAATTTATAACAAAACAAAAAGATTGCAATTGTATAAAGTTACTTGAATAATATAAAGTTACTATGTTTTACGAACTTGAACTTTTTACATAAGCTAATGTTGAAATGTAAGGTACGATTACATGGTCTAGCGAAAGGACTTTGAAAGTGAACGCTGGCTCCTCAATCCGAGCATTGCCCAATGTAATGCGTGTTTGGAGATGAAAGCAATTGTGATACTTTATTACGACACCGGGGTCAGCTCTCGGGCAGAATCATCAGGGAAGGCGGCGAACGTAACAATGGGAACTCGGTAAATGGGCAGATGCCTTTGTTTTATGAGTTATATAACTGAGCGGCTTATTGGTAATGAAGAATGTCCACGAATGTCGTTTGTTAAGTTAGGTTAAGAGGATGCTAATTAACAATGTGGGTCATTTGTGACCTAAAAATTGGATAACTCAAATGGATTTATACTCTAGGAATGGAAGGATACTTTAGACAAAGTTTATTTAACTAGTATAAAAACCTAGTGAGAGGATATAAAAATATTTTTATACGCTTAATTGACGTCATTGAACAAAGATATTAACGAAATTCCAGCACTTTTCTAGCCTAATATGAATCCTCTGAGACTTAGAGCGAGTCTGTGAACACTGTTGTCCTGTCGTCCTGTCCATGGTTGGTACGCTTAAGACATTTTCTGAAGTATAAAAAACCGGACAAGAGCGAATATTCAAAGATTCCTTGACGACTATTTTAATTTTTTACTGTCCGAATTACGAAAGCTAATAGTTGGAAACGAACGAGTTAGTAAGTAACCTGTTGTTTTACCTACATTTCTCACTTGCTAATTTAATAAAAATATAGCTACTTATAAAATTCGCAGGTTTTATAAAAAAAAACACAGTTACCATCTTCGAATTAGGTTTTAAGGTAAGCGATAATATTGTGAGTACATATAGAAATCCACGTAAGATAATAAACATTACGGTATCTTTGAGTGCTAAGTGACATATGTGATTTGTTCAAACATAGACGAGACAAAGTTGTTGCTTGTACGGAGAAAGACGTTAAGGTGAGTGTGAAGTGTGCCGAAGTGGGTCAAGTTTGCGACGCAACCCACCAGTAATGTTCAATCCAAATTCAAACTCAAAATATTTATGCAGAGAGTAGTTCCTCACAGCCATTTTTCTCTCATTAAAGATCACATTACATAAACTACTACTAAGTATTTCGGAAAGAAAAGCAAAATGACTACTGACTGGTAAAAGAAATGGCGAAAGAAAACCAGTCACGGCCTTTTTTGTGATATAACAATACATTTCATATTTTTAAATAAAATACAGATCCAGGTACATACAGAAATTAAGTACTAAACGCTAGATTATGAATCCAAATAGTGCCAATGGTCAAATCCTAAATATGACGAATAGGTAGGTGTTGATGAAACGAGCAGACCAGTCCCCCAAGATGACAACCACAAAATGAGAGTCGGCCCGACGCAATGCAACGCTATGTGAACGATTCTCGTTTCTCGCAGTGGACGATTTGGATCACTTTACTATTGTCTATTCTTAAACATGTGACCTGTTAGATAGACGTATACAATACAATCTAGACGCTTGTGAAACGTCATGTGTAATGCAGTTACCGTCAGCCTAAAACAATGTATTGATACTATGTTATTAGGCTTACTAACGATCTACGGTTGTGTTATGAATCCTATGGATTTTAATCAAAAAAATAAGTAACTTCCACTTTCTTTCCGGGTTTCTTTCGCCATTTCTTTTACCGGTGGCCATTTTGCTTGTGTCCGAAATGGTGGTAGTATATAACGTAGTTTATTTCCTTTATACATATTATACAAATTGTAAATGACAAGAAAAAGTGCCTGTTTCGGTCTAATTTCTGAAATAAACGATTTCTAAACGATTTCATATCCCTTTTTGACACGTATTAAGAGTAAGACGATCCTTAATTTTTATTTGAAATTATTTCAAAAGTAAAAGCAACATTTTAAGTATTTACGAAAATTAATACGTTCTATAAATTTGTAGCTAAGCAAAGTTCTAGACAAACTTTCATGTCCATGCATAGAGCAAAAGTAGTTATACTTATTCAATCACCTTAAATATTGTATTAAAAGTCTCGATGTATATGCTAAATAAATTATATCATTGGTTTTGTAATTGTTTACAAATTATTTACACTACAGTTTACCAATTAGTATACATATTGAAGCACAGGCAGGACCTTGCGTAACGTTATTTCTTCCTACTGCAGTAAAAGTAATCCGGCCAGTTTTATTTCATCTGATACACATAGAGATGTTTATGACTGAGTTATGTGATGTTTTTTCAGAGTATGATAATAGGCATACTCAATAAACATGTTGAATAAAACATTTGATTATAAAAAATATTAATATGTAAGTAGAAATCGTTGTTTTTGTAACTTATCGTCGTCTTTTATTTCTGAAATTATTGCATAAATTATTAATTTAATAAGTTACTTTAGCTGCTGTGGTTCCTTCGGTTAGAACATACATACTCACTAGTAAAGCCCAAAGTTCTCTTCCTTGAGGAATAAGTGATTTCGCAGTATAATTAAATATTAAAATCTTTCAGTCAGTTTCTGATACGCATTTTAATTTTAACTTAAGCTATCTCTTTTTTTCTTCTTTAGTTTAAACAGTGACAGCTATAAATTTAATGATGTGTGTGTAAATGTGTCTCAGAAGCTGATATTTGAGTAGAGATATTTTCGTGAAAATTTTTGCTGGTTTCCGCAACTCGATCTCAGTGCATCTTTGAGGTTGACCTATTTACTCATGCCAATTGGTCTCTTCATAATATATGTTCAATATAATCTATTAGTTAAATAACAAGTTACTTACAAGTTCCCCTTGAGCAGGTTCAAACTGTAGTCGTAGGCGGAGGTGCGGCCGGGGCCCGACAGGTACAGGGCACATTCGTTGTCGTCCCCAGCTGCGGACAGCGGCGTTAGCGCCGCTGCGTAAGCGCAGCACAGCGCTATTGTTAGCGCCCTGTAAATACACACATCGTTAGAATAATAGAAAAATGTGTCATACTTTCAATTTATAACTATACTAGTCGCCAACAAAGCTGGCTCGCGCTGTCGTAAAACGAAGTTTAATCGCGATTTTGTACATAGGTAGAGTAAAATATGCATTTTTATTATGTTACTTATGGCGAACACATTAGTGCTCTCACATGACTGTTAAAAAGTGACTAGATGGCGTTGAGTAACTCGTCATTAGTTTTATATTTTTAAACGTGAACACACAGAGTTACTTTCTATACCAATTAGTAATTGGATGTAATGTTATTATTGGATAAAACGAAAACATTTGAACATTAAAAAAAACCATTTGATTTTATGTCATCCCAATTTCGGACATCCTGTATACCTTGGAGCTACACTCATTGATCTTACTTAGATGGTATCATGAAGTTAGTTACATCTAGCTTATTTTATTATTTTTATCGCCTCTATTATAATTTATGAGCACCGGTTATAAGGAGTGGCAAATGAATCTTGACTGACTTTCGACTGTCTTAAAATTTCTAGAGTGATAGCTTATTTATAATATGAATGATTGGTGCTTGTTATCATATGTTATTATCGCATTACGATATACACGAATGATCTCCAAGACGAGAAATTAAAATGTGTAGACTTCCATTCATAATTTCATGTAACATCATGTATAAGGAGATTTGATTGATTTGTTTCATTGGGAAGGAACTGTGGGGCAATTCACGTAAAAAGAACCGATTCTAGTTCGATTCAACGACACTCGTTGTCCCGTTCAATTCCATTTGTATGAGTGAGACAGCGTGTGTCGTTGAATCGAACTAGAATTGGTTCTTGTTACGTGAATTTCCCCACAGGACATGCGTTTTGGTCCTATTTTCCATAATACTTGGTAATAATTAATAATAAAAATCCACGAAGCGAAAATTATCTCATCATAATTTCAGCCCATATAGTAAGTAGTCCACTGCTGAGCATAGTAAATTATATGTATACAATTCTTTGTTTATTTGGATTTACTCTATCGGACTACTTTGATCATTTTTCCGTCTAGTTTTTTTTTTCGATAATTCCAGAATACAATTAAGGTATTGTACGTAAGTTTTAAGCGTTAAACGTTGCAGATATGATTAATGACGTTTGCCATTTATCTAGTCTGTCTATCCCCTGATAATTTCTAGATATTTTAACAAATTATCCAACAGATACGCCGTCTGGAACGTATCTGTATGTTATATAACAGAAATGGTGAACTGCACTAATTACAATTAAAATAGTGTTGTTATAATGCTTTTTAGATAACATCACAAAAGATTTAGAATGCCCCATTAGGCGCAGTTCTGCAACTCTTTATTTACACTGCACTTAGAAAACGTTCTAATACCAATAAGGACGTGTGCATACCATATACGAAATAACAGTTAGTTGCATTTCAAATGTCAGCTGTAATTCCTGCTATTCAACATAAGTGGAGCACTTTTAGTTCATTGCACAATTTTAAGGCCCCTTACTCAATATTTCAATTTCATTTCACCCTGGTGTGGTTGACCTCAAAGTCTAGTAATTCGGGACAAGTCCACCACACATTCCCATCGCTGTGTCTTCTGTATAGCCAGGATCAAGAAGGGTGACCTCAGATTTATTACAATCAATAACCTAATAAGCTTCGAAAGAGAAGTTACTTAGTTATTTTAAAAACAAATTATTTCTACCATACGTATAAATAGCTTAGACTAAATCCAAAACATTTACCGGCAGCACTGGCAATTTGACGGACAACTTTTAGGTGCAGTAATTAAGTAGGAATACCAATATAATAATCGTAATTAGTCTACCAAGTCGCCGTTTATCGAGGTAACGCTGCTAGCATTTTGGGCACCTTGCCACAGGGACCATGTCTTTTTAATTCTTAATGTAAGTTTTAGTACTATTAGTTTTTATTGTTAGTTTAGTTTTTTATTTAGTTTTGAATTTTTATTGTTAGTTTAGTTTTAATTAATTTCGTGATATTTAGTTATGTATTGTACCAATAAATAAAACTAATTCCGTCTACCAAGACAAAATTGATACAAAAAAGATCTTTTTACGACGAGCTATGATTAAGTTATTCTTACCGAGTTTTTAGGTGCAAAATATTTCTCTCGTGTATAACAAGAACACGACACCAAATAAAGGTTAATAGCCCTTGTCAATAACGTTAAGGCTTGTGTCCGTACACAGATCGACATTAACGACCACAAGGAAACCATTTAGAAACTGAGCAGTCATTTGGATATTTTTCTATGCCGTCATTAGAACCACTCAACATTCCGAAGTCACTTTAAAAAAATGTTCATTCACAAAATGCCGCAAAAAGTTTTTAATATATACCTATTTCAATTGCAAAATTCTATTCAGTCACTCAAAGTAGGTCTGTGGGTTTAACCAGCGATAGAATGCGACGGCTTTCAAAGGTACTTATCAGAATATACTTCGTTATCCGCTAATTTGAAGTATATAAATTCTGTCATATACCAAATATCGTACGTGTGTGTGATATTGACATAAAACAAACGGTATTGCATCTGTGAGTTTTCATGTCGTTTTTTTTTCAATGTTTTTTAACTGCCATACATTTTTTTCTCTCTTTATTTTTGAAAGGGTTTTGTCACACAGTGACGATGTCACCCAGACGAAGGTGCTAATAGGTTTATCTGGCATCATATGCATTGGATTGAAAGTTTCTGACCTGGTCACATAATATACACTACAGTAAAATATAGCCTCTTTATAAATTAAGATCGTTAGTAATTTACTGTTTGTAAAAGGTTATATACCCTTTAAAGGGTCTGCGGATATAGTTACTTTTTAGACTATTTACTTTACAACCGATACTTCTAAGTATACAATTTATTTTAAGTGTAATTTATAAGGCATGGCAGTTTCGGTTATGTATGGTTCCGCGCTATAGATCTATTTGCGACAATTGCGACTGATTAGTTGAATTATAGTAAAACTGTTCGATCATCCCTGCGTTGACCTCCTTATTGATTTATTAAATTATTACAAAAAAAACGAAACTCGCGCAACTTCGGAAAATACTTATATGTATTTTCCGAACACACATTAACTTTCCTCTTGAATTACTCTATCATGTTGTAAACCTACTATGGTTTTTATGAATGAAATTAATAAATTGTAATTGTTTGTTTTATAATAAAAAAATCTATTTCTGAAAACACTATTGAAATCTAACGAGATTTAAATATTAACACGCTTAAAAATGATAAAATCAGCAACTACCTGCAAGACATATGCAATAACTATAATTTGAAACTCCATATTGATACACCAACTAGAAGGGACTCGTGCATAGACCATATTGCAAGCAACATTAAAGAAGCGTCTGCCTCTGTTCTTCCGCTCTACCTATCGGACCATGAGACTGCGCAATTTTTAAGTATCCCGGTAAATAATCAAGAACAAAATTTAATATCACCGCAATTTTACGTCTTTAAGAAAGATTACTGCATTAATAACATAAAAAAATTTAAAGAATGTCTAAGACACCTTTCCTGGTCAGATGTATTACAAGAAACTGATCTAAACAAAGCATTTAACAGCTTCCATGAACATCTATGTTTATTCTATAATCTGTGCTTCCCTAAAATTAAAATAAAACTAAACAGTAAACACAAACAAAATTGGATAAGTAGAGGTATTAAGAAAAGCTGCAAAACAAAAAGATCATTGCGATTTCTATATTACAAACATAAAACAACTAAAGCTAAAACTCAGTACTTATCATACTCAAATTTGTTAAAAAAATGTATTTACAAATCTAAAATAAATTCTAATATTAAAATAATAGCCAAGAGTAAAAACAAATGTCGCGCAGCATGGTCTGTAATAAAAAGTGAAATTAACGACAAAAAACCGTATAATAATATCGAGAACCTGAACGTGGAAGATGTAAAAGTAACGAATCCTACTGATATAGCGAATGTTCTTAATAATTACTTCATAGACTCCACAAAAGCCTCTGCAACAAATAATATTACACATAACTTGAAGATATCAATGTCAAATACAATATTTTTGGAGCCAGTGACAGAAACGGAACTTAAACGTGAAGTGATGAGTCTAAACAATACCAGCGCCGAAGGATTCGATGGTGTTAACACAAAAATCCTAAAAGCAAGTATTGACGAGCTAGTTGCTGTGTTAACATATTTAGCTAACTTATCGTTTACAAATGGAACGTTCCCTGAAAATTTAAAACTGTCAATAGTGAAGCCTTTACATAAGGGTGGAAAAAGGGAAGACGTTAACAATTATCGACCCATTACTCTCATATCCGTTTTGTCAAAGGTTCTGGAAAAGTGTATGTACAAAAGGCTAATAAATTTCTGCGGCAAATATAATATAATAAAAAATGAACAACACGGGTTTCAAAAAAAGAAATCTACAACATTGGCAATTTTCAACCTCATACATACAATTCTGACAAATATTAACAAGAATAATTACACTACTGGCCTGTTTTTTGACTTGTCCAAGGCCTTCGATCTAGTGTCGCACAGTCTGTTACTCTTGAAACTTGAGAAGATTGGTATAAGAGGACCGGCACATAGTTGGATGACTTCATATTTGTCCAATCGTAAACAATATGTCATGATTGATCGATTCTGTACATCGAGAAATGAACGCCTGTCGTGCTCGTCTAACATACGAGAAAATGGGAGAGGTGTGCCTCAGGGTAGCATACTGGGCCCAATTCTCTTTTTACTCTTTATCAATGACATAACTGAATTAACCAGCCACAAATTTACTTTGTTTGCAGATGATATCTCGATAGTTGTAACATCCGACATAAAATATAATTCAATACGTGACCACGAATTGAACATTAATAACACAATCGATAATGTAATTAAATGGATAAGTGATAATGACTTAAAAATTAACCTAGATAAATCAAATTACATACAATTTAATAAATCCAAGCACACAAAATACAATTTTAAACTAAATATTCCTAAATTAAAAGAAGTTAACCAGACTAAGTTTCTGGGTGTCATAATTGATCAGGATTTAAATTGGGTACCACACATGGACAGCGTTTGTAGCAGGATTAACCGATTCGTATATGCACTACGAAATATAAAAAACGTGACGAATATTGACACAGCCATCCTGTCGTATCGAGCATACATCGAGTCTATTTTGCGTTATGGGCTAATAATATGGGGTAATTGCACAGACCAAAATAGGGCATTTGTTGCTCAAAAAAAATGCATCAGGGCCATCTGCAAAATTTCACCACGCGAGTCCTGCAGGCCGCATTTTCGGGAGCTTGGTCTGCTTCCTTTACCATCGCTTTACATATTCGAAATTGCCAGTTTCGTGCATATTAATAAAAGTCTATTTGTGAAAGCTTGCGACATTGTTCCAAGATTAAGAAGAGAGCCATATAAATTAATAATAAATGATGTTCCTAGAGGTGACAAATATGCTAAAAGTTGCTTAACGATGTGTGTTCGCATATATAATAGGGTACCGAATGAACTCAAATCACTTAATGTACACTTGTTCAAGAAAAACTTACTCAAATGGCTTAATGAAAATAATTTCTATAGCATTAAAGAATTGTTAGATCAATATAAAATTAATTGGACACAAAATAATACTTAGGTTAAATGTGTAAGAATGTATAAATATTATTATAAATAATTTAATATTTTAATGTTTAATTTAATGTAGTATTATTATATAATTTATTTTAATGATTGAATTTAAATTGTTTCATCTATTAGACATTAATGTTTGCATGCTATTTTATGTAGCGGATTAAGGATACTTTGTAATATTTTTTAAGACTATCTGTTCACCTTAATTTGAGCAAATAAAGATATATTCTATTCTATTCTATTCTATTCTAACGAATAGTTTAAGAGACAATGGCCGAACCGACTTCATTTTATACAAGATTAATGTAAAGATTATTATATGAATTAATAATCTCACTACATTGCAAAATAAGAAAACTATATGCGGTAAATTGTTTAACAATCCGTATGAGATATCCACAATTCCACATTTTGCAATGTGGTTAGACCTCATACACCACAAACAAGCTGCGAAATATCGCTATGCCGATACGAAACCAATAAAATCAATTTATTTAAAAAGCGCACGTGTCAACACGTTTACTTTAAAAATTAGTTACAATGTTTATTGACTATTTGATTTTTTTATAGGAAAATTTGCGACACGCACACCTTAGGTTCGAGTAGTCAAGATTTATGTGTTGCCATCAGTATACATTTATTGGTGTTCGTATCCGATAAGACGAAGTGTATTTTTTTTCTATTCGAAGTCGAAGTGTATATTTTTTCCATTGTGACAATTGCAGCTGCGTTTCTACTGTCACTAGAGAGTGGGATTGTACAGTGTAATGGCGACATAGTTCAATTAAGTATTAAATTTATTTTCCTTTAAGGCCTACGTCGTAAAATAAATGCGGCCGACTGATCCCGCCCTGCCCGTGCCACGCATATATCAATCCCTGCTTCGGGAGACAGAGATGGGACACCGTGAACCCGGCGAATTTTTAACACCGTAAGCGCCAAAACACAGTTTTTTATATTTGTTTCTACAATATCTAGAAAACATTAATGTCTTTCTTTATATGAAGTTTAAAATTTATATTATTTACCGCTTAGAAGTTACAAGAGTTCTGAAAAAAAAAACAGAGGTTACCTCGGATTTTTTTCTATCTAGGAAATGTGTCACAATCGTGTTTTGACTCTTTCCAAAATTTCGATTATATGATGAATTAATACATATCCAAAAATCTAAGTCAAAATTTTAGTAGTTTAGAAGATAATTGATTTTTAAGGACCCTTCTTTTTTTCACATAGCCCCTTAATTTTGTAATCCATAGATAATATGGCATTTTTTTCATTTTTCTTCCGTTGCGAAGGAATGTCCGTCTGTTCTTTTATTAAGATTTATTCAAACAAATCTGCATCATTTTACATCTATTTAAGAAAAGGAAACATTCGATATTAATATTTTTTATAGCATTTATCTCTGCTTAGTATAAATAATCTATCGTATAAACAAATAATATTGCGGGCTATGCGGCATGTAATAAAAATAATTAGTGTTTAACTGCTAATTGTATTACTAAGAGACACTTGACGGCCTCGGACCAATAAATGCCATCGTTTGTCCGTCTGTTAATCCTTTCACTGCGGTAACATCGAAACCTCGGTATAACATACATAGTCATACGCACAGGATACATAATGATATGTAAACGTTTACAAAGATTTATAGTATACAAGCGAAACCCGCGCATTCGTTTACGTGTTTAAACCTTCTTGAGTCACTATCTATGTTCAATTTACCAAATGAACATGAAGAACGCAACGCTGCAATTCTATATCTAGCACAACTCACCTGCTGCGCTGCACTTTACACACATGAGACACATACAAATAGATTGCAAATATTATACACACATAGATATTATATTTTTTGTATAAATAATAAGATAAATTATTAATAAACTCTCTTCACTTCGGATTGCTGTTTCAATCAACACCGAACCTGGTGTACCTCTCGCTGTGGCCAAGACACCCTTAGCCGTCAGTACGATCAGTTGCATGAGTCTGTGCAATTGGCAGTGAGAGGACACTAGGGTAGTTCTGTAAGGTCGTCCGGGGAAACCCTGCGACTTTATACAATCTATTTAAAATATCCGTTGCGTAATTTTAAAGATTTAAGTAAACATAGTGACAGACAGACATTCATTTTATACTACGTAAAGAAGTCAAAGCAATAAGTTTTGTTTAGAATCAAAGTGTATGCATTATATTGCATCTTACTGTAACTAGGTTTATTATAAATTTTCTTAGAAATTTATACGTAGTAGATTTGTAATTTATTGATATTACTTTTTGAAAACTTTATTCGAGATCAGTGGATATTGGCAATGAGAAAAATAATTGAGGTTTTAAAAAAAAATCTATGTGTGGCATACTCATCGTACTTGATCAACAACAATGCATTGTAAATTAAAATTAAAGAAATTAAGATCGAAAATATTTAAAAACATTAAAGAACTAAATTAAATTAACAGAATATTAAAAAATTAAATCAATAAAAGACAGTTTAAAAAACCAGAGGAAAGTGAACACTTTAAAAAACACAATAATTTTTTATACAAAATAACCATAATTTATACAGTATAATTATTATTTTAATTGTTTTTAGTTTCAAAATTCTCTGTGCTGGTCGAAACCGATCGCCGATAAAAAATGCTTGTATTAAAATACACCTAGAACACATTATTTTGCAACAATAAGTAACAGGCTTGATGAAGGCTTCGATTCGCTTCAATATTTACAATGTTACCTCACTTATAATTGGCGGGGCGGTTGCTGAGTGATCTCACCGCTGTATGATCACAAAATCGCAATGAACGGTGAAGACACCGTATCTAATAGTTTAGTTACACGATTTAGGCGCCAATGTCGAAAAACTAACAGTTACACACACATTTGCATAATGGGAAGATTGATTGTAATATTTATTTATGGAAAAGAAATGAAAATAATTTATTTTCCTCCTTTCTTTTATGTTTTAATCTTTAATCTAGCCCCAAACTTATAATGATTTTTCATATATATGACAAAAAGTCTAGGGCGAAGACAAACAAATACAATATATGTATTTATATTATTTTTTAGTTGAGGGCAAAAAACGGCGGCGCCACGGCTGGTATCGTGACACCGTGCCTCTTGCACAACTAATATACAAGAAATACATACTATGTTGTCCTATTTTCACTTCTATCGCCTCCCCGTATAATAATTAATTCTGAAATTGTTTTTTTTTTAAATAAAAATTTCACCCTCTCCTTTCACAATTTCATTTCATCCGGCCGAGTGCTCTCCCACCTGAGGGGAGGTGGGAGAGCACTCGGCTGGATATCGAGAGGTCGTTGGTTCAAATCCCACCGAGAGGGAGGGAGAGGGTGAAATTTTTCTTTAAAAAAAAAACAATTTCAAAATATGAATGGCTAGTTGACCTAACAGATATAAATAAAATAATTAATTCGTCACCACCATCGAGTACGTACACCATCTTTTGTGTGGCTTACGCCTCAGATTAGATGATGCAAATGTTGTGGCGCCCGCCATGCGCCCGCGCTAAGCCATGATTATGTCACTTGACATTGCGCTACAAAGAAGATTTGGTCACTCTTATCACACTTTTATGTATTGTTTGACACAATAACATTTATGTAAACATCTCTGCACAGTCTCAAATACGATTGCATTTTGTTTTTTTTTTATAAAATGTCATAATGTTTATGCAAATTGTTTTGGTTGCATACGAGTGTGTTACAATGGTTTAAAAATAAGTTGTTTATAAAAGTACGTAATGGAATATTTTTTTCGTAAGTTTGCAATCGAATTGAGAAATAAAATAGTATTTTAAGTGTACTCACATTTTTTTAATGTTTTTAATTTATGAAAGGGTTTAATATTACAGTAACTACTGCATATTACTCTGTGAGGAGTTGTCACTTTCAGGGTTTTTAGGACGTGGCCTCTTTCAAACCAACCTCACCTCCCATTGATACAGCTTAGATTTCCGCAAGATTTTTTTATGCCACAAAGGTGGCAAATAAGCCGCCTGATGGTAAGCATCACCGTAGCCTATAGACGCTTGAAATACCGGGGGTATCACCCACACTCCCCAAGTGGAGCTCTGGAGACCTTACTCATCGCAACATCAATAAAAATACACCAAAAACAGCTCATAGTCAGTTCGAGATAAAAAGTCAACTAAAAGTTTTTGCACTCCCAAGGGTTGACTGGAAGAGGATGCATTTAGCATTAAGTCCGCCTGCTGCATCAGTACTTTGTATTGTGGTCAATAAAGATAATTAAATAAATAAATAAATAAAATAAATAAATATATAGGGACAATTCATACAGATTGAGCTAGCCCCAAAGTAAGTTCGAAACTTGTGTTATGGGATACTAACTCAACGATATTATATTTTATAACAAATACATATATAGATAAACACCCAAGACCCGAGGCCAATCAGAAAAAGTTCGTTTTTCATCATGACCCGACCGGGGATCGAACCCGGGACCTCCAGGGTGGCGATCTGGCGTGGTAACCATTACGCCACGGAGGTCGTCAAAATAAATAAATAAAAGAGTTGACTTTGTATGTATGTCAAATTAATAAACTTATAATTTAAAAACATTTTTTACTTTATGCATAATATTAGTTTAAAACTGCCATATATCGTGGAAATGCATGCATTTCTAACGGTATGAGAAGTTAGGTTGTGTATTAAAAGAATCTTTATTTTGAATATTTAAAAATCGTTATCTTTATTATTTTAATTAATAGTCTTATTAGAATTCTAATCCTTATATTTAGATATCACGAATATATTAGTACTAATGTAATTTTAGTATTATCATATTTAAGATATATTCTAAGCATAGAATATTAGTTTAAAAACATATGTAATAATATATAGTTTCTACCTATTAATTAACTAAATCTAAAAATACAGTTTGAATGTAACAAAATTAATTAAATGTTTATGGGTTTGAATGAATAAGTTATAACTTAATGACCGCACCGGTAAATAACATCGCAATTAGGTACGTGTATAGAAAGCCGAAATTAAAATAGATTTATG
Source organism: Endotricha flammealis (assembly GCA_905163395.2). NCBI lineage: Eukaryota > Metazoa > Arthropoda > Insecta > Lepidoptera > Pyralidae > Endotricha > Endotricha flammealis. Next base: position 4,918,443 of record LR990860.1, on the reverse strand, counting down.
GTATTAATTTAATTGAATTTCGAGCTTCTTAAATTAGGCCGTCGGTTCCGGCTGTTGTCGATGGATGACAGTCGTTGAGCCAAGTCAGTGACCTTCAGGCGCACACTGACCTATGCCAATCCACATTGGAGCAGCGTGGCAGACTACGCTCTAATTCCCTTTGATTGAAGGGAGACCCGTATCCATGAAATGGGATGATTATGGGTTAATTAATATATTAATTAAATTATATTTAATTAATATACACTTACTAAAAATGTTAATCAATTTTGAAAGATACTATTATTGAGTCATCGATATTGATATATTAATCTAATTTTGAAATTATTCAGGTGTAAGTGTTAACATTTACTTTCGAAAAATGCAACGAAATAAATTTGCATCTAATTACATTACTAACAATAAAATTGAAACCGTGTTATTAATATTATATAATTAATTTATTCATGTACCTAGTTCAAATTTTTTCATTATAATTTTTTTTATTAATATTCAAGATTATTTTTTTTACTTTGTATTACATTTACATACATATTGTATTAGTGTCAAAAAAGCATTTATAACCTAGTTTATTATTAATACCTACCCTGCCACAAGGATCCAATTTCTAAAATTATTATTTTTTAAATTAAATTTTTAATGTTAGTTATAAAATAAACTTATAATATTGTAAATGTGAATAAATGAATGAATATTTATTTAAATCTCAGCAAAAACTAGTGTAAAATGTAATTGGATCAATTAATTTCACGCTACGAAGTCGGTGTAGCGGAATGATCGCGTAGCTGCTACGATCGCGCCTATATAAGACATCAACGCGTTCAGGTTACAGGGAAAAGTTTCAATAAGACTTTAATTCCTAAATTATGCTAATATTAGATGATAATTAGGATAATTTTTCATCATATACTTTTTAAAGTGGTATATACGAAAATATATGTAATAAATAAAATAAAAGTATAATTTTCAGCGATTATTCATTAAAAAATAATATTTAATTTATAAATTGAAAAAAATAATAAATATAGTTTATTACCTTATCATTGTCAATGAATCACACCACACTCCACAGATCGTACCTGATCACTAGTTCACTAATATCATGGAGCACAATAGTCTAGCACAAAGTTCTATGAGCTTTCATTTACAATATATATTATAATATAAGTTGGTCGCGTGTTAACAGTGGTGCGCCAACGAGAGCACTGCGGATGCAAGATGTCGGAGTCGAGTCGAAGGCTGCGCCGAAAGTGTTCGATGACGTTCGAACCCCGACGCAATTTGCGGCCGTTGCAACGGACAGCGATTTGACGGATTTACCGTTGCCAATGCATAGGAGGAGCTCGATAGCGTCGCTGTGTGTCGCACTTAAGCGACGTCGACCCTAGCCAGTGTTCGGATGGGTTTCGTTATCTCGAGCTTCTCCGTGCTTCGGAGGGCACGTTAAGCCGTCGGTCCCGGCTGTTATCATTGGATGACAGTCGTTAAACCAAGTCGGTGGCCTTAGGGCGGTTTGAAAACACCGGCCTCTGCCAATCTGCATTGGAGCAGCGTGGCAGAGTAGGCTCTAATCACCTTAGATTGAAGCAGTGCGTTGATATGATTATAATAATAATAATATAATAATAAAATGTATTTATTTCCTCCACAATATACACTATATCACTCTTTATTCACCAAAACAATAACAAAAACAAATAAATCAGTTGAAATATACAATTATGAATGCAATATACCTAGATGTCTGTTTTAGGAAAAAATGCGAATGCGACTTTATGAAAGGGAACTGGCCTTAAATAAGCGAAAATGGAACACTAATGCGCACATTTTTACACATTAACATTCTTCCGTCTTCCTCTTCCGTTGAGCCAAAAAAAAAACATTAAAAATGTAATATTTACATTTGGATGTTACGTATTTAAAAAATCGAGAGTACCTATATGTCACTAACAAAAAACTGACACTAAGAGTTTTCTTATAGCTTTTCCTTATACGTTTATCCCTTCTCTCACTGTCCCTTCCTAAACAAGAAGTTTTTGATAATGTTAAATATCTAACGAGTACTTGTTAGAAACAGTACCTATAATATTTTAAATTTAAATTGTCTTCATTCCTTGAGGATCAAGATTGCGGTTAAAATTTAAATGAAGGGTATATACATCACATATCTTTGACATCACATTAGACAATAGCCATCGTTCTCGACGATAATAGCATACATTTTAAACATTCGTAAACTAGCTATTAGTACACATCAAAATTGAATCAACACATTGAATTATACATTCATCTCAATGGAAAATTTTATTAATTTTTCATCATCGTAAAAATAAAATTCAATAAAAACTAAATTCTTAAGCTGAATGTTTCATTTCATTGCAAAAGAAAGAAATAGTTATGTGAGCGGATCGAACAATTTGTCGCTAGATACTCGAGTCAACATTACCTAAGCGGCAAAATCAGATTTATTTTGTGCCCTGTGAATTAGCATGCAATGACCGTTTTCGCAAGACGCAGATGCAACTGTTTTTATTCAAGTTACATCCCGCGAGCGGAGTTGCGCCAAATAGATCGGTAATCAGTTTTCTGTGTCACTTACGCCATCCATCCGCCGCCCAATTTACTTCAAAATGTAGCATTCTTATCAACGGTGCTACTATGTTATCCAAATTTTATTAACGATACAAAATTATTTATGATTTCCAGCCTTCTAGCGTATCGTTAAAGGTAGGTTTAAACGAGGGTCTACTATGGAACTCAAAGCTTTGTGTGCGCTAACTTTATTGTATATTGGAATCATAATTGAAATATTATTATACATTAATCAGGTTTATTATGCAGATATAGCACACTACATAAATTACAAGGTGACTTATTCCAATTGTATTAATTAATTGGATTATAGACTGGGATGTCATTTGACCGGGAAAGTACAACAAAATATTGGGCCAAAGCAGCAATTCCTTTCGTTCGATGAATGAGAGATCCGGAAGCCCAACTCCTTTGTCTTCTCCTTTTCTTTATCGCTTCTCTCACTATTCTGTTTCTTGCTCGAAAGTTTCTTGTAACCGGTAACGTATTCTGGCACGTCTGGTGTTACTGATGTTTAACCACTTTTGACATAAAAAACATACGTCATAATTTTTTTTTTCTGATTTAATTTACAGAGTAAACCCCCGCGGTTTCGATTACATTTATCAACTATCGATGTTCCAGTTCAGCGCGTATTCTAAATGGTAACATGTTAACGAAATCATTGTTGTTTCACGGCTTCGCTAAACAAATTTGATTCACGAAATGAACGATTTACCGGAACATAAACAGCAGCTTTTACTAAAAACCTCTCTAACGACAAGCCACACAATGAGATGGGCAAAAAATATTTTTGAAGATTTTGTTCCACACCACTAATAGCATATAATAATTATGTATAATATTGACATGCAATCTGAGCATCTAGGCACCAGACCGCGAACGGACGGACAGACGGATATGGTGAATCTATGAGAGTTTCTTGTCAGTTTACTACGGAACCTTAATAATAATAGTAACACGTAAACTGATAAAAAATCTTTAACATAACACTGAATTTCTATTTATGAAACACTTCCTTTTATGTTAGTCGAGTTACCTACAATAGGTATACATGTAGACAAATATGAATACATCATTCATTCATCTCACATGACACAGACGTCTGCTAAATATAACTTAGGCTGGTTACACAGACGCGCAGATTGTCAGCGTCGACATGTCAATATGTTTAAAATGAAAGGGAACGTGAGTAAGGCAGACCGATCAGGTTCCAAGCGGGGGCCATACGGTAAAAGTAGGGTTCCCACCTCTTGATCATGACTGGAGGCTCAAGGATTCCAGGAGAGGTGGTAATTCAGCAATGAAAATTTAAATCTCTCCGTTCCCAGAAGGAAATTCAAATAAACTTTCTCCTAGAATTTCAAATTTAATTGTACTTGATATATGAACCAAAGAAAGAAACCGCTAGAATGAAGACCATGTCAAGGCGGATAAAGAGTTTCTTTAGAAGAGTTAGTTCTAGGCCAGATATTTTAAAGTCTGCAATATGCTTATCTATCTATCAAAAAATCTATCAATATAAACAAAAATGTGAGTGAAAAGTTCAAAAATTAAATAAATATGAAATGTCGTTGTGTTTTTTCTCTCTCCCTTATTTAGAATAAACAGAGGTGACAACCCTAAGTAATAGCCTGGCGTCATCACATCATCAGTATCGCTGACCGCGCCTACGTTAAACGTGAGTGTAAAACCAGCTTTACATCGTGATGTGAAGATTCTACTTTTTGTCGGTAATTCACTATAAAATTGTGTGAATCAGAGCTTTCTCTATTATGTATGCGAATCTTCCTTTAGTTGATAGCTTATGAAGCTGTAAAAAGAATCCTTTCTAATATAGATTTATTTTTAAGACTAATGGACGATCCTTGCTTCCTTCGATTTCCATGAGAATTTCAGAAATAAGAGTAAATTACTCCTAAATCCTAGCTCCTAGCCATAGGAATATTTCTGTCCACCACAAATCTCAAGCAGTCATAAAAGCATTTAGGAATGATATTTTGTTACTAGAATTACTACTAATTAACAAAATGTATGTAGTTTTCTGATTTGAAAAACTCTTTCGTCGTTGGGAAGCTACTCTATATCTGGGTGACATAGGCTATTTTATATTTATTTTCAAAAAATAATTGAATTCTTATTAAAACCCATGTGAAACCGGGGAGGGAGTCTAGTATTAGATAAAGAGACATTTGAAGGGAAACCTGTCGGTGTCGCCTAATTAAAACGGTGTACACGCGTGGTACTCGGCCCAAGGCACATACGTTACGAAACACTGGTCCTATAAAACACTTGATTTATCGAAAGGTTTCGAAAACGTTGATAATAAGATAACTAGCACGACAGACATGATTATAGTTAATCTAGGCGTGACAATGTCCTGTAACTTTATTAGTGACATATTTATTTCAGAATGTGTACCTATTTATTTACAAATAGCTGAGGAGATTTTGTGCGTTCTAGGGAGTTAAGTCCACAATAAAATTGGATAAGATAGATGGAGATGGAGTAGTAATCGAGATGTAGATTTTCTTAAAGATTTTGAGGTAAGGTAGACATTGTCTGACAGACACATAAGTTGATTTGAATGTCTCTACCTCAAGTGCTATCTAAAAAAACCCAGTTTTTCTTAACTTGACCAATGTAGTAAACAATCTTAGCACGTCTTTTTAATGAAAATAGGCAATTAAAATTATCATTTACACCCAAATAATAATAAGGCTGAGTTCATATGACTGCGCGGTCCCGCGCGGAACTACTAACCGCGCGGTACAAGACCAAAGTAAACGGTGATTATCGTCTACATTACCGCGCGGTACCGCGCGCCAACGCGCGGCGCGCTTCATCCGCGCGCCGTACATATGCCGTCATATGAATGCTTCAACCGCGCGGCGACGCGCGGCTCCGCGCGGTCATATAAACTTAGCCTAACATAGTTAGAAATGGCATAAAACACTTATTATTCTGGCCATTTATCGATTTTACACATGGATAATTGAATAAAAAGACGATAAGGTTTTTTTAGCTCGTTTTATACTCCGCATGTACCTCTGATATGTTGCACATCTTTAAAAGGAAGATAAAAAGATTGAGAAGGTTAGGGATCTGGCATAGAGTATTGTAAGTATTAAATAATATTTGTGTTACACAATAATACGTGAGAATATTATTATGGTCTCGTGATTATAAGCAATTCAGTATAGAACAAACGAAATCCGAGAGTTTAGCAGGCATAATAGACGTGCAAAAAGCGTTCACCCATTGATGCATTGTTCAAGATTTGTATATCATTGTTATGCGGATAGAAAAAATAAATATTACTTTGTATAGTGACGTAAAGTGTAAGTATATGAACACGCGGAATTTTAAACCGTTTTAAAACGTTTTTTCTTTTATGTCTGTCGTGTTTACTACAATACATGTAGACAAATACGATTACACCATTCATATTAGAAAAATAAATATGTATTTACAGATATAATATGGCTTTATATGCAATTACGGACAGACTCGTTATTTGTAAATTAATTAATAAGTAACATTATTACAGTAATAACATTCTGCTAACTAAAATAATAAAGGTAGGTTAACATTGTAGAGTTATAATATTATATAGAGACGACCTCCGTGGCGTAATGGTTACCACGCCAGACCGCCACCCAGGAGGTCCCGGGTTCGATCCCTGGTCGGGTCATGATGAAAAACTAACTTTTTCTGATTGGCCTCGGGTCTTTGATGTTTATCTATATATGTATTTGTTATAAAATATAATATCGTTGAATTAGTATCCCATAACACAACTTTCGAACTTACTTTGGGGCTAGCTCAATCTGTATGAATTGTCCCTATAAATTTATTATTTATTTATATCTGTTACTTCAAAACTCCAAATCTTACCACAGAAGGTATTGTCCTTCTTGAATTGGAAAAGGAAGAAAATGGAATAATATTTTATACTATAGCCATTTACAACCTCTGTACGCAACGTCCGACATCAGAATAAACATTCGGACGTTCATATGTCGACGGCAGCGTCTTAGTAGACTGATGCTTTACAGGAGACCTAGACTTAGGAATAAAAGATTAAGGTTTTTTTTTTCATTTATTATTATCAAACAAACAATTACAATTTATTAATTTCACTCATAAAAACCATAGTAGATTTACAACATGAATGAAACTAATTAGTCGTTGGACGAAACCTGGATGCTTTACCCCGATATCTATACTAATATTATAAAGAGGAAAGATTTGATTGTTTGTTTGTTGGTTTGTTTGCATTGAATAGGCTCCGAAACTACTGGACCGATTTCAAAAATTCTTTCACCAGTAGAAAGCTACATTATCAGGGAGTGACATAGGCTATAGCTTTTCCCGAAATTCAATATGGTTCCCACGGGAACTGGTCCGGAACTTCACGCGGACGAAGTCGCGGGAAAAAAAGCTAGTTCTGTATAAAAGTGGTACGTCAGTCGAGCCAGCTTATTTCATAATGGCTTTACCAAACCACATAGTGCTTATGCTTCAACCAGCATTATATCCAGTGTCCTGTATAACTTGGTACTTATTTTGTCCGAGGCCAAGTAAGGCTATTAAAGGGCGTGTTAATTGCTCACTATGCGATTGCTATAACAACGTTTCACTGCACGTGCATATTGTTCTAAATCTATTGTGACAAGATGTAGAAATTAATTACAGCAAAAATATGAAAAAGATAAATTATCAAAATCATTTTTCAAAATTTCCTTTTAGCCTTAGGGTGCGCTCAGTCTCAGAGGTTATATAGTACATAGAGGTAATAGTAGGTAATAGAGACAATAATTATTTACAAAATACAAAGTAAAGTTTAATTGATCGTCTATACAGACATGCCGTTAATATCTTCAAAAATAAATATTTTTCCCTTTTTTATTGCATAAAAAAATATCATTTTAGTTCGATTGTGCTCTTATGAAATTTTCCCCAAATAATTGAAACGTATTGTGATGAGATCGTACACTTACATTTATATTGGCTTGTTAAGGACAATAAAATACACTTGACCTGAAAAGCATACCAATCGTGAATGAAGGTGATTACGGAAAATCAACATACATTTAACTTACATAAAAGGCTTCTTTTACACGCATGTACAAGTTAATTTTGATGTCAAAAATAAAATTGTAAGTTTTGCCCACAAAATTTTATTTCACCCAGAGAGTTTATAACTATAAATATGTATCTACCCTACATCGGACAGCGAGCGAAGGTGCGTTTTCAGTTCCCGCTCGTGGCAAATTTTTTATATGATGTCATTTGTGTTTATCTCGAGTCTGGATGTTTTCTATGTATTAATAAGCATATATAGAAAACCATAACACAAGCAGGTTACTTTGGGTCCTTTAAGTTTAACTTACTTTGGGGCCAGGTGACGCTGCGTTGTTTGTTAGTCAGTCCACAGTAAATCTCTACTATCCCATATTTTTTTATACCACAAGGTGGCAAACAAGCATACGGCCGGCCTGATGGTAAGCCGTCACCGTAGCCTATAGACGCTTGCAAATAACCGGGGGTATCACTCACGCGTTGCCAACCTTCCCAACCTCCCCAAGTGGAGCTCTGGAAACCTTACTCACCGTAGGAACACAACATGGCCGAGACCAATGCTATTTGGCTACGATCTTCTGTAAGTTGGAGGTCCTTACCCAGACGGGCTGCTCCGATTTGAGCGGATTATCCGCTGTGCCCTACCTCTAAAATGAAATCTATTAGTGCGTTATCAACTGGGTTATCACGACTCTTCTCTATGTACTCAAGGACCATTTAATATTGCGTATACAATCATACCTACTTGTCCCTATTTTGTAAGATCTCTTCTACGTAAAACAAGTTTAAGTGAGCCAGTTTCATCAACTTCTCTTGTATTATTAAGCAATTTTTTTATTGTTTCATTTTGATCTTGGATCATCTGATTCATCGTCATTTTAACAATGTGTTTATTCGTGATCATTATCGTTCGGATAATTATCACGGCGAATGTCATAAGTCGACTCGAGAGGCATTATGTAAGCTATCATTAGTCATGTAATAAAGTTTTCCAATTTGTTATACTCCATTGTCATTTTCTTTTTGTAAATAATAAGATTAAAAAGATAATTGTCTACTTTAGCACTTATTTTTAGAAAATTATAGAGAAATGAAAGAGTTTAGATCATCTAATATTTATTTTATTATATTGGCAAAACTATATACATACTAGCTTTTCCCCGCGGCTTCGCTTGCGTTAATTTTATGACATAGATCTCGTTTGACAACAAAACAACCCATAGCGCGACTTGTGGCGCCATCTGTTGGCCGATACAGCGCCCTCTATAGTAGAAAAATATTTTCCCATTGGAACGACATACTTTCACGGGAAAAAAAAGTAGCCTACGTTAGGCTCTGTACCCCTAACAATATGTATGCAAATTTTCATAATGATCGGCTGCTTAGTCAAGCTGTGAAGGAATAACAAACAAACAAACAAACTCACTTTCTCATTTATAATATTAGTAAGGAAGTAAGGATTCAGATAAATAAGTACATAATAAAACTAAAAGGCTGACTTGAGACCCTTAATTCATACGTGTAGTATTTCCAAGTAACTCTAGTCCATAGTCTCATAGCCAGTTTTCGGTTATATAAGATTAGGAAATATTAAATGTTAAGAATGAAAAAACCCTACAAATTAATAATGAGTGTAATAATAATTATAATAGAAAATTTCAAGAATGCATACAATTTGCGTGGGGTGCGACAGTACCGATTCACATGTCTTCCGAACAGCCTTCATTTAGCCAGTGTAATTTTAATTCAAATAGCTAACACACGATCTGAAACGGCAATGTAGTTCGAGGTCGATCTCTTATTAGGCGGTTAAGTGTCGATTTGTCTTATCGGGCGTGTCGAAACAGCCCCGGGACAATCCGGCTCCCATTCATCATTAATCAAAGAATTCAACGCGACCGCCAAACGCTGAACTAATCATGAATCAGCTTACTTTTGAATTAAAATTAAATTCTGATTTTTTAAAATATTTAATGTCTATTTGGTTAGAGTAGTTTTTTTCCAAATTATGGATACTTATACAGATATACCAGGGTCTATTGTTTTTTTTATACTACTAAGGTGGCAAACAAGCATACGGTCGGCCTGATGGCAAGCCGTCACGTAGCCGTCGTAGCATCTATAGATGCTTGCAATACCGGGGGTATCACTCACGCGTTGCCAACCCTCCCAACCCCCCCAAGTGGAGCTCTGGAGACCTTACTCACCGTAGGAACACAGCATGGCCGAGACCAATGCTATTTGGCTGCGATCTTCTGTAAGGTGGAGGTCCTTCCCCAGACGGGCTGCGAAAGATGCGGAGTGGATTTACCGCTGTGCCCTATAGGCCTTCGAAAAAAACCGCTATATAAAATAAACGAACCGACTTCAAAAATGAATTTAAATCATTTATTATTTCATAACTAGTTGAGTATTGCATTTTAATTTGACAATAATATGAAAAGGAAGCAATAGATTGGGATTATTTTCAAGTGTAACTCTTAGGGCGTTTTTCTAAGTAGCCTCTGTGTATCTTCTGATACACAGAGGCTACTTTTAGTAGTCGCGATTGGCGTTTCAGCAACTCTATCTTGATTTTAGCTGCGTTTTTCTGAGAGCAGCTACATAGTCGATCGCTGCGACTAAAAGTAGCGTGTATATAAACAGTTTCATTAAAAGATTTTGATATTTGTTACATTTTACTAAGGGTTTGTATGAACCATACTATTACAAAAGTGCTTAACTCATTCAATAGACATTAGTAAACCTAACAATTGTCGACATACTGGGCTAATGGCTTTTTTTCAGTATCAGAAAAAATTATATCTCATATTCCGTAAGTCTTATTGTTAAAAATACACTTCATACGTGCCCTTTTCCTCATTGAAAATATATTATTTATTTATTTATAGTTATATTAAAATAACAGTTATATTAAAAATACACTAAATAAATGTACAAGAGCACTTATTTATAATCTTTTTTCAGTTAACAGCGGCGAGGACATGATAGTAGCAAGTTATGACTATAATTTAATTCAAAACCATTTTATATGAAAAAATATAATGGAAAAGAGAAACGGGCCATTTAGCCAAAAAAATTAAATGTCGAAATGATGAAATTTCATGAATCTTAAATTTGTAGACGAGTTAATCGACATCTGAATTAAAAGCTGATTTAAAAACTTGCTTGCAATATTTGGCGTGTGAACTTAATATTTGTTAATGAACTCTAAAATTGGTAATGACGTAAATATTGCTTCGTATTTACAATTAAAGCACATTCAATGTCGGCCCCAGTTAACATCACGAAGTTCTTGGAAAAAGTCAAGTACATGGGTGTGGCTGCTCCATATTTTTAGGAGTCAGTGTGTAATGGTTGGTCAGTTTTATTTTAAACCCGAAACGGATAAATAAGATCTCCCTTTGGTGACTAATCACAGTTGTTTTCTTGAACTTGCTTTAGAGGAATTTTTGAAACTGTTTAAGAACTTTAAAGGGAGAAAACTTTGTGTCTTTTCTCTTTCTATTTCCATTAGTAGCGTATCAAATACAATAGATCACATATTTTAAAACCACAAATCATCAGTCAACATAGCGTTTGTATGTTTATAATAACGGACATTACGTATATTGCCGTTACACGGTAGAAAAGATTATTATTTCCAAACAAAGTGTGTAAATATTAACTTTTGAACTGAACCTCTTCTTTACTTACTGGTTGTTTACTGCTACTGGCTACCAGTTAGTATGTACAAATAAAGTGTACGGTCCGATGTGTACGGTCGTCGACAGTCGACATTGACCTTATTAATGAAGCAATCCAATTATATTTACGATGATTTAAAGTTATAACATATTCAAGTGTTTCGTAATTAAATGTAAGATAATTTTCATTTTAATGATATTAACGTTTTAAAATGAGTTGGATTTAAATGTAGTTTCTTAGCTGATTACAAAAAGACTTTACTTTAAAACTTCAAAGGCAGGGTATCATATTTAATCATTTGGACATTGTATACAATGTTTTTTTTGTTTGTAGCATACTAATATTATATGCGCTATAATTATAATCTAACCTAAACACAGACTAATGAGTAATTTTCCATTGACCTAGTTTTATAAAGTTGTAATATAAGAATGAGTCCATCGGCACTTTTCTTACTGTCTCTATTAAGGGGAAGTCACTTTGTTCATGTGTCTTTGTTTACACTATATTATCACTTATATATTGTCAATAATCACTCACTACACTTACTAAACAATTCCAATTGTTTAGTTCTTTTAAGTCGTCTCACTATGTCTGTGTGTAATAATAATATTGTGACTGTATTATACAATATCAGATCTGTCACAAGAAGTCCACTGCTGGACATAGGCCAGCCGCAAACTCTCTACTGTACAATATACATGTACATTTACCGAAAAAATCTTTTTTCGAAAAAAACTCACCCGTTGATAATTTGATTACACGCTTTTTTCTTTTCAATAGATTGCATAAGTTTAGCGTTGTATTGGCAATAGAATGATTTTACAATATTGTCGGGACTCCAACTCGCAAATGAATTTAGTAAACTCACTTGTGTACATTAGATGATTGGTATGTACAAAAAAATATTTAACCATACTGGTCCATTTACAATTTAAATAAGACCTCATGCAAGTTAAGAATAATATTTTTTGACCCCAATATAACAACCCTGACCTTGTACGAGTATGCGTATGTTTGTCTCTACTTACTACTCGTAACTCGTTTCAAAAATCGATAATCAACATATCTAAAGCAGTTGCACAACTTGCACAATTATGTCAACTCATTAAGTATGTTGTATTATCATATTTGTCTCTAAACCAATTAAAAACTCAATACATATGTCATGTTATGTGATATACTTGTGACTAGTTATAACTACTTATAACTAAGACAATTTATCGAACTCTTTTTGAGTAACCTTTACTTTAAAAAAAATATATGTTTTCTGAGTCATATTATGTTTGTCTGTCATTCACTTACGTATACGTAATATACCAATTTTTTATCGCATAAATTATTTTCTTAATTTCCACAATCCGTAACATTTGGTTTAAAAATATAGGCATGTAATTTGTCAACTGATTACAATTTTAGGCAAACGACGACGTGGCAAATTTTCCGGTCTCTTTACTGCAATTGTCTGGAAAATAATTCACTATTGCAAAACTTAGCTAATAGACAGAGTCGTTGTAAGGTAGAAAAATGTATGATAGAATAGCAATAAGATCAAATTATTTAAGTTTATAAAGGACTCGATGAGATTTACCTACTATTAACTAAAGACCGATTTCACCAACCTTTTCTGAATCAGGTCACGTTGAACTCCTCTTGAAAGTACACGTCAATTAAACAGGGAAAAATTATTAGGGAAAGAGTATTGCCTAAAGATAGAAGTCAACACATAAAAAAACCGGGCAAGTACGTGTCGAGCCACGCACAATGTAGAGTTCCGTATTGGCTACGCACTTCTTGCTTGCAGATGAGTACAATGCGTATTCTATGACATTTGTACGTTTTCGTCAAAGAAATTTTACTTCATAAGTTCGTCGGCTATTACACGGTAACTAGACGTGTCGTGCCTACTTACCCTTTGAATTTTTTCAAATTCTAAACACAAGACTTTCGTAGTAGAGGAGCGGGTGCCATCGTGTAAAACGAAAATTGACACGTTAAATGTAAATAACGATACCCCACAACATGGGGTCGGTGCAAAAAAAAAATTCATTCCCACTTTACCTTTACCAAATTACAGCTTTCTAGCATCAAACGTCGACGACATGGCGAAACTTAAGGGTTTCTTGTAGTTTACTACGGAACCCTAAAAATAAAATAGGTAATAATTTAATTTGCAGAGTTCAGTATAATTCGTCTGTGTCGTCAACCTTTCTCAATCACGTCACGTGAGTGATGAATTGATGAGTGAAAGGGATGTTTGGAAGATACATCGTTCGGTTACGTAGAGACGATGGTGCTTCTCAGTTTGAAGTTGAGATAAAATCCAAACATGTACTCGTAATGCTTGCGGAATAAAAACATATTGAGTAATAACATATGGCACAATCACCAGCACGAAAGTGAAATAAAAAATTGTGTATCTTATTTTGAATCTATTAGTGAATTTAAAATAAAATAGTTCATGCATGTTAAATAAATAGTTTTATTGTATATCTGGCAATTGCGATGTGAAATTAAATTGTAATTCTATGTTATACTGTTTGGTACAGGCAGCCAATGAAAAAGGTGAACAGGGCTAGGCCCTTAAATCTGTTTCAAGTTTTCTAAATATTACGTGAAGGGATTTACGCGATTTTTTTATTTATTAGTAGTTATGTACCAGGGTAACCTGACCAGGGTCAGGTCACCTTTTCTAATAGTTGACTGTACAAGTACATATCATTTTAAGAAGACATGTACAAAACTTGACAATTCTTCTGAAAATTTTGACAATTCTTTTTAGTAACCTATATATGAACAAGGTATGATTGTAGGAAAAGGCAGGAAGATAACAAGTTCTTATAATTTGAAACTGACCTTTAACTTTACTTTTAAGAACGTTATGTCATCATCACAAGTTACTTCATATAAATTGTATAAGAAATTATGTTTTTCACATTCAGAAAGAACATTTTTACTATTCCAAAATGGTACTGCACTAATTTTGTTTGAACCGATACATTATGTCTTAAATGGCAATGTTCCACCTGTTTTGGACAGCTAATGCATTAAATATGAATTGGAGCGAGTGTAATGACGAAATAAACCGTGGTAAGCCACTCTGGAGGCTGGTTGGTTAAGAGTGTTTAGAAAAATATGTATTTTCATTGTTTCTTGATTTTCTTCTTGAGAAACAGTTGATCATTAACTTACTCTCGTTGAAAAATTGTTTTCACAGCCAGTTTCTGAAACGAATTTAAATCCATCTCTTTTTTCTTCTTTAGTTTGACAGTGACAGCACAGGTTACATCAATATTTTAACGTGACATTAACTTTAAAAATGCGTATCATAAACTGGCTGTATATAAATTTTATTCTGTTTTTTATCTTATGATCAACATAACAATAAAGCAGTATTACGGTAGAAATATTGTTTTAATAAAAAAATATTAGATATTAAAAGTTTGTTAATAGTAAATCATTGGTAGGATATTGATTAAACAAAATCTACTTATTGCAATGCCTTTTGCAAAATTATAGCCAAGTTTACGACGCTTTTACAATTTGTTTAATGTGATATTTGCAGAGATTGACCTTCGCATTATGCTGGCTTTATCATCAATGTCAATGAAGAAAGTCTCCATACTCCAATTACAGACAGCATGTCCGTCCATACCGTCCGTTTCAAATATTATACCGTGGGAACACAACCTTCAGGCACCACTAGACATTGAAAATCACGTACTTGAAACGGAAGTTTCATAACTATGAAACATAGAGTTGAATAATTAAAATTATAATTTACTCTATACAATATTTTATTGAACCAAATGATTTATTTTATGGTAACATAAGATATAATCGTTAATAGCTAATTCACAAGTAAGCATTAGTAGATTACTTAACAGTTACAACGTTAGTAAAACTGTTTAATAATTTCATAATTTTATAATTATAAATGTATTTAATTTCTGATACTAAATAAAGGCGATTTTGTTAATTCCTACTTCTAAAATAGTCTTAGTATGAATTATATTATTAAATGTAAAGTCATAACTTGCTTAGCTACATATATTTAATTTTATTGCTAACGCAACACGTATCTTAATGAATTTATTGCAAAAGCATTACTGAAACTCAAAAGTTCACATAAGTATAATAAATTAATCAGTCTGTAAAATATTTACGACTTTGTTGATAACGCAATTTTCTCGAATCAAACATATAAAATTCCTGACATACGTTCGAGTTTACGCCTGTGGGCATTCTTGCCTAACGATACAAGGTGTGCCGAGGTGTTGGGCGGCATCGTGCCTTTGTGACAGGATTTTAGATTACCCTCTATAAGCTGAGATAAGATATAACACGTATAAATAAACAATTTCGCATGACCTGACTTCAGGTGAACTGAATGTAAAATGATGAATGGTTTACGATATGAATAAGCCGGTGTTAGATGCAGAAAGACTTATGGGAACACTCTGATTGCTGTGTGATGCCGGACTTTGTTCAAAGTTTTAATAAAACTGTTTAGGCATTTTTTCAAATGCATCGCATTTTTATTAAGAAATTTTCTAAGATTTGAAATGTGTCTGGCGGATGTGTAACGTTACTAACGTTAGTATGAACACATTTAACTTAATTTAGTCATGGTCTATTTGTGTAGAAAAAATTAGTAGTGAAAACTTCATCAAAATAGGTTACCGGCTAAAGTTATACTAAATATTTGAATAAGTTAGTTTCATCGTTTAAGTAATAAAACTTGAGAAATTTATTGTTTTTTTTTTCTAATTTATTGTCTTGTAACAGCCTTGTGTATTTATTTGGCTACATATTAATTTGTGCAATTAATTATATCTAATTAAAAGCTATAAAATAATTTACCTTGAACTATAAGATAAAAGTGTATTAATTGAAAACGATAGTGTTGGGTTAGCCTTTATTTGGTATGCGACCTAACTCACTATTATATATGACCCACATGCGGTCTCATTGCATACATACGAGGTACTGTCACGAGAGTTAGCTGTACTGGTTTCTGATAAGCGACTTGTATCATTTATCACTTAATTCAATTGAAAATATATGGCAGGCTGCAGTTCGGGTTAATTGGTCGATTCGTAGTTCAAATTAGGAATTATTGCTATTTTCATGAATGTACAGTTTAAGCTTTATATGGTGGAATTGGAAGTAGAACACTTTTTTTAATGTGTATAATACATATTCTAACAAAAAAAAATTCCTAGCCTGAAGGTCTTGTGTCCCATCGCTGGGCAAAGGTCTCCCCTCCAATAAATTTTTTTTTAACAAATATTTTAAAAAAATCTCTTCTATCACAACCAAGTTGAAAAGAAATAAAAAAAAACTCTTTTGCTACTCGCAAATTTATGACCAATGAACTCAGCCAGAATTCTCTTCATGGGGTAGTTATCTAATATTGTTTGTAGCTGATTGTATATTTTTAGTCTCGGTTACACAGCTGAGATTCCCGCAAGATATAGCCTACTATAATCAGATAAAGTGTAAATAAATTAATTTAATAACTTAATGTTGATTACAATGATTACAATAATTGAAATGGGTAATTGAATATGCAAGTGTAACCATAGATTCAACTGTACATGATTAGAATTAAAGTTTTATATGCTCGCTGCATTTTGCTACAAATTTATCTTGCTGCACTATTTAAATTAATATTAACCATTTATCTACATCCTGTTGCAAGTAAGTTATCAATAATGTATGTACGCTATTCATTACATGGGCGGGGATTTAATTTTAAGTTTTGCACGCGTATTACTGATGATTGATGGTCCCACGATGATTGTTAGCCATGATTGACTTGTGTGTGGCCAGAACATGGTGACATGTCTTAATAATCATTTGTAACTACACTGGGCCTCAAAAATAGGTAGTACAGTTTTAAAATTGCAATATCTCCTACACTACAGAGAAGAAGTTTGAAGTAATAGTTAAAAGACAATTTCATTTCATTTAATAAAAACTTTATGCATAATATCGTCTTTTAAAGATTGATTTTTATTTCAAAACTCTAACTTCTATAGTTTAAGAGTAATTGCAATTTTAAAACTGTACTTCTTATTTTTGACGCCTAGTGTATTTAGTTATAAGATGATGGAAAGGTACGTAGATAACGATATTAATTTGTTTTTACTAATAGAATTAAGTTGTTTTCATTTCAATATTTCAGTGTTTCTTTTTATGGTTATTATTTACTATATAGCTATCTAACTAGAAAAATCGCAGGAAGCTGCTGGATGCAGGCTGGCCACTGCTAACCGGTCATACTGGAATCGTTTGGTGGAGTGAAGACCTATATCCAGCAGTGGACTTCTCGTGGCGGCGATAATGATGATGATGAATGACTTGACCAACTGTTCGTTTGACTTTCCATCCTCACAGGAATAGTTCTTTCCGTTTCAGCAGCAAACTTCACATGATGTCTAATTTACTTATAAAGCGGATTTGTATTTGAATTGAACATTGATTAGTGAATGAGTCAGTTGAGTCAGGACACTGTTTCAATTTTTAATAAAAAAGATTTCTGGGCGATAATATTTTCTTAGTACTAGTTTTCTTAAGAGTAGAAATCACGAGTAGGTACCTAACAGCAGTATGTAGGTCGATAGCTACTTGTCCTGTATTTAACATATTGAGCCATGCCCACATGCCTTACAGTCAATGTCACTTAAATCGTTACAAATTGAACTTTGTATCGTTACCGCCAAATGTAAAGTTTAATGTGCACTTGACTGTAACATCAGTTTAAAAGTTTAACCGTAAATAAAGATAAACATAGTGGTTTGACTACGTTCTTGAAATTATACACTTAATTATAGGTTTTCTTTACGTAGTAATTATAATTTAATCATTGATTTTATTATCACCTATATTGGTTAAGGTTAGGTTGTGGGTTGTGAAAGGTGTTAAATGTCAGAAAGAAAAATAATTAGAAATTATGTTTATGCTATTATTTTTATACTATAATTATCTTGGATGCCTTGCCCACTTATGAAAGTATGAAAAAGGATGGAAGGGGGAAGTAAACAGAAGATAGGAAGCAGGATGGGTATTAATTAGGCTAGGCTCCACCTCTGTTTCACGATTTTCACGTCGATATGCTGTGAGAGTTCCTTTTGACGTGATAGAACGACAAACAAACACACTTTCACATTTATTATAACAGACAGGATCTTTGTGGGATAGTAATTATTATTATTTAGTTTAGTATTCAAAGTAAGTACCTACCAAAATTTATAGTCTGTCAAATGTCAAAC
This sequence comes from Endotricha flammealis, assembly GCA_905163395.2. NCBI lineage: Eukaryota > Metazoa > Arthropoda > Insecta > Lepidoptera > Pyralidae > Endotricha > Endotricha flammealis. The sequence goes on along the minus strand of LR990860.1, from coordinate 4,899,802 downwards.
CTATTAACGACTTGTTTACTGAGTGGAGGTGTCTGATCAGGGTTCGATTTCCGATCGACCAACACCTACACATCATGACATTTACACCGTGTATATGTTACCTTTACACAATGGGTCCTGAAATGTCTGCATGATGATGTCGAGATCATTTCTTAATTTACACTCTTATGGAGTATAAAGGGCATTATCGTGAATCATAAACTCAATTGTTTTCAACGAGAACTTTAGAGACACCGAGATACTTTGGATCATTTAATGAGATTTGAGAAAAAAAGCATTGTGCGTAGGCGTTCGTCAAGCGTATACCAGACGAAGACACAAATATCGCGACGAGCGACGACGACGACGAGACGCAGCGACATAGGTGGATGGATAAAACTTAAGAAGAGACTTACACGGGTAATAGAATAATTAAATAATAGGATAATTTTTATCCCGAAAATCACACTGACTTCGAGAACAACGAGGTAGCGCAGGTGAAGCCGAAGGTGACCACGACCACGAGTAATCCGATGTAATACAAAAAGTGAAATACATATTTACGTATTAAGTACAGTACATCTTTTGTTATTTCCAAAAATGTTACACGTCGTGGTTATAATTTAATTGGATTAAATAAAAACAATAGTTTAGAGATTGTATAGTCAAACAAGTTTACATACCGTCTAGACATGCGCCGTGAAGTGAAAGATTTCATATCGAGCACCTGAAGGGCATTCAATATTGCGCATGCGGGTGCGTCTTGCCGCTTTGTAAGTGGATCATATAAAATCACAGTCGATAGACCAACTAATGTAAACTTAAACTGCAAGTATCTTTGTTATATAAATAAATAATTTTACATTTCTTTAAAAACTAAACTATACTAAAAATTAAACTATGTTTAACCAAAATAAATATGCGTGTATTTTTTTATAGAGTGGGGTGCGGTCCGTCAAACGGCCATAGAAAAATACCACACATAACATGATAAGACGAAAAGATGTACCTAGTTGCTGAAGTTAGATAGTAATAATTAGTGATGAGGCATGCAAACTGCTTGAAAACTATCGAAATGTAAAGGATGCTGACGTCGTTTCAGTGTCATTTCCGAGTGATACCAGTTTCTGTATTTTTATTTGTCTTCATTACAATTACTTATCAAAATTTTACTATGAGCCGAAAGCTTCTTCAAACTTGCACATTTATAATATCAGTAAGAGCAGGTGTAGATTAGTTGGTCAGTGGACGGCAGTCATGTGACTGTGAAGGTCAAACGCCTCGTAAAGGGAGATGCTATCAATTGCAGCCTTCTATTCGCAAAATCAACGCGTTAGACCATCATAATTACAATTTATTATGTTAGCAAACGTGTAGCGAACTAACAAATATTGAATCGGTTAATCGTGAACCACCGCAGAGTTACAGTATGGCATTGAATACAATATGCAATAACCTGATATGGTTACGTCAGTAAAGGATTAAAATTATGCTCAAAGACTTAGCAGTCTACCTTACCATCATCATTATTTTTTCAGTCTCAAAAGTTAAGTCAACATAGCTCCTGGGTATTTTCGCATCGGGGCAAAATACTTGTGATTTTATTATTGTTATGTGTGTATGTTTCTGGTTACCAATCACCACAAGAATCCTATTTTGGGGATTTGAAGCCAATGAGAATGTTTAGTTTAGGTATATCTAGCATTTAACAGTTGGTTCGACTACCTTCGGTACCTACCAGACTTTCTGCGTTTGATCTCAGCAAGGGGCAAAATATCTGGAGGTTTTTAATGCATTTGTAAGTATTTGTATAACCTTACTAATATTATAAATGAGAGAGTGAATTTGTTTGTTTGTTTGTTTGTTATTCCTTCACGGCTTGACTAAGCAGCCGATCATTATGAAAATTTGCATACATATCGTTAGGGGTACAGAGCCCAACATAGGCTACTTTTTATCCCGTGAAAGTATGTCATTCCGATGAGAAAATATTTTTTCTACTATAGAGGGCGCTGTATCGGCCAACAGATGGCGCGCGTCACTATCGCGCTATGGGTTGTTTTGTTGTCAAACGAAATCTTTGTCATAAAATTAACGCGAGCGAAGCCGCGGGGAAAAGCTAGTTTACATTAATATATCAGTTGTCTAGTATTAGACAAGCAGGTTGAAGTCTACTTTGGGAAGTTTTAAGTATATTTAATTTATAAGTGTTTTTTTTATTCTAGCTAGATTCAAGCACAACCTGTATATTACATAAATCACCTCTCAGTTTGATATTAAATCGTGTAGAAATGTGCAAGCATCGAACAAAGATATCATAGGCAACCTTGTTCTACTTACGGCGCGCATCACCGTCAATCATCAATGTCCTACATTATACGTTCAACACTCGCTCTTATTTCATATGAACTTTCCGCATTTGCCGAATACTCAAGTCTCTTTTGAATAGCTCAAGTTCATTGAAAATCTTTTATTTTTTATGTTAAAATTAATGGAGTGTTAGTATTTAGCCTTACAAAGGCCAGTACGCTTTGTTATCGCGAATGGAGCGTTTGGTCATTGATTGTTGTAAAGTAGTCTTTAATGTTAATGGTCTCTCGCGAACAAAGTGTATCCGTCTTGGTAAGGTCTCCTGCTAATGTGCTCACCTCTTGTGCAAATTGATTTGTGCGCTTGATGTTCCGTGTAGTGGTCGAAACTAGACCTAATTTGTTTTTCATTGTGGACGATTTCCTGAAAACATACAGATGTTTTAGATTTTAATTTTGGTTCTTCAATTAACTTTAACGCATAATTTCTTTTGAATTATGTAATTATTTTTAATATGAACAATCTATACTTACTACATATTAAATGCTTTTTCCTGAATGACTGACGGATGCAAGGCATGGCCTAAACCTGAAACTTGAAGGACGTGTTCTTTGCATGACATAGGCATTCGATAAAAAAATATTTTTTCGACATTTTTGATTTTCTCGTGAAAGCGGGTTACACTCAGACGAAGTTACGCTAGTCTGAAATAAGTTTATCTTAGATTCATAGTGCATGAAAGAAAACTAACAAACTTGAATTTTGAATTTTTCGGATAAATCTGCCTATATTAGACGACCTCCGTGGCGTAATGGTTACTACGCCGCCGTCGGTCGGCTATCCAGGAGGTCCCGGGTTAGAATCCCGGCCGGGTCATGATGACAAACGAACTTTTTCTGATTGGCCTGGGTCTTGGATATACGGATAAAATATTTCCCGTGGTACCTTCCAGGGACTATCACAGGGACCACGGGCAAAAAAGGATTTATCTATATATTAATTTGTTATAAAATATAGTATCGTTGAGGTAGTATCCCATAACACAAGTCTCGAACTTACTTCGGGCAAGCTCAATATGTGTGACACTGATTTGTCACTAATAATAATAATAATATTTATTTATCTATTCAAGAGGTAGGAGACCAATAAATCGTAATTGCTTACAGATCACGTTGTATGCATAATGACTAATGACACAACAATGTTGAGTCAATTGTAATATTAGTATACGGTTACAAACTATTGTACATACAAGCGAATACTTATAAAATTACGATACATTCATGCATGTTATAAATTATTCGTGCTTAGGTGCGCCTTGCACGACACTCGGCAAGAGAGGGTGTGGCTTGTCTGTGGTCAGTAGGAGAATTGAAAAAAAATGTCCTGATTTTGTAATAAAAAAAAATCATTGAAGTTTACCTACTTCTCGTTCGTTTTCTTAGTGGAGTAAATATTTTACCTTTAAAAATGTTTGTAAGAAACCTGGCAGATAAATCAAAATTTCGCGACGGTCTGTCTATTGTATTAGATAGAGCAAATTAGAATACTAACCCAATCGAGGGCCAAATATGATTATGTTAAAACCAGTTAAGAGGGATCGTCGATAAGATCTAGGCACGACCGGTTCATGATCGCCGCTGTCAAAATCATAGCGTGCCATGGCCACCGGGCCCTGGGTACGTGACGTGGCGGATCATAGATTTCATAAGGGCAGCAAAACCTGGTAGACTTTGTCTGTAATTTATGTACATAATGGATTTTTACTTTTGGAGCTCGAAACAAACACACAAGTAAAGCAACAGCAAACCCATCCAAACAGTTGCTAGGGACGTACGTGGACACGTACGTCCCTGGCAACTGTTTGGATGGGTTTCGTTATAGAAAGCTTCCCCGTGCTTCGGAGGGCACACCGTCGCGTCGGACTGTAGTCGATGGATGACAGTCGTTACGCTTGAAAACACCGGGCTCTGCCAATCCGCATTGGAGCAGCGTGGCAGAGTACGCTTTAATCCCCTCGATCCCGATTGAAGAGAGATCGTAACTCTGCAGTGGTATGCGTATGCATGCGTGCGTATGCCCAATGATTATGGGTTGATATGATGATAGCCAGGTTAATTAATATACCACCGTTTTGTCTAAAATGTATAGGTAACCTTACTTTCACGTATTGGCGTGACGGATAAGATCAGTCAGATGCTTATTTAGTAAAACTATAACCTTGCTCTCGTCACACACTAGCCAATAAATCATGTTAAGGCATATGCCTGCAGTGAGACAATGTGTCGCCGTATCGAAGCCATTCGTCTAGTTTAGACGGATGTTGGTTGAGTAAATTAGAGCTTAGTATTATAGATAAATACATAATCTATATATATAAAATGCTTTGTCCTGACTGACTGACTGACTGACTGACTGACTGACTGACTGACTGACTGAGAATCAACGCACAGCCTAAACCGCTCATCGTAAAAATCTGAAACTTGGCAGGTGGAACTATTATAAGACGTAGGCGTCCGATAAGAAAGGATTTTTCGAAATTCGAACTCTAAGGGGGTAAAAAAGGGGGGTAAAGTTACTATGGGACAACTTGATTCCTTGGTCCAATCTACTTCAAATTTTGCATAAAAATTGTTTAAGAGAATTGATGGAAGATGTGATTCTTATTTTATTGAAATTCTTGAAAAAAATGTATTTTGTGGGTAATTTTCTTCGAGTTGATATCAATACTCATACTCCTTAGTGCTTTTGATTTCAATGACATTTCATTTTGACACATCGGTGAAGTGAAGTGTATCATCTGTCATGTAATTATAAATTGTGAATATTCAATCTTAATATCGTCTATTTATTCTGTTTGTGATATCGGAAAAACAGCTAAAATTCTAACTATGTATAAAGCGGACTGAATCTAATTCATCGATAATCAATAGTAAGTAATTAAATATTAAATTTTGTAATATTTGACAGGGTTCAAGTTAAATTGGTCAATGGTTAAATGGCATACATAATACATATTGATATTGTCTCTTTCTCACTTATAGGAAATATCATTACGTCGACTCGCTCTATTATTTCGTAGTGTTGTTATAAGGATGGTTGTAGGCTGAGGTTGTAGGTATTGAAATACCCATATTCTTATACATTTTTGTTACGGAAGTGGTTGGAAAACAAGCTAAGGAATATGGATCATTTGATATTAGGTGATTACCGTCGACTATGGAGCACATATATTCTAGGGTCCCTGACCCGTTGCCGACCTATAACAGGAAAAGACAGGATAAATAGCGAGAAATAATATAAGGAAGGAGTTAGATTTTTTTAATACAACAAAGGTGGCAAACAAGAATTTCGGGTATTTCACTCTCCGAACGAAACGCATTGCTGCTTCACGTCAATATTCTGTATAAGGGTGGTACTTCACCGGTCGGGCTAGCCTATTTCATAAACGCCCACTCCAAAGATTGTAATGAGAAGTATTATAGAAAAATAATCATGTATACATATGAAAATGTTTTGTCTTGACCGTAGAGACCTGAAATTTGGGTGTGTGATGTAGGCAACCGATAAGAAAGGATTTTTTGAAATTCCCACGGGAAAGCGGGATAGACGCAAACGAAGTTGCGCGGGTTTCTCTAGTAAATGTATATAATAATGTTTTAAAATCTTAATTATGAACTTGAAAAATGTCTTCAATTTTATGTTTAAGACAACTTCTTTATATTTAAGAACGCTTCCACTTTCCTTTCTATTGTGCCAGCTCCTTTACCTCTCTATAGACACCATCTGTTTAAAGGCTATATGTTTCTAACTTAACAATAAATTCTTTTGTGCAACTCGTTATAGGTATATCAAGCCATCATTACGCTTGTGTTTGTGCTTTGCAATGTTAACCTAAGTAGGTACAATGTATTCTTATGCAGATACTATGTGGGAACAGGCCCAGGGAAAAATGTAAAGAATCTAATCTATCATTTAGTTATCTTCTTGGATAATTTGCATTATGTGTAAGCGCCGGTTAAGTGGGGAAATCCACCATAAATAATAGGACGGTTTCGTAAAACCATTGCCACATTTTAATTCGCACCGAGATTAATTCTTTGGACAATGTTTATCGTCGGAACGGCCATTGCGTATCTATTGTAAACTGTTTCCAAATACCAGAATTCAAAATTATTTTCTTCTTTATGTAATCTTATAAATAGAGATTGCCGCTGTTTTGACGCACGCAATTCTCGTCTCCGCTTTGTTTTCCGATTAAAACTATCCCGTATCCTTTATTTCCTGGGTAAAATATGTCCTTATCAAAATTTCGTATAAGTAAATTGGTTTTTCTATCAGTTTAGTTAACAAGCAGACAGTTACTTTCGCATTATATAGTATTTATTTTTGCAATAATAGGAACGTAAATGTTATGTTTAATTTTGAAAGCGATCGTTTTAAAGCTTAAATAATTAAGATCATTTTAGAGAAAGAAGCCATCATAAAGTTAACCTTGTTTACATGGTAACGAAAAAAGAACGCCCAAAGTGGAATTAACAAACAGTGACAATATTTCAACATTTTCTACACGACCCATTGATTCGTTAGTGGAGCATTGACAGATAAGAGAGAACCCCCGCTGTTGTGCACAATGGCCTACCGCAATCATCGACGGAGCGGCTTCATTCAGCTTATCGAATTTATTTTAATTTAATTGTTTGCTTATTTAGCCTGCGCTCAATAATCAACGATCTATAAATGGTGTGGTGACGCCTACAATCTTAACCATTGACTGCTGTTAAGAAACACAACTTGTGATGCAACGTACTCCTGTTGTAGAAATATTGAAACACCCGCTTTGGTATAACTGGTGGTATGAAAATGGTCTGGTATGGGAATATTTTCCGCGTGCATGACTCAACATTTTTAAAACAAAAGAATTTCGTGAGAATGTTTGTTTTAATTATTTTATTTTGTAAATAAGATGTTTCTATTAGCTAATCATACATCGTCCTCGATATGACGTTAAACCGTAAGACGAAATTAGCCAGCTCGTTTACCGTGTACTAAATAAGTATCAAAGAAGTTAAAAATTGAAAATATTACCTACTATACATATAATTATCAGATTCGAGGTCAAATATATAAATAAATGTTGTTTTAAAAAAAAAAAATCAATAAAATCCGTTTCATTGTCAATGACGAAACACAAATTATTTTGTCACAACAATGTGAAAAGGTCTAGTTTGACATCAATGAGTCTTTTTCTCAGTATATTGCCATTTTCCAGAAAATGCAGGTAAGTAGGTAATGTTTTTTTGTGACGTAAAGTGGTATCAGATGACATTGATGTGGGCTCTTTAACTCTAATCAAAATAATAAAATTAATGATAAATTATTCAGTTCAAGGGGTAAACGTACATTAGAATATCTGACACATCTTTAGTACATTACATCATACTTTATGTTATGGATGGCAAAATACACTTTGTATGGAACGCAATACTGCGTGACTTACAATTTGCGTTCGATGTCGATCGTGATTAATTATGTTAATAAGTAAACGCCCGACAAGAGTTGAGAAATTCCTTCATGACGTGTAGGTACATCACTAGTTCACCTTCTTACTATCACTTGTGCGTAGGTCTAAGGCGCTAGTCAAATGTAAGACGAGGACAGGGCGCGGCCCCTAACCCTTTTGGACCATATACAACAACATAGAGGTTGAGGTGTAAATTTTCGATTGGTAGAGCATTATGAAATGAACTAGCTCGATCGGGGAAGTATCATCCTCTCACAGAATATCGACGCAGTAGTATCGGTAAGCATCATCACGGGGCACTGTAGACTTAACCGAAGTATGTCCCTAATAGACAACAGCATAGACCCCGCTTGTCCTGAATGCGGGGAACCAGAGACCAGCCAGCACTTCCTGGCTGAGTGCATACACTACAGCAGGCTCAGGTGGGAGACTTTCGAAGCCGATAGGATCGAAGAAGGAAAACTATGTGACCTAGGTCTCATAGCGGAGTTCTGCATAAGGAGTTTAAGGTTTTCTGGTGGGAGGTCAATAGGGTGTAATGAGTCCAAATAGCGACTTGAACACCCGCCTGTGCCCCGCATGCGTCCCACCCTATAATAATAATAAAATCGGTAAGTGAGAGGTCCGGAAGCCCAACTCCTGTCCCTTCACCTTTGTCTTATCCTTCTCTCCCTACTCCCTTCTTTGTAGCAGGCAACACATGGGTAGCAACTTTAGTTTGACTAATGTTCATAGGCTGCGGTAACCATATTTCCATCAGATGTCCTGATTGCTTGGTTACCTGCGCTATGATATAAAAAAACCGATGACGTATCATAAACGCGTGCCTCGCAAGAACTGCCCTAACCTAGGGGGCAACCATAAGTGTCCATCCGAAACAACGAAATACGTATTCCAATCAAACAAAACCTTTGTTCCCACTAGTCCCTTTGGTAGTTCCTTTCAAGGAACTAGTGGACTTTTTTGGCCCACTAGTCAAGTCGCACCTTCACATTACTAGATAAGGTTCAAAACTGATTAGAATTTAACGAAACATCAGTCCGTTTTAGCAATTTAGTTTCATGGCTGATTATGCGCTAAGTGACTTCTCTGTAGGAATAACAGTTACGTCGATAGAACGTCTATCAATCGTCACTCCACTGTCGTTTCAATCAAGCAGATATCTAAATACAGTCTCCTTATAATAGACAAATTCGAGAGTCATCTATAAGACCTCTGTCTCTATACTAGATAGGTACCTAATTGATTCAGTGAAATCTTACAGACAGTTACATTCGCGATTTTCACGTTTATATAAAATACAGTTAATATTAGTATCTATTACGTAATCAGCGGTCTGGCTGAACCGCAAGCTCTACAAGCAAAAATCTTTGACCGCAATATGGCCTTTTTAATTTAATTCAATGATGACGATAATTGAATTGAAAGTTACCTATTCAATCTGTTAAGTGCTTCAATATTTTACCATAATATACTTATTAGGTACCTATATTTACAAAATTTAAATGTAAAATTTTTGTATTGCATTTATATTTTGATTTAATCGAAAGGAGACTTTCAACATTCGATGCATAGTTATTTTTTGCATAAAAGTCTTGTACTTTTATTTCAATAAGTTGAAGGTACTTACATGTATTGTCCTCTTGAATAACTCGTTTTATAAAGTATTTATGTACCTACGTTCCATTATTTTTTACTAAAATATTGTTTTTAATTAATGTCAACTTTTGAGCTCATATTTTATTCAATGTGTCCGACCAGCTAGCCAGGTGTGCCGCCAATTTAATTAGGTAAGTACAGAACTTAAATTGAAACTATAAAATATAATCGTATCATGTCCATTTCGATGTTTACAGGTCATAAATATTTCGTATTATTTTCAACTGCTGAATTTTTCGCTAATCAAAATTTTTTATAGCGCAGCAGCGGCCCGAATCGGCTTCCTCAGATTTGACGAATGTCGTCATAGCTTTGGCAGATCGCATAATAAACTTAAATATCTACATATTTTGTGCTTAGATGTTTATCTGAAAAAGGTATCCAATGCATTAATTAAAGAAATGGCGAAACTCATGTCTACAATTTCGTCCTAGACATTACCCCAAATATAAAGTAAAAACAAATCTAACCTCTATAAAGTGTCGCGACTTATTTTACTAATTAGTCCATGATATTTCATTGAATATTTTGAAGTTACTGTGATATCGAGACTAAAATTACATTGAAGCACACTTAACCATTGCTATTATGGTTTAAGTAAGTAGGTATTATAAACAGATTAATAAAGACAAGGTTTTTATTTACAATTACATTTAAACTTAACGTATTTGGTAACAACTTACAATTATAACCTAAAACAACCTTTCAGGTTGTTTTCTTGTTTTATATAGATAAGGAATTGTTACGCATTGCAATAGCAAGTGATAAAATAATAATTCCATTTTATTGCTAGCATAGCTGAGCTAAAAGAGACGTATGTACTTTATAAGGTAAGGCAAGTAAAAAAGTAGGATTAGTATTACCTACTTAAGTAAGGCTTGCTACACACATGTTGGGGGCGGTACGATCAATTTTGGCAGTATTTTTTGTGAAACAACTAAGCCGATATTGTTTAACAATCGGTTTGTGCCGATCGTGTAGTTCATTCCGATCGATACATTATTCCTGGAACATTCATTTGATTGCAATTTTGATGATTTTGCCATCCGTCCGGCATTTTTTTTTATACCACAAAGTTGGCAAACAAGCATACGGTCAGCCTGATGGTAAGCATCATCGTAGCCTAAAGACGCTTGCAATACCTCACACGTTGCCAACCCTCCCAACGGGGGTTCTAGCCCCTAAGTGGCTTTGCCGCTAATGCCAGCCCGAATATTAGTTATATTATGTGTAGTAAGCCACTATTAATTTTCTTCTATTCTTATTTATCAAATGCTCACAAAAAGTCCATCTGGAAAGTTCGTTCTGGTCAAGCGTTGAAAATGAAAAACGTGTAACGAAATATTTTGAATGAATACGAAATATCCACAAGTAAAAGGTGAGAAGCTATGTGATTTGATTACACGATTGGTCTCGACCGCGTAACTCTTTGCAAAATAAACGAGACGTTCCGAACTGTTTGTTGCTTTATGTGAAATTATAAATAGGAAATGAGTAGTGAAGTAATACCGAATATAATTTCGTTTATGTACCAAATAATATGGTAAATAAAGAGTTCTGTTGGAAGAGCACTTGGCCAGATATCGAGAGGCGTGGGTTCGAATCCCACCTGGAGGGCGGGTATCAATAACACAACAAATCTTAAAATAAAAATGTATATATTCATTAAAAACATTTTCTAAATACACAAGGTAAAATTAATATCAACTTTATGAATAATATTTAATATATTTTAACAATACACTATATTATATAAATGGCTTACAAAACACACGAGGCACTTGTACAAACTATGAACCAACCACTTTAGTATAGAATTTATTGCAAGTTGAACAATGTTTTATCAGTAACTTTTTTTATATAAGATTCCTCCACTCCATTTAATGATTGTCCATTTAAATAAAACGTGACATTAAAATAGCCTCTAATAGTACCTACTAAATAAAATTAATATTATGATGATTGTATATTAAAATATTTATCTTCGATAATAGTCAACCTATATAAACATATATATATCTATTAAAAAAAAAGTTTGTAGCATTGTAACAAAGGTTTTTGTGATGACAAATCTTTTTTTTGGCAAAACTGCTGATCACAGCCCATTTAACACTTACGATACTCACCCATGTCCGATTTTAGACTGATTTTTTTCCTACTTTTTTATTTAATTAAGCTTTATATTCCTATCCTTTTCTCTCTTCAACGAGAGACAAGGATAGGAAATTAAAATCGGTTACAGACTATCCGTTGCGACATACCTATAAACTAATGTGATTAATGTCCGAAACACACAGAGGACAACAGCGGGTTGGGCTCGCGGCGGTTGTGTTTTACATCATATATCTAGTCATTTAATTTATATCAACAGTTGGCAACCTTGTGACTGGCGACCACATAGTCACAAAACAAAATAGAAACGGCCAACGTTTGTATAATAATTTAGTATCTAATAGGAAGCCAATACGTGTAAAAAATCTACTTTCATTTCCAAAACAATCGGTCCGGTCTAAAGAGTGGGTCGCGACCGCTTATTTATATGAATTAACTCAAATAAACTACGTACGCATGCTTTCCGTATGTTCACACAAACCAAACGCAATAGAGCCTACCACGCGCCCGCACCCGCATCCGTCATATGTATAACATTCAAAGATCTAAAAAATTTATCTTTGAATATGTAATGTTTTGAATCATGAATCTTAAACATTACATATTGCCTGGTAAGCTTCCAAGTGGCTTCCAGGTGCAGGAGTCAAAGTCAACTGACGATTGGCTTTCAAGAACACAACCACGCCTGGCTTCGCTGTGATAGGTAAAGTGTCGCATACCTCTCCAGATCCTGATATAACAATGAGAATGCTCGGACTTGGCCTGTTTATGGTGTTGTATGGCTCATCGTCGCTTTCCACCTGAAAAATGCAACAATAATTATACCACTAAGGTAGTAAACAAGCATACGGCCTGCCTGATGGTAAGCATTCACCGTAGCTCATGGACGCTTGCAATACAGAAGTATCACTCGCGCGTTGTCGACCCTGTAGAAAGTGGACAGTGGAGATATTTAGTTATTTTCTCGGGTTTCTTTCGCCATTTCTTTTACCGGTGGCCATTTTGCTTGTGTCCGAAATGGTGGTAGTATATAACGTAGTTTATTTTCTTTATACATATATACAAATTGTAAATGACAAGAAAAAGTGCCTGTGAAGGTCTAATTTCTGAAATAAACGATTTCATTTCATTTCATATTACTAGCTGTTACCCGCGGCTCCGCCCGCGTGGTCAAGGGAAAATGTCAATAATTTTTCCCATGGGAATCTTTTTATCACGTGGGAAAAAAGTAGCCTATGTCACTCTCTAGACCTTAAACTATCCCCAATAAAAAAATCATATCAATCCGTTCATTACTTTCGACGTGAAGGGAGGACAAACAAACACACTCACATTTTATAATAATAGTATGGATTGATTACTTTATTATAATTACTAATTATTTTAATTGAAGCAATAATTGAGATGAAGTCATAATCGCCTGTACGATCTGGCATTGGTTCACCACTCATTCCCACCGAGTCTGTATAATAAGCATTGAGGTTTATTGACATCGCGAATTTAATTCTAAAAATATTAGGCGGAGTTAAGATCAAACCATTTAGAAGGTAAAGCAATTTATTTCACAACTGACTGATAAGTTCCACTTTGGTTATAGACTATCAATTTACGTTAAGCCTAAAAAAAGTTATCTGATTGATAGGATATCAACAAGTAGTGAAACAGGCAACAAAATGTATTTTTTTTACCCTAATTTTAGACACAGCAAAGTCAGGTACTGGCGGTCTCCAGATGCAGCAATTTGGATCCTCCATCTTTGGATTGAATAACAATTGCTCCGGTGTGTAGCTGGTGTAGTCGAGCATCTCCACCAATGTTGGAACATCAATATGTTTGGGCGTCAGACCAGCTCGCACCACATTGTCAGAACACGCCATGCATTCTATGCAGTCTGTGAAATAATAGTTACTATGTAGCCAAATAAAGCAAATATCAATTTTTTCAATACAATAAACGCTTCGGACCAGCTAGGTTACTCTGCAAAGCAATCGCGATTTTAATTTCAATTCTGTATAATTTCAAAGGCAAACTTAAGAGTAAATCCTAATTCGTACCCTTGAAATTTTTTCATTTAGTTTAGTATTTAGTTAGCGCTAGTCTAGCTGTAAAGAGTACCTAAAAGTAACAATCCAATGGCGATCGAGCGGAATTATCTTCCAAGAGTAAGGGGGCAGAACACACTTGAGGTTTTCCTTTGTACGGTAGTTTGAAGCTATATGGGACCGAGTGCTACAGTCAAACTATTGTACGATAAAAAGTCACAAGTCGTCTCTTTTACAACAATACCGCGTAAGTAATTTTTGTCAAGTTTTAATGATGAATAAAATATAAACAGTATTTTGTCTCTCTTGAAAAGTTAATTTTATATGCGAGGTATTGTTGCATAAGCGACGAAGTATGTTCTCGCCCTTATTGTCCCAATGTTGGATAAAGCTTGTCTGCATGGTACGTTATAAGTTTTATTTTTATGTACGAAACGAAACTGTCATCTATAAATAACTAGCTGATCCGGCAAATTATGGTCATCCTTAAGATGCACTACCCTACCCAACCCCTACCCTACGCTAACGGGATAAAAAGTTCTCCTGGTTCTAAGCTATCTCTCCACCAATTTTCAGCCAAATCGCTTCAGCCGTTCTTGAGTTATAAATGGTGTAACTAACACGACTTTCTTTTATATATATAGATTATGTACAAAACAAAGTCAATGACTGTCCGTTATTTCCATTCTTAACTCAGTCTATGTAAACAGGGTTTTGAAGGGTTCTTGATCGAATCCATATCATATAATCAAAATGTATTTTTTTTATCAGTGTATTAATAATTACCTCCACTTAAATAAGCATGTGGCAAATTAGGCTTGAGGTAAATAGCTTGTCCTGGACGAAGCTGCAAATAGTTCAAGAAGTATGGTGCCCAGCAACCTACGTCTCCAGGGAAGTCGATGTGCAGTTGTTTTATTAAAGGATATAAGAGATATGATTGGGTGTCCGGATCTGAAAATGAATTAATATGCCATATGAATCACACATTACGTTATTGTACATAGTTAATAGTAATTGTGTTTACTAAACGACTGGAATTCATAAATATATTTTAATAGTATAGGATTTTTTTATACTTTAGACTATAACTTAAATACTAAAATGTTTTTTATGAGAACGTCAATTCAAAATCATAGTGAAAAAGTAATAACATATTCTATAGTTCCATTTGGGATAAATCCAATAGCCATTTATTACACAAGACTTTATTTGCTAGGAATTATATAATTTGTTTTATTGTACTTACCTTCTTTTTCTAATCTGGTTAACACACTCTTTAAACTGTCAGCAATTCTTGATTTATCGCATGTCATGAGGACCTCAAACACATCTTTTAAAATTTTATTATCATTGCTCTGGTCTCCACTTGATAATAGACTATTAATGCGGTCTTTTGGTAATATTTGTGTCAATTCTGGTAATTCTATAAGAGACAAGAAATTATAAATTTAAATGTACAATGGGCAATCATAAAGAAATCAGTTTCTGATATGCATTTCAATTTCAGTTCCACATTAAGTCACAAACAATCTTTTTATTTCTTTTTTAGTTTAGCTGACTGTCAAGCTATAACTTAATGTGTCATTAAATTTTAGAAATGCGTTTTGAAACTGGCTGTATCCCTTAAAGATGAAATATGCTTTTAGACTAATTAATCATTAAATGGTTAGGCCTATGTCCAGCAGTGGACTTCTGGAGGCTGAGACAATGAATATTTAAAGTAAATTAAATCTGAAATAAGTTTTATGTGTATTTTACTTACTGGATAGGTAGTTTTTTATATCAGACAACAATCTAAAACCACAGAGTGCCTCAAATGGTGTCAAAACAATTGCTAACTCTGGCTTGTGGTTTGGGTCCTTGTACATATCAGGAAATTCATTGTGGAGTTTTTCTGCATGTTCCTGAAATATAATTAAATTTACATACATTTTATAATTCTTAATTATGTAATTATGACTAAACTCCAATGTTATAAACTAAAGTTTAGTACTAAGTTAAGAGTTGCATTTGAAATCTTTCCTCAAGTCACCCAACGGCATCCCAACGGACACTGACTTGGCCATATGAAATAGGTATGCACTATGCACAGCTATAAATCTATTAATATAATTCAAGTTGCCAACCTCTTGCATACAGTTTTCTAAATATTGCATGAATATAAATTATTATATTGTTGTTTTTTAGGGTTCCGTAGTAAACTACAAGGAACCCTTATAGTTTCGCCATGTCCGTCTGTCCGTAGAAAGCTGTAATTTGGTATGTACACTCATATTAACAATGCTAACAAAGTGGTAGAATAATAGAACTCCTATTGCTTAATCACAGTTTCATGATGACGCTTACAATATTAGTTCTATAATAATAAAGAATGAAAATAGCTTACCTTTGTAGGATGCGCTTGTATAGACAAAGCCTTTCTTATTGACAAAACTTTAAGTAGAAAAGGCACTGTTACACCAAATGTCTTTTTAACAACTCCTCCTACAGCATCGTGGTTATCTTTTAGGTATTCGGATAGAAGTATATCTCTTTCAATGATTAAAGATGGTCCATTAGGGTGAGTTCCCATCCATAGCTCCGCGTATGACTTCTCAGGTTCAATATTAGCATCGGGATCAGCACTTGAAACAAGTTTTGCAACAGTACTCTCTAATCCTTGTTTACCCCAGTCATAGTTTTGTACTTTGCATTGTAACTCCATGATCAGCTGAAAGACAAAAATATATGGACATTAGGAGTAGAAGTAAGTATATTTGTCATGGTAGCATTCACACAAATATAGTAGCATTGTAGATATCTAGTAAAACCCGCAGAACCTCGTTTGCACGCTTTCCCATGGGAATTCCAATGTTTCTGTAAGTTTGCCCCTAACGCGACTCTGACAACACTTTTTTATAATTATCTCCATGAAAACCGTGATGCTAATATGTATTTTGTTTAGAAGTTTGGGGTAATTTTAAGTATTTATGTTAAACATCACAGGTTTATTAAGAATTTAAACAAGAATTTGTAATAAGTAAGCAATAAAACAAAGTAAAGTTTGTCTTACTATTTTTTGTAGTCATTGTGATATAATTTATGATTTGATAACAGACAGTAATAATACTCTGCTTACTCAAGATATATTAATTACTTACAAACCTGCCGGGCTAACATGACAAACGCGTCAAAAATTTCTCGCTCCGCTCAGCCAATAGCGTCTTCTCAGTTATGTCTGCAGTAGACAAAACAGGCATCGCTGCCAAAACTATCTCAAGAGAAACTATCTCGAATGTAAGCATGTTAGGCGCTGTAGAAGGATGTAGATAACTATTATTTTATGCTAACTAATGGTCATAGAGTCGCGTTAGGTAATTGCTATTTTAAAAATTCTTTTGTAAATATTTTTATTATTATTCCATAGTTTAAAATGAAGTTGCTTCCACTGTCTGTCTGTCCCTATGTTACTATCTTTGAAACTACGCAACGGATTTTGATGCGGTTTTTGTTATCGATAGAGTGATTCAAGAGGTTTAAGTATGTATAATACATTCCGAAATTCCCAAGGGAAAGCGAGATATACGCAACCGAAGATGCGTAGGTTTCGCTAGTTAGTGACAAATTCTTAATTAGTGTAAAGTTTGATTATTGGTTAGTCGAATCACATTTTATTATCAGGAGTTAACTCTCAGTTCTTAATTCTGTCTGTGGTACCTGTTATCTATATTATCCAGATAATGGGCCTGAGGCTCTGATCAAGAAACTGCTGTTTCTTCTTTTCACGTTCATAAAAAATCGCCTACTCACGTTTAAATAGTTTCTGATAAAACAATTATGAACTTTGTTCTTTTTTGATTACAAATTCGTAGAATATTATTCTCAGTACGACACTACTGTATCTACGAGAAGAGAACAAAAACTTTTGTTTGACATGACAGAAACAGATGATGCAAATTGCAATGGGAAGAAAACTGTCAAATTTCATTGCAGAGGGCGCCCCTTGCTTGCTACAAGGAAGCTGTCAAACTTCATACAAATAAGATAAATATTTTTTTTCGATTTCTATAATTTAATGAAAAATGGGTCGGTGTTTGGCTTTTGGATGTGAAGAAATACGTTCACATTAGTTTGTATAATGCTATGTAATTTAAGCGAAGGTATTGTAAATAAAATAAAAATATGATTTATAAAAAATGATTTAATTCCATTTTAATTCAATTTTTTCTGTAAATATAGGTACTTATTGAAAATAGCTTCCTTGTAATACTTATTAGTAATTCATCATCTCTGTTAATAAAAATAACTTTTTTGTCCTTATAAGTATAAATAATTAAATTACAAACAAATTTATCAGTAACAAATAATGAGGTTAAAAACTGCCTTTTGCTCACTTCAGATGTCGCTTTGTTGACTGTTCCAAACATTTGACAGCTAGCTGTCATTTTCCATACTATTTTTGTAAACATCATATTTGTTTTCTAAATAATTCCGAAATATGACTCATTGTGCAGCTATCGATTGTAAAAATGTTCCAATCTATTTATTTTCCAAAGAAATAAAACGAAGAAAACTGTGGGAAAAGGCTCTTCGAAGGAAAAATTGGAAATCCAGTAAATGGTCGAGGTTATGTGCTGCCCAATTTAGATCTGAAGATTATAATATTAAAAGTAATTAACAGACAATGAAAATTTATACCGAACATTAAAGAAAAGTGCTGTGCCCTCTATATTAAATCAAATCTGTTAACCTACTAGCACAAGAACGCTCAGATCGATTGCTAAAAAGAAGTTGCATGAAACGGTGTATTGAAACGTCTCGTGGTGATCCAATTCCAGGACCTAACCGGATCCAAACTCAAAATGAATGTGATGCTAATGAAACTTCTTTTACTGATCCTCCTGGGTCTAAACTCAAAATAACTTCAAAAACATGTTTTGTGTCATAAATGCTGTAATTTTAGAGTGTATTATGTAATACTCATAGGTATAAGAAAATAAAACTATTTAATAGGTATTAATTTTGTTTTATTACACTGTCATCAAAAATCATAATTTTTATACAGATATTTGTTAAAATTAGTGGTTTAAAAATAGGTTTAACAAAAACTTTACAAAGGTAATACTCATAAGTATAAGAAAATATTTCCAAGTAATCATGGTCCATTTCAATAGCATATGGATTGGCAGGTTTGATTACTTGGAGATAAGCCATTTTACTACTAGTAGTACAGGAGAAACTGCTAGGATTTTGACATATCCTTCATAATTGTCCATTATATTTTCCTGGTAAAACGGAATTGCATCGGGGAATTATAGAATACTTTATTCGGTTTTTTAAATGTCATCAATTGTTCTGTGCACATTTTGTACAAAATTATAGTTTTAGTAGGCACTATATCTTCTATGCCATGGAGAACTGTAAAAACATGCTTACAGTGTGCTTCTACTCCTTTTCCAGTTGCACATTCGCAGTGACTCCACTATCATGCCACTATTATCCATTTTTAAACAGAATGATATTCAAAGAAGCTTCTTCAAATTCAAATATTTTATTGTTTCCATGGTATTTATATATAGATTTTATAATAATAACAGTTTTACAAACTAGTTTCCCGCATGGAACCCCGTTAGGGCACTACAATATTCTCTCTATACTCAAACAATTAAAATAATAATGTCAAACAATTAAAACCAATAATACAAAAATAAATTTAAATTCAATATAATTATAATGTTAAATTGCTATTTAAAAAACTCTTCTAAATTATAAAAACTTTTTTCAATTAAATACTCTTTAACTTTATGAGCAAAACATTTTTTATTTATTTCCATCTTTAAATAACTTGGAATTTTATTATAAATTTTAATGGCCATACATAATGCGCTTGTACTGTAATGTTTCGATCTGCTGGGTGGTAGGTTGAGTCTGTCCTTTCCTCGTGTATGTACAGGATTATTTCTTGTTTCTGCTATTGTCTTAAAAAAGCCAGGGTTGTTTTTCACGAACTTGCAGATTTCCAGTATGTACATACCTGTCAACGTTAGGATCTTTTGTTCAACGAAATATGGCTTACAACTCTCGCGGCGCCTTATATTTACGAGGATTCGTATGCATTTCTTTTGCAATATAAATAGCTGATGGGCGTCGGTGCTATTTCCCCAAAGTATAATTCCGTACTGGAGCCATGAAAATGCATATGCATAGTATGCGGACAAAGCTGTTTTTAGATCAGCGCTTCGCTTTAATTCCACCAAAGCATATAGGAAACGGGACAGCTTATTTTTGATTTTTTGTATGTGTTTTCCAATTTATACTTGTATCTATCTCTAGACCAAGCAGTGAAAAGCTATCAACACATTCGATTGAGGTGCAATTGAGGGAAAAATTTATATTTATTGGGGGCTTCTGGTAAGGCCTTTGCATTGCATTATCTTTGTTTTGGAGAGATTAATTTCTAGGTTATGATCGTTAAGCCATTGCATAATATTTAAGAAAATTTGAGCTTTGCATTGCGCATGGAAATAAATATAACTTTCCTCAAAGGCAACTCTCACGGTTATTAAGCTTCTACTTTCATACAGTAGTGTATCTCCCGTTCAGTGTTGCTTGAAATCTGAAACAACATGTATGTCATTAAATGTCTAATTCTATCTGAAACATTAAAATAACAAGGAACAATAAGGAAATCATGAATGTATGGTTTGTTACCTGTCTGCAAACTCTTGAATGTGTAGTTTATAGAGTGGTGGAAGATTATTGCTGGAATTAATATCTCTGAACTTATCCATGGTAGAAATTTCAGGAATATCATCCTCAAGTTCGTCTTCAACTTCGATGAGGTAATTTCCATCGTACGCCTCCAGTCTACAAAAAGAAATTGAATAAAAAGAACACAGCAAAACCTACAATTCACAATAATGCCTGTAAATTATTTACCTTTCGATATAAAAGGCTTTTTTGCTAATGGTCTTGGCTTTCCGTTTCCGCAGTTCCTCCTTCAATCGTAATTACACTCCAGGTCGCTTACATTTCTATGATTTTTAGCAATTACTCTCACATCAAACTTAAACAATGAACCAATATGGCGGGTCTTGGAACAGTCAACAGTGACGCCACCTACGATGAGCTTTGAGTTTTTAACCTCATTGTCCCTGAATTTGGTAATGTTTCATTAGGTAACTTCATCTGTGGCTTCGAGCTATTTTGTCCATTAGTAATGTTTTCAAAAATTTCTGTCGTATGCCTCCAATCTAATAAATAATAATAGGGACAATTCATACAGATTGAGCTAGCCCCAAAGTAAGTTCGAAACTTGTGTTATGGGATACTAACTCAACGATATTATATTCTTATAACAAATACATATATAGATAAACCTCCAAGACCCGAGGCCAATCAGAAAAAGTTCGTTTTTCATCATGACCCGACCGGGGATCGAACCCGGGACCACCAGGGTGGCGGTCTGGCATGATGACCATTACGCCACGGAGGTCGTCAATCGTAATCTGTAACATATGATAAAATATATGTTCAATCTTTTGTTCAAAAAGTAAGGTTATTTTTTTAGTAACTCCCTAAAATACTTCAAAGATATTTTGCTTGCTTATTTTATTTAATGCAAGTGTGAAATAAATAATCTGTAAGTTTAAATTAGAAGTTTACTGGAAGCTAGGGAAAGGCCAGAAATTAGTAGTTTAGCTTACCTCGCTACCAAGTCAACTTTCTTTTTCTGTTGCAAGGCACCCCTTCGTTTCAATTCTCTTTTTAAATCTGCATTTTCTCCAGGTAGAATACCATGTCGAATAGCTAATTTTTACCAAAAAATAAATGGGACTAATAGGAAAAAAACGCTATAAAAACACAATGTAATCACACGAACGCTTTTGACGTTTGTCTGAATAAAACAAACTCACAGCGACCTCTACCGGAATAGTTTCCAGTTTTCTTCCCCATTGCGACTTGAGTTTTGACACCAGAAGGAGAAGCTTGACTGCTTTAGTTATTGTTCTGAGCTTGACACCAAAGAGCTACTATTTCTATATATAGAAATAGTAGCTCTTTGCTTGACACTCTGTGAACTTGACTTGACATTTCGTGCATATCGTCAGAGGGAGCACACTTAGTACATTTTCATGGGCAACAGCGACTTTTGGCATCTGGCGGGTGAACTAAAATTTAAAAAAAAGCTTTAGTTATTTATTTATTTAAAATGTAAATAAAATACAAATTGGATACCTACTTAAATACTCAAAATTTGATGTATTCAATCGGAGGGACTTCTTTGGCGCCCTAACAAAGAAATATATTCAGAAAATAAAGGGTAGGGTATACATACTATGAGCTTATGTTTAAATGGCTACTAGAAATGCACTCATATTATTTCTAATAAATTCAAAATAGCTGCCAAAACGGATAAATGGTCACCAAATTGTATTTTATATATAGTACTAGCTTATCCACGCGGATTCGCTCGCGGTTAATTTTATGACATAGATCTCGTTTGACAACAAAACAACCCATAGCGTGACTTGTGGCGCCATCTGTTGGCCGATAGCCCATACCATACAGCGCCACCTATAGCAGAAAAAATATTTTCCCATTGGAATGTCATACTTTCACGGGATAAAAGGTGCTTATTTTTTGGGCTCTGTACCTCTGACAATATCAGGTGAGTTGGGGTAAGGCCGCTACCAAGGCAAGACTACCAGTGCCTGATAACTCGAGAAGTACACCTTCCTATTCTATTTTGATATACTAGTTATAAAGCGGACACGGTTAATATCTCCATATAAAACACAGAAGTCGCTACTGCCACAAATATGACCACCACATCGAAAATAAAAACGGACATTTGAAAAGTTAAGAATGCTAGGTGTAAGATAGTTTTATTTTTGTATTTTTTTGTAAAAAAAGAATGTTCTTATCGAGTTGTCACGGACACAAGTAGCATCATAAAGATATGGGCTTTAAAATAATGTAACTCGGTAAACGTAAAGTAAAGAGGTATCTGTAATATTTTACTTTGAAAAAACATAACCCAAAAAGATCAAGTGGGGTAAAACTACCAGTGAGCCCGGAGTAAGTATAAAACATACAAATTTGCTGTATATCAGGAGTTATAAACTTTTTCGAATGAATACTACTGAGAAGTGTTGTATATAATTATTTTAATATGGCAGGTTAGTATAAAATACCTTGTCTGGTTTCCGGACTGGATTTTGTAAATCATATGTTGGACTTGCCCTGTTTTTTTATTTACTTAAATTACTACAAAACTAAAAGGTTTTTCTGTTGTACCTACGATTCAAAATATTCGTTTTCCTTTTATGTGGGTGCCTATTTTTGAAAAAATGTGTAAAGTAAACATTTAAACCAAAAAAAAACTAACTGGTAGTCATACCCCGATTGGCAGGGCAAGACTACCTACCAGTTTACAGGTTTTACATTTTCCTTATTATTACTGTTTTTAATGAATTTTGTGACAAAAACTTCATAGTATTTCAAAGCTTAATTTATATTTTAGATCCCTGTATATTTAATTTAACTCTAGGTCAAATAATTTCTCCATAAAACCCGATTTAGTAAATTCACAATAAAGTAAATCTATCTTACCCCACCTGACCTTATATAAATTTTTTCATAATGATCGGCTGATTAGTCAAGTTGTGAAGGAATAACAAACAAACAAACAAACTCACTTTCTCATGTATAATATTAAAATAGTATGAAGAATGATTGTAGAAATGAAGCTATTTAGTTTTTATTGCATGCGATATAAATATTTAGACGCCGTTTAAGTTAATTTCAGACCAAATATTTTATATTATCGCTAAACAGAGTTACCAATAATATTTTATTTTATGACTTTCAATTTAGTCATCTTTACTGACACAAAAAACTAAATTTTAATACCAAATATAATTTTGCTTACCCCAATTTTAAGATACCTTAAACGTTACCTATGATACTTTTATTGCTTTATGAATTTAATTAAAATATGATGAAGTAGTTAAATACAATATTCCATTCTTAATTACTGCCACACATACCTAAGTAATGATTCTATGTACATATGTGTGTTAGGTAAGGTAATAAAACGACTCATTGTGAGAAAATAATAAAGTAAAAGTCGCAGGAAGCCGCTGGATACAGGCCGCTGCCAGGAGGTCGCATTGGAGGCGTTTGGGGGGGGTGGGGCGGGCTATGTCCAGCAGTGGACTACTTATGGCTGAGATAATGACGATGATGAAAATGAAGGTTTATAATGTACCTAAATGCTAATTTGTAATAAGTAATAAACTTACTTAAGAATAATTAATGTCACTTTACGGAACACAGAAGTTACAAACGGTCAATCACTGAAAAAACAAGCTTAAGCCTGATTGCTTAAACCCAGCACATGTTTGCAGATGTGTTGTTTTAGGAAGGCAGTACAGTTACATCTACCGGTTAGCCAATCATTACCGTTGTTTGGTATCATTACTTCCTAGTCACTAAAATTTGCCGGTGGAGGTCGCTCGGGTTGCGGGGTAAAACAAAAAAGGTAAACGATTATAATATAAAGCTTAACAATAATATATTTTGGATTTAGGTACTATAATTTGATTACATTATAGCAAATTAGAAATGTAGTTTTATAGTAAACCATATTTGGTGACCCATTTATCCATTTTAAGTGCTTAAATGAGAGAAATAGTACTTGTTCTTGTGGAAGAAATTGAAGACGAAATTTTAATAGAAAAGAATAGACCTGAACGCATATGGGAAAGAAAGTGGATAATAGAAGAGAAACACGAGAAGCATGAAATCAACTTCATCTGCAACCTGTAAACTTATGAACTGTACTAAACTTGCCAGTCTACACGCACGAAAAAATAGAACATCATTCTATTCTCTGTACTTAATCGTTAAGTTACTACTTAACTGGCAAATCCCTGTCCAAACGATGTAAGAATTTAACTCGCCAAGACCGTTAAGTTAACTCGCTACTTGTTGAAGTGTAAATCAGCCTAGGGTTTATTTATTCTGATCATTAAAAATTGTTTGCTATACAGTCGAAATTTTAGTTCATCAACCAGCCACTGCATGGCAGCACCTTCTTTACATGCCGATTTCACCCCGGAGTTACCACTCTGCTACGCTACTATACATAGTATACCATAAATTACTATTGTCAAAATATTTGCATGCCACGAGTAAGGGTGCTTACATAAAGAAACAGGTTTCCGGTGCAGAAAAATCTGTACGAGACCGGTGCGGGTATTATATTTATATGTATCTCAATGCGATTACTTTTAAAGAAGCAGGCACAACCCGCACAGATTTGTCAGTATCGGAAACCGTTTTTTATTTTTTTATACCACAAGGTGGCAAACAAGCATACGGCCCGCCTGTTGGTAAGCATCACCGTAGCCTATAGACGCTTGCAATACCGGGGGTATCCCCCCAAGTGGAGCTCTGGAGACCTTACTCACCGTAGGAACACAACATGGCCGAGACCAATGCTATTTGGCTACGATCTTCTGTAAGGTGGAGGTCCTTCTCCAGACGGGCTGCTCCGATTTGAGCGGATTATCCGCTGTGCCCTACCTCTCTTAAGTTCTTCTTTATAAGTGAGCGCATAGTTAACATAATAATATATAATATGTTATGCCTGCACCGGTCGTCGGTACCGACCCGCACAGATTTGTCTGTGCCGTGCACCCTAGTATTGATACATTTCATACTACATCCATGGATATGAATGAATGTTGTATTGTAACCCAAGATTGTAACGTTCACATGCACATTGTCTTAGTGTGCATAATCTCGGAAACTCGGAAATGATAACAACATTTATAGCCGAACGCTCTACGTGAAATTAATATCTGTATCATATTTTTAGACTAGGCGCTGCATGGAGTCGAGTGTGCAAAATATGAGAGCCGCAGTCTGTTGATGATTTTGGACTCAGAAAAGCCTGCAGATTACGCATGTTGCTGGGAGGTCGACTTTGCAAGAGCGGCGATCGGGTTTCATGGGTGGAAGTAGATATAATACAGAAGCACATAATAATGAGTGCTTATGGTGAATACCATTATTATAATACTAGCTGTTACCTGCGGCTTCGCCGGCGTAAAAAGTTCCTATGTTGGGCTCTGTACCTCTGACAATATGTATACAAATTTTCATAATGATCGGCTGTTTGTTTAGTCAAGCTGTGAAGGAATAACAAACAAACAAACTCACTTTCTCATTTATATTATTACTAGATGTTATCCTCGGCTCCGCCCGCGTGGTCAAGGGAAATGTCAATAATTTTTCCCATGAGAATCTCTTTATCCCGTGGGAAAAAGTAGCCTTATGTCACTCTCCAGACCTTAAATTATCCCCGTTAAAAAATTATGAAAAAATAATGTTACTTTTTTCCCCCGTGGGAATGAGATGTTTTTCCGGGATAAAAAGTAGCCAATGTCACTCTCCATACCTTAAATCATCTCTTTTAAAAAAATCATGTCGGTACTTGGTTCTTTTCGACGTGAAAAAAGAACAAAAAGTTATAAACATTATTTTTTCCCGTGGGAATAAGATGTTTTTCCGGGATAAAAAGTAGCCTATGTCACTCTCCAGACCTTAAACTATCCCCAATAAAAAAATCATATCAATCCGTTCATTACTTTCGACGTGAAGGGAGGACAAACAAACAAACAAACAAACAAACAAACACACTTTCACATTTATAATATTAGTATGGATATGGATTATAATGTGCGAGTGTGATACAATTATTTTATTATCCAAAACCCGTGTCGCCCCCCCCCCCCATGACTCTATCATCCCATTAATATAAAAACAAGCATTTAACGAATTTAAACATACTAGCTTTATATTTGTAAAGTCAACCAATGAAAGAGGTGAGCAGGGCCGTAAATATAATTCAACGTTTCTAAATATTGCGTGAAAGAATTAGTTCGAATTTTTATTTATCAAACAATATTCATATTGTATTTATGTACCTACCTAATTACAAAATTTCATAACGATGTTAACATTAGGATAAAAATTTAAGCTGTTTCTCTACCCTGGTCAGCTCTTTTATTTGTCGCTCTATTGACTCGTTTGCCTCTAGTCCTACTATCCTACTAATATTATAAAGGCGAAAGTTATGTGTATGTTTGTTAGGTACTTCTTCACGCTCAAATGGCTGGGCCAATATTTATGATACTTGATATGTAGGTAGCTGATACCTTGAATGCCTTGGATTAACACATAGGGTACTTTTTATCCCGAAAAGTACGCGATTCCCGTAGGATTTCATCAAAAGTCTGATGTAGATGGCGCTGCTGTGCATAAATAAATACACGCAAACGAAGTTGCGCGGGTTTCACTGGTTGATAATAAAAACTACCACAGATAAGTACTTGAACATATTTTATTTAAAGAGAGGTCTTTTTCTCTTTGAATGCGATTATATCATCTTTTAGACTTAACAACGCGTCGCGTTGCGATGTCTTGCACATGTTTACTTTCAATTCTGTTGCATCACCAGCATTTCTTATGTTCTCATTTTTTGGCTTCTCTGCCATGCTAGTCAAAGTTTTTTGAATTTTTGAAGGTATAAAAAATCCTGAAAGACCTCTATTCGTAATTTCTACGTTAACAACATCTTCTCCTGTGTCACATAAGCTAGGATCACCATTGTTGTGTTCACTATAGACTTTTACACTTTCTCTAGGGTTTTTATTAAACATAGGACTGTGTTTTAGATTAAGATCTTCTTTAAGGTCCAAATAAGGATATTTCTTCTTCATTATGAGACTCTCATAATGACGTAGATCTATTTCGCTAAATTTCTTTTTATTCGAATTATTGATGAATAAATTTTGTGTAGAATTTTTCCGTCGGAATATATTTTTAGTGGAATTGATTTTAGCTAATTTAGCTTGTCCGTTGATATTGCCGTGGTGAATATTGTGATGATTTCTGGAATCTGCGAAAAATAAAATAAAATACCTACTGCAGACAACCAAATGAGAATGGTGTAGATATGTAACAAGTTATTATTATTTCAGGGATTTTTTTATTTTTTATTTTTATACAAATATAGGGACAAATCACACAGTTTGAGCCAGCCCCAAAGTAAGTTCGAAACTTGTGTTATGGGATACTAAACTCAACGTTACTATATTTTATAACAAATACATATATAGATAAACATCCAAGACCCGAGGCCAATCAGAAAAGTTTTTCTCATCATGACCCGAACGGGATTCGAACCCGGGACCTCCTGGATGGCGGTCTGACGTGGTAACCATTACGCCACGGAGGTCGTCAATTATTTCAGGGAAAGGAATATAATAAAAGGTCTCTAATTTTCTTTATTATGTCATTTTTCAATTCGTAGAAAAGGATTGGACGGGTTATCTGACAATCAGGATTTTACGAAGGTGTTATGGAAGGAATTTTCTACACACAGGAAATGTCTACATAGTGCTTTTTCTATATATATACCTTACAGAGAAAACCAGACCATTTTGGATGCAGTCACACTAATGACTGTAGGTAGGTAGGTACTTACGATTATGATTGAAGCGAAGTGTTCTCCATGTAATATCTCTGTGTAAAGAAAGTGTATATTTCGAAACCAAACACAGTAACACACACAAAATAGTCAAAATAGAGGTATTGTTACACATTATTTTATCCCACCACAAATTAGTAACTTCTTTTTCAAATTCTAATATTTAATGATTATGATTATCCAATCCAGGCCAAATAATATTATGATTTTGTTCAAGAAAATAGTCTTTTTATTTTATCCTCAAAAGAGATAAATTTGACAATCTGGGTATGGTCTATGGTATATATGACATTTGACAACATTTTATTCTAAAACTGTGAACACTAATTAATGATGAGGATTATTGCAATGGTACTCTGTGGTCTTGATGATGGGTCGATGAATGCCAGCTACCACTTTAAAAGAAACCTATTCTAGAATATAAGTAAATTTTCGATTACATAATAGAGGAAATATGGCTATTTGTGAGAATAATATTCTTACCCAGTTATAAAACATAGATGCCGCCTACGATTTAAAGGGAAAGAACTAAGCTAAGTGTAGTGGCTAAAGCTAACAGAATAATGTACGAATATTAGTATCTGTACGAATATTATAGCAAAAGTTTTGATAACTTCGAAACATTTAAATCACGCCTTTTGGGCCGGCCACCCTTGCAGTCAGCGCCCTCATTGGCCGGATTCACCCTTTCCACCGTGCGCTCATTCTATTCTAGCCAGATACAGGAGCGCACAGATTGTAGGGCGGAGCATATTCCTACAGGACTCTCCGACCGGGACACCATCTGCCTTACTTTTCAATCAACGTGTGCACTGTGTTTTGACAACACGTGTGATGCAGCAAGATAAATAGTTTCGAGATCGTGAGTAATTTTTTTAAATAAACTATGAGTGACACGAATAAACCGGAAAATAGTCACCAAAACCCGCAAACTATAATACAAACTCCACGGCCTTCATCTCCGAGAAAGTTTTTTGCTCGAATTTACGGTCATCTTGAAGAATCTAAGCCTGCGGAGCCAGTGGAAAGTGTGGGCGAAATAGAGAGTGAGTCGTCTTCAGATGTAGAGATAGAAGAAAGTGAATGCTCGGCAGCTAGCTTGGAGCCCCGGAGTCCGCCGCTGTGGGCGCCGCCCTTGCCGCTCCCGCTGTGCCCGCGGCCCGTACTACTACCACACCAGCAACTGGCTTTTGGGGCAGGCCTTGCTGCTTTCCGTGAGTAACTTATTATCACGTTTTTCTGGCATAATAAAATAGTCTATTAATGGGTTTTAGTATGTAAATGAATAACAAGGTAATGTAGAATCATGTTATGATATACACTTGCCAAGTAGATTACTTAGATTGTATTATAATTTTATTCTGTCAATTTTAATTTTAAAGTTTTTAATTTTTCATATATGATAGGTATGTACCTAAACGATCAGATTCTCCATTGGTATTAGGTAATTGGCATAAAACAAAGAGCATTAAACAAATTGTAGAAAACGACAAATTTCAAAATAATTATAATTGATTGGGTCGCAAACAATATTTTTTTTTCGGAATCTAAATATTTTTGAGGCGCGTACCTACCTAAATATTTTGCTATAAATATTGATATAAACATTCACAAGAAACTTGCATTCGGAATTGATTTTCCAGAAGGTATTTAACGATAAAATGTACATTAGCAAAAAACACTCGACACATAGTTTTAAAAGTTTAAAGTTACTTCAGCGAAAGATTCAAATTGAAGTTATCTAAAACTTTGCATAAGAAGACCAGAAAATCATATTCTGTTTGCGCTTCCGCTGCTTGACGGTAACATTTGTCCTATGAAACCTTACCCAATATAACCCAATACAATGCTACTGTAATGCCGTTAAAAAGAAATGTGAATTTTAATATGAACGAAAAACTATAATTTGTGCCTATTAAAGGCAGGCGCCCACATATTCGCATCGCATCGTACGTATCGGACGCATCGCAAATTTGCAGATTATTATAGATTCGTGCGATCCTTATGATGCGGATCAGTGGAGGCTCTCTATACAAGGAATACTACGATCCGTTTGATCCGATGAGTAGAACTGCTGAAGACGCGCTGTGGACTCCCATTATATAGAGCGATCAAAGATCTGAAGCTTTCAGTTTCCAGGTAAACCGTAAGATAGAGTTGTTATACAGTCTTTATGTGCTCCTTGGACTAAGTTTATATAAACGAGAAAATCACTGACTGATTCATCACGAAATCTCCGAAACTACAAGTGCCAGTCTCAAATTTTGCATAGGGGTTCCTTTTGGGGCGTAGGTGCTCACTAAGAAAGGATTTTTTTTACATTCCCACGGGAAAGGGAGTAATAGGACTGTAAGTGTTTTATCGCAGGTGCTGAACCTAGAAAGTGAAATTTTATATAGAGGTTCTCTTTATGATGTTGACAAGAACAAAGATAGGGTTTTATACAATTCCCACGGGCAAGGGAGTAATAGGACTGCCGCAGGCGCTCAACCTAGAAAGCTGAAATTTTGTATAGAGGTTCTCTTTATGATGTTGACAAGGACTAAGACGGGATTTTTTAAATTCCTACAAATTAAATTTATCGGGGTTGCTAAACCAAGAAAGCTGAGATTTTGTATTGAGCTGAGATTTTATGATGTAGACAAGGATAAAGACGGGATTTTTTTAATTCCCACGGGAACGGGATAAATATGACTGCACGTGTGTTATTGTGGGCGCTCAACTTAGAACGCCTAGATTTTGTATTAAGCTTCCCTTTATAAAGTACGTATCTAGACAAGGATAAAGACAGGATTTTTAAAATTCCCACAAGATTCGGAATAATAAGAGTACACGTGATTATCGGGAGCGCTCAACCAAGAAAGCTGAATTTTTTTATAGAGATTCCCTTTATGATGTTGACAAGGATAAACTAGTTTTTTTTTTAATTCCCACGGGAACGAGAAAAATAGAACTGCACCTGTATTATCGAGGGCGCTCAACCTAGAACTCCTAGACACACAACCCAAACCGCTTTAATTCCCACGGGAACGGAACAAATAGGCCTGCACGTGTGTTATTGTGGGCGCTTAGAACACTAGGATTTTGTATTGAGGTTCCCTTTATAAAGTAGACAAGGACAAGGACGTTTTTTTTTTATTTCTACAGGATCAGGAATAATAAATAAGGCTACATGTGTATTATCGGGGGCGCTCAACCTAGAACGCCTAGATGCTTCCCTTTATAAAGTAGACAAGGATAAAGACGGGATTTTTTAAAATTCCCACAGGATTCGGCATTATCGGCAGCGCTCAACCTAGAAAGCTGAAATTTTTTATAGAGATTCCCTTTATGATGTTGACAACGATAAAGTCGTTTTTTTTTTAATTCCCACGGGAACGAACTTATTGGCATTTTCGCTTGACCACGCGGGCAGGGCCGCGGGTAACAGCTAGTTTAGAATAAACGTGAAATTATAAAAACAAAAAAATTGTTTCAAAATCTACTGAAATTCAGTAAAAAGCCATAAATGGAACCCCATAAAATTATGGGGTTCAATTTATGGCTTTTGAGCGCCTTTTAAAAGTACAAAATAACAACACTTTCGGTAGTTCTCATCGTTTCGAAGATAAACGCAAGAAACGAAAAATTCTGACCTTTTACTCAAATAAAATTTATATTTGAGACATAATATAAACAGAAATCCAGCTTTTCTTGAGTTAATGCAAAGTTATCACTATTTTTCACTTATTTTGACCAGTAAAATAAAGATTAATAGATAGGATAGTGTAGAAAAAGAAAAACAGAAGAAAAAATGACAAAAGGAAAGAAATTATTTCGGCTTTGTAATGACCAAATCGTGAAAGCCGTAGAAGCCCTCCTCATTAGAGACAGTAATCAACTCCCATAAATGGATAGGAGCAACCTTTTTGCACTATAGGATAGACCCAACCTCATAGCCAAAGCTCTCTATATCTGTGGCCAAAGTTACCAGGGAACTTTTGTGCTCATGCATTCCCAGGACGGATAATATGTAGGTATATCCTGTCCGCATTCAGGCTGAAAAAGCCCCGTTTCAAGCTCTTATCATTCAGGGCCTACGGCACAAAAACGGAACCGAATTTGTAGGCAGACAAAGGTATGGACTACGGACCCAGAGCACAGATTCCTAGAGTTCTTATACTGTAACGCAATAAAATATAAAATAAATAAAATTGCGTAGGTAATGCTACTATGGCCTACTATGAAGGATTTCTTCTATATCCGTAAAATGGACAGATTTCCAATAACCATCCTAGAAACGGGTACTTCAGGTACTTGTTAAATAAAAATAAATGATACAAAATTTCCTTTGAGATATTTTCCTCGTCATAGAAACCGAGATCAAAGATACCTTTTACGTCGTCCGGCCCAACTCAATCGTGAAAAATAAAAATAAAATATCACTTGAAAGTATTTGAATAGACCGTGTCCACGTAGATAAGCCGCTGTGCGGAGACTGTAATCCCCTACCAGCAGCACTACAGGACTCTTCTTTGTGGTTCAATACAAAACCATCGCATCGTCCATCTCATTTTTCGTACGAATCATGTCTTCTTAAGAGATTTTAATATTCGTATCCGCACTTGATCCTTTAGCGTAGGATTTCCTAGGATTGACGATTGATCTGTAGATAATGTTACCTCTCTACTCGGTTGTTCGTGGTAACTAGATGGCGTGCGGCAGGTGAAGAATAAATGAGTAACAGATATAAGCCAAATGAAGAATAGTTCTAATCAATTTATTATGAAGACACAAATTTACCCGCGGCGGCGGACCAGAATATTTATTTAGAGGCAGCACTTTCAAAATCAGTTCCGCTTTAATGTCGTCGCCCGTCGATATTTACTGTAGCAAACCAATGTCCATAACAATGTTCTGGTCATAAAATGATAAGAAATTGTAATAGTAAAACTAGAATCCTGGTAAACTATGAACTCGCACACAGTTTCACATCATGCTAAAGTAGGCACCTATATGTAGACGTATTGGTTCATTTCGATAGAGTGGCTGAATTAATTTTTGAAACAATTAATCGAAGGGAGTCGTATATCGTACTCCACCACGCTGCTCTTTTGCCGGCTTCCTAGTGGTCAGGCAGCAGGACTTTCAATTCGACCTTGATAGCAACTTTAGCCTAACGAAAAACATTGAAGCGCAAACGTTATACATGACTAGATTTATTAAGTACACGTATATATCTGAAATAAAGAATGTTTAACTTGATTACATTTTGTTAACCAAAACATTTTCACAGCGTCAACAATGGCTCGTCAATTTTCAACTTAAGCTTATTACAGTGAAAATCTTTTCCCTGTGTAGGGATTCTTATTGCCATGAAAATAGAATCATAATGGTTTGTCGCGTCGATGAAAAACAGCCGGTTTGTGGGGGCGGGCGGGCGGCGCGGCATGATGCGATTACCGCCACAAATGGATGCGCGGCAATGCAGACTGCCGGGGCCCATTCGGATCCGTTGTCATGTGAAAATTGCCAGCACTGTTCGCCTACTCCGCTATAAAATCTGTCTATTGTTCAACTCAAATAACTATTACGAGTTACGAAACAACAGCCCGTGAAACATTTAACTGAATAGGTATTATTTGCGTTTATGAAAATTATTTAGCATTCAAATTATTAATGTTGTGTTTTAGGTGAAGCAGCTATTTAAATATGCATTGTTGCCTGCTTTGTAATTATTGTGTTGATGTTAAAACATTTCAGTTCGGTTTTCGATTTGAGCCAGAAGTCATTTCTTTATTATATGGCGTAATTGAGGTGTGGTGTTACGTGTTACGTAAAAGATCTTTTGACAAATTTAATAGGTATTCTAGGTGAACTTTCCCTGAGTACTTATTTGTTAACATCATTGCTATACCCATAGATTTAGTATATACTAGCGTACCTATAGATCGGCTTTGTTTGATTGAGGCGAGACCAAAAACAAAATACACATGCACATGAGTGCAAGCAAGATATATAATTTTATGGATTTTCCTTTTAGTTTGAGTTACATCCAGGCACTGCACAGGTAACCATATTTAATCACGACGAATTAACACCAAAACTGTGCCAAAACTATATATAAAAACCATAAATTTTGTAAAAATAAGTGGGATTCGTTTTAACATGACTGACGTTAGGACGATACAAGCCCATAGCGTGTATAGGAAAAATGGTCTCATCTATCTATCTCGCTCTAACAAACGCGTATGCTATGATCTATCTCTTTTGCATTGCCAATCTTCTTACGCTAGTAAGTTATAATAAATCTATGGCTACACCTAATAAAAATCTGCGCTTTTACCTATTTTCAGTAATAGTGGTAGGTAATTGGAGAAGAAAAGCATTTTTAGTTTTATATGCCAAAAAATTGTACAAAAAATTACGAGAATAACTGTGTTTTTATTATTTTTCTATCTTCAAAACTGACCGAGATATTTAAGTGCAAAGTTACCATTTTCGGTCGAGCCGCTGAGCGAGCGCGATATCGTTGATGACGTCACTAGGACCATATCCGCGCGAGCGACTTTGGGATTCCAAGCATTTACCCGAATGTGCCTGTCGCGCGCGGAACTACTGTGTTAATTTTAAATAAGAAACAATAAAAACATCATGAGTTCATTAACTAAATATTGTATTGTGCCTCAGTGTAAAAATACGGCCACAAAAACACCCGAAAAGTTGTTTTTTTTACGTGCCTAAGAATCCTAAAATAGAAAAAAATATTGATAATTGCCGTCGCATTTATCCATCTTCTCGTCAGAAGAGCACATCCATTGGGACTACAAACGTCAGCATATTGTTGTGTTGTGAGGATCATTAATTTTCTATTCTATTCTATATTATATATTCTATTCTAATGAGTCCAGGTTATAAACAATACAAAACACAGAATGAAGTATAGTTTTTACACTGAGTTAGGTTTATTTATAACAGCTGTTTACACTTGATTTAATATTACGAAAGTAGGTACCTAGGTATAAAAAATATAAAAACGCGGGGAACGGGGTAGACTCGGTCGCTAGCAGGGTGGTAGCAGGCGCTAGCTGACGATCTGTTGTATTGTACCTATGTATGAAATCGAAATCATTTCTAAATAATCTCGATATCAGCTGTGATTATAGTACGCGCACAAGTGCTAGACCTAGTCACCTGTATGGGCTACTAGCACATGCGCACGGACCTATACATATACCTCGTAGAAATGATATTTTACTAGTTAGCTGTTACCCGCGGCTCCGTCCGCGTGGTCAAGACAAAATGCCAATAATTTTTCCATGGGAATCTCTTCATCCCGTGGGAAAAAAGTAGCCCATGTCACTCACCTTTAACTATCCCCAAAAAAAATTATTACTTTCGACGTGAAAGAAGGACTAACAAACAAACACACTTCACATTTTATAATATTAGTATGATAGGTACCTAAGTACCTACCTACCTTTTCATTTTAACTCCGCGAATTTTAGTTGCATCAAAATCTTTATTTCTTATAAAATATTCTGCCACCATCATATCGTGGACTATGGGAAGGTTGTCGGATTGGCCTTTTTGAAATCCTTCTTCCATTTTAGTTCAAACAATAATATACAAAATACACTACATAATTAATCAGCATTATTTAAAATCAATAAAAAACACCAGAGCGCACTAGAGCAAGCAACTTTTACCCGCGAAAATGTACTACGGACGTATGAGCCGGGCGCCCCCGACGACGCTCCGTATGGATGCGATGACGTCACGCGCTGTTCGCGGGGACGAAGAGATTTAAAAAACCTGCGTAAACTTCCCAAGCTTGTAACTTCGTTAATATTGCACCGATCGATGTGAAATAAAAACTAGAATAATGTGTAAGGTGTAGACTTTTATTCTACGTACTCAAAAGTGTAATATTGTAACCTTGTTATCTTCTCCTTTTAACTTTTCGTTTCTTTACTTTGTGTACCTACTGCAAATAAGTTTTTCCTGATGTTTAACTTAAATGACAACTTTCGGCTTCCTGAAAAGCATTGTGTCAACTTAAAGTTTTGAAAACTATATTTATTTCATCTTATTCTTTAATCTTAATTAAATTCTACTAAATCAATTCATGCAAAATAATGAGGGTCGGTTTCACAATGTTCGGATCAGATAAGTTCTTTCGTTAACTTCCACTTAGATTATTTGTCAGTAAATTGTCAAATTATACAAAATCACTCAATTTATCTGACTGATAAACTAACGGAAACTTATTAGAAACCTATAAAATCGGACATAGGTAATATTTCATAATTGCGTTTAGTTGAAAGCAAGTGCAAACAGAGTCACCGTGGGAACACGCAAGTGCTAAATTCGTGACGCAGTCTGCTGGAATAACATTTCGATTTATTAGTAGCAATTTGTGTTCTCCTCGTTTCACATTGGATTTAAATTAAGCTTCAGTTATTCGGTTATGCGGGGGATAATGATACTTATAATGCTGAACACTTCAGTAAAAACAAACAGTCCTTTATAGCATCTCTATATGTAGGTACCTATTAGTGTATATTACTTGTATGTAATAAGACAACAGAAAGTCCCTGTGAGGGCTTAGTTTCAATAAATTTTTATCTTTATCTGAAAGTGTGTACTTTACACATAACGTTTTTGGTAAGATGAGTTTGTTGATAAATAAACTGATATCTGTGTAAATAAATAAGTGTAATTATTAAGTTATAAGCTATCTCTTTTCTTCTTCTTCTTCTTCTTTAGTTTGACAGTAACAACCTCGTAACAACTATAATTAGATGTATTATTAACTGCGTTTCAAAAATGCGTTTCATAAACTGGCTCTAAAGGTAGTACTTAAGTACCTATGTGTAATTTCTAATTAGTTCATACATTATGTACCATGACCATGACTAATATAGAGCTTGTAAATGCCAAGACTGAATCAACGATTTATTTTAATTCAAATTCTCATAAAGAAAATATTCAGGCATGATTATTCTTTCCCATCTTCGACTGAATTGTGCGCAATTGAAAGTTAGTGAAGCGGACACATCGCAATATCAATATAAGAAAGATATCTATTGAAAACAAAACGGCAAGTGAACAAGTCAGGTGTGCCACTCGCTCCAATCTCGAACAGAGTATGGTCGAATGAACTAGTAATTAGGGGATCTCTGCTAATGAATATTATGGGGTCGCAACCCTAATATTCACTTCAATCGCGGTATTGTTGGATTGTTGATTACTAATCGCTATAAAAACCGTAATGAATAGAGAACAAGTTTAGATTAATAGGAAATCTTTGTTCTTTTTCGGTCGTGCCTTCTCTGTGGCGAGTTGTATTTCTATTATTTATATTATTGAAGTAATAAATATACTTACTATTTTCGTTCATTTCATTTAAGATAATATAAATACAATGATATTAAAACTAGTTAAACAAAATATGTATTGTCTATTTTTACTATCTCATATTTTTACCCAAAATGTAGGTATTCTGTGAATTGTACAAAAATATTTTTTTCACCTCACAAGCTCGGAAAGAATCTGTTTGTCATTCGAAATCTGAGCGCAATAGTGCATTTTGTGCCCTAGCGTGGAAAGTATTTTTAAAATTCGAACCTTTCTATTCTTTAATTTGTTATACCGCAAGTCCTCTGAAAATGCATTAATACTTATTTCATGCCAGTGCGCCAACCTTATTTTTAGAATAATCGAACTGGCCAGCACGACACCGAATGAAAAAAAATAAACACTTATTTAATATAGGTATTATATTTGCGTTTTTCTTGCACCTAGCATTTTCCTCGCTGTAGTGAGGTGAAAAGTTGTATGTATCGCTCGGCAGCAAAGTTATTCTGCGTCTCGTACCTTTGAAACCCTCGCTATGCTCAGGATTCAATATAAGTACTCGCGCCAAAAAACAACTTTGCAGCCTTGCATAACAAATAACTATTTTAAACTTATTGAGACATACTTAGTATGATTGTCAACTGTCAAACTAAAGCTGAAAAGAAAGATAGCTAGAGGCTTAAAACCTAACCTAACCTAACCTATGTAGCATTAAAATTAAAATGCGTTTCAGAAACTGTTAGTTGCTTATTAAGTCGATACAACCAAAAGACACGTGCTTCAAGATGTAAAATTAAAATAACAATAACATTATCTCGAACCACTTACAACTTAAATATAAACTGTTTAATCTCATTTAATCCTTTTAAAAGCCTCGTAAATATCCATTATTACAACTCAATTTCGACTCGATTGAGCGCGTGACGATATCTGACAACATTCACGCATCAGATAAATACCCATTGTGGGACAAATTACAAACGAGGACATTTATCAAGGGCTCGCCGCAGCTGACGTCAGTCTCAGCTAACCGAATTCAGGACGGTCACAGGACCCTTTAGTATCATAAAGTGAGATTTAGTATTTATCACACTTTGATAAATAGATACTTTACTTAAGTACTTAGTGACTTACATAATTGTTATAGAAGCTAATGTATTTACTTACTTACTTACTATATATCAAACAATAGACAATTTACTCAGCAGCAGCAAATATTATTAAAATTTTAACGATCACTCAACGTCGATGTACCTATGGTATTTTTCATGCTGCTTAGTGATTCTGGAATATTGGAAGAATAGAACCCGCGCCGCGCCTTCAGGTGGTGTCGAAGGAGGCCCACTACCAACACACTACCGGGCAGTCAATGTATCAGGGTACAAGCAGTACATGCCACGTTCTTGGCGGTGTAGGAAAATATCGTGATGTGACTTGCACCTGCACCTAGCTACTTCTTTATAAAAATTCTGAGTTTCTCCTTCCTTAAATCCGTAATTGTGCAACGTAATTAGGTTTAGACAGAGGTAATTATTAGCCTTAGATGGCTATACCATTGTTCAACTCTAGGCTTTCTGGGATTTTTTTGTTAACCATTATTTAGATCATTAGGGGAACTATCAGTATCCAGTACAATAAAGATACACGAGCAGTTACCGTGAACAAATGAACAAGAACAATCTCTCACGCACTGCCTTTCCTCTAATGATATAGATCATGCGAATACCAAAACAATAAAGTACCTTCTTTTGTCTTTTATTTGCGAAAGTTCGTATTGGTATTACGGAATGGTCCTTTCACGTCTTTCATTTACTAACTACTCCAACTGAGTGCAATAAACGAAAGTGATAATACTAAACACCGATCTAGTTTACATATCCATGCTCGTATTCACGATTAATATTTAAGGCAATACGTGTACTCGTAAGAAACGTCAAAACCATACGCGCGAGTGGTGAAACCGGCCCTTGCAGCACAGAATAAGTAAATAATAGTACTATTTTACGTGCCTGATAGATACTTAACTAACATAACAAGTATTAAAAAAATTATATTGTGTCCGCGGCTTCGCCCGCGTGACCTACTAACAATTAGCATATTTTTCTGTCCAAATTTCAAGTCTTATTTATCAAATAGTTTAGGCTGGGCGTTGTCCGTAAGTCACGATTACGATTTACAGATTTAAGAACTTTCTACCCCCAATTCTCCCTCTTAGCAAATAATTATCAGAAAATCTTGAAACAGGCGTTAGTTTGTTTGCTTTGTAGAGTATTTACATCAAGTTTTGTTTGAATCGGGCCACACATTTTTGTTTCTCCATACAAACTTTGGCACCCCATTTCGCCCCTTTAGGGAATTTTAAAAAGTCCCTTCTAAGTGCTCCCGTAGAATACTCAAGGAACATTCTCTCCAAATTCAAGTCAATAGGTCCAAGGGTTTAGGCTGTGCGTTACCTGTCAGTCACCCTATCACGGTATTGTTTTAAATGTATAGATTACCAATCACGATGATCATTGATTCACGACTTGATGGCTAATTGACCGGACATGTAAGGCACACCGCAGTGATACGCTGACGCCATATGGGCGCATTGTAGCGCTTCCAGCTCATCGGGGCGACGGGAACTACCGACAGGAACAACAGTTGTCCGAACAGATTTCTTACTTCCCCTCCTAGAGTATAATATAATTAAATAAGTAGGTACCTACATCGTTTCTCGTGTTATCATATATATTTTTTTATACCAATAGAAACAATGTCAAACGTTTCGCGTTTCATGATCAATTTATACAAGAGAAAATAAACATTAATTATTTTCATTAATAACTATGTTTAATCTAA
The DNA here is from genome assembly GCA_905163395.2 of Endotricha flammealis. Lineage (NCBI taxonomy): Eukaryota > Metazoa > Arthropoda > Insecta > Lepidoptera > Pyralidae > Endotricha > Endotricha flammealis. The sequence continues at coordinate 4,859,451 of LR990860.1, read as the reverse complement.
ATGCAAAAGTAAACCTGTTGGTTGTTCTACAATATTCCTATCATCATCATATTAGCATTATCAACCCATAATCATCTCACTGCAGGTATACGGGTATTCCTTCAATCGAAGGGGAAGCTGCTCCATTCTCCAATGCGATTTGCAGAATAGTAAGTTTGATTTTATTCCTAGATAAAAATTTAAATAAGTAAATTAGGTACTTACTTAAACTTTTTACTTCAAAATGATATTGCAATAACTTCCGCGAGATATTGAATATTTCTCGCTTCGTAAAATAGGTACATAATAATATGGTTACACGTTAAAGCATTTAAATAATACTACTTATTACACCCTTGTCCGTTGCTGGGTTTCACCCGGAGCTCGGACTTCCGCAGCAATATGGCGTGCAATCTGAGCTCTTAAAGGCCATTTTTCTCAGGACTCGAATCACGTATCGACACCTTCAGGAACCACAGGGAATCCTTACTAAGGTGAAGTTTTTTTTCCATTTTGCATTTTAAAATGTGGGAATTAGTGGTTTCGCTTACCTATGATTACCACGTGGGAAATAAGTATTGCAAATGCGGCATGAACAGCATCCTGCGTAGGTATTTTATTTAATTTTATGCATATTTTCTGTATACCACTGTATAATAAATAGTACTAGCGTTACGGGTTACTGTTGTTTCCCTTTTTTTTTGTTATAAGTCAGGAAAATGCATTACTGCTTGCCCCGCCGCCGCTTGGGGAGTGGCGGGGGTATGTCGGGCGGGCTCCCCCTCTAAACCACTTGGAGTATACCGACTAAAAACCTGACTGACTGCCACCTCATCCGCCTAGCGGGGCTGCGGGAACAATAATACAACCGCTTCCCCGCCGGCGGTCTTCCGAAGACCCCCTTGTTGAGCTACGGCATGGTTGGCGGCGCGCTCACGACTAGGCGCGCTTCATCACTCGGGGATTTTCGTTCCAATGGGCAGCGGTTTCCCCAAACCGCCGCCGCCCCCATTTAAGGTGGCAGTCGCCGGGCATGGGCCAGACGCCTGCCGCCCGGTCTTTTTCGGCGGAGCGGGGCGGCTGAATTCGCTTCCCTCACCCGGTCCGCTGTCTCCTTCTGCGTCATTACTTCGCTGGAGAAGGAGGCCCTACAATATTGTTGATGGTGAGCTCAGTAATGGAGGCCGACTCTCACGTCGCGTCAACTCGAAAATACACGAGACCAGTTGCTGCCTTTGGTCTGCTCCTATCTTTATCACCGATTTTGCATTTTATATTTTAGATTTAATTTTATGCTATGACAAACTAATGTCACTATTTATTGACATTCCGCGAACGTAAATTATACCTATGTTCAAAAAAATGTACGAGCCAAATGGCTCGAGTTCGCCAACTACAACATAACCAATGTTTACGTAACCGCACGGTTATATTTTAATCTATATTTATAAAATGCTTTGTCCTGACTGACTGACTGACTGACTGACTGACTGACTGACTGACTGAGAATCAACGCACAGCCTAAACCGCTCATCGTAAAAATCTGAAATTTGGCAGGTAGAACTATTATAAGACGTAGGCGTCCGATAAGAAAGGATTTTTCGAAATTCAAACTCTAAGGGGGTAAAAAAGGGGGGTAAAGTTACTATGGGACAACTTGATTCCTTGGTCCAATCTACTTCAAATTTTGCATAAAAATTGTTTAAGAGAATTGATGGAAGACGTGATTCTTATTTTATTGAAATTCTTGAAAAATATGTATTTTGTGGGTAGTTTTCTTCGATTTGATATCAATACTCATACTCATTAGTGCTTTTGATTTCAATTAAATTTCATTTTGACACATTCGTGAAGTGAAGTATGTCATCTGTCATGTAATATTTTTATAAATTGTGAATATTCAAACAAAATGATTTCATAATGTCGTCGTACTATTTATTCTGTTTGTGATCTCGGAAAAACAGCTAAAATTCTAAAGCGGACTGAATCATATTCATCGATAATAAGCAGTACTTATGTAATTAACTCAGGTAAATAGGTAAATTTTAATTTATAATATTTGACAGGGTTTAAGTTAAATTGGTCAATGGTTAAATGGCATATTAGTATTGTCTCTTTCTCACATATAGAAAATCTCATTACGTCAACTCGCTCTAATATTTCGTAGTGTTGTTGACGGATGGTTGTAGGCTGAGGTTGTAGGTTTTAAAATACCGATATACTTATTACATTTTTTTACGGAAGTGGTTGGAAAACAAGCTCAGGAATATGGATCATTTTGATATTAGGTGATTACCGTCAACTATGGAGCACATATTCCTGACTTAAAACAAAAAAAAAAAGGGTCCATGACCCGTTGCCGACCTATAACAGGAAACAGGATATAGCGAGAAATAGTATAAGGACGGAGTTAGATTTTTTTATACCACAAAGGTGGCAAACAAGAATTTCGGATATGTCACTCTCCGAACGAAACGCATTGCTGCTACACGTCAATATTCTGTAAAAGGGTGGCACTTCACCGGTCGGGCTTGCCTATTTTTCATAAACGCCCACTCCAAAGATTGAAGAATTAATTGATGAGAAGTACCTATATAAATAGACAACCGATAAGAAAGGATTTTTTAAATTCCCACGGGAAAGCGAGATAAACGCAAACGAAGTTGCGCGGGTTTCTCTAGTCTATATATATAAAATGCTTTGTCCTGACTGACTGACTGACTGACTGACTGACTGACTGAGAATCAACGCACAGCCTAAACCGCTCATCGTAAAAATCTGAAACTTGGCAGGTGGAACTATTATAAGACGTAGGCGTCCGATAAGAAAGGATTTTTCGAAATTCGAACTCTAAGGGGGTAAAAAAGGGGGGTAAAGTTACTATGGGACAACTTGATTCCTTGGTCCAATCTACTTCAAATTTTGCATAAAAATTGTTTAAGAGAATTGATGGAAGATGTGATTCTTATTTTATTGAAATTCTTGAAAAAAATGTATTTTGTGGGTAATTTTCTTCGAGTTGATATCAATACTCATACTCCTTAGTGCTTTTGATTTCAATGACATTTCATTTTGACACATCGGTGAAGTGAAGTGTATCATCTGTCATGTAATTATAAATTGTGAATATTCAATCTTAATATCGTCTATTTATTCTGTTTGTGATATCGGAAAAACAGCTAAAATTCTAACTATGTATAAAGCGGACTGAATCTAATTCATCGATAATCAATAGTAAGTAATTAAATATTAAATTTTGTAATATTTGACAGGGTTCAAGTTAAATTGGTCAATGGTTAAATGGCATACATATAATACATATTGATATTGTCTCTTTCTCACTTATAGGATATCTCATTAAGTCGACTAGCTCTATTATTTCGTAGTGTTGTTGTAGGTTGAGGTTGTAGGTATTGAATTACCTATTTACATTTTTTTACGGAAGTGGTTGGAAAACAAGCTGGGATCATTTGATATTAGGTGATTACCGTCGACTATGGAGCACATAGATTCTAGGGTCCCTAACCCGTTGCCGACCTATAACAGGAAAAAACAGGATATAGCGAGAAATAGTATAAGGAATGAGTTAGATTTTTTTTAAACCACAAAGGTGACAAACAAGAATTTCGGATATTTCACTCCCCGAACGAAACGCATTGCTGCTTCACGTCAATATTCTGTATAAGGGTGGCTCTTCACCGATCGGGCTAGCCTATTTCATAAACACCAAAGATTGTAATGAGAAGTATAAAAATAGAAAAAAAAATATCTATACTTAAGACAACTTTTTGGGTGTGTTCTGAAAAGTGTGGTGTATGATGTAGGCAACCGATATGAAAGGATTTTTTGAAATTCCCACGGGAAAGCGGGATAAACGCACACGAAGTTGCGCGGGTTTCTCTAGTCGTTGTATAAACAAGCTGCATTTTTTTTATGTTCTCCGTTCAATTTTATCTGGCGGTTAACTAACCAAACGTTTTTGAATGAATGAGCCGAAAAAGAATGAATAGTTTAATACTACTTTGTAGAGATGGCAGTGTACCTCCATACTTTTGTCTTTACCCGAACGGCATCTATAAATGGTATGGTTTTGTTATTTTACTACAAAATTCAAAATCTGTCAAGGTAATGCCATGTCCGTACCGTAATGGGAACGTCTTTCTATATGTCTTATTTTTCTCTCTGGGAACGTCTTTCTTATTAAACTTCCTGTTTAATAAAACTCAATATAGGGGGCGCTACTATTCTTTATTACCACCGCCGTGGTCAAAAACTAGCGAACAAATTTAAAAAAATCGAAGGAGTCTTATAGTGGGCCGGAAAACGCAACCATAGCGTGATTCAATTTGAGAACAACGCCATCTAGTGGCAATCGATGTGACTATATACTCATTAAAAATAAAACATGAATTTAAACATCCCGCCCACCAAGGACTCGTCCTTACAAATAAACATTAAAACTATGAACAAGATATCCCGCCCACCGTGACTTCATAGCTAGAATAAACCTCTACAAGTATAACACAAAGTGCTTAACAAAATATTAACAATATACTTCAGGGATAATTAACAATATACATGCACGTTAATGGATATCATTTTGGTAAAATACAAAGTTTGTTAATAGGACGTTTCAACAATTTGCCCTGACTTCTTATAGTAACTACCCGTGTAACATCATCTTTACCTGGATGCTTTTGAACAATTCTACCAAGAATCCATTTAGTGGGGGGCAGGTTATCCTCCCGAAGTATGACAATATCATCAACATCTGGCTCTGCCTTTTTAATACTCCATTTATATCTCTTATCTAAATTTAATAAATAATCTTTAGACCAACGATTCCAAAAATTATTAGCCATTTTTTGAACTAACCTCCATCTATCTAATCCAGTTACATTTAGCGTATGATCAGAATCATAATCTATTACATTGACAAGTGGTTCGCCTACCAAGAAATGGCCGGGTGTCAAGGGGAGTAGGTCATCAGAGTGATCATTTAATTGACTCAACGGTCGCGAATTAAGACACGCTTCTATTTGAATGAGAACCGTACACAGCTCCTCATAAGTAAGACTACTGTCGCCTATTACCTTCCTTAAGTGTGTCTTCACCGAACGAACTCCCGCCTCCCAAAGCCCGCCAAAATTGGGACTAGACGGAGGTATGTAGTGCCAAGTGGTTCCTTCTAGTGTGAGCAACTCTGCCATTTCATTGGGCATCCGAGATTTGGTCTCATTAAAAATGTCCCTAAGTTCCTTGTCGGCACCTATAAAATTAGTGCCGTTATCAGAATATAAATCGTGACAACGACCACGTCGCCCGACAAATCTCCGAAACGCCGCAATAAAACCCTTCGACGTAAGATCAGATACGGCTTCGACATGTATGGCACGAGTGACCATACACACGAACAAGCAGATATAACCTTTGTAAGACTTGGCTCCTCGTCCTGGTGAAAACCTGATGTTGATAGGGCCCGCGTAATCGACCCCTGAAGACTTAAACGGTTTACTAGGTTGCAATCGCACTTCCGGCAACTGTCCCATTAAAGGAGTATTCTTTCGTTGAGAATACCTGATGCAAACAATACAACGTCGAAAGTATTTCTTGACTTGTTGCCGTGCGCGTATGATCCAAAATTTATTTCTGATGTAATGAAGCATTGCTTGAGGCCCACTGTGCAAAGTTGAGTTATGCGCGTCAGCTATAATAGCCTGGGTAAGATGACTTATCTCAGGTATTATGATCGGGTGTCTCTCATCGTAACTCAACTTCGCTAAGTGAATGCGACCGCCTACTCTCAAAATCCCTTTTCCATCGAAAAAGGGGTTGAGAGCATGCAATGCACTTTTGTTAGACACGCTGCCTCGAGTTTTTAGTTGCGTGATTTCTTCACTGAATCTCAATTCTTGCACCTGTTTAACACATATTATTAACGCATCATTTATTTCCTTGACTGTAATAAATTTTGAATATTTCTCTCTATCAGCAACTTTCAATTTCATTTGTAAAACCCTTCTTATAAATGAAACTACTCTTAACATTTTCTTCAGTGATGAATATTTACTCCAAATAAATTTACTTTCTTCTTCTAACCATAGCTCATTTATGTCTTCTTTCTTTACAGCAACTAATGACTTGATTTCCGTTGCTTTACCTGGTCTTATTTCTTCATTAGTGGAATAATCAGATCTTGATAAATCAATAGTTGCTTGATGCAGCCAATTTGGTCCATTCCACCAAAGTGACTGTTGATTAAGGCCTAGTGGTCGCAATCCTCTTGAGGCGCAGTCAGCTGGGTTCATTTTCGTCGCAACATGTCGGAATTGATCGCAGTCTACAATGGTGAGGATTTCAGACACTCGATTGCTCACAAATGTCGTCCAACGTGATGGCAAACCTCTCAACCATGCCAGCACAATGGTTGAGTCAGACCATGCGTGTAGTTTCTCCTTAGGTACATCCAGCACTTGAGAGACCTCGAACAATAACTTAGCTGCCAAGACTGCGCCACAAAGTTCCAACCTTGGGATTGATAGTTCCTTCTCAATCGGTGCTACTTTAGTTTTAGCGCTCACAAGGTGTACGTGAATATCACCATTTTTATTCTTAACTCTTAAGTACACCACTGCCGCATATGCCATTTGAGAAGCGTCCGCAAAAGCATGTAATTCCATTTCACAATCGTCATTGTAATGCATCCATCTCGGTATCAGTATGGTTTTGAGTTGTGTTAATTCTTCTCGATACTCCAACCACTCACTCAGTACATCCTCGGGCAACTCATCATCCCATTCCAATCGCAACTTCCACAACCTTTGGATGAATTCTTTGGCAATTATCACCACTGGAGCGATCCATCCCATAGGGTCGTACAATCTAGCTATATCCGAGAGCACCTTCCTCTTTGTTATTGGTGGCCTACTCTCAGGTAGCTCCACTGTGTATTGAAAATCGTCTGTGTCTCTCTTCCAACAAATGCCGAGGACCTTCACCATGTTGTCAGCTTTGATAACAATAGATTGAGCAGTATTCTGTTTGTCTTCGCCAATATGTTGCAATAAACTTGTACTATTACTGCTCCACTTTTGAAGTTGAAATCCGCCGGCATTCAACAGCTTATTCATTTGTATATATATTTCAACAGCTTCATCTTCTGTCTGACAGCCTGTCATCAGATCGTCAACATAAAAGTCTTCTTTTGTTATTTGAGCCGCAATAGGATACCTATGCTGCTCTTCATCTGCTAAACGTTGCAGTGATTTTATTGCTAGATACGGCGCACAAGCCGTGCCAAAAGTTACGGTGAGCAATTCGTATTGACCCAGAGACTCGTCTGGGTTTGATCTCCACAGTATCCGTTGAAAGCGCGTGTCTTCTGGATGAACTCTCACTTGCATGTACATCTTGATGATATCTGCGACAATACAAATCTTATGCTTACGAAATCTCATCAAGATGTGTCGCAGATCTTGTTGAAGTTTTGGTCCGACCAGAAGATTGTCGTTGAGTGATACTCCGTTCTTACCCTTGCAAGAAGCATCACATACTATCCGTAACTTTGTTGTATCCTTTTCTTCTTTGACAACTGCATGATGAGGGATGAATACTGCCTTTGGATTGTTAGTCACATCATCGATTTGCGCCATATAATTTGATTCCAGATATCCTTCTATAACTTTCTTATAATCTTCTTTAAGCTTTACGTTCTTCTGAAACTTCTTTTCTAAGTAATTAAATCTTATCTGTGCTATATCCTTGGATTTTCCGTACTGACATTCTGGATCCTCGCTATCGAAAGGCAATCTTACTACTAGCCTTCCCTCTTCATTTCTAAAAGTTGTTGAATTGTAAATTTCTTCACATTTCTCTTCTGTTTTAGTCAACCTTTTCTTAATCGTATTTGGTTCATTCTCTATTTCCCAAAATTGTTTCAGCAAACTATCCTCTCGCACTTGAATGTGTAAACTTATCATTTTTCCTTTCGCTGAAGCTGATTGTGACACTCTTCCTGATATGACCCATCCAAAGATTGTATTCTGAGCTAACAATTGTCCTTGGGGGTGTTTGAGCATGTCGCTTAACAAAATCTCGCTGTAAACTTCAGCTCCAAGCAGAAGATCTATTCTGCCTGGTGATGTATATCCTGTATCGGCTAGTGAAAGATTCTCTATTTCTACCCAATCAGGCGATCTAACTTTAGTCGAGGGAATTCGTGAAGTGAGTGATTTTAAAACATAAGCGGTGACACGAATTGAATGGTTCGGATCGCGAAGCGACTCTACACGAAGAGAAACCATGTGCTTAATTCTCAATTGACCATCTCCCAAACCTGACACACAACCATTTATTGGCAAACGTTTTAAACCTAGTACTTGGACGGTTTCTTCGGTGACAAAAGATGCTTGAGAGCCCTGATCGATTAAAACTCTAAGTAGATTTGATTGACCGCTACGTGAATACGCTCTAACAATTGCTGTTGCTAACAGAACATCGGACGTCCCGACAATTTCATCTTCTTTGGAAAAATTAGCAACAACCTTCACTTCATTGATAGCCTTCATGGCTTGATTATCTGTTGTTGGTTGCTTTGAATTGGCTGGTGTAATCTCTGAATTATTTGTAGCACCCTGATGAATTTCTCGTTCCAGGTGTAGTAGTGAGTGGTGTCTTCTTCCGCATCTACGGCAGCACGCAGATTGGCGACATTTACTTACAGAGTGATTCGGCGCGAAGCAGTTAAAACATAAGGATTTCGATTGTACATGATCATATCGTTCACGTGGCATCAACTGAGCGAAACTTTTACATTGGAACAGTAAATGATTTCCAGAGCACATACTACATTGTTTGCCAGTACCGTTATCATTATTAATGGTTGCAAATGACCTCATCTTTTCTGGTCGTTTGGCAACTTGATGGGGGGCTCTCGACACTGGCTTGTTAGAATCAATCATCTCCAAGCTCCTAAATCTTGATTCCAAAAACAGGCTCATATCATTCCATTTTGGTAGTGCATCTGCTGGAATGCCACTGACGTTAACTTCCCATAGACGAATAGATTCATCATCCAACTTGGATACTACTAGATGAATGAGCATCGCAACCCATGGGTCAATATCTAAGTTCTTTAAAGAAGTCATGCATGAAGTTGTAGTATCCAGTAAACTCTTTACAGCATTCGCCGATTCTGTGTGCATTTGCTTTTGTGAGAACAATACCTTCATAATTTCTTTGCAAATATATCTCTTATTATTATACCTCTTAGTAAGTTTTTCCCATGCTGATTCGTAGTTAAGTTCTGTTGTAGATATATTTCGAATTACATTCTCTGCTTCTCCAGATAATGTACTCCTTAAATAATGTAACTTCTGAACTGATGATAAACCTTTATTATTGTGTATTATAGATGTAAATAAATCGAAAAATGTTTGCCATTCATTATATTTTCCACTAAAATTCGGCAGGTGAATTGGTGGCAATTTCACTTCGCTTGTACTGCCAGTCGTTTCTTGAGTAACAGGTATAGGAGCAGAAGGAGCCGAAGAAGCCGACATCATTCGAAGCGCTTCCCGCAGTGAACTCTTGTAAAGGGTATAACTTTCCTCAAATAGTTCATAAATATTTTTTTTGAAATATCCTAGACCTGACAGTTGCTCCGTAGTTCCTTTAGTAATCATTTCTCGATGCGTCTCCATAAAACTTTTAAAAAGAGTCTCTGCAGTATCTAATCTCGTCTCCAAGTAACTCTGAGTTATTCTATCCTTCGGACTCTTCCTGTAATTAACTTCAGCTTTCAATAACCTTTGAAGAAGGTCTTCTTGTATATTTTGCAAACCTTCCATGATTATGAAAGATTATTTGGACGAAGGAATCGTATTAATGTTCGTTCGTAATGCAAAACGTAGTGACCATGTATGAGAGCAAAGTAAACGTTTCACTGAAGTTAGATAATATCGCACTGACTGTTCAAAGTTTATGTTATAACAACACTGCAAAATTTTACAAGTCCCTTGAAGAGGCCAGAAACTAAGTCTTTAAACTCACTAAACACTTAGAAAATTTTCGGCATAGATTCCATGTCCCAACACTTTTTCACGAATTATTCTAAGTTAATGAACTATCTTTAAAATTTTACAAGTCTAAAATGTTATCGTGATTTTTCTAAGTCCAAAGTTACTTTCTTGAAATTTTACAAGTCCAAATTCACTAGTAAAGTTTATAAGTGTTTTTACTCACTGTTATAGGGTCCAAATTCACTTGATTTCACTCACTACTAACACTGTAATTCCCGGGTTTCGGCACCAAAATGTTTAATAAAACTCAATATAGGGGGCGCTACTATTCTTTATTACCACCGCCGTGGTCAAAAACTAGCGAACAAATTTAAAAAAATCGAAGGAGTCTTATAGTGGGCCGGAAAACGCAACCATAGCGTGATTCAATTTGAGAACAACGCCATCTAGTGGCAATCGATGTGACTATATACTCATTAAAAATAAAACATGAATTTAAACACTTCCTTTTTCTATTGTCAAAGTCTAATCAGTCAGCACTGTCAGCAGTCAATGGTCAAAATGTGGCCCATAGATTTAGTTTCGCTTGATGTGGCCAGATGTTTATATTTTTATTTTACCACATTTTTCACCTCGAAGTTATTTTTGTAATATTGTAATACATAATTTAATAACATATTACATACATATGTAATATAAAAGTATCAGTTATGGAGATGGGTTTTAAAGTACCGAGATTTAGTAGAAAATAAAAAGTCTACGCTGCACTGCGTTTATATGTATAAACGAATGTAAATAAATATTTTAAATATAAATAAAACTAAAATGTATTTTAGTTTTAAATCACTACGTAAATAATATGAATACTTACTTACATTATATGCAAATATATTATACTATCATTACATAAATATCATAATTATTAAAATTATAATAACAGCTCAACGATGCATGATGCCACATCCAGTTTCTAAATATTTATCTACATGTTACTTTATATCCGTGTTTATTGATAGTTTTTATGTTTGAAATACTTTGTATGCTATAATATAATATGCCTGTTGTGACTTTGTTAATAGTGATTAAATGGTGTTATCTAGGCTGTGCACTCAATAAATTCAGTGAAATACAACTCACGTCAGGTCACGTCACTCAAATAACCGACGTTAAAACTACGTCCATTCCGTCAATTAAATTAAACAGACGGTTACGACACTTAACCAATGTTTAGTGCACGGTGAACAGCAAAATTTGGTTAAACAGCCGGTTAGGGTCTAAACATCTGTTTAAAATTTAAACATCAGTTGGTGAACTCCGGTCAGAATAAATGACTTGTCTTATTTATTTATACTCTAAGGCTCGAGTTCGCCAACTACAACATAACCAACGTTTACGTAACCGCACGGTTATATTTTAATCGTTGTATAAACAAGCTGCGTTTTTTTAATGTTCTCCGTTCAATTTTATCTGGCGGTTAACTAACCAAACGTTTTTGAATGAATGAGCCGAAAAAGAATGAATAGTTTAATACTACTTTGTAAAGATGGCAGTGTACCTCCATACTTTTGTCTTTACCCGAACGGCATCTATAAATGGTATGGTTTTGTTATTATACTACAAAATTCAAAATCTGTTAAGGTAATGCCATGTCCGTAATGGGAACGTCTTTCTTATTAAACATCCTTTTTCTATTGTCAAAGTCTAATCAGTCAGCACTGTCAGCAGTCAATAGTCAAAATGTGGCCCATAGATTTAGTTTCGCTTGATGTGGCCAGATGTTTATATTTTTATTTTACCACATTTTTCACCTCGAAGTTATATTTGTAATATTGTAATACATAATTTAATAACATATTACATACATATGTAATATAAAAGTATCAGTTATGGAGATGGGTTTTAGAGTACCAAGATTTAGTAGATAATAAAAAGTCTACGCTGCACTGCGTTTATATGTATAAACGAATGTAAATAAATATTTTAAATATAAAAAAAACTAAAATGTATTTTAGTTTTATTTAAATTTTAAATCACTACGTAAATAATATGAATACTTACTTACATTATATGCAAATATATTATACTATCATATCATTACATAAATATCATAATTATTAAAATTATAATAACAGCTCAACGATGCATGATGCCACATCCAGTTTCTAAATATTTACCTACATGTTACTTTATATCCGTGTTTGTTGATCGTTTTTATGTTTGAAATACTTTGAATATGCCTATCCTACTGTTGTGACTTTGTTAATAGTGATTAAATGGTGTTATCTAGGCTGTGCACTCAATAAATTTAGTGATATAGTGATATACAACTTACGTCAGGTCACGTCACTCAAATAACCGACGTTTAAACTACGTCTATTCCGTCCATTAAATTAAACAGACGGTTACGACACTTAACCAATGTTTAGTGCACGGTGAACAGCAAAATTTGGTTAAACAGCCGGTTAGGGTCTAAACATCTGTTTAAAATTTAAACATCAGTTGGTGAACTCCGGTCTAAGGATAGAGCGGACCACGTGGTAAGAAAGGTTTCAAATGACAAAAAAGGCCGTAATGGTTTTCTTTCGCCATTTTTTCTACCAGTGGTCATTTTGCTTTCGTTTCCGAAATGGTAGTAGTTAGTTTATAGAGTAGATTAATTTATACAAATCATTTATTACTGTATGGGTACTCACTGGACAAGAGAAAGTGTTTTTGTGAAAACCTAATTCTCTGAAAAAAAAAAGAATTTGAATATTGCGAACCAATATCCAATTTAAGTAATTGTTGGTTTCCACAGAACATACTACTTACTTACCGTAGCTTCGTCTTCTTTCTTAGTCTTTCGCGATCGTTTCCATGTTTTCATGGCTTGTCAACTATAACAAGGACCATTTAGGTACACGGCGCCCATTCATGACAATCCGATTAGCCAATCCGTTATATTTGTTATGGCTAGCCATTAGTTCTGTCTCTATTTACATTATGCCAATACTGTATATTTTGATTATTATTGACATATTTTGATTATCTCATTAACATAGCCCATTATGTCCAACTAGTTACATCAATGTAACTACAATGTAACTAGGTGAAATAGAGGTTATTCAAAGTACTGGTTAGCCTGTCTGTCAGAAAATTGACGAAAATTCATACAATATTTGTCAATTTTACCAACTAGGTATACTAACTAATAATATTTAACTTCGTCTACTATTTTTAATTTTACAATTTTTTATACCAAACGTGACTTCTTGAGATTAATAACATTCTTCTCGTCACACAAGTCCCACAAGTCGCACTTGATTGCTCGGTATCACTATGAACAGTTTTTACTAAACAGAACCGTTTACAGGTCAAGCAGCACGTGCATAACTTTATTTTGTAGTGGTGGACAGCAGATGACTGTATTTATTTAGGCATATCAATCGAATGTGAATACGACATTATAGTGTCCCAGAAGACACTAATAATGCTAAGAAAAATAAAGTTGGCTGACGGTCTATTATTTATTATTTTTGTTAAATGTCTTGTAGTGGCCCGGAGACGACGGAAAGAAAGTCGACCGCGGAGACAACGTACCACATTCTCAGCACATCAAACGCTCAGACTTGAGTTGGAGTACGCGAGGGGAGAATATGTGGCAAGAGCCAGGAGGTAATAAAAAATCAGACTTTATATAACTTCTCAAATTCTTTTCATTGTGACTACACACGATAAAGTACGGGACAAATCCATTTAATTATACATATTCCCATCGCTGTTTTCAGAGGTCGATGCAAACATATCGACGACTATTAGATGTAGATGGATACCAAAAAAAATTACTCGAATCTCTACATAACTACATAAAAATGATTTGTCCTGACTGAGCTCTTGAATGGCTGACGGATTACCAGCTGATCGTAGAGATCTGAAATTTGTTCTTAGTATGACCAGTATGACGTAGGCATCTGTTAAGTTTTTCGAAATTCCTACTAGGTAGATAACTACCTACCTATTTTTATTTATTTCATATTAGAATAAACGTTTCTAGGTGTGAACTGGCGTCAGCATTATCACTCAGTGAAACACAAGTCAAGATATGGTTTCAAAACCGAAGAGCCAAAGATAAAAGGATTGAGAAGGCGCACTTGGATCAACAATATCGGTGAGTATCTTGAAACACAATGGTGTGATAGTTGTTTGAAACTACTAACAGCCAGTTTCTTGAACTCATTTTATTTTTAATTCCACATGAAGTCTCCAACTATCTCTTTTCATCTTTAGTTTGACTGTATCCGTTATCACAGAATAAATAATAGTAGGTACTTCGTGTCATTAATTTTAAAAATGCGTTTCAGAAACAGGCTGTAAGTTATGCAGCAAGTTTATTCCTACTTATGCATCTCAATAGTTGGAATATTCGAACTATAACGCATCGATCGCACATCATAATATTATTTTATAAAGGTATACTTATTCAACTAGGTACTTAACTAAATAAGTACCTTTGCTGTTACTTGAGGCCTATACATTATAGTATGTAACTACACTAAGTAGTATGAAGGGAACATTCTTCCTCTTATGCGAGCTGTACACTCTCGCGACGTGAAGCGATTAGAAGTCAAAGAAATACTTAGTAAGGACGAAATAGACCGAAGAGCCCGTCCACAATCTACTTTTCAGTTAATTTCGCGAGAGTGTGGCGTCGGCATTAGATTCTAGACAACTAGAGAAACGACGTTTCGTCGTATTAGCAAATAAACATTACCCAGTTTTTAATTTCATTGCAGACACCTAGCAGCCGCCTCAGGACTATTTCCGTCGGTGATAGGAACTCCGTACTGTCCAACGCCATGCCCATGTTTGCCTGTACAGCCGCCTTTAGATAAATAAGTAGATTCAATGAATCTCGACAATGAAAAAAAATTAGAACTCGTAGTCGTTTCAATTAAAAAGTATTCGTTCTGGTCAAATTGCTCAACATAAATCACAATTTTATCATATTACTTTATGTATGTTTTCAGTATCTACAATAAAAATATTTCTGTTGCGTTAGTTGGCTGGTCGATGTAACTGATATTGAACAAGCCAAATATCTAAAGTATCTAGATCGTTTAGAAAATGGTAAAATATGAATAATGGAATCATAGGCTGCGTTTACACCTGCAATAAATTGCACGCAAGTACCGTACGCTTATGTATGACAGCGTGTCAAAGTTTCTGCAAGCGCGCAAGCTGTCTAAATGACTGTATTTAGAACATCTCGCAACAGTTCTCGTAGTTTATCGTTTCAGTCTCGTACATTTCTTGCACTAGACTAGCAAACAGATGCAATATAATCACGCAAAACTTCCGCGAGAATTTGCATGTGTATTAGCGGCCTTACTGTAGAGGAGATAAATCAATGCGAAAATGTTATTGCTTCACATGTAAGTTGAATAATGAGATGTGACAATCTCCGCTTACAGCTTGAAGGTACTTGTTGAGCAAAATATAACTTAGTATATTACCTATCAGTAATTGAAAAATTGAATGTGACAAATTAATTACTAATTCACTAATTACCTAGTAAGTAAATTTATTAACAATTTCTTTTGAAATATTAATCAATCAAATCAGGCATAAGTACTAGATTTAGCTATTTACTAAGAAACCAATGTTTTTCTTTTGGTCATGCAATTAGATGGAAAGAATCAGGTTCTTTACTTTTAATTTTTATAAATTATGCAAGTATTACTTTATCCAATCTGTAGATATGCTAGCGTGCTTTTAGATCAAGCAATTTATCCCTTCAATATAATCGGTCATTGATCCAAGACCTTTTGCTTCTAAAATTGTATGTAAAGCCGTTCTGTCTGGAAATGTGACTAGAAGTTATTAAATACACCTGTATAATAGATATTATGTTCATTATGTGTAAGAACAATAGTAAATTATTCATACGTTGCTATTTTATTCTAGAAACTATGTAATATAATGTAAATATTATGTGTATTGTGTGAAAAGAGATAAGATTATGACGGTTGAAATAAAAGATAAAACGTTGTTATAAGTTTTTATTTAGGCAAAGTCGACTCACCATGACCTCATCCACCCGGGGAGGCTCGTCCACATGTAGAAGAGTCCATGGAAAATAGTATGTATTTAATTGTATGCACACATAAACGAAATCAGTTCACACTTATATATATGCAATAATATGGCGAAATAACATGTCTTGTGAGAATATTATGTATAACAAAGAACACTTTATAATCTATAACTAAATAACTTTTACATATTTCAAACGATAGAATCGAAAAAAAATTTGGACAATTCATTTCAAATGACATAGATAAAAAATCATACAATTAACGAATAAATTCGATATCATCTTGACTCCTTATAAATAAATATATTTCATTTGTATACTCGTCGAGTAATTTTATATCCTAAACACCGAGAACAGTCACAGTTTCATTACACACTGTGATAGCTATATTTGGATTATGATATTTGTATTGTAAAATAATATTGCCTTCGCATAGATATTGTGTATGCGGTTTGGAATGTCGTAGCTACAATTAGCTAAATTGAACGACTAATTAAATTAGTTAAAACAATAATATGAATATATTCTCTTACAGACTAGGAACGCAAATATTGCCATTAAGCCACAGCTTTTACAATAGAATTCTTGCGATGTCAAATGATCATCAGCTTCGTCGTATTGACAAATGAACACCTTTCTAACACACAGCAGTGCAACACATATATTGTGACATTTCAAATGTAAAAACTGTGATTTTAGTGCTAAATGACTAAACATTATATGAAAAAGAAATCTAGTGCCTACACAGTACCTTATTGTGAACAAACCTTAATTGAAGGAGAAAAAAAATATAGTAAAATGACTTTGAAAATGTGGTCGCTTCGCTAAGTCCGCTTGTCCCTCACTAGCTAGCTGTCGCTGGCCTACCTCCCGTGTCTACACTACCGCCTGCCTGCCTGCCTAGCTTCGACTAAGCGCAACTTGAGACCTACACATTGAAAAATACCTTCGTAAGTTTACAGCACATAATACTTGACCTGAAAAACTTGTAAATTGTATCTAACACCGTGAAATGGAACAATTTATTGTGTTCCAGTTAATAAGGTAGGAATGAGCAAGGGAAAGTTAATTATTAGTGATATCCAAAGTGAGTAAATAGTTGTGGTTATGTTTCTCCTTTATGTGCTGCGCACTTCGGCGGATGGAAGGCGAAAGGATTATAAATCGAATTTTATTATACTAATCCTA
The DNA here is from genome assembly GCA_905163395.2 of Endotricha flammealis. Taxonomy (NCBI): domain Eukaryota; kingdom Metazoa; phylum Arthropoda; class Insecta; order Lepidoptera; family Pyralidae; genus Endotricha; species Endotricha flammealis. The sequence continues at coordinate 4,842,192 of LR990860.1, read as the reverse complement.
CCAAAAAATATATTTCAATACATAAAGATAAAAATTGGAGCATCACAATGTATTTTTCTCTGCTCTCTATTAAATGGTAATATCCATTGAACTACACACATTATGACGTGGTAAGAAAATCAGAAAAAAAGCTAAATGGCAAGTTGATAAACATGCCACAAAAGTTTATAGCCTTAGTAAGAATGGCAGAAAAAGTAAGCTAAATAAATGGCAGGCATAAACATGCCACAAAAATTTATATCCTTTCATAGCCTTATACCTTTACCTTCCACCGATGTGCGCAAGTGATGCGTATAATAGAAGACTATAAAGTATAAATCGTTTGTTATCAAATACTCACAAGAGACGTATGAGGCGACTTAGAATCTCCGCTGGTTTCCACCAGAAGGCGAATTGCCCATGTTGTTGAAGCCAGAGCTGCCCCCGCCACCACCGCTGCCTCCAGTCGAGTAACCCCCGCCGCCACCTGAGACATTATGATAGCTCAAGTCTCCTAAACCAAAAGATTCATTAGATAACACAATATTTACAAAATGTATGTGTCTTGAGAAATGAGCTTGTGACAATACTATGTATAGGCAAATATACCAATCAAACAATAATCAATACATAATAATAAAAATCATAACTGGTCGCTGCCTGTGCACGCTAATCTCAGAAACGGCATAACCGATTTGAATGCCGGTTTGCGTTGCGGTTTACTCCACTTTTCATTTAGTGTTTGTAATGTTTCATTTCAATTGGATCGTAAATTAAAAAGTTCTATTAATATAAAGACCACGCGGGCGAAGCTGCGGTCAGAAGTTAGTACATATTTTAATATATTGTTGGTACATAAACCCAGTGATAGTTATAAGGAATTGTAAGTTTTAAATACATTATGTTATCATCACATAGATTGATAATTGAGAATTCTATACCAATCTAAATAAACACACCTATTAGCCGAAATAGTTGCATAGAAAACAAATTCTTGGCAGGTTTGCAAAAAATCTAGCCAAACCAGTTTTGTGACTACTTCAATCGTCGAACAACATTATTTAGCAAAAATTTATTGTATTAAGGCCACCATAAGAAAAACATTTGCAAATCAAATATTTTATTTTGCAAAAAAAAATTTTTTCTTGTGTTGGCATTAGATGGCGATGTGCAATTCGTCCAGAAATCTATACTTATATTATGAACAGGAAAGATTTTTATATTTGTTTGTAACGAATAAACTTAAAAACTACAGGAATTCAAAAATTCTTTCACCGTTGGTAAGCTTCACTATTTCCAAGTAACATAGGCTATATATTTTTTTTAAATATTCTCTCTTTACTAAAACCCGTGCGAAGGGGCGGGGCGCTAGTATCAAATATTTTATTAAAAGAAACTTACCAGCATTGTACGGTTGTGCTCTAGACGAGTTGTAATTGCCCCTCATTGGACCCCCGCTATACCCCTGCTGGTATCCACCGCCAAAGTTATTAGATGATTGTCCCCATCCACCTTGATCACCATAACCCTGGTTGCTCCAGTTGCCACCAGAATTGTTTTCCCATGGGTTTTGATTACCCCAACCACCTTGACCATATCCCGAATTGTAACCACCATCTGTGAAAGTAATTATGATTCTGTATTTAATATCTACATAATGAAAGTGTATGGATGCATCATAATGGAGTTTTGAGACTTATTACTAAGTTTCTACTGTCTATACATTACTGTTATTCCTTGGGCTAAAGTAAAACAAAAAGTTCCGAGGAAATTCTTAAGTTTTAAACATTGAATTTCAAGAGATATGTTTGTGAGTTAACATAAGAAAGGTCTGGTTTCCCCTTCTGGTTTGGTGAGGTTAAATGGCAATAAAAAATTGTTTCTTAGCCAAATTCTCAGGCTTAGTTAAGGACCTGCTGAAATGGGATATCTTTACATAGTATTAAATGAAGTGCCTCTTACATCTTTAAAACTATGCAACGGATTTTAATCGATAAGAGTGATTCAAGAGGAATGTTTACATGTAAACGAATTTCGCTAGTTGTTACAAAAATGACTAACCTGAGCCCCAATCCTGGTTTTGTCGGTTGCTCCAGCCGCCTCCGCCGCCGCCTCGGCCTCCGCCACCGCCACGCCTGCCGCCGCCACCGCCCCCTGGTCCACCCGCAGCCATCTCCGACTTCGATAAGGCCTTCTTAACATCTAGACGGTTCCCTTTCACCTTGTGGTTCTGTTGTACTATTCATATAAAAAAGAGTTGTTAAATTGGTGATACAACTTAAAACAGATCGGTTTTTTACCAGCAAAAAAAGTGTTATAGTACTAGTTAGTTATACATATTAAAATATTGCGCCGACACGAAATCTAAGGTGTAATAGTGTATCACGATTGGGCACATAATATTGTTTCAATTCTCTTCTCCCATCAGAACACAGAAATATACTGGGTCTTGTAAGGAAGAATACAGGAGTTTCAGTAAAGGGTAAAGTACTCAAACTCCTGTATTCTGCTGTGCTCTGATGAGCTACAATTCTTCTATGGATTGCTTTACTTCCATGTTTAATGTAAAATAAATCTGTTTCGTTGTATCTAAACTAAACCTGAAAAAGTTATGAATGTGTATACTTCATCATCATCATCATGTGTATACTTACAGCATACTCTATCAACAGGATCATAATCATCAAATTCAACGAAGCCAAAACCACGTTTCTTCCCAGTATCCTTTTCAGTAACTAAGCTTACAGAAACAATGTTGCCATATGAATTGAAGTATTCCCTCAAGTCTTCTTCTTCAATGTCTTGCTTTAGACCTCCAACAAACAGCTTCTTAACTGTTGCACTTGCATCAGGTCGATTAATTTCTTCTCTGGGCACAGCCCGTTTTGGTTCAACCACTCTAAAAATGTTTATTATACTTAGAAGTTTACAAAGAAACATATGTACAGACAGACCAATGACCTGTCAATCTAGTTGGCCATTTGGGAATTAAAAAAACCTTCTTACTGTTAATTTACATTTCAAAAGATTTTATAACAATAATGCCAATAATAAGAGGGGGGTTTGGTAGGTGTTGGAGTAGAGAATGCCAGCTCTACACGTTGGCCAACACATTGGCCAATACTTGGTCAATGTGTTGGCATAAGAATAATATTCTGAATAAAATTTAAAATTAAGTAATTCTAAATTTAATTCAGAATGCATCAAATCTAGACACTAAGGAAAAATTTGCAAAATTTAAATTATCACATGCCAACAAATTATTTATAGTACATGCAGTTTTTCTTAGACTTTATAGAGTTAAAGTCCGAAATCCTTAATATAAAACAAAATCATTAAATTACCGTCCATCAATTTTATGCGGTCTATTATTCTGCGCATCATCAACCATTTGAGCTCTCGAATAAGTGATGAATCCAAATCCTCTAGACCTCTTTGTTTGAGGGTCTTTCATAACAACCACATCTACGATCTCGCCCCACTGTTCATAGAATTCTTTCAGTGATGCATCATTAGTGCGATAATCAAGGCCACCAATAAATAATTTCCGCATATGCTCTGGCTCCTCCTATGAAACAAAATTTTAAGATTGTGGAAAAACATAAAGGCTCTGTAAATTTCCTTATACAGGTTAACTAATAAATATCAAGTACATGTGGCTCACACGCCCATAATTTGATAGAAATAATTTCAACAAAACAGAATCAAATCAATCCATGTGGATTTAAGAGAATATTGGGATATTGCAAGCTAGTTTTCAGCTCATTCTGTAGATTATAATGGTCTAATAACTCGCATAGTTGGTTCCGTTGGCCAAAGGCCCACTTATTTCAGTCTCTTTTTACTCTTTTAGCCTAAATCACCACAAGTATACATGTGGTGTTTTTTTGTGAGTTTTAGAGTGAGCAAAAAGAGTATATAAAGCTAGCGACGCTCTGACCAAATCATTTATTAATGTTTGTAGTCTTTATCTAGAGAAAGTGCCTGTAATAGCTATCTGAATAATCATATCTTTATGCATAGATAATTGAAGCAGCTATTCTATTGCAAAATACGACTCTCAGACCCAAGTGTGTACTGCATTGCATGTCCTATAAACTCAGACCAAATAAGAAGTCATAAATTAAAATAAAATTAAAGAACAACCCGCAAGGTTATTTTTACAATGGTTTCAAGTCTAGGGAGGAAGTTTATTTTTATGGTATTATTTTTTTGTATTGATAATCGGTTTTATTCCATCAGCACCTACGTACATTTGATAATCATTATCATAAAACAAAAAAAGGCAAGTATTAATCTCTACTCACATAGTCATCACCGCCGCCTCCGCTTGGTTTCATTTTGAGTACTTGTAATATTTCAATAAAGCAAATAAGTTAGACCATTAGCTGATTAGCTCACTATCTAAAATCTAATAAAATTAATTAATACACAGCAGATAGTGATTAGTTAAAAGAAGAGTTTAGGATTTTTTTGCAAGCATCATCATCACCACCATCAAAATCAAGTACACAACACCACACAAAACAAAATGAATGAATGAATGAAATTATTATTGAATGAAACAAAAAGGTAGTCGTGGAGTTCATTGACTAAATAAATTACAGAGAGTTCATTGATACTAAATTTAAAGACCGTTCACAGTTATTTTACCTCTGACAGAATGTAAAAACAGGATTAAAACACTCAACGTATGATGATCAATGGCTAACTGCTCGAGCGAGAGTCCGTCTATGTCAACTAGTGGTGGCCATAACGGCTATATTTGGATAGCGCGCTACGTGGAATATGCTATATTTTTATAGCGCGCTATTTTTGACGCTATGTTATAACGATAATTTTTTGTTAAAACGTGCAGAACGCGTTGTAAAATTTTCGACGTTATAATAAAACGATAAAATTTTCGTTACAACGTTCAGAACGCGTTGTAAACTTTTCGACGTTATATTAAAACGATAAAATTTTCGTTACAACGTTCAGAACGCGTTGTAAAATTTTCGACATTTTATTAAAACGATAATTTTTTTTGTTAAAACGTACAGAACGCGTTGTATAATTTTCGACGATAAATTAAAACGATAATTTATTTTTAAAACGTGCAGAACTTTTTTTTATTTTTTTATACCACAAAGTTGGCAAACAAGCATACGGTCGGCCTGATGGTAAGCCAAGGTAAGCCAATATCAATATTTCAGATTAGTTAAAATAAAGTAATCGTTCATCACTATCTGTTTACTTAGTTATAAAATGAAGTTCACCATTAAAAAATGTCAATACGAATTACGAATACGAGACTACGAGTCAACGGTTTTCGAAAAAAGCGCGCGAAAGCTCCGAACATCTGAAACGACCTAAACGGCTGCGAGCTACCGGTCGACTATTTTTTATAACGCTATTTTCTGTAGCGCGCTATATAGTGCGCGACAACGGGCGGGACGCGATCGCGCGGACTCGGGCGGACTCGGGCGCTATCGGATATCGCGGCGTTCGCATCGTTGGAAAAAATATCGTTATAATATAGCTTTACCCGATAGGATTTATAACGTGCGCTATACGTTATAACGTTATAATTTATCAGCTATACGTTATATTAACCACCACTAATGTCAACTATGTCAAGTCAAGTCAGCTCACACATTATACTGCTTCTGAATTATTACCGTGACACTTATTTTAAGCGGCCTCTACACGCTTTGTGTTTGCCACAAACACCAAACACCGTATGCCAAACACCGATAACAATCACCCAATCCACACATTCTTTCAAAATATGAATAGCTAGTTGCCTAAAAACACGGAACTAAAAACTTCTGAGGAAATAAAATTATTCCTAATTTAGTTTAAAAAATTAGGATTAGATAGGTGTATTCTAAAAATTAAATAAAATTGTTTTTGTGGATAATTGTTTATTGTTTAAATAATTTGACAACTACTTATAAATAAAAACCGGGCAAGTACGTGTCGGGCCACGCACAATGTAGGGTTCCGTATTTGCTGTGCTTTGCTTGCTTTCCGTTGAGTCCAATCAAATTCTATCACATTTGTAAGTTTTCATCAAAGAAATTTTATTTTATCAGTTCGTCGGCTATTACTCGGTAACTAGTGGAGCCTACTTAAGTTATAATTTTCATTGAAGGTTCAGCATATGGACTACCAGGATTTTTTTTTAATTTCTAAACATAATACTTTCGGAGATAGAGGGGGGGGGGGGGACCACCGTGCAAAACGAAAATTAACACGATAAACCGAAACGGATCATTGCATCGATCCACACCCTCAATGTTTTGAAAAGACCTATCTAACAACACCCACAACAAAAAAAAAATATTTTTCATAATTTTGTCCCAGCACTTTGTTGGCATTGCTAATATGTGTATACACACCAAGTTACAGCTTTCTAGCATTAAGCGTCTAGGTGCTAGATCGCGGACAGACAGACAGACATACATGGCGAAACTATTAGGGTTCCTTGTAGTTTACTACGCTAACCCTAAAAATCAGAAAAATAAGGAAACAAAGACTATGGCGGATCATCAATCATTCGTTTGACAATCACTACTGACTGCTTCACAAGCGTGTGGATACATCGCAAACATGTTTGTCGAACACCTTTGATTTGTGCACAAAACCGACACCGACGCCGATCACTGGCAAACACAAACAAAAACAGACAAAAGCGCTGTCCACACGTTCGTGTTTGTTGTTTGTGTTCGTTGTTTGCCAAGCGTGTGGAGACGTGTATCTCGCCATCTCGTTTTTACATGACGAACCGAGTAAAAAATATAGCAAACATGACGAGCCGCGAGCCAGGCTCGTCGGTGTTTAAAACCTCGGTTTTGCAGTGATACACCGGCGAGCTTTACCGCCGAGCCATAAACTGCCGTTTTACTCGCTCGTCGATCAGCCTTTAAACTATTTTCTTGATTTATCTTTGCCGTGGTATAATAGTTGTCAAAAATTCGAGTCAATTTTCATTCACTCAAAACTTTATTCTTCTCACCGGACCGGCTTTTTAAACCAATCAGATTCTGCTGTTCGACAGAGAGAGAAGATCGATTTGAAATCGGACCAATCAGCTCCTATTCCATAAATTCGTTTATAAGTGGTTTATTTCTTTATTTCAATATTATTTCTACCGTTCTACCGTTTATTTTGTTTGGAAAATTATTTTCTATGTATGAAATAGCATTATGAAATTTTAGAAACAGGTATTTATATACTTATTTTACTTCTACTACACGTGATAACTACCTAGTTAATTAGTATAACTACTTAGTTATCACGTGTAGTAGAAGTAAAATAAGTAAATAGGTAGGTACTTATTTAAAAAAAAACACTTAATATTAAACTTTCTAGGTCCATGATTAAACTGTAGATTTTCATCACTTTGATTTTAAAAATTTTAGTTGTATCTATTACACGATTGGTAAAAATCAAATACATGCAATTAGGTAATCAGTAAGCATTGCATAGATTAAATTTGAATTTGAACCAATCGTTAATACCAATTAAGTTTATACCACAATAGAAAAAAATACTGGTAACACAATGACCTGGCTGTGTAGGTAGATCAATCATTCGTCATTCATTCAGCCATTCATTTGTCGGAGGTTGTTCTTTCATTTTCTTTCTTTGTGGCGTGGCATCGATTGGGTACGGTTGTGTTTTGAGAACCGTGCGAAATTTACCCACGTCATAATAATTGTAATTTCATAAGTGTTTAATTTTTTTGTGTAGTTTAGATTTCTCTTTGTGTAAAACTAATAAGTGCATCAAAATGAGGCCGCAGCAAAATGGTGACGAAGGCTTTGTAAGTACCTACTTATCATTTCGCTAGGTCCTCTATGAGTCATGCTGTGAAGCGCTCAAGATTATGGTCTATTTTTTATTATTATTTTATTCTTACAAATGATTTCATTGTAGCTCATTGTATATTTATCTATTTTGGATTAATTACCAGTCGTTTGGCCTGCTAGCGCAATAGCGTCTCTGCATAAGTCGACTCCATTTTGTCCGCCATTTTGTTCACACCGCGCCCTACTTTCAGGATGAGCCCGAGGTTCACCGTAAAATTTTCATTGGTGGTCTGAATTATCGTACCACTGATGAATCTTTGAAGTCTCATTTTGAAAAATGGGGCGAAATTGTGGATGTCGTTGTCATGAAGGACCCCAAGACGAAGAGGTCGCGTGGTTTTGGGTTCATCACCTATTCCAAGGCGCACATGGTTGACGATGCGCAGAACAATAGGCCGCATCGTATCGATGGCCGGTAAGTCACAACGTGCCTCATACTTAATTTTAGGTACTGCAGTCCAGCTATATGTGAGCTATAATATTGCTCTCATATCGTTTTATACTGCAAAAACTATAAGGTGCCACTTGGTGAATGTCTAATGATTTTGACACGTGTGACATTTTCTGTGGAACCGATAAATAATAATCATTCATAACGACCATTCACCAAATCAACCCTTCCATCATTTTAACTCATATTGACAAATACCTTAATTTATTTCCCAATGTCTGATAATTGCAATTATTTTTTCTATTCTGACAGCGTTGTTGAAACCAAGCGGGCTGTAGCGCGTCAGGACATCAAAAACCCAGAAGCGGGGGCTACTGTTAAAAAACTGTTCATTGGTGGCATTAAAGACGATCATGATGAAGATCAGTTGAGGGAATATTTCTCTGCATATGGAAATGTACATAATGTGAGCATTGTAACAGACAAGGCAACTGGCAAGAAGCGCGGTTTCGGTTTTGTTGAATTCGACGATTATGATCCAGTTGACAAAGTTTGCTGTGAGTACCTATTCAGTTTACGCTATTTAACCCCACAGTTTTGCCCCAGAATGGAAGTCTTGTGTCCTAATCTGGCTTCTCTTGACTGTGGATAGTAAATCATTGACTTTAGCTATACCTTACTACCTCCATAGGAGATATGGTACGCAAGTCAACGTACATTGTTATCCAAGACAATACTTTATTGTTTAAAATAAATTCCAGATTCATGCCACACATTATAATTTTAATTTTGACAAAAAAATATATTTTCAGTGAATGCTCCTCACAAAATTAACGGAAAACAGTTGGATGTCAAGAAAGCCCTGCCTAAAGATGGTTCAGAACAAAGGGGAGGTGGAAGACCAGCCCAGGGTCGCAACGACAACTGGGGTAATTCTGGTAAGTAAAATAAGCATTAAAATGCTCAGTGTGATTTTTTTTACAACAGTTTTTGATTTTTATTTTGTGAATTACAGGAGGATATGGAAATAATCAGGGAGGCTGGAACAACTCCAACCCATGGGACAATAACCAGGGAGGTTGGGGTGGTGGTAGCCAGGGGGGTGGTTATGGGGGAGGTAATGGTAGAGGGGGAGGTGGTTGGGGTAACCAAGACTTTGGGAATTACAACCAGCAAGGGTATAGCGGGGGACCTACTAGGAATCAACAGTATGGTGGTAACAATAGAGCGACACCATACAACATGAACCAAGGTGGTAGTGGCGGCGGCGGTGGTGGTGGCTACGGCGGTAATGGTGGAAACTATGGGGGCGGTGGCCAAGGCCGAGGAGGCAGATTCTAGATTACGTAAGTATACTACCATCATCTCATTACCATCACTCATAGCACACCACTACAGTAATCTTATTGAATTCAGTTATCGACTTTTTACGTATTGAATAGGAAACTTTGTGGACTAGTCATAACTTTTTTTCTTTAGAACTTTGAGCACTACATAGCATTAATTGAGCCTAGGAAGTGATAGTATAGTTTATCTACTATTCTCCAAAGTTAGTTCTAGATAGATATTAATGCTATGCAGGTAGCCCCATGTTAGTGTATAACTATGTTAGTGTAATTGTTTATACGTGACTCATTAAAGGTTTTTTCAATCTCTAGGTTTCGTGCTAAGTACACTAGTAAAGCAGAGTTAATCGCTAGTGTAGGCAGTACGCTCCGGAGCACTAGATACACACCTCTGGTCCACACGCGAGACCACCTAGGAGAAGCCGTCAGGAAACCAATAGACATATAGCCGGAGCTCTAGACTCTTTAACTTTAGACAAATTATAGAATATTAATGTGTACTGATTTGTAAGTTGGTCTTCTATTTATTGTAGTACTTAGGTACTTACCGTGACATAAATTTGTAAGGAATAGATTTGTAAAATGATAATAATTACGTTTTCTACGAGTAATTAAGTACAACTTAGGATTATCTCTGTAAGAATTTCCTCGAGAAATAGCTGCTAGGTGAACAAGAACAGAGTTTAACAAACAATTAGACTGTGTCGTGACAAGTGAATCATTATTTTAATTTTCCAAACTTTACTCAGTATTAAGTTCTCAAATAGCTGTTAATTCGATTTTAGGTATGTAATTATGACTTGTAGGATTAATTTAATGTAAAAATAAATCTTAATACAAAATCAGTAGGTTTGTTTCCTTAGATCTTGTAAATATTCCTTGTATAAATTTCCTCCTGAGTATGTCAGCTAAAATACACTTAGCCAGTGTATTTTAATTGTAATTTAAAATAAAATTAAAATAGTAAGTAGATGTATGATGCTGACACAACTGATATTGTTTTGTCGATTGATTAGGACTGCTTTAAATATCCTTATTTTTCCCTATCTAATAATAAGTATTACTATCATTATTTTCGGTTTCCTTAATTATCATGTACGAAATTCTTGCTCGTCAATCCTTCAATGTAGTTTTGTTGAGAGTTCGCTTTACTTTCTACTGTGACCTACATTTAGTTGACTGCGTATAACGGCTTATTATTAGGTACTTTTAAATCTGAACAATGCAAATCTACTACTTTTCGGGTGATTGAGGCTAAATAACTGTAATATCACTGCATTTGTTAGTCAGCGCCATCTTTACAAATGTATTGAAAGTAAAAATTAACTTGTAGATGTCGCTATAACTGAATCGACCTTCTTGGTTGTAGGATTCTTAGCTCGTTTTCTCTATAATAGTTCGTAGATAAAAGTACCTAATTCGTAAGAATATAAGATTGTAAGGATCTGTAATGGAGATTTTAAAATAAGACTTTCTATAGAAATAAATGGTAATTATACATTACTTTTACGCAGAATGCTGCGTGTTTTAGTTACGTGATGTACGTTATTTTAATTTCCTTTTCCCCAATGATTCATATTAGCGATTGTATCCAAAATACTAATTTTATTTTTAGAAAATTTAGATTCCTGATAGACAGATAATGTATATGACCGCTATTATTATTATAGCGACTATTGTGATAGTCACAATTTTTTTCAAGTCTGAGCTGTAAACATCTCTTGTAGTGTTCTTTGTTAGACTAGAATGCATAGTTTGAAAGATAATTCTAGGTTTCTATTTACAAAGCCACTGTAATAACTCCTCGATATTTCGCATTTTTCATTACCACTTTACAAAGACTACGACGGTATAATTTTTCAGGTGTTAAAGGTTTGTAATTATTTTATTCTCTTATTTTCTAATTATTTACTTTTATTTAAATCATAATTTCACTGAACTGTTAAATCCCGCTGTAGAGCGAAGACCTCTCTTCTCCACACTTTTCTCCAAGGCGATGCCTTCCCAATCTTTTAGGTCACTCAATCAGCCGTAAATCACATCCGCGCTGCCGTTTACTGGATTCTGGGATCCCAGGCCCACCAAGCATAGCTCATTCGACAAGTAGAGAGAACTGACAGATTAAGGGTGCATCCCTGTATACCCCATACCTACCTGTAGTTCTATAGAACTGTTGGGATATTCATCATGCTATTCACCAATCAGTATTATATAGTACTGATCTATGGGATACTAAACGCTAATATGAGGCAACAGTTCTATAGAACTACAGGTATGTGGTACTACTGGAATGCACCTAATTTTCCAACATGAACTGTGTCTGCAAGATAAAATCATTAGTAGTTCTGACGCATTCTAGGAAAGCCACGAAATTTTTCATGACCGTCAACATAACTCCTCGATCGGCAAAATACGCTCATATTCTAGGGATGCTGGTATATTATCATCGGGATAGGCATTTTTATTTTGTCCATTTTTAATTTCTAATCATTAGTAAGGTCTGACGTATTCCAAGCCACGAAATTTTTCAAGACTGTCATCATAACTCCTCGATCGGCAAAATACGCTCATATTCTAGGGATGCTGGTATATTATCATCAGGATAGGCATTTTTATTTTGTTCATTTTTAATTTCTAATCATTTAAAATTTTATTTCCATGAAAACTACGGAGACACCGGGGTTCTAGCGACCATGGTTCTTACTACCTCAGGTAAGTCTTGTGTTTCCATATTTAAAATCTGTAAAGATTGTTTACTTACTTTCAAATAAACTGATATATTCAAATAATGTGTTTTATTTATGTACAAAATTCTCAAAACACTCCTTTTACGTTACTTAGGTAGGGGTGTCCCCTGGGAGATTTTTACTTGATTATCAACACAATGCATTATGGCTAAAATCATTTGGACCGGAGGGCTAACCATCAAAAGCATGCGGACTCGGCCTGCGTGTTAAATCATCAACCAACATCACTACGTAGGTACCAAATGCATTGGTGAATAATACCTACACGACGATGGATTTTAATGCTGTTTAGACGGGAAGATAAAGAGCTTCAATTGGAGCTAAAATATAAGCTTTATTTCATTTAAATCTAACATGAGTAAAAAAGTAGGTAGGTACTTGGGTACCTACCATCTTTTTTTCCTACTATACGAATCTTCGTTTACGTGGACAAAGGAAAGTGGACCGAGACGTAATGAAAATTAAGTTCATCAAAACTTCACTAGATGTCGCTGATTCCGAATTATCCGTCGATACTCTTTTAACACGGACGAAGCCGTGGGAACGGCTAGTAATAAATAAATTCTACACAATTCACACAGCAGCACTACCTGGTCCCAAAGTAAGCTAGGCATACATTTAACCTTGTCTTATACCTACCGGTACCTACCAGAGAACGGATAACATAAAAAACCCAGACTAGAATAAAACTAATTCCATCACAAATGTTACGAGCGGGAATCGAACCTGCGCACTCTGATGCCGAAGGATCACTCACTACTAAACCAACGTACCACCGCGCTGTCAAAACTAATGTTCCAAGTAGCTACCTACATAAAGTGGAACAGATTTTAGTCTGTACAAAATAGATGGGTTGTATACCTAGGTAGGGTACTAGGTACTACAAAAAATCGGGCTTCGACTACTGCTGCTTCTGGTGGCGCATGGCGCGGAATGGAACCATTCAGTCTAAAGACTTAGGTACTTTAAACTTTTTTTTATTCACTCGAAAGACTGCAACCTATCACCGAACAATAATACATTAACAATCCACGTTTTGCTTTGTCCAGCTGAACCGGCATCTAGTATAAGCCGCCAAAATAAGCAAAATTTAAAACCTACTACCCAATACCACCCTAAAAAAATTATTCGCCCTAACAACACAGCCATCACCTAGATCAATACGAACATTGCTTGCGCACGGTGCTGAATTCGAAGATGCAATCACTTGGTAACTCTTGGACGTAATACAAGTGAATTATTATGTTCAGTTCATGAGAGAACTACTTATAAAGACGTCACGACTTGTTACGTGTCTGAGCAACGAGTGAAGCGTGTTACGGAAATGGACACCGTTGATTTCACTTTCATTTTATCAGTATGGAAAATCCAACCGTATCCGTACACGATGTTCCCACACTGCTTTAACACGAAGCTGCTTTACTGGTTGTTATTATTGTCATTTTTATTGTCATTAAGTATGCAGATGAGATTGATAGCATCATATTTTTGAAGGTAGGTATACTCTGATACCTTCAAAACCATGATGCTCTGAAAGGTTAGTGTACATGGCAGATGGCATAATTTCATATGTATGAGTATCTACCTAAGCATGCCTGGAATCATCGGAGTATACAATTATGGTATCCGCTGCCTTCAATACGGGCTTGGTGGTCGAGTGGCACTTAAGAGCAATCTCAAGGGTCACGTACGAGTGCGAATCCCGCTCTTCTCTTGATGCACATACACATTGTTGATATCTACATTTGTAGCAGAGCTGTGGAGGCAGAAAGCTCACACCGCTTATGCGGGCTTAAGTACGTACACTCGTAAAGTAGGTACGAAGAAGACAAAGAAAAAAGTAAAGGCGAAGTAGGACAAAGAGCCGGTCGCTAATTAATTTTGTAGAGCTCGTATTAGAATTTACAGCGTATTTGCCTAGGTGCGCCCCAAATGGCTTGCACTAGTTGCACCTCATTGTAGAAGAACGACACTGGGTTGGAAGAGACGGTCAAACGGTTAGAGATGAGGAGGATGAGTACCTAGCTACTTCATTTTTCTCGGTCAGTCCTTTTTTTGGTAGACAAAATACTATGATTTTTAATTCTGCGTTTAACAGCCAGTTTCTGAAACGCATTTTTAAAGTTAATGATTACATTAATTATAGCTGTCACTGTAAATAAGAAACTAAAAAGAGCTATAGATGTTTGATTTACAAAAGACAAGTATTAAAGGAGATGTCATTTACTTTATTTTAGGTAATTTTTGCTATTAGAATACTTATTTTGTTTTTATCGGCGCCACATCTGCAATCTTTGTTTTCCACTTCTGATAGGTTGTTTGGATGAGATTGCTTTTGTGATAAGACCGCCTTTTGTAGGTACTTTATGATATTGTTAATTCTCACTGTATGTTTGTATTTTTTAATGGTGCAATAAAGAGTATTGTAAGTATATTGTATTGTATTGTACTTAAATTATAAAAAAATATATCAAATAAGTGAGGTAGGGCATAGCGGATAATCCGCTCAAATCGGAGCTGGTTATCTGGAAAAGGACCTCCACCTTACAGAAGATCGTAACCACATAGCATTGGTCTCTGCCATGTTGTGTTGTGTGAGTAAGGTCTCCAGAGCTCCAATTTTTTACAGGGTCGGCAATGCGCGAGTAAGTACATCGTAACTCCGGTATTGCAAGCGTCCATAGGCTACGGTGACTGCTTACCATCAGGCGGGCCGTATGCTTGTTTGCCACCATATTGTTATAAAAAAAAAGTTTTGTAAACTTTATCTATAGGTACGTACCTAGTGCAATGGTAATGAATGAATGTTGATCACCGGTCACCATTTAAAAATTACTGAGAATCAGAACTTGCAATTACATCATAGCGCTCCATGCAGGTAACATACTACGCTGTGAAGATTATACTTAGTTTGAATTAAAAATGTAATGGTTTCACCCTTCGATATTGTTGTAGGGCTAGATGTAACTTAGTTGGTAAGTAGTGCAAGCAGCGGATAAAGTCCCGTCCTGGGGCGGTGTTGCCGGCGATGGTGCATCGAGCGGTGGGGTGGACGTCTTTAGATCTGCATTAGGTTTTTGGTGCGAAGAGAAAGTACGCGAGGTGGTGGCCGAAGACCCCGACGGCGCCACTCGGGGACTCGGCGCGGCCGCGGCCGACACACGGCCGCCGATTCATGGGCGATTCGTTTGCGAAATAATGCCATTGAATCGCTGTCGCCGAACTCGACAGTGAGCGCGGCGTACGCGGAGATGCCGCGCAAATAAATAGTGGTGCCGAGCAATAATAACATCGCGCACGAGCCCGGACCCCCACGACAATGTGCCAATGGAAAATTGTGACTATAATTTACGTGGTCCTTAATTTGGCAGGAGCCAGGGATATAACCCCGTCGGAAGTAGCAGCACTCCGTAATCATGTGAGTATTTTCATGAAGGAAATTAGCTTCTTTCTGTGTTCTGTGGAAATTAGCATACCGTAACAACTTAGCGCAGTATCGGTCACAGCCACGGCCAGTGCAACGACTTGCAAGGCAAATGCACTTTTACTTTCCGTTGAACGCATTCGCTTTTTATCAACATCATTTAAATTATACTTGTCGTTACACAGTTTTTGTTGAGAATGAGGAATTGTTGTTTGGGCTCCTATCATAATAAATATCTACTATTAAGTATATGGATTGCTGCACACTGCATATAGATTAACATTGAAATTGAGAGGTTTCGGTAATAGAATTGTATTCTCAATTTCGGATGAACTATCGGAAAGTATCTCATTGTTATAATAGCCAATTTGAAACTTTGGTATCTGCTTGTCAAATTTTGTGAGCTAGATTTCATTTATTTTATACTCCGAGAAACATAATACAATAATTAAATTATCACTTGTGTGTGACCAGTCTCAGCTTTATAAGGATATAATTAATTCTTGTTATTCAGGAGTATAAAAGTGAAATATTTTTTGAAATTAGTCTTGTAATTTTTGATTTTATGTGTTACAAACATACGAAAATATAAATCTATCCTCTTTATAAGTAATATTACTAGGTGATGCCCGCGGTTTTACCCAGTCCCGTTACTCCCGTTCCCGGAATAATATGTACGTATTAAATAAACCTTTCTCTTGAATCACTCTATTGCTGAACGGCATTAAAATCCAATGAGTAGTTTAAAAGATCTTAAAGATCTAAGTAAACAGACAGTGGGCGACGACGACGCAGACATTTTATTTTATACTAGCGAAACCCGCGCAACTTCGTTTGCGTGTATCCCGCTTTCCCGTGGGAATTTTGGAATGTATGATACTTTAAAACCTTCCTCTTGAATCACTATCTATTAAAAAAAAACGCATCAAACTCCGTTGCGTAGTTTTAAAGATTTAACCATACATAGGGACACACAGACGCACAAACAGACAGCAAAAGCGACTTCATTTTATACTATGTAAAGAAGATTAGTATGATATAATTCACTTATCAAGCTACCCATTGAAATTAATAATAGGATATCCTTGTATCTCTACGTTATTTTAAAATGAAAGCATTTGGACCTACTTAGTACAAAAGGATAATTCACAACGAATATATATAACTTTAATAACACTTTGAATATTAAAGTTATAGTTAAATTATGCAGACAGTATGAATGCAAACAAGATAAAGGGAATTGTAGTGAACCCTTTGGAGAGTATTTATGAGTGGCGCCGCAGTTTCTGCGTTGTAAAACATTTTGATAAACGGCTTCGGATAACAAAATGAGAGCAACACGAACAATTACTGCGTGAAAGGCGTCTCACAATAATACATTGGAAAGTAGTTATTTCCTGATGAATTGTTGTTTATGACTTAAATTAATTGTAACGCTAGTTATTATAGCTTTTATATGCAAAAATAAAAGTCTCGACTGACTGACTGATCATCATCGCCGCGTTCAAACTTTGAATCAAGGAAGCCAAGATTTTGTGTTCCTTTAAAATGTGCACAAGATTGAATTTTTCGAATTTTCCACGAGGAAGCAGGATCCACGCATATAAAACTAATTTTGTAAAAACAGAAGCAAGTAGGTAGCTAAAATCTGTTAGCAGGAATTTATTACTGAGGAACAATACTATACCATACCATAATACCTAACTCGTTTTATCTGAGGAAGAAGTTAGTATGAAGCTGAGATTACGTTGAGGTTCAGGTTAAAAACTGGTTTAAATAACTGGTATTTAAGAGGAAGTAAAGAAATGATTGATGGCTCGTTTCATCGAAGGAGGAAGCATTATAACGTTTCTGCAAACCCTAAACAAATATCAGCAAGAATAGTGATAGAGATGTTATACTTAGATTGTAATTTACGAAAACCTATCTTTTTTCTAGCGTTAATTCGTTTCCTAATAAACTTTGATTGGCTGGGTCCGCTAGCAAATACTAAACATTTGGCGAAGGTACTGATTTTCACATGGATCATCTGCAATCAGAACATCTCCACAACCTAGAGGGAAAAATCTGATTTGGGTTTCTGGGGTCTGTCTAACCTTACAAATTATTGTTTGTTACTATGTAATTTACCTTGAACCCCAATTGGATTAGTCTTTCGTATGCTTTTGATAATAAATTGTGACGATTAAAGATTTATTAATCTACTTTATACCTTGAACTTCACTTGGAAAATAGGTTGCAGTCAGGGACTATTTCAACATTTACTGTGAACGGGGTCAGTGTCTCTTTCTTAGTTTAAGATGTATCCTTTTTTCTAGACCCACTTATTTCGGCCTTCAGTCTGATAGATTAGTCAAGCTTTTTTATTAAAATTAAATATTGATAGGTTTAAAACAATTATTTATTAATCGTATAATAAAATTGCAGTGTAATTAAAATCTTACGAGGCAATAAGTTTGCTAATTACTGCAGAAATGCAGGCTTAGCAATCGATGACTTAGCGTTATATAAGCCGATCGAAATTTGATCAGCTTGTAAAATGTGTGCTCATTAGATGTAGGTACCTATGATATCTAGCAATCTAAAAAAAACCATATTATTACGTACATATTCCGTTAGCATTTGTAGTCATCATATGAATCCATAATCAGCCCACTGCTGGGATACTTACGGATTTCCCTGCAATGCCACGCTGCTGCTCCAATGCAGATTGGCAGAGGCTGGTGTTTTCAAGCCGCCCGAAATCCACAGACTTTACTTGACAACTGTCATCTTTCGACAACAGCCGGGACTGATGCGTCGTTAAGTCGACGGCTTGACGTGCCCAATACGAAGTGAAACCCATCCAAAAGTTGGTCGACGTCGCTTAACTTCCTTGTTCATATCAGAGTGCGACACACAGCGACGCCAATTAGCTCATCATTTGTAGTATTGTTTAAAATTTCTAGTAAACCTGTAATGTCCTACTACAGAACAAAGGTCCATCTGTCCAAGCCACAATATTGATACTTTGCTAATATTCTAGGAATTCATTTGACTCATCCCTCTATCTCCATCTGTGCTTGACGCCTACGATAATAATTACAGAAACAAATAAGAGTATGATACGGTAAGTAATAATCTGCAGGAATAAAGGTCAAACCTCCACCATTATTGAGAATCCAATCA
The DNA here is from genome assembly GCA_905163395.2 of Endotricha flammealis. Taxonomy (NCBI): domain Eukaryota; kingdom Metazoa; phylum Arthropoda; class Insecta; order Lepidoptera; family Pyralidae; genus Endotricha; species Endotricha flammealis. The sequence goes on along the minus strand of LR990860.1, from coordinate 4,823,281 downwards.
CTAGATCACCGTGACTATTATGTATGACAACCTTAGCCTCATTAAGTTAGTTATGTCACATGTTATCTAACAAAATGTGACGAGTCATATCAGTTTCCTCATAAGAGTTACATCAGTCGGTCAGACAAGAGAAAGTGCATAAATATTGTATGTATTCGAACTTGTATACGATCGAGTAGTTCAGTTAAAAGAATATAAAGGTTTCCATGGCGTGTTTTTGGCTTGGTATTTTATGAATAATATTTCATTTCAATACAATGCGCGTTGTATGTACAATTACGAAGATACCATGCACTTGCAACTTGTTTACTTACTAAATTAGTATGTAGGTACTTATTTCCAAAAAAACAAATATGATGAGTAAGTTGTTTGGTAACCGTGAAACAAGCAAGTTGAAGTTAGTTTCTCTCCGTTTGTACTCTGGGTGAGATAAAGTCGTGTGAATTCTGTTTATTCAAATTAATAAATAATAATAAATCCATTGAATGTTAATAATATGCGGCTGTTATTGTAGTAATGTTTATTGCAAAAACACAATACAATATGTATGTATTTACTTAATTTTATAGGTACTTACAATAAATTGAGTGAATAGTCAGCTGATAAATTAAATGTAGACACGCACGTTCTTATAAGTAGTTGCAGCAAGGCTCAAATTTGTACGTATAGTATACTGCAGTTAACAGTAGCTTACAAAGGCTATAAACAATTAATAAAATTCCCAGACATATAAGTACATATTGTATAAAAATACAATTATTTACTCAGGAGCTTAATGGAAATGAGATTTTTAAATTTTTCAGCCGGATCGGGATATACCTGGTAATCTGGTACCAACTGTATTTTAGAACCGAGTATCAAAAATCTGAATCCGGGTAAAATAATTATTAATTAATTATCTGTGTAATTTATCTGACAAACGGCAAGTTTCTAAACCTCTCACTATTTGATTTGATTTGAGTTTGACAGTGACAGCTATAATGTGTCATTAATTTCAAAAATGCGTTTCAGAAACTGGTTGATAATTGTTGCATTATCGTGCAGCAAGCGCACATATAATGCAACGTCACGTTCCGTGTTATGACGGATTACATTCACATTTGCATTTATTAAAATATTTTACTTATAAGTAATACGTAGGCATCGAAATAATATTACTACGTATAGAAATGACAGCGCCTTCAAATTTTGGCGCCGTGTTCGGCCGTGAGGGGCGCGCCCCTCCCTGGCCCCGCCCCCAACCAAGTCATAGAATATGACATTACTACGCAGGGGCGACACTTTGTTTATATTCTGCCTATTGGACATCCAACTGATTATTTTATTTTATTACAATATTTTATTTTACTTAATAGATAAATTTAATAGAAAATAGGTATAATATTAGCTTTATAGGTAGGAAGCTACATTACATTTTTGTTCTTAACTTAATATTAGTCAAAAATAAACTGAGATTAAATCAAAACTAACTTTATAGTGAAGCTATTTATATATTGTAGTATTTTGTAATATATGCAATAACCAGGAGACGGTCGCCTGCCAGACAAGAGGAGTTGTGTTGAATTTCAAGAATAGTAACGTACCTTTACTCCGAAACTTGTTTGCCCGAATTTCATTTGTTCGAAAATGGTTGGTCGAAATTTCAAATGCTGTTTCGTTTTCCATCTTTTTGTTTTCTAGAAACTTATTTTTTTTACTTAGTTAGTAACTTTATCCACATTTACGTATTTTACCTAGTATATAAAAATATTTTGGAAATATAGTTTAAAAAATCAATATTTAAATTACATATTATTTTTAAAAAAGAATGATTAAAATCGGTCTAAAATTGAAGGAGTAATCGGCGGACCTCCAAAAAAAAAATAGAACCTCCTCCTTTTTTGAAGTCGGTTAAAAAAAAAGCTACAAAAAATTCAGAAATACCTAAATTATATTATAAAATTGACTGACGCTTAGTACCTACGTATCCCATCTGTACGATTAATTTTTGATAATCTATGATTTTCACATAGAAATGGCGGATGCAATCATGATGCATTAGAAAATAATGAAAAAAAATTGTTTTGGTTGGTTTTACTTAATTTTTTGTATACTTAGCGATGATAAGTTACGCCGCTATCTTTCTTCCTTACTGTTGAACGGTTTTTACAAGTTTTTATTGAACATGACGGCATTTTTCAATGTTTTTTTTTGTCATAAGTCCGAGGACCGATCGCGATGAGCGTAGACAAGTGACTAAACGAGTTGATGTCTATTGGCCTCAACGTATGGGGACAAAAATTTTGTTCGCGGTGTCCGTTCTATACGTAGTAATATTATTTCGATGTACGTAGGTATCACTTTCAGAAGTGCACAATTATTCCCGGATACTATCATTTCCTAGTTATGCATATTATGTGAATATGAATACATAACACGTTAGTCCTCTGCGTGCAACTGATTGTATGCTAATGGAAGTTTAAACACACGCTTACTTGTGTACCTAAACTGCTAAGACTGTTATCTAACCTGGTAATTTCGAACAAGAAAGCACAACAGAAAAAAAATAAGAATAATGGCAGATTGGATCACGGTTGTTAAGATTGTGAAAGTAACATTGACATTACTGCTCGGGCCAATTAAAGTGATTGCATAACCATGGCGATAGCACGATGGCGTGCTTCTGGTGCAAACCGCGAAAGTGAATTGCCTACTGCCGCTCATTGCCCGTAAATGGTAAACAAAATTATGTAAGGTGTACATTTGCGACGGAAATACCAAAATATTTGTGTTGTCAAATTATGTAATATACCGAATTCGGCGTAAGAATATAAAGCGTTCTCTGTAAATGGACTGACATACTTCTCTGAATGGCACGAAAGATGTGCATGATTTCAAAAGACAAAAGAACAAGTATTTTTTGAAACACACACAGGGTCTGTTTTATTCATCACACATGTTAAAACACTTCTTATATGTGCCATCTATCGATTAAATTGATAGATATGGTATATTTTTCCACATTTTATCTGATGGATAGTCAATCTGGAATCGTGAATCTGGCACTCAAGTCATTATTGTGACACAAAAAATAATGTAAATATTTTGACACCTCACAAAGATAACTTAATCAATTATGTGATGCGAAATGCGAATGCAGCGATCATATCATTCATCGAAATGTAAGTATTATAAGGTCATCGTAACAACCAACCCAAACCCCGGGTGAATATAGTGGAATAAACCAATGTCGGGTTTGTTCGGTTCCCCAAAGTTGATATGTAAAGAGAGAGTTAACATCGTCATAATATTAAACTAAAACTTTGATGACTAAAAATTACAAAGTTAGCGGAGCATGTTACATACTGTAATTTCTAGGTTCAGTAGTTTCGGTAATGCGTTGATCTTGATAGTCAGGTTTGTATGTAAGTATTTTAAAATCTAATGTATTAATCTATTTATTTTCAGGTGCCGTCAGGTAACAGATCTCAGCGGTTCTTGTTTGATGCGATCTTCGGTCTAGAGGTCCCCATTCTGGAGGAGCAAAGCGTGGAGGAAGATGACGATCCCACATTTGTCAAGAATTGTCCGTGTGGTAAGTATTAACATCATCATTAACACCAGTAAACCTACCAATTAAGGTACAGTTCCAAGACGGACCGGAAGCTGCAGACTGCAGCTGCTGACTGAAAGCAACATTCTAGTTCCTATATCTCTAAGAAAGTGATTCCAAGCGCGGCGGCCCACTGCGGCCGGGCGACCCTTTCATTCGACCCTACATATCTCTTGTGCCTCCTTGCACAATACTTTAATATTCATTAGATACTCTAAACTTACTGAAAACTTACTTTATTTCTCTATATAATTCTGTTTTTCATTCACGTTCCACTTTTAGAGTGCGGCAGAGCAAACCCTCTTCCTAGAAAGATGGGTAAGTCACATCGATGTGTACAGCACGTTATTCATAATAATGGTAGTCTTGAACTCTTCATATTTAGTTATGTAACTTAAAGACACTTAAGGTCGTACTCCAATGAAGATATGTGAGCAGTGGAGAGATGTTTTGTAACCAGTCAATTCGTATTTAAGTGTATTGAATTTATTTTCTCAGCTGAAGTGGTAAAGGGCGGGAAAGAATTTTAACTGTTTGGGTGGAAAATATTCATGGACTGCCTCCCTATTTTCCGACGACCGGTTCTTGGACGCCACTCCGCAATATACGCGCCTAGTTACCATCATCCCTTCTACTCATCTGTACTTGTCAGTAACTACAGTTCAGTGTGCTTCAGTATCTTTTTGTTTGAGATATTTTTTGGGCATTGCCCGCTCTATGGCTCTATGCTACCTTTAGTTTTCGCACAAATTTGGATGTGAGTGTCCAAATTGCAGCTCCGTAGGCTATAACCGTGAGAACGCACTGCTCATTCATGCGTTTCTTCAGAAAGATTGGACATTTAGTTTAAATATCGAAAAATTATTGGCTTCTTTCAACACACCTCGTTGTCTTCACTTTGCTTCAAACATTTCCGCTGCGATGGAGTTCAACCTTAACCGTCGTTAACTAAAACTGTAAATAACCTTACATAATAATGGTTGCAGTAGAAATGGTCATATAGTTGTCATGCATCTTTGTGTAATATGTGAAAATTCTATGTATGTCATCTTTAACACTAGATTTTAATGTTGTATTTTTATAGTATCCCACTAATAACAAATGTTAATATTTGTTTTTGTTACTAACAGCGAGTCAAACATTTTTAAAGTTAATGATTGTTAAGTGCATCAGGGACAAACTATGCCTACCATACCATGGACTTTTGGTAAATAAGGCTTTACTAGCTTTATATTATTGTGTTTAATTGTTACCTTTTGTAAAATACTTAATATACCAAGTGAGAACTTAGCTTACAATATTCACACTAATTAATCACTTTTCCTTTTCCATTGCTTTGTATGTTTTTTACCTTTTTAAGTTCTCGGAAAATGACAATCCGACAAAAAGTTGGTGCCATTGACGGTGGAAGAGATTGTTCATTGAACTGTGGCAAAGATAGTGAAAGTTAGATTATCTATGATCTCGATGGCAGGTTTATACTTAGATGTCGTGTGGTGGAGTAATGTTTACAAATTGCGTGTTATTTGTAACATATAGGTGTACGTATTACAGATAATTTGTCAAATCGTATCGTATTACTTACATACGTTATAACACTTACAACACACGAGTAAATATTTATAGAAATATTGAATAATTATGCTTTATTTAAAACAAACATTATAGATAGTTTATTCAAGACGGCCTTATTTTTGAAAGATTTTTTTTATAGAAAATTGCATGCTAGGTTTTTGTATAGTTTGGATGGCCCCCAGGACATATCATTAAAAAAAACGTTCTAGGCGATAGTCTACTGCATGTAATAATTAATATATTTTCAAGATATTTTAGTAGGGAATGGTCTATGTATAATAATTTGTATCTTTATGAGCTTAGGGAAGGTTAAGAGCACCTAAAAGTTGTTTGTTATAGATTAAAAAAATATTAACAAAACATTGAATTATTATATTATTATGCACCTACTTATCATTTCAATTAAGTAGATTATATACCTACATACTAATAGCGGAAAATTCTGAGAGCAAAGAACCGAATAATTTATGTAATCTAATATGTGGACGCGGTTCTCGTTAATATGGACTTGATTATCATAACAGGCAGATTAAATTTAGATTAAATTACTTTTAAATAATAAATGCCATAATAAAGTTTTTAAATGCCGACAAATTTTCTTTTTGCGTTGTAAATAAACTATGAAGGTAAAATATTCAAATCAAAATTTTATTCATCTTCAAATGTCCGAGAATTGGCGTGTTTAATTAGCTCAGCATGGGAAACATTGACAAACGGAGAAAAATATTATGTTTTCATACATTTTTGCTATTCCGAATACTGTGTAGTCGTTCTTGATAAGTGGAAAACAGGTGGCTAAGAAATTGTGTCTTTTTAAAATGACGTACGTAACTTTCTGATTACATTTTTAACACAAAAATTAAGTAGCACTATAAGCTATGCGAGGTAGGGACCAACCTGGAAAGATAACTGAGTTCAGAACCAAGGCAGACATATAAAGATTATAGAGGCTTCTACGTTGATAAAAACGTGACAGTACTATGTACATAATACATATTTCACCTTCCTCATTACCATACGACTGGGATCAGATAAGATGCATCTATGTTTGTTATACAGCATTTCCTTCCGCGTTAGTTCAATAAACTCAGTGCACTTTCTCGTATCCGCAGAGTGTGGCGGGGCGAATCAGGAGAACCGCATAGTGGGCGGCATGCCGGCCAGCCTGAACCGGTACCCCTGGATGGCGAGGATAGTATACGATGGACAGTTCCACTGTGGGGCTTCACTGCTCACCAAGGATTATGTACTGACGGCAGCGCATTGTGTCAGAAAGTAAGTGGGTATTACATTAATTTATAAATATTATTTCAATCCTTATCTTTTAAAAAAAAAATCCTTTAAAATTGCACTGTTTACCTACTCTGGGAACGAGTTCCTTTTTTTTCTACCACCAATATTTTGTTATAAAATTATCCGCGGTCATCGGAGTTGGTGGCAAGATATTTATCATTTTGTGTAAACTTTTTTTTGATCCTAAAATAAATAAATATATTTGCATTTAATTATGAAAAATAAACGACAACACGGTGGTGTGCTACGTACTCGATGGGTGTGATTCAGTGGTGTCGTTGACAATAAAGGCATTTTTAATAGCATACCTATATATGGGACGGCGAAAAGTCGGTAAAATCTTTATTTACATACATAACAGACGTTTCAAAATTTTAGAAATCTAATTTTGTATAAATTATTTAATTTCATCATAAGAAAAGATGTAAGTCATTGTGTATGCGACTTATTAAAATAATGATTACTCAAGACAATAGCAAGAGTTTGTAATTTAATTAATTGTATTGTTTCTTTTTTTATTATTCTTTGATAAAATCCACTGAGTTTCAAGTTTCTGTCATCAAGGTAATTATTTCTTACCTTATATTAACAAATGTACATAATCTACACTTTTATTTATTACACAATTCTGAAATAGTGTCGATTTAAATCTGCTTTTGATCAAGTTAATTTGAGAATACCAAACCATAACTATCAGTCTGCTGACATATTATTATGAGCTGTTAGGATTTGATTGCAGCGGCATTTAGCGCCATCTACAGTAGAAGAATAATGTCACCAACCACTCATAAAATTAAAAACAAAATTAAAAACTCCTCTATGTCCAAATTCTTGTTTTTGGTACGTGTATGGCATATAAAATTATCGATAAAAATATGGTTTTTAAAAACGGGCGTTAGTATTTTTTAATTTTCCATTGGAATAATTTCATGGGATAGCCAATGTCCTTCTCTGTACCACTGACAATTTGTTTATTAATCCGTTAGGAAAGATTTTTTATTTATTTATTCTTTAATGCACGATTGAGAGTACAAATTGGCGGACTTAATGCCTAAAGATATTCTCTACCAGTCAACCATCGGGTAATGCAGAAATATTGTTGGCGGGACTAAAATTGAAAGGAAGACCGAATCTTGATCATGTTTTTCTACGTAATACACATAAACAAAGATTTTTGCTCTGGCGGTGTCGGCACACGCAATATTGCATTGGCTTAATTCGTTGCACGCGGTAGGAATATTGAGAAAGTAGAAGTTGTGTGTTCCGGATTTTTTATTTAATTAGGATGTTTAACAAGAAATTAAGAAATATATCATAATAACATATTATAACACATCAGGATATGTTTTATAACTTTCATGGTAATTCGTGATTGAAATTATTATGTGAATTCATTTTAACATTGAAATACATAGACTTGAAGTCAAATCAATATTTGCGTCAAAACAAGATTTAACGAAATCCTTTATTCAGAGATTGCTTCACGTGCAATTTCTCAGGTCAGGACCAAGGATACATAGTTTGTAAAATTGCATAAAACAAGATTGTTTGAAAAGATTGCTGTTAGTAATAAGGCCACCATGTTGCGATTATAGTAGTTAAGCTGTTTCTGTATACTGTGTCCTATAAAGTCTTATTGTTGTGTATTGCAAATATATTATATCTAAAACTGCTGAAACAGAAAAAAGTAGTTATCATTTACAAAATCTTAATCTTCTCATGTTCCAGGTTAAAGAAATCGAAGATCAAAGTGATCCTAGGTGACCACGACCAGACGTTAACATCGGAGAGTGCAGCAATCATGCGAGCAGTGGTGGCCATCGTTCGGCACCGAAGTTTCAATGCGGAATCATACAACAACGACATAGCTCTGCTCAAATTACGAAAACCTGTCACCTTTTCCAAGATAATCAAGCCAGTCTGCCTGCCTCCCTCAAGTAAGTTATAAGGCGCTAAACAGTGCTACAAAATTATCTGTGCCGATGGTGGGGGCGCTAGGATCGAAGCTATTGAAGGTACGGATGCAACGATATGTATGAACGTGAATGACAGTTGTGTGAGGGCGTTACTGTGGCATATTTTCATACATTTTGTCAAAGGCGAACTATCGAAAAGTGACATACAATATGAACGGGAGTTGTAGTTCCAATTTCGGACACGTTCATAAATATCGTTGTACATCTGTAATTGCCAAATTGCCAAGATATTCTAGGCGTATTCATTAGTTCTAGTTTTGGCCACCGGCACAGATAAGTTTGTGGCACTGTATGTCAGTTTAACAGAGTATTTACTAAAGACGGAGTTTCGATTTATTGTTGGAAAGGGACACGCCCTCTACAGCCTACAATAATTGTGCCTTGTATGAAAGCTCCATTTTCCTTTAGAAAATCTAATAATGATTGAAATTTAAAACTATAATTCAGAGAACCAATTCCAAGCTAAGCCATGAGAAATCTACATTTGCGATCTCCACACAGTTTTTCAAATTTTGATAATTTTTTGGTGTAAAATATGTACCTACTAGCTGACCCGGCAAACTTTGTTCCGCCTTAGAGGCACTACCCTACCCTACCCCTACCCTACCCCTACCCTACCCTACCCTACCCCACCCCTACCCTACCCTACCCTACCTTACCCTACCCTACCCCTACCCTACCCCTACCGCCTACCCTACCCCTAATCGAGTTTTCATTGTTTTTAAGATGTATTCTGGTATTCGGGACGGAAACAAATCCAACAAATCAAAAACCATGGCAATCGGTCCAGCCGTTCTCGAGTTATAAGTGTTGTAACAAACACGACTTTCTTTTATATATATAGATTTACAAAAATATAATAATGTATGACTTTCCGGGTTACGATTTTTTTATTTATGACTAGACGACACGTTTGATTTGTGTAATTTAATATTTATTTATATTGTGTTTCAGACATAGATCCAGCAGGCAAAGAAGGTGTTGTTGTGGGGTGGGGACGCACATCTGAAGGTGGACAGCTTCCAGCTGTCGTGCAAGAAGTTAAGGTGCCCATTCTATCTTTGGCACAGTGTCGCCGAAAAAGATATAAGGCTTCGCGTATAACTTCAAACATGGTGAGTGTATTTTACTTTGATTATTAATTAAGTATTCTATACTCCGGCTTTTCAATAGCCGGATCCACACGAGCCGATCCAACGCGATCCAAAGGCGTGCGGCAAAATCTATAGAACGTGCATTGGATCCGGGTAATGAGAATTCCATCGAATTTTTATTTAATTAGAGATTATAAGATTGATATGTAACTTTGGCATAACAAGATCAATCCAGTTCGATATCTGTGATGGTGATCAACCAAATTAAGTCTGCAACGTGTTGGTCAATCCGACAATCACATATTTATATTAGCAGTACTTTTTGAAGCCCAAAGAAACAAATAATAATAATAAATATTTATATTATGAATAAAAATTAGGCCCTAATCACGTAAATCTCGATCTAGATGAGTGTGTAGTAATTGCCTATGAGCTTGTCCTTTATGACATCAAAGTTATTAATTTATAGACAAAATTATGCCCGTTGTAAATCTTGCAAAGCTAACAAGCTAAGGTAATTATGTTAGTCACAGATTATGAAATATGGTAGCGCTCTTAGTCTAGCTAGAGTCATCATACGGCATAAGATTTGTACGCCAATTATGGCAGAATATGTTTGCACTTTAAAAATACATCATGAATTGACTATTCTATTATATTATTATGATTTTTATTTAATCGTTTATTTTTTACGTTTCAGCTATGTGCAGGTCGTGCATCCACTGACTCCTGTCAAGGCGACAGCGGCGGTCCTTTACTTGTGCAAAACGGAGATAGGTTTCAAATAGTCGGTCAGTAACATTGCTCATTTTAAGTATTCATAATAAGTCACGTATAGCACGACCTTATTAATTGACTGTCCACTGTGAGTCTTAACAATAAAAAAATGGTCGTTAATGCACTTACTCGATTGGAACGCCTTGTAAATATGTAGCTGCAATATGTTTGTTGTATACCGCATGAAGGCACACAACATCAGGCACATTGCCTGTAAAAATCTTCTAACACACATTTTAAAGCAACTCTTGTGCTAATTATATCGGAAAACCTTTACTTACACAGAGTAAATTCTATAATTTGATAATGTGGTAGAAGAAAATTCCTTTCGCACTATGGGACAAGCACGCCACACATTCCACACCCCACACTGTTGTATCTCCTGTTGACCCAGGATCAACAACGGCGACCTCAGATTGTCAATAAGCAAGGAAGCTTACTGACGTCCCGGGGGAGAAACTACCGCTGTTTTTAATGGAACTCGCAACGAATTTAATCAGAAAGAAATTAGCTGGAGTATATTGAAAGGACTTCCCTTCCTTTCAAACTGTATAAGTCAACCAATGAAAGAGGCGACCAGGGTAGAGATCTAAGAATAACGATTTTTATTCTAATAATGTAAACATCGATGAAACGTTGTAATGAATTACATAATACAATATGAATACTATTGATGAATAAATTTTCTAGTCCCTTCACGCAATATTTAGAAATCTCAAATCATATTTACGGACCTGGGTAACTCTTTCCTTTGTTGACTGCACTATACCCCAATAATAACCCTCTTCGATTAATCTTATGTTGTAAATCCAGGTATTGTATCGTGGGGCGTCGGCTGCGGCAGGCCGGACTACCCAGGCGTCTACACCAGGATAACGCAATACCTGAAATGGATTCGAGCTAATTTGAGTGGTAGTTGCCTGTGTACCAATTGATATACAAAATTATGTATTATAATATGTTTTTCACTAGGTTTACATACTCATCAAAAGTGTGCTTAGAGGGGAGCAAGTGTTTTTTTTTTAATAATTTGAAAATTTAAGTGAATCATTCTCGAAAGAGACTTGTTTTGAATATAAAGTAGAGCATTGTTGTTAAATCACATCCATTTTCTACTATATTTTTCTTTTATTTACATTGATAGAAAAATGTAGTTAGGCCCTTTAAGTATATTTTTAATATGACAATTCAAGAATTTTTAATCGAACTATTTTGTTTTCGATCGGAGTCAAAATCTACCAGTAACAATTAGTCAGAAAGCGTTTAGTTGTTATTTTTAACTGAGTACGTAACGTACTAATTATAATTTGTAACTATAGGTAATTACGAAAATCGGTAATAAGTACTTATATTTTAATAAAAGAAAATAATGTTACGATAATATATTTTTGTGTAAATTAAATGTTATTTTGTATAAAATAATAATAATAATTATGATAAAAATAGGAAATATGTATTTAATAGCGGAGCGCGGAATCCTTTTTGGTGCCAAGTCAGTGTCATACCACATGAAGATTTCATTTTGGTGGTAGTAGGTACTATAGATAGTTATTTTACAGAATTACTAAACATATTTCGACATGGTTAATGTCATGAGGTATATTTTATTTATTTATATTTTACAGAATTCAAAGATTAATACGCATTTCAAGGGTAACTTTAAAGTATTTTATCTTATGTAGTAAAAATTCTATAGTAGTTATTCCCATAAATATATTGAATAGTAATCGATAGATATGTATAATTAAACTGTATGAAGTATTGATTTGATAAATCTGTAAAATAAAGATCTATGTGTAATAGTTTTTTTTAAATTAAGTAACTTTGAACGAATTTCATTATCGCGAACCATTTTATTATTTGGACTTTCATAAATTTATCATCATACATTACTAATAGATTATGTAATTTATATTGTAGATATAAAACCTGTTTTTCAGGAAAATCTAACTTTAATATTCATTCATTTTCATACATAATTCATAGGTATAAATCCATCATTAATTGACTGATTTTATCAACCGGGAGTTTTTAAGTAGATTAACCATCTGCAATTTGTATTTACACATTACCATTGTGGTATATATTCACAAATAGAAACTTCATTTTATAAGGACTTATTCCATTTGAGAATAAGATTCGCCTGTTTAATCAGTTCGTTTTTATTTTTATCATTTATTAAATAAAAACGGTCAAGAAACACACTTCCCTACATAGACATTTTATCATTCACTTCCATCCTGTTGAAAAAATAAGAACGGTGAAGAAAAAAATATTTACATTCATTCACTTCCATATATGTATTTATCATTCACTTCCATCTAATTTAATCATTCACTTATTTTTAAATTTATAATTGTACTAATTAAGTTACGATTCCGTCAGGCCGGTGGTGCAGATTACCATTAGTGTTTAAGACTTTGTTGTGTTTGTCAACTACTACCTAAGTGTTCAATATTATTAATTGTAAATATTTGTTTAAGTGTTTTTTGTTGCTTAAAGCCGAAAAACAATAACGTAGAGTTGTATTCATGTCTAGACTTTTTCATATTTAATTTTAGGTGAATTTCTTTTTAATAATGTTAAAGGATGATGATGAAATTTTGTATAAAAAATATGAATTATGATTTCGATATATATTTCCATATGAAAAACAAACGTGAATTGTGAAATTAGCAATGAGTTTGTAAGTAGATTGTTTTTTTAAATACGAGAATAGGTTTGTTATGTATTTCTATCATAAGGTTATACGAACAGAGTCGAAGCCCACAGAAGCGTCAAAAAAATTACATTGCCTATTCACCCGTAGGTACTTCTTAATATAAAATGCTCTCTGTAATATTAAATTAATACATTTTAAGAATCAAAGAAACAAAACAAAGATTTTAATAAGAGACTAGGCCTTCACATGCACTTTCTCTCGTCATATACATGTTTCACATCAAATAATTAATTATATTTATACATTATAAAGTCCATTAAATGTTTTTACCGCATTCACTACTATACAATTTTACATCGCAATCGCTATACTATAGGTATATAAACATATATATAACTATAGTTAGATTATAATCAAATCGAAGTAACTAATCTGTGATCAAGTGATCATCATTTCTGTATGATAAATCCGTCATGGTGACCATAGCAATGAAGCTCGTTGACATGGGAGAAACAAAATATAATCGTCTTTGAATTAATTTTATTTCAATTGTTAATACCTATATTAATTTAATTTTAATGTAACATTAATTAATCTTAATTTAATTATTATTAAGGAACAAATCGTCGCTCTTTAGGCTATGCCTGTGATCTTATCACGATAAAGTTTTAGAATTGATAAACTAATTTACAATTTTTTGATTAATAAATTATTGTAAGTTATATTTTGTTAATTTAACTTAATTAACAATTAAATCTCAAATAATTTATTAGATAGTAATAATAAAGCTTGAATTAATTTATTTAACTTGTTGGTGCTATCTTATTTACGAATGTTTTTTTTTCTAAAATAAATGAATCATGACTAAACTTTTCATTGGTTTTATTTATTAACCTTTTACACAGTAAAAAAGGAAAAAATAGGTACCTAACTTTAGAATTACATACTCTACTGCGCTGTTCAACTACGAACCCAAGATATTATTACTTTTTAATGACCCGATTTTTTAAAAATGATTCCCACATATCAAATCCTTGACCAATGTGGGTAATTTACCATATAATAAACATTAACAATAATGACCAACAAAATAATAAATAAAGCAGTTTATGCCAAGATACTTTCTGAACTCTGACGTTAATTTACAAGTGGCATTTATAATTAACAACTACTTAAGTGCCAGTGAATGTACATACAAAAAGACAGTGGCTATTGTGGCTGTGAACGGGAAAGTCACTTTCGCTACAAACGTCGTGTCGCACTATAAGGACCTTGTAAACGACGCCATCGATATCCATGGTTAGTTGGACTTTGTACCATTTCATAGAATACTTGCAGACCGGCTTCGCACGGGTCCTATTGATCCTAAAGATCACATTTTTTTTAAAATTTAAGCCTATGTTACCCGGGGGTAATGTACATTTCCAACGGTAAAAGAATTTTTGAAATCGGTCAGTAGCTTTTGAGTTAATCGTTACAAACAAAAACAAAAATCTTTCCTGTTTATAATATTATTTTATAGATAAAAAAGTAAACTAAAGATTAACTAAAGCCTGTTTTGTCACTGAACGTAACACATTGCTGCTTCACACCGAGACAGACTACGAATCATTTTTCTGATGACAAAATTATAAGAGGAAAACAATAGTTATTTGTTATGCAAGGCTGCAAAGTTGTTTTTTGGCGCGAGTAGTTATATTGAAACCTGAGCTACCGAAGGATTCTAGGATTGAACCACAAGCGAAGCGAGTGGTTCAAATATAGAATCCTGAGCGTAGCGAGGGTTTCAAAGGTACGAGACGCAGAATAACTTTGCTGTCGAGCGAAACACACAACTTTTCACCTCACTACAGCCAGGAAAATGCTAGGTGCAAGAAAGACGCAAATAATATATTAAATAAGTGTTTATTTTTTTTTATGCTGTGTCGTGCTGGCCAGTTCGATTATTATAAAAATAAGGTTGGAGCACTGGCATGAAATAAGTATTAATGCATTTTCAGAGGACTGGCGGTAAAAAATTATAGAATAGAAAGGTTCGAATTTAAAAAATTCTTTTCACGCTAGGCCACAAAATGCACTTTTGCGCTCAGATTTCGAATGACAGATTCTTTCCGAGCTTGTGAGGTGAAAAAGGTTTTACAGGCAGGTGGTGTGAGTCCGTGTGAGTGGTGTCAGTCAAGAGCATGCTATTAGTACTTTTACTTGATATTTAATCAGTCTCAAATAAAATGTGTAGTGAAAGGTGTTTTTTATCCTTTCGCAAACAAACGACGAATAAAAAAAACTTGTGAAATTTACACTTCATTAAACACTTTATACTTGTAATAAATAATATAGAAATAGTAACTAACACTTAAAACTAGTGGGGTTTAGAGATTGACGCCACCCAAATGACATTGTGGGATCACTGCGGCGAACGCATGCCAGTTTGTGTCCGTTTTGTGAGGCGAGAAGTCCAACACAGTGTCAAATCGACGATGCGCCATCAGTGCGCCAAATTCTAAATACGAATTTCGAATTAATTTATTATTTTATTTTTTTTTATTTTAAAAAAGTTCCAATATGTGGTGTCCTTTTATTTTAGTGCTAGTGACGGCGACTTTCACTCACTCCGAGGTTCGTGTCATGTTTACTTTCCTTTACACATAGTTTTTAATTTAATCTAATTTTAATTGCCAATTAACATTAGATTAATATGACTACAGAATATTGCAAAAAATATTTTTCATTTCAAATTTTGTATGACGTATAGTAACGGATGTCACTTTTATAATCTCGACAGTTCATCAAAAAGTTTCATAATTTTTCAGTCAATTTGATGCAACCGAATTAATGATTTTCATAACGTTTTTATTTTTGTTTGATAAAATAAATACATGTAGGTAGTGCGTTGGTAGTGTCCTACCATTGGCACAAGTGGTCCGGGTTCGACTCCCGCGGGGTGAACATATAATTCTAGTCTCCACAAGCGTGGAGTACATGAAATCAATAAAATAAATAAATTGTAACGTCTAACGTCTCTATCTATCAATTTTATTGTGTTATTTAGAACGGGTTGTTCACAAATGTCACTCTATTTCCGACATAATATTTTCAAATTATTTAAACTTATAATTATTATTTTACAGGAACTTCTTTGTTTCGTGACTTCACTGACTTAGCTTAAAGATTGTCATTTATCGATTACTACAGTCAGTGCGCTTAACGTGTGCTTTGCATTTACTTACAGGGTGATTTCGTGCGTGACTCGCGAGGGGTGTTTACAAAGAACTTCTTTGGTGGCGTATGGGGTAACCGGCCACCGCTCATGGAGGTGAACCAGCTGAAGACCACGTGCACATGCAGTCAGTATTCATTGTTAGCATTTGTAAATATAAATAATCCAATATTATAAATGCGACAGTTTGTGAGAATGTACGGATGTTTGTTAGTCTTTCACGCAAAAATCGGCTGGACAGATTTTCTTGAAATTCTGTACACGGGTAGTTGATGACCAGGGATAATTTTATACACGATAGCAGCCCGGGAATGGAAACAACGGGTTTTGTAAGAGAAAATCACGGGCATCAGCTAGTATTTAATAATTTCTAACAAATTAAAGATTTCCTAAAACAGTACCTATAGATATACTTACCTAGGTACCTAATCTAAGTTTAATATTAAGAAATGATGTAAGTATTATGATACTAAAATAGATACACACTACATATTACCTAATAAGAGAGGTAGATACATAACTAAATATTAATGAAATAAATAACAGCAAGTTTATTAAAATTACGTATGAACTTGGAAGTTTTAAATTATTCTATCACTTCGCATAAATACTTAAAATGTATTAACATTTGTGAATACTGGCCTAATATTATATCCCGTAAGAATTTATTTGAAATATTTAAAAAGAAAACTCTGATTCTTTTTTTATTTTATTTAAAGATTATATGATTTTTGTGCAGTTTCGGCCAGTATTTCACCGTGTATTGTAAAATTTAAAAAAAGGACGTTTTATTTATAAAAACATCTTTTTTTCTTTACAACTTTTTTTTACTGATGATGGTCTACAGCTATTTTATATTGCAGGCCAGTACCTATTCTATGGTTTATTATTTATGAACAAAAATTTTGGCGGCAATTTGTTATAAATGAATAAAATTTCACTCAGAATTTTGGAAAACTCGAATAAATTATAAATAACGCATGCGCGCAGCATCGCAACACCTACTTTTTAAATTGTTTGCAATGTTTGCCTCATTTACATTTTACGTGAGGATCTTTAACAAAACCGCTAGACAAACTCATACATTAGGCATACATTAGGTATCTTTTAAAAAACTGATTTTATGTAATAAATATTAGTAGTAGAAACTTTTCTTTTATTATTCTCTTCTTCTCTTCTTTTTGGTAAATTTAAAAAAGATTAAGTTTTTATTTTATTTTATTTTATTTATTAACTTTCTTTTACAAGCATTACTGTTAAAAACCAAGGCACTTGCAAAGACAGAAAACATAAAATATAAACACCGCAACCTAAGACCACAACAACATAAAAACAGACTTATTATTTTCAAAGGATTCAAATTCTCACTCTTGCAATTGAATCCTTTGAAGTTCTCCTCAAGTTTATATAATATATCTAATTAGAATAAAATAACTCTATTGTAACTTAGTAAGTAACTTTAAGTCCATTTAAGAGCCTGTCTCCCATAACACAGGGAAACCTAAAGTTAGCCAGTACAATAATCAATTTGTATCAATAATGTAACTCTACGAAACTCCGCAGGCGAAGTTGTTGGTAGTATTAATAGTAAAAGAGTTTGTAATTGTTTTTATTTTTATTTGAAACCCTTACTATTGCTGTTTCAGAATGCGGAGAGAGAAATGAGGTGTCTCGTATTGTCGGTGGTGAGGAAGCTGGCAACAATGAGTTCCCTTGGATGGCCCGATTGACCTACTTCAAGCGGTTCTACTGTGGCGGCATGCTCATCAATGACAAATACGTGCTAACTGCTGCACACTGTGTCAAAGGGTAATGCTATTAAACATCACTTTCAGTCTAAGGGCCTTTCACCACTTGATATGTTCCGGTTAGTCTGCTAGATAAAAACTGTAGTAAGATTGTAGAAATCATATTAAAACTGTCAGATTATTCGACACTTAAGCTGTCAGTGCTGTTATACTAGTCGCCTACAAGGCTGACTCGCGATGACGTTTAACGAAGTTCGAAATTGACACTTATTACTTAGTGCAGAACGAAATCGATTTTCAATTTGTTTTATAAGCTGTGAATCGCGTTGGTGGCGCGTGCTCGGCACAGGCTATCACCGCTGTCAGTTTATTCGAAACGCAAGGCTATCAGCACTGTCAGTTTATTCGACACTTTACTTACTTAGGCTATCAGAAAATAGTGTTACAGTTCCTAAATCAATCAACTCTCTCTTTTCGTGTGGTTTGTACAAATTGGTGTCAATTACGGGCCACCGTACAGTGATTTGACCTAACGACTTAAAACTGATTGTAAAGGATGTTAATGTGTATGACACTAATCCAAGTGAGTGACAAATGTGACCATCATGTGGTTTGAAAACAACCTCTTTAGGAAAAAAAGGAAAACCATTTCCCAGTAGAAAGATTTTAGTTCAAGAACCTAGTTTTGAAGACGATAAACGAGTTGCCGCACGATCTAATATGTCGACGCTACTCATCCGAGAATTAAAACTTAAACTTGCGTTCTGTTTTGAAATTTAAAAATAGAGATAATTCATACCGATGTTCTGTGGTAGTGTATTAATAGTGATAATTTACTTATTTCCCAAACAAAATGTTACAAATACAATGATGATTCCCAAACTTCACACTAGGATTCCCTGTGTCGTGAAACCCTCTTATTTTATTTTAATATAAGTAGTAATACAGAGTTCTCGAGTCGAGAGCCCAAGTCGACCAAGCAACTCGAAACAAAAATTACTTTTTCGATGACCGGGTAGTCCAGTGGTTAAGATGGTAGCGACAACCATTTTGTGTGTGCCTAGATTTTGACTGTTTACTATCTATTTTCTTGGTATTTGTAATCCAAAGCATTTCCATCAATTCAATTTGGTGGTCAGTTAGATGATGCTGTAAAAATCATATCTTAACCATTGGCTCTGTAAACAATACCAAGCTCGTACACCGTATAAACATCGGTGTGAAGACGTGTTTAATTTATTTGCAAAAGTTTTTCATAGCGTATTGACTTGCTGATCAATAAACATTATTCATCGAGTATGTATTATCTGATCTTAAAAATTTCTCATAATAGTTTAACGCGAATGGAAAATTAAATGTAAAACACAATTAAGCTAATATGAGAAAAATTACGAAACAATTTATGTTATGTAGAATTTTACAATAGCATTTAAGCCATCGAACATCTTAACTAGGTTAATGATTTATTAATTAAGTTGTCCGAAGGAGTTGTCATAGCTATTAGTAAAATAGTGTAAATCGTATGAAGTTTTTATGTGTTTACGACATTGTAAATTATATTGCATTAGTAGACTTATTTAGGAACAACAAAACAACTCATTTAACATAATTTTTGAGCGCTATTGATAGCACCCAAATGCAGATGAAATCGTAAATATCGTTCAGATACGGGTCCGATAACCCGAGGATCGGCAAACAAGTCCAAAATAAATTCTTTGTCCGAATTTGTGAATTCCAATCAGCATCATTAAGTACATTCACCTTGAAACCGGCCCAAAAGCAGGTCCCAACTAAGTTCATTATCCTCGACAAATGTCCGTTTGGCGCCTAACGAGTATTACCTACGTTTCATTTTTGTTTATGTCAGCTACAGGGAAAAATATTTTAGGCTGTGCCCAAATGCACTTTCAAGAACCAAAACATGAATATATTTTTTTTCGTTTACTTTATTTTTTGTAATCAAAAAGCGATCAGCTAACGTTATGTCGTTTCAATGTACATACAATCGCATTTAAAATTCTAATTCGAAATCAATTTCCGTATCGCAACAAATTCGTGTGCCCAAAGGAGAAAGCGTGTGAAAAATGTACTATCAATACTATTTAAATTTCATACACTTTCGCCCAATGTCAATACTGTGACTGTGACTTTGTTAGCATTGAATAAGCCAAGCATTTCTGCTGCAATCCAATTATGCATTATACAATAACGTACTACCTCCCACGTTGCTGCAACTCATTGCTATGATGGTTTGATAGTGTCTTTTTACAAGCTTTGTAATTTTATTTAGGTAGTTTAATAAGTGAAACTATTAATATCTCTCACTTTCAATGATAGACGTAAAAAGTTTTAGAATTTTTAGGTGTGACATCCAAAATGTTTTAAAAAATCTTTTGTTTCTCTGACACAAAACAGTTAGCAAAGTTGCACCAGAATTTATATCACCAAGTGACAGGACAAGAGAAAAATAACATAATAATTATATTTTCAGATTTATGTGGTTCATGATAAAAGTTACGTTTGGGGAACACAACCGCTGTAACTCTACCATTCGGCCTGAAACGCGGTTCGTGTTACGGGCCATCGCCAACAAGTTCACATTGTCCAACTTCGACAACGACATCGCACTGCTGAGACTCAATGAACCTGTCCCAATCTCTGATGCCATCAAGCCTATATGCTTACCCAGTAATCGTAAGTAAAACTGCCCTATCTTCATTATCTTTATGAGAGACTCCTGTATCTTAATGAGAGAATTAGATGTTCTTCTTCCTAGTTCTTCGTTATCCCCTTTTCCATATACTACATACATGTGAGTGTAAATTATTCAGATTTTTTGGTGAAGCGGTAAATCAATTCTTCAATACTCTGACAATCTGATCATAGAGACCTGAAACATGAGGGGTGTGTTCTTTGTGTGACGTAGGCATCAGATGAGAAACAATTTTACGAAATTCTCACGGGAAAGCGGGAGACAAACAAAGTTGTAATATAAGCCAAAACTAAAAACATGAATAATTTAGGCGTGATGCAATACGATGCAACCTTTCAATATCTCATTAATAAATCAGTTGGTAATTTTATGTCAATAGAAAACGTATACGTGGGAGTAAAAGCAGTGGCAGCTGGCTGGGGCACATTGACTGAAGAAGGAAAGGCGTCGTGCACACTGCAAGAAGTAGAAGTACCTGTGATAAGCAATCAAGAGTGCAGGAATACCAAATACACAGCCTCAATGATCACTGATAACATGCTTTGCGCTGGTTTCCCGAAGACAGGACAAAAGGACTCTTGTCAGGTAATTACATGTCAAAAAGGTATGATGTTTTTCCTTCACTCTGCAACTCACTCAGGTTGACAGGAAATTTCAATAAATACAATTTTTTAAATAAAATAGTTTGGCGAACAACAGCGTAAGTCACCTGATGGTAACTATTTAAAGTAAGTAATCAGATATAAATAAATATTAGAGTTTATAAATAAATATGTAGTGTTATGTTTACAAGCGAAAAAAATATTGAAATTGTGGATTTACCAGCCGCGTGTTACATAATGGAGAAGAAAAGCATTTTTAGTTTTATATGCCATAAAATTGTACAAAAAATTACGAGAATAACTGTGTTTTTATTTTTTTTTCTATCTTCAAAACTGACCGAGATATTTAGGTGCAAAGTTACCATTTTCGGTCGAGCCGCTGAGCGAGCGCGATATCGTTGATGACGTCACTAGGACCATATCCGCGCGAGCGACTCGGGGATTCCAAGCATTTACCCGAATGTGCCTGTCGCTCGCGGAACTACTGTGTTAATTTTAAATAAGAAACAATAAAAACACCATGAGTTCATCAACTAAATATTATATTGTGCCCCAGTGTAAAAATACGGCCACAAAAACACCCGAAAAGTTGTTTTTTTCGTGCCTAAGAATCCTAAAATGAGAAAAAAATTGATAAATGCTGTCGCGTTTATCGTCAGAAGAGCACATCCATTGGAACTACAAACGTCAGCATATTGTTGTGATTGTGAGGATCATCCATTTTCTATTCTATTCTATATTATATTCTAATGAGTCCAGGTTATAAACAATACAAAACACAGAATGAAGTATAGTTTTTACACTGAGTTAGGTTTATTTATAACAGCTGTTTACACTTGATTTAATATTACGAAAGTAGGTAGGTATAAAAAATGTAAAACGCGGGGAACGGGGTAGACTCGG
Source organism: Endotricha flammealis (assembly GCA_905163395.2). Lineage (NCBI taxonomy): Eukaryota > Metazoa > Arthropoda > Insecta > Lepidoptera > Pyralidae > Endotricha > Endotricha flammealis. The sequence continues at coordinate 4,801,129 of LR990860.1, read as the reverse complement.
TCGCTGGTAGGCGCTAGTTGACGATCTGTTGTATTGTATGTACGAAATCGAAATCATTTCCAAATAATCTCGATATCAGCCGTGATTATAGTACGCGCACAAGTACTAGACCTAGTCATCCACCTGTATTTTTCCCGTGGGAAAAAAGTAGCCCATGTCACTCTCCACTTCTCCAGACCTTAAACTATCCCCATAAAAATTTATTACTTTCGACGTGAAAGAAGGACAAACAAACAAACACACTTCACATTTTATAATATTAGTATGATAGGTACCTAAGTACCCCTACCCTACTCTACCTTTTCATTTTAACTCCGCTAATTTTAGCTGCATCAAAATCTTTATTTCTTATAAAATATTCTGCCATCATATGGGAAGGTTGTCGGATTGGCCTTTTTGAAATCCTTCTTCCATTTTAGTTCAAACAATAAAATACAAAATACACTACATAATTAATCAGCATTATTTAAAATCAATAAAAAACACCAGAGCGCACTAGAGCAAGCAACTTTTACCCGCGAAAATGTACTACGGAGTACTACGGACGTATGAGCCGGGCGCCCCCGACGGCGACGCGCCGTATGGATGCGATGACGTCACTCGCTGTTCGCGGGGACGACGAGATTTAAAAAACCTGCGTAAACTTCCCAAGCTTATAACTTCGTTAATATTGCACCGATCGATGTGAAATAAAAGCTAGAATAATGTGTAAGGTGTAGACTTTTATTCTACATACTCAAAAGTGTAATATTGTAACCTTGTTATCTTCTCCATTATCCAAATTAGCCATTTTAAAATATGAGCAAGCCACATAATTTTGATACGTAAATCTTGTCTTTTAATGAAATGAAATGAAATCGTTTATTTCAGAAATTAGACCTTCACAGGCACTTTATCTTGTCATTTACAACTTGTATATGTGTAAAGAAAAATAAACTACGTTATAAACTACCACCATTTCGAACACAGGCAAAATGGCCACTGGTAAAGAAAAAAATTAGCGACGCGAGTTCTCTATTTAGTATTTAGTCTTCTCTATTTGGCCGGTTTGTTTACGACGATATGATCGAATCGAACGTAAACAAAAAACAACTATAAGTGAGGGAACGCACGAGCAACTTTGTCTCTACGACTTTTTTGTCTCTTACATCAAGTCTATGGGTTAGTATGAAAGTGCGCGCACGTAGCGACGCAACACCCGGGAGACTTTTTTGTCCGCGGGAGCCCGCCCGGCGACAAAATAAATTTCCAGGGTTGCCAACTTATAACGTAAAATTTTATAGAAAAAGCAGTGTTGCCACCTTGGTTTTTGAAAAAGGGCAGTCGGACGAGCTAAAAAGAGCTAAAAATTTTTTTTAGAGCAAATTTTGCCAAAATAAGGGTTAGAAACGTCTAAAAACACAAATACAAATAAAATAAGCGAAAGCAAGGGTTAAAAATTGTTTATTTGAAACGTACAAAAAGCGCAAAATGTTGGCAACACTGAGAAAAAGTTGTGTTGCTGTCGCTCTCGTGCGCGCACCTTTCAAATTGCGGCAAGGAGACAGCGACATAGACAAATAAGTTGCCGGGAGACAAAGTTGCTCGTGCGTTCCCTCTCTTACTAAGGGCTCTGGTCAATGAGATTTTATATATTTTATGACAAGAGAAGTAACGTCATACAAAGCATTCGTAAAAAGCCGCAACCACTTTAGAGTGTTAAAGACGTAGCTTTGAAACCGATACATATTCCGAGCATATGCCAAAGTAAAATATGTTTGTCTCTTTTTTTCTAGAGTCAAACTAATTATGTCAAAATGAGACAAAAGCATTACTCCCAGAAAAATGGTCAGAGTTGCCAGCTCATGAATAATTTTCCCATTGAATGAATGTTATGAGTCTTTTTTTTTTTTAAAAAGTTTTTATACCATATTATTGTTTCTTATGTGACAGAAGAATTAAAGATAGGAAGAAATAAATATATAGATGCGTAAATATTGGTACATACATATTATATTTCAAGAATGAATCATGGCGGAATGGAGAAGTTTCCATTTTTTAGTCATTGATGAATCTAACCGATGCAGACCTACTACTATTATCTATTCTGTGCTACTACTAACTTTTAGCAGAGATTTTTTTTTGTTTTCTTCACCCATTCTGGGTAGGCAAAGGGAACTATGCCCATACAGCCAAGTCTTCAGTAGATTTTTTTTATTGTTAAGAAATGAAAATGAAATTTAAATAAAATAAAATAATAAATTTAAATAATTTGAATAAAATACAACATTAAAAAAAAAAACTATTGTACTCAATCGAACATTTGATAATTGCAGAAACAATTTAAATTAAACACCGTTACCACAATGAAAAAGATGAAATTGTTACTTCACTGTCATAGTAATAATATCATTATGTCATTTGATATGGCTTTTAACTGACATTAAAAGCCATATCAAAAAGAGGAAAATGATTTGTTTTTTCTCGTCTTGACGTGCGTAGCACTAGCGATTGATTTTAGTATCAATCAATTCTAAGTAAATAATTAATTCTAGTTTGAGCCTGGTTGTAGGTTTACTTCTACTGTGTTACTAATAATGATACATAAAGGCGTATGAGTTCGTCATTGACTAAACTCGTAACATTTGGGAAACTTAAAATCGTTTTTACTGGCAACACTGTTGGCAAAAACAATGCGTAATATATTAATTTCGATTTTAATACTATTTTGGTATAATTTTAACATAATTAAGCATTCTTATTTGTGAAAAGTGATACCACTTGCTTTGTTATTAGTTTGGGATCACGACATACATGTTTTAACAGTGCATTTAACCATTTTTGTGATATTATTGTGAGATACGCATTCACTGAACGTCAAACTACGACTAAGTCGGAAGAAATTCAACTAAGGCTGTGGCCTCAGTCGACGTGGCAGCGGGTATGTGTCAAACATTACGAATCTATAGTAAATAACAGATCACTGGCTCTGGTAGTCATATCTAAAAGTTAAATTGATAGCAACATTGATAGTTTCTGTATGATTTTTAGACGATTTATCTGACATGAACTAATACGAGTAGAATAACATTGGACATTGTGTGTGAAACCTTTTTGTTTATCCAAGTGCATACTTGATAAATAATATTTATATAAATATTATAAATATATAAAATATATAAATTTTGTAATGATTCACCAAACGAATAGTTTCTACACATGGCGTTTTTATTGTATTTTATTTTTAGATTTATTTTTATTTTGACGACTATCTATGGTACTACTATGTACCTAATATTATGTACTATTCTCGATTCTTGATAATATAAATATAAAGTTAAACAGTAGTACATATTATAAATATATTATAATAAATTGATTTCATGGTAGAGTCGGTTACAAAATTTTCCTATGGAATTCTTGTAGTAACGCTTTTTTAATTAAAATTTATATTATTTCAAATAATAAAATATTTTTTAAGAAGAAAATATTTTTAATCTCAGTATGAAATATTAAAAAAAAATATATAGCGACGGATTAACATCGCAAAGAATTCGCAGTAGTACTTACTATTTATTATACTGTGGTTTTAGTTAGTATCAGGTCTTTTTGCTTATGCAAGCTATAAATAAATGTATTAATTTTCTTTTTTCAGGGTGACAGTGGCGGGCCACTTATCACAGAGAGAAAGTACGACAAGCGTTACGAACTAATAGGTAAGAAGAATATTTATTATTGATATAAAAACATGAATTAATCTATCATTCAACACTTTATTAAAAATAACATGTCTTGATTAATTTAAAGGCCGGTTCCACAGAATCCTGATAAGTTTCAAGTAGCTTATCATAACACGTTTCTTGGTTTATTAGAATACTAGCTGCTGCCCGCGGTGTTACCCGCGTTTAATTTTATACACAGCAGCGCCATCTATGTCAGATTTTTTACCAAATCCCACGGGAATCGCGTACTTTTCGAGATATAAAGTACTCTATGTGTTAATCCAAGATATCAGCTACCTACATACCAAATATCATAAAAATTGTCCCAGGCATTTGAGCCTGAAGAGGTAACAAACATACCACAAACCTTCGCCTTTATAATATTAGTAGGATTTATCTGATAATTTGAACCTGAAGTGCCGCGTTCTCCAAACAACAGATGTATTATTGTATAGACTTTCTTATTGTACATAGAAAACACCTAGACTCGACACATATACAAATGCCATCACATAAAATTGTTTGTCCCGTGCAGGCATCGATCGAATCCGCGTTCTCAAGTGCCAAATGTAGGGTCACACATCAAAGCGCCACCGGGCTGTCAAACATGATAACCATGTAGTCCATGTATTACCACCTATTCAGATCCATTAGTAGACCCAATACCATTCCTAACAGGAATGAGTCTGTAGTAGGTATTCTAGTTTCAGACACCCCTATGCCAGGTGTCTTAATCTCTTTCAACTCAGTGCCACACAAGACAATGCACAAGACTAAAGCATACTGACAAAGAGAAATAAGTCGTCAAGTCTCAAACAGCCTATCTCCTGTCCTACATTTGTATCTTGTCAATGAATGGCCTACAATCTCCAGAACAGACCATTAGAATTAAGTAGGCATTGTTGTCACACACGTGGCCGCCCACATTCGTAAATGACGCTAACTTTCTCGTTGTTATATAATATTAAATAATTCATTTTCTTTTAAATGTATTGAATTATTTATTATTTCAATTAATGATTACACTCGTGGTTTCACCAGTTGGAGTTGTCGTGATGGTTCTAGCTAGATAAATGTGTTTTATGGTGTTTTATATTCTTGACGATGGATACTAGGTATTTTGTATTGCAAATATTTTTTCAATACCGATTATGAAACGACTACTAGTTTCAAGAAAACATATAAACAAAAATATTAATCATTTTTAGAAATCTGTTTCAGTAACATTCACTTAATATTTTAAATATACACAGTTACGCATCTTTATTTCAAAATCAGTTCTGCTAAATGCCACTTTCGTTTAGTTTTTCCTTGACGCGTCATTCTTTAAATGTTGATTGTTGGTAACAGTTCGAGGAATAACACACATTCATGTTATTGCAATGCAAATGTTTAATGTTTACTTTCCAGTTGAAATAACACATAATTAATTATACGCTAAATTATTTAATTAAAATATCGTTTTGTTCTACAATGGTTCTCGTTATGTATCATACATATACGATAAGCGATTACTAACGCGCGATTTACTTACGCGCGCTCATGACTCTACAGATAACCAAAACGTAGATTGTTGCATTTCGCGCGTTCAAAGCGCGTTTGCCGTAAACGCGCGTCTATGTATTTATATACCTAGTACAATACAAAACTCTTTATTACACCAAACAAAATTACAATAATTTACAGACAATTTAATAACAAAAGTACAACTAGGCGGCCTATTGCTAAGAATAAATACCTACAATTAATTAAATAAAATGTATGGCAAAAAAGGAAAGAAAAAAAAAATAAGAATAGGAAAAGGGCTTAATGTTCGCCCGAGCTGGGCCAGAGAAACCATAATTTTTATTTATAAATGCTTGCAATACGGGGGGGGGGGGGATCACTCACGCGTTAACGCGTTGGCAACCGCCCTTATTGTGGAGATCTGGAGACCTTACTCACCGTAGGAACACAACATGGCCGAAGACCTTGGCTACGAGCTTCTGTAAGGTGGAGGTCCTTCCCCAGACGGGCTGCTCCGATTTGAGCGGATTATCCGCTGTGCCTACCTCTCTTTAAAATTTATAATTTTATTGTATTGTAACTATTAAATTTAATCACAATAATATAATTCCTTTGTCCAATAGATCCCAAGCCACACGTAGGTAGCCTAGCCATATTATTTATTCTGTGTCCTACTTCCTAGCTTACTTTGAGACCGGGTGGCGCTGTGTGAAATTGGGTACAATTTAATTAATTTATATAGGTGTGTTTCCTTGAGTTCGGGTGTTTCCTATGTTCATATCATCCAGGTTCAAACCCTGCTTACTTTGAGCTCAGATAGTTTTGTAATAAATTATATTTCGTTAATTTATTTATTTTATTTCTAGGTGTTGTATCTTGGGGAAACGGATGTGCAAGACCCGGTTATCCAGGCGTCTACACCAGGGTAACCAATTACGTCGATTGGATTAAAGAAAACACAAAAGATGCTTGCTATTGTAAGGAGTAAGACATTTTTCATGTATAGTAGTTAATTTATAGAGTATCTATAATTAGTTTTGTTTATAAAATTAAATTTTTTCCTGAACTGAAATGTAATTTTACAAACGTATTTTTTTTTAGAAAATTAGTAAATATCAGAACTGTTCTTTTCCATGGAGGACCGTCTCCCAGAGATTATAACGGCCATATGCTATTGCATTTATATTATGTTAGTTAATATCAAATTCTAATATTTACTACGTAATTATTGTATTAAAATTATGATGAACTTAAAATATACAAAATCATGCATGAGATCAAGATCTTTCATCTCTTTTATCTTGGGAATGAAAAATCTTTAAAGTATCCGCAATAAAGAAGTAAATGTGCATTTAATTAGACCTTCCTACATGTAGGTATATTAAAATAAACGCGTTTACATTTTATTGCACCAAATTGTAATATTGTACCTTTTATATTGTGAATAAAATTAATGTTGTTTCTTGCTTACTATCTGGTAACTTTATGTCTTACTTTATCTTCATCATGAACAAAGAAAAAAAGATAATGTTCTACCTACGTACATACATAGAATAAGTAATAAGCCGACGACGTACTTTATATGTATTTTTTAATCAAAAACACTTCGAAATAAGTATTTATTGTAATTTTATTTTAAAGTATACAAGAATTAGATCACACTTCAGACAGAAGTGTAAAAATATATATTAAGTCGTAATTTTAAATACCAAAATATTTTAAAATTACGTTACTTAAATTGAATGTATTTCACGAATACCTATGTCGATGAAAGTATGCCATAATATCATTAGATATTAGATTTAAGTTTAAACGTATTGATGTATATTTGGCCAATAAAGTACCTCGATAAAAATATAATAATTAAGTTGTTTTATTTCCTGACATACATCACACTTTATAAAGTAATATTATAGTAGATAGTAGACAAATGAACAGACGGGTAGGTCCCATTTGTTCTATGCAACATGACGTAATAGAACAATTTTAGAAAATATTGTCCCTATTTGTACTATAGAACTACATAAATAGCTTTTGCTTCTATTTTTGTTTAAAAGTGATTCCCAAATTCATCCATGATGAGATATAATAAGACGTATATATGTAGCAAATCATTCTCGAGTGGCCAGTTTACATATCAACTTCAAGAAGTTTATATACCTACTTAGTTTGTTCTATGGAACAATTGACACAAAAAGTACAAACTGTTTTAGAGTACAAATAGGGACAATATTTTTAAAAATTGTTGTATTACGTCATGTTTCATAGAACAAACGGGACCGACTGATCACTTCATGTTGAGTATTCAACGCAGCACAAAAATCCGCAGCTCAGTAAGACCAGTTAGTTCCAAATCATTGAGGCTTTTATGTGTTCTTTTTTGTAAGCTGACTCTACAAATAATTCCGGGGTAAGAAATTGAGCATGAAGCTAGCTTCAATACTAACTTCACATGTGATAAAATCTGTGACAAGGACAGTTAAAATCTCATGAAACTTCTTACAACATAACTTATGAATGACTCGCTTGGACGAATTATCGTTATCTATATATATAAAATGCTTTGTCCTGACTGACTGACTGACTGAGAATCAACGCGCAGCCTAAACCGCTCATCGTAAAAATCTGAAATTTGGCAGGTAGAACTATTATAAGACGTAGGCGTCCGATAAGAAAGGATTTTTCGAAATTCGAACCCTAAGGGGGTAAAAAAGGGGTGTAAAGTTCCTATGGGACAACTTGATTCCTTGGTCCAATCTACAACGAATTGATGGAAGATGTAATTCTTATTTTATTGAAATTCTTGAAAAAAATTTATTTTGTGGGTAATTTTCTTCGAGTTGATATCAATACTCATACTCCTTAGTGCTTTTGATTTCAATTACATTTCATTTTGACACATCCGTGAAGTGAAGTGTATCATCTGTCATGTAATTATAAATTGTGAATATTCAATCATAATGTCATCGAAATAATATTACTACGTATAGAAATGACAGCGCCTTCAAATTTTGGCGCCGTGTTCGGCCGTGAGGGGCGCGCCCCTCCCTGGCCCCGCCCCCAACCGAGTCATAGAATATGACATTACTACGCAGGGGCGACACTTTGTTTATATTCTGCCTATTGGACATCCAACTGATTATTTTATTTTACATAATAGATAAATTTAATAGAAAATAGGTATAATATTAGCTTTATAGGTAGGAATACATTTTTGTTCTTAACTTAATATTAGTCAAAAATAAACTGAGATTAAATCAAAACTAACTTTATAGTGAAGCTATTTATATATTAAGCTATGTAGTATTTTGTAATATATGCAATAACCAGGAGACGGTCGCCTGCCAGACAAGAGGAGTTGTGTTGAATTTCAAGAATGGTAACGTACCTTTACTCCGAAACTTGTTTGCCCGAATTTCATTTGTTCGAAAATGGTTGGTCGAAATTTAAAATGCTGTTTCGTTTTCCATCTTTTTGTTTTCTAGAAACTTATTTTTTTACTTAGTTAGTAACGTTATCCACATTTACGTATTTTACCTAGTATATAAAAATATTTTGGAAATATAGTTTAAAAAATCAATATTTAAATTACATATTATTTTTAAAAAAGAATGATTAAAATCGGTCCAAAATTGAAGGAGTAATCGGCGGACCTCCAAAAAAAAACATAGAACCCCTCCTCCTTTTTTGAAGTCGGTTAAAAAAAAAGCTACAAAAAATTCAGACATACCTAAATTATATTATAAAATTGACTGACGCTTAGTACCTACGTATCCCATCTGTACGATTAATTTTTGATAATCTATAATTTTCACATAGAAATGGCGGATGCAATCATGATGCATTAGAAAATAATGAAAAAAAATTGTTTTGGTTGGTTTTACTTAATTTTTTGTATACTTAGCGATGATAAGTTACGCCGCTATCTTTCTTCCTTACTGTTGAACGGTTTTTACAAGTTTTTATTGAACATGACGGCATTTTCCAATATTTTTTTTGACATAAATCCGAGGACCAATCACGATGAGCGTCGGCAAGTTTCTAAACGAGTTGATGTCTATTGGCCTCAACGTATGGGGACAAAAATTTTGTTCGCGGTGTCCGTTCTATACGTAGTAATATTATTTCGATGCATAATGTCGTCTATTTATTCTGTTTGTGATATCGGAAAAACAGCTAAAATTCTAACTATGTTTAAAGCGGACTGAATCATATTCATCGATAATAAATAGTAAGTAATTAAATATTATAATATTTGACAGGGTTCAGTTAAATTGGTCAATGGTTAAATGGCATACATTTTGATATTGTCTCTTTCTCACTTTTAGGAAATCTCATTACGTCGACTCGCTCTATTATTGCGTAGTGTTGTTGTAGGTTGAGGTTGTAGGTATTGAATTACCGATATACTTATACATTTTTTTTACGGAAGTGGTTGGAAAACAAGCTCAGGAATATGGATCATTTGCTATTAGGTGATTACCGTCGACTATGGAGCACACAGATTTTAGGGTCCCTAACCCGTTGCCGACCTATAACAGGAAAAAACAGGATATAGCGAGAAATAGTATTAGGAATGAGTTAGATTTTTTCTATATCACAAAGGTGACAAACAAGAATTTTGGATATTTCACTCCCCGAACGAAACGCATTGCTGCTTCACAGGCTCTGGCTCTTCACTGGTCGGGCTAGCCTATTTCATAAACGCCCACTCCAAAGATTGTAATGAGAAGTATAAAAATAGCCAAAAAAATCTATACATATGACAATTTTTTGGGTGTGGTGTGACCAACCGATGTGAAAGGATTTTTTAAAATTCCCACGGGAAAGGATAAACGCACACGAAGTTGCGCGGGTTTCTCTAGTTGATTAATAAAATTGGTACAATAACAAAATCAAAATATTTAAATGGATATCTTTGTAGAGTTTGATGCGACAGAGTCCATCTATCTTTCCTCACCTATATGTTAATACGTAAAAAACTCTAAAACTACTTCATAGATTTTCATACAGTTTACTTCAATGGACAATGATTAATGGGGGTATATATTTTTTTTTGCGAAATTCACTTGAGAACGGCAGCAATGGGATTTCCTATCTCAATGTCTGGATGCAGGCTGCTGCCAGCAGCTAGGTTACTCTGCATAGCAATCGCGAGTTTAATTTCAATTCTGAATAATCAAATGCAAAATTAACAGCAAATCCTAATTCGTACCCTTGAAATTTTATACTTTACTAACTATTTTGTTAGCATACAATCCGATTTCATTTAAGTAGTTTAGTATTTAGTTAGCGCTAGTCTAGCTGTAAAGAGTACCTAAATGTAGCAATCCAATGGCGATCGAGCGGAATTATCTTCAAGAGTAAGGGGCAGCTCGCATTGGAGGATTTTGGGGAGGCCTATGTCCAGCAGAGGACTTATTGTGACTGAGATGATGATGATCTCAATGTCCGCTAACGATAGGTAGGTATAATAAGGTATTAAGAAGAATGGTCTGTACGGTGGCCTCGAAGATAGGAGGACCATTTTAGAGAAAAATCGCTTGCACATCTTGTAAGCGGATTTTTTGTCAGCTCCGTTCTTTTCTTTGTTACCAAACAGGGTTTTTGTTTATTAGAGCCACATGTGTCCACTAGGATGTTGGACGTTGCAACCAAAAATCATCCTAAAGATGGTCCTGCTATCCTCAAGGCGACTGTACCTATTGTCATCAAAATGCTGTGCCTACTTTTATCAATATTTTAGTTTAACTTAACTTGCAAACGCATTGATTCATAATGCACTAGTTGAATTACAATGTTTACTTTTTAGGAGCCTATGTGCTACGTAATTATCACTTGCGTCTTATGCATTTACTAATAAGACTCAATGTCCCTATAATGGTTTGTTGTAGACAGTAACTTAAGAGAGTTCATTGATCCGCGAGGTCATTGCCAAATATTACGGTCGTACAGCCTCCGGATGGCTCCTAAAACGTTGCTCAGTACTTAGATTTTTGTAAAGTAGTTTCATATAGTTTTTAAATCAATTTTTAAAGTCATGCTGGCTTTGATACACTTTAGTAATACAAAGGATAAATAAAATCTAAGCACACATTTTAGAATATCCTGATAAGACCCAGGTAGCCTCCAATCCAAGTGGAAGGAGTGATAAAAATAATTGAAAAAATATTTACAAAACTATCAATTTTAAATAACACATAATAGTCATCTGTCATAAATATTTAAAACGAAATGTTCTTTATATTTATGCATGCACACATTTTGGTGTTCCCAAAACCGAAAAAACGGTTTTTTTCTCCCGTAAATAAGAAAGAGATGTCCACATTACCATTTAAAATGTCCACATAACTGTATCTTTTGGTATTTTGTGCAGATAAATGTGGTCGAGATGTATTTAGTATTCACTTGCTTGCCTTTGGGGTTTTGTCGTGTTGTGCATTTGGCGCGTTAATTTTATTCGGGATACCGTTTCTTGCTACATTTTAGGTGTCCTGTAACCATAAAGTACTTTGAGATTCAAGTCATGAGTTAGTGTTACGAAAACATTGAACCTTACACGTGACCGTTCATGATTTGACTAATTATTAGTCATTTTTTATTTTATTTTTCTATCAATAATAAGTTTTATGTTTACATTTTGTTAATTAAAATGTGGTTAAATAATGTGATTTTTGCGTTGTGTCTTTCTACTGGATTTTCTATGAATAAAGTGAGTATTAACATTATGAAAAAAAAATCCAGAGTAAATTATTGTTTAATCTACTTGTTTGTTACTAACCTAAATTCTAACATTTCTGTTTATTATTTTATTCGAAAAAGTTTTAAACAGGATCATCAGACAGAAGGTCTAAAAAAATTAATAATAGCCTAATTTACCCTCAGGGTTGTTAAGGTTCCATAGAAAATTTATGTCAACATTTTATTAATACATAATATTATCGTTAAATTAAAGTGAAACGTTTTTATTCAAATAGGCCTAACAAGCTATTTCGAATCGTCAGACTATCCCTATCCCATGGACCATTGTCAGATTTTTTTATTAAGCAATAAAAAAACATTGAATAACTTTTAGGAATGGAGAATGTCAGAGGGCTCCCTGAGAGGTCCTCCCTCATCCGACTATTTTGTTGAGAAAGGTTTACCGGCTTGCCAAAATTGTGGTAAGTTAAAAAACAGCATTACTATAAAAGACTAGAGCAACCCACGCAACTTCGTTTGTGTTTATTCCGCTGTCCCATGAAAATTCTTATTGGACGACTACGTTATACAACCCACAACCCACCCTCCAATGTCTCTACGATCAGCGGTTTGGGCTGTGCTTTGATTCTCAGTCAGTCACCAAGTCGGTCATTCATTATCAATTTTATAATATTGTAAGTAATCGATATATATATATACAGGCAGTTACAGAAATGCATTTTTTAAGTTAATGTGTCACTGTCAAACTAAAGAAGAAAAGAGACAGTTTGAGGCTTAATATGTGGAATTTAAACTATAATACGTTTCTTAATCTGTCTGATTTATGTATCTGTTGTTGATATTTAAAGGTTGTGGCGAGAGAAATGAAGAACCACGTGTGGTTGGTGGTATTGACTCTGACGTGAACGCGTTCCCTTGGCTCGCACGGCTCATTTACCACAAGTCCTTCGGCTGTGGTGCTTCGCTCATCAATGACCGCTATGTAGTATCTGCTGCTCATTGTGTTATAGGGTATGTTTTCTAATACTAGATTATGATACTAGATATTATGGTGCTTCAGATAATTCGCTACGCATTATTCAACAAGTTAACATAAATGGAACTTCTTCTGATGCACCTCTTCATTTGGGAGTGCTACAGGGTTCAATATTGGGCCCATTATTATTTCTGATATATGAAATGATCTGCTTTACTTTGCTAGGGACCTATGTGAAATAGTATTGTTTGCTGACGACACTTCTTTAATTTTCAAAGCTGACAGACATAAAAACGTAACTGACGATGTAAACAATGCTCTTTCTCGGGTCTTTCAATGGTTTACGACTAATAACCTTTTCTTAAACTCGAACATCAGGATCACTTACCTCTAGTTTTCTTTGTAAACGTTAAAAAGTGAAATAGTTATTGTATTTTTGTTCTATTTTTAGATTCATGTGGTTCATGTTCAGAGTAACATTAGGCGAGCACAATCGATGTGATCTTACAAATCGACCCGAGACACGATTTGTGGTAAAGGTTATTGCCCATAACTTCTCCCTGTCCACATTAATGAATGATATATCTCTGTTGAAATTGAGTGAACCAGTTACATACACACATGCGGTACGACCTGTATGTTTGCCGAAGTACACAGGTATATCGAAAATTTCTTATTTATTATGCTGTTATGGCCTTATAGACGTTGAGTTACGGATGTCCATCCGAAAGTTACATTTTGAGAAGAGAAAAGAAGCATGATCGATGGTGCGACAAAATAAATCAATCGTATTGTTTAAAATCTCTCCGCTTCAGTGGACAACATTTCAATTTCAGGCATACTACAATTTTATTTGTTAATTTTGACAATTCATGAAATACTTACACCTGCCCAGTAGTGCCCAGTCATTACCTTGAGAATACCATGCTACTAGTCGATAACACCACGTTTTAGCTAGTAAAAGAGTTTCTGCTTCCGAATTCTTTGACATAAACAATTCTTAACAGAAACAATAAACATTCAATTAGAGCTTTTAACATTTACGAAAAGTTGTTATTTTTAGCCGAAATTTATTTTTACTTTTTGAAAGGACCATATTAGTTAATTAACTTTTTAAATAATGATCATAAAACATGTTATCAGAACTGTTAAGGCAGGGTCCGAAATTGCATTTCAGAACTGTTATTTTATATCTCTGTATTGATTGCTGGGTTTTTTTGATGAAGGTTTTATTGTTGTAATTTGGATAAGCGCTAAATGCGTTTTTTATTCCAAGACGTCAATCCTTTAGATACTAAAATGTGAGTCACTTTCACAGCAATAAAATTTTACCTGCAAGCCAAGTTTTTTGGAAACATTTTATGGAGTGGAGCAAAACTTTCGTATCTCAAAAGATCCAAATCTCGAAACCTCTAAGTTGCAAATTAACCTTTTCTATGTACTAAAGAATTTTAAACTCAAAAATTCAAGATTCAAAACTTTTATTCAGAGAATAGGTTTTCACAAACACGTTCTCTTGTCAGAGTATACAGTAATAAATGATGAACTAATGTTCGTACTGAACATCCTGTTGAATATGTTAGATACATATACGCATATTAAAGGAAAATTATTTTTTATTTTATTATTTCTCCAGCTAAAAACTATGTGGGTGACATGGCTATAGTCTCTGGTTGGGGTGCAACAGCCGAAACGGAGAAATGGTCTTGTACCCTCAAGCAAGCAGATATACCAGTGTTGAGTAACGAAGAATGTAAAAATACCAACTACAATGCCTCCAAAATACAAGAAGTCATGATATGTGCTGGATTCCCCGCTACTGCTCATAAGGACGCTTGCACAGTAAGTATTGACACGAAAATTACAGTAAAAATATAAAAACTTGGGTCAAACATCTCTAATGTCCATGAAACTTCAATTGACGTTTGTACATTAGCGCGATACCAAAATCGGCTCAGAGGAATTATTATAAAACACAGTTGAAGTAAGTTCCAGAAATGAATCGCAGTTGTTATTATTATCGCGTTTGCCCTGCTGATATACATTATAATAGAAATTAAAATAGGAACGACGAACGACGACGATAGGACGAATAGGAGTTTAAAATTAGTAAAAAGCCAAATAGTAAGCTAAGCCCGCGGACTTCATTTTAGCGAGCACAATCGACAAAAGAGCCAAAGGATAAAGAGAATCAAAATCAACGTAGACTTAATAACATAAATTTAAATGATAATTATTATATTGATAACACAAACACAATAGGGAATATTCATGAAATTCAAATATGATTCAAATGTATATTTTTATGAAGTTTATTGCTTCAAAATGATGTCCAGCCAGCCAACTTCAATATTTTTGAATTGAATATTGTTTTGTTTAGAACTGAAAAGTATGTGTTAATTGTATTGTATTTCTAATAAATTTTTGATGCTACATTTCGCAGGGCGACAGTGGTGGTCCATTGGTTACCGAAAATGAAGACCATAATTATGATCTGATAGGTAAGACTGATTAATTTATTGTATTTGAACAAATAATATTTGTATATGTACGTGTAATGGTAATTTTAATATTATAATAAATAACTCTGTCTATGTATCAGTCAGTACGTTACATTTATCGTGCAGATGAAAAAAATATATAGGTAACGTGAATTTATTTATTTAGAAGATGTTTGATTTAGATATAAAAAGGTAAAAAGTTCAAGGATTTTTTTATACCACTAAGGTGGCAAACAAGCTTGATGGTGAGTGGTGAGCGGTCACGCACGGTAGCCTATGGACGCTTGCAACAGCAGCGGGAGTATCAATCGCGCGTTGCGGACCCTGTAAAAATCTTTTAATGCCTCTTTTGAAGAATCCCATTATAAAGTCTAACTAAAGGAAAGACCTCGGCGGGGATCTCATTCCACAGCCTCAGTACGCGGGAGGAAACTTCTCTGAAGCCGCGCAGTACGCGACCATTTTGGTTTTACCGTGTGAGGTTGGATTCCCCGCCGGTGACAAAGTAGAAAGTATGATCGTAGGCATTAAGTCAAACAATTCCTCCGAACAAACCCCATTGTACAAGCGGAAGAACACACATAGGGAGGCGAAGTCTCTCCGCAGGCTCGATACCGCTTGTTAGCTTGGGATCGACAATCCTAAAAAGCACGTCTTTGAGTCGAGTCAAGAGGTCCAAATTGGTATGCCGGCGGTTGGGGAGCAGTACTCCATGTGGGGCCGGACTTGAGATTTATACAATCAGGGGAATAATGAACAAAGAGATTTCTACGGCAAAATTGTGGAGTCTGCAAATCTTAATAAATGTTTATTTTCAATTGCAGGTGTCGTGTCATGGGGATACGGATGTGCAAGAAAAGGATATCCAGGAGTGTATACTAGAGTCACAAAATTTTTGGATTGGATTAGAGATAATACCATGGATGGATGTTACTGCAGATATTGATTTCACGACTATACATTTATTGCTTTGAATAAAATACAAAATTCAAAATAATATTTCAATACTTTTTTTTGTTCTTTCTTACAATCTAGTCGAGTACAGACAATGCCTTGGTTCTTTAACTAGATCGTGAGAGACTGGTGACTGAAGTAAACAAAGCTTGTTTAATTGTCTGTGCTTTAAACTAAATATATGCAATGAACTATATTTCATTAGATAGGTATCTTATTTAAGAAACATTTTAAACTATAAAAATATAAAAAAACCTAGGTTAAAAAATGGAATTCCGGGCAGTCTATTTAGGTATGTATTGCAATTTTCTACGGTATCAATGAAATATGTTACAATTATGATTGCCAATACGAAATAGGTGTCAATGTTACTTTACATATGCCTATGCATTGTAAGACTGGTTACATAGTAATGCAGGTTGAGTGCAATGCCCGCATTACCCTTGGCAGACTCTCGCTAGGTCCAGTCGTCTATCCAGACGTATTTCTCTATAGGGAACAGAATTTAAAACTTTAAAATGAAAATAATGATACTATTAGTGCTGATGTTCATAATGATTTTGGTGAGTTGGAAAGTCGGATAGTGATATTGTGTCTTTGTGATTTAAAATCTTAAAAAAATGATATTTTTCTAAAGGTAAAGGGAGATAATGAAACAGAAGATGACGGGATACATGAAGACATGAGTATGATGTGTAATTGCAACTGTAAGTAAAAGGAAAAGTCTTGTTATGATAATATTAACGACTTTAATATAGTGAATCCAAATATAATAAAATAATAATTGTGTATTTAATGCCCGATTTCACCAACTTCCCCAATACGCTAGCGACCAAACGACAACTGTTATAATAAATAGTTAATTATGTTTTTAAATACTTCTCATTTATGTGAAATTGTGTTTATTTCTTATCATAATAAATATTTCAAAACGTAAACTACACGCATCTTAAACTCTTATGGGTGTTCATAGACAGTAATGTTGGCTTATCATCAGTCTTCTGGATTATATTGTACGTATAAAAAACCCAACATAATTTTTATGTAATTACGAAAATACAACAAATGTGGAGACGTTCAAAAAGTTATAAAGGAAATGTTAAAATTCATAAAAATAAGTACCAATTTAATGAGGAGACAATGTTTATGTGCTGACAAATAATTACAATCACAGGTTGCGGAGAAAGAAATGAACCAACACGTATAGTTAATGGCACAGAAACAGCTGTTAATGAATTCCCTTGGATCGCTCGATTGTCCTACTTCAACAAGTTCTATTGTGCTGGTGCTTTCATTAACGATATGTATGTTTTGACTGCGGCACATTGCATCAAAGGGTAAGTTTAATTTTACCACTTCTTTCTCTTCATCTTTGTCCTAGTCCACCAAACGGGATGTTTGGTAGGGTCTGCTATCTAAGCCCTAGGAACTGGCAAACAAACCGTTTCTTAAGTGGAACGACTGCTAAGTATCTTGCTCCTATTCAATACCATTATATTTCTACTGTTTTCGATTGATGACAGTAAACTACGAATAATTAGTGATCGTTAGACCCGCATGTGACAGCAATATACGCGAAAAGAAAAATGCCATAAACGTTTTAAGTAGTTTATTGACTGTTTTTTGGTGTAGATGTAGAATATAATTTGAGAATTAAATTTTCTATATAGCCTAAGGGTAATCCTTTCGTATACCTAAAAGAAGAATTCTCAGTATTCATAATAATATTTCTTTACACAATACTTATTATAAGTCATATACAGTAGCGAGTGGTAGTAGAATTTATGATTCTGATAGGTACTGTGTGTTTCAATTTATGACACAGTAGATTACAGACTATTACGTCTCTACAATATAAGCATAGCTATTATATTTATAACAAGAAGAAAGTGAAAATAATTTAATAATAATAATACTCTATAATGCACCAAAACAATAACAAAGAAATCAATTAAAATATACAATAGCGCCTATTGCCGCCTATAAGGCCGCCGCCTTATCGCATAGAAATTTCTTCCCCGCAAATAATTTAGTGCCAATTAATATTGATTAAGTAGACATAATTTGTAACTATTTTATATTACAGTTTTATGTGGTTTATGGTAAAAGTGACGGTCAAAGAGCACGACCGGTGCAACCTCACTCAGCGTCCGGAGACGAGATTCGTGACAAAAGCAATCGCTCATAATTTCACATTCACCACATTTAGAGATGATATAGCACTACTCAAACTTAACAAACCAGTTGCTATGTCTATAATTATGAAACCTATTTGTTTACCGCTTAATGATGGTAAGTAATATTAGCTGTTCTCTAAATTTATTTTAAAATATACACTGGGCGTCAAAAATAAGTAGTACAGTTTTAAAATTGCAATATCTCCTAAACTACAGAAGCTAGACCTTTGAAATAAAAAAAAGTTAAAAGACAATTTCATTTCATTTAATAAAAACTTTATGTATAATATCGTCTTTTAAAGATTGATTTTTATTTCAAAACTCTAACTTCTTTAGTTTAAGAGTAATTGCAATTTAAAAACTGTACTACTTATTTTTGACGCCCAGTGTATTTATTTACATTTATATTGTTTGTTCGTTCATGTTTACCTACATTGTACATTGTCGTTGTATTCGTGTTTAATGTACTGAATAAATTTTCTTACTAGCCACAGCCTAATGGGGCAGTTCTTAGTGACTCTACCATTTTGGTATCCGAGGAAGGGGATTCCATCCCTGCACGGGGCAAACTTTATGTGCTGTCATTTTTGTTTGTCTGGGTCTTTGTATTATATTAAGTATTTATTTAATTTGATTATTTACATTGTATCCTACCCGTATACATTTCCGGAATGATTATAATAATAATAAGTAATATTTAATACGATATGTAGATACTTTGTTTTGACTACCCGTAAACACTTCCGGATTTGGTGTCAATTACCGCTTAGGTGGGGTCAGTGTTTTCAGTCATTGACTTGGCCTAAACTATTATCTGTAAAATTTGAAGTCGAAAATTCTAAGTAAATATTTTTTGAATATTCATCATTGTTGCGATAACTCTTCGATTACTTTATTTATGGTGTTTTTGCGTATCAGAACTTTACCAACACCCAAGTTAAGGGACGACATCTAGTCAGTATTTGGATGGCTTTAAAAACGTAGAATTCCTTCACACTTCGGAGGTTACGTTTCGACTGTCATTAAGCCAAGTTAGCGATCGTAAGAGGACCAGCTGATCCGCAAGTTAAAGGCAAATGTAATTCTATAATAGATCTTAATTTCAGATGAGATATACACAGGAGTCAATGCAACTGCAGCTGGGTGGGGGTCTACATCAGAATTGACAAAGAACCAATCTTGTCAACTATTGGAGGTCGACTTGCCGATTCTAAGTAATGAAGTATGTAAGAACACGGAGTATGAATCACATATGATCACTGATAATATGATGTGTGCTGGATATCCCAAGAAAGGTGGAAAGGATACGTGCCAGGTATATTAATGTTATCGGGACAAGCTAACCACACATTCACACCGGTGTGTCTCCTGTATAGCCAGGATCAACGGCGAACACAGATTGACAATAAGCAATGAAGCTTATTGACGTCCCGGATGAGAAACTACAGATGTTTTGGAACTCACAACGAATTTAATCAGAAAGAAAATAGACGGAATAGGTGGTATTGAATGGACTTCCCTCCTTAACAACTACGTGAGAGACACCAATTTGAAACAATAGCATATTATAATACCATATTTTGTTTTTACATTTGTGTTTGTCTCGAGTCTGAGTGTTTTCCATAGAAAATGATTTTCAAAAATGTTTTTTCATAGAATGGATATCCATATTATTGTATTGAAATATATGCTTATAATAAGTATATGTATTATAAGCATATATATTTAAATACAATAATATTTAAATACATTGACAGGTACCCATAACACAAGCAGGTTTAACCTTTAAATTGTGTAGAATATATATTACAACTTTGAGAGGGAATGAGAAAGGCAGGTTGACATTAAATGTCAACCTGCCTTCATTAAATGTCAACCTGCCTTCCCTATTCCCTCTCTTTACACTTGTCTTGTCTCTAAAATTGTCTGCATTTCTCATTCCATCGGAGGAACTATAAAAAAAATATTCACCTACCTATTAAAGCAACTTTGAGTAAGTTATTCGGTACGATCGAAAATTAAATTTATGAGTTCAAAGATAAAATAATGATATCATCATTAAATTAACATTAAATAATTACGCAGATAATTAAAATGCGTAATAGTAAAATATAGAGCATTATGTCATATATCGAATGGATCGCGTTTCGTGCGTCGACAGTTTTATTGGTAAACAATACTTTTCATAGAGGTAGAATTCGTCGCTTCGTGCGTCGACAGTACGTAGGCGACCAATTCCCTGATACACGTGTACACAGACGTTTACTTGCTTGTACGTCATAACATAATTGCCTAATTTGCATAACTTATATCGTGCATTACACTTTATACGTATAACTTTGCGTAGCGAAAAAAATTCTAAATCTATGCTTATAACAATATCGATACAACATAAATTTTATTATGATGATTAAATTACGTAACCCTAAAAAATTGCTAATTCATATAACAACAAATTCATTCAATAGATATAATACTTAACTGGCACATGAAACCTGTCTTATAGTCCAAGTCGAATACCTACTTCAGTTATTTTATGAAATTTAATGGCATTTTCAGGGTGACAGTGGCGGTCCGCTGTGTGCTGATATTCAAGGAGAAAATAAATACGAAATTTTGGGTACGTTAACCTTTCTTTACTTTCGTAGATAAAGTGGCGCTACAATCGCCAAATCTTAACAATTTCTGTGTATGCCAATAGATGGCGGTGTAATTTTATTATAACGCGGTTTTGTTTGGTAAATTCATTTGACAATAGACTAAAACTGAAATTTATCAGTAAGCTGTGAAAGAAAGCAGTCCTTAATTTCTTTTACTGAATATAACGTGATATAACCCAAGCAA
This sequence comes from Endotricha flammealis, assembly GCA_905163395.2. Lineage (NCBI taxonomy): Eukaryota > Metazoa > Arthropoda > Insecta > Lepidoptera > Pyralidae > Endotricha > Endotricha flammealis. Next base: position 4,779,768 of record LR990860.1, on the reverse strand, counting down.
TAAATTTTTTGCTTGATTCACAGGTGTAGTTTCCTGGGGTATTGGTTGCGGCCGACCCGGATATCCGGGGGTGTACACAAGAATCACCAAATACTTGGACTGGATCCAGGATAATGGTTGTCCAGCTGGGTATTGTTCAAACACACATCTCTCTAACAGTAAATGTTTGCGAGAATCAAATGCATAGAAAATTTGCTCAGGGTTCGTTTCTGATAATTATTCTATGGTTTTGTTAGTTAGTTCTATTAACATTGTATGTACTTCAAAGTCCGTAGAGAATAGTACAGTCAGAATTATAAAATTATTTTATTAAAATATTATAAAATAACAATGTACGATGTATGAATATTTTTTGTATGTACAATAAAAGTTTATGAAGGGATTGAACTATGTATTTTTTTGTAGAAATATAATTGAGAACATTCTTTCTCCCTTAAAATAATTTTGAAATCTTACCACCAAAGTGGCAAACAGAAAACTATATAACCTAGCCTGTGGTACATATGTTTTGGCCACTGTTTAGTAACCAACGATTGGTAGAAGTGGTATGTACCTATTTGGTAGTCACATTATATCAAACAGATTAAAATCACATCTGAGTTTTGGATAGAAAAAAGCCGAAAAGAAAGTCGTTTCCAACAATGTGATAGTCGGGTATTTTGTCGGCTATTTTGTGGCGACTACAAATACTAAGAGCAAGTTCAGATGACAAGCGCTCAACAACTACATACATTTTATTCAGGCCGTACACATGCTAACGCGCGTTTTAATAAAGCGCGCGTAATAAAATATATGTAGTTGAAAACGCGCGTTGAGCGCTTGTCATCTGAACTTGGTCTAAAGGTCTCTCTACATACTGTCTTGTTTTGCATCCATCGGGTGAGGTTATTGTCCACCGGCAAAACCTGTCAGATGAAAATCTAAGGCATGTCATAGGGTCTTAGAAAGGAGAAGTTTTTACCAAGCCGTGGAAATTTCACATAATATAAAGGAAAAGTAAGTACAATTTTTTTATTATGCCTTCGAGCAGCTGAAGATGAGTGGATACAAAAGGCGGAGAGTCGAATTTGGTGGCCTGTATCCAGCAGTGGGTAGATACAGGCTGATGATCATGACGTTAGTGAAAATATAATAATTTAATCAAGTAAAAATTGGGGTATTAACACTAACCTTGGTGTACGCGTACGAATAGTTTATTGGCTGAATTTGTAGGTAATGTTTTAATTTGTCAATGACGAAATCCAAATTTCCCGCATATATATATATTCATTAGGTTGGATTAACACCATAAAAGGTTAAAACATAAAGACGAATGTTCAGTAATTAGAAATTATTTCAATTTGATTAGACGTTCATGTGACACAGAAAGATGTGTTGTAAAAAATATGTGTTGTCTTTATTTATTTTCATTCAAATATTGGTAAGTCTATATTATCAATAGAGATGATTTGCACCTAACGGCTCGGTATAGATTTTTACAAAATTAAAATGATAGGTAGCTATTCAGCTATCTTCTAAAACGTATTTTAATTTAATTTTAATTCTGCATTAAGTCTCAAGCTAGCATCTCTTTTTTTCTTATTCTTTAGTGTAAGACCGTTTACGCATTGCGCAGGCTTTTGTATGCGCGCAGAGTTTTTTAATAGATTTAAATTAATAACACTAAATTTCTCATTTATAATATTAGTTAGGATTCAAAGCAAATGTTTGAAAGAAGACTTTATTATATATTAAAAAGCTATTATTATAAAAAAAAATAAAGATAAAATATCGGTGATAAAATCAATTGAATTTCTGGATATTTTTGATTTTTTAAAATTTTTATTTCTTATTGTTAAATTGCTAAATCCAAAAGTGTTTTTAACTAAGTATTAAATTAACGATCTTTGTAATTGGTTATTAATTTTTGCTTATTAGGTTTATCAATATTTTCATAAATTTTTAGCCTCGAAACTAGCGCCTTAGGGAAAATTAAGAAAGTTATCTTGACTTGATAAAGTGAATGAATACTCTATTAATCACAATAATATCTGTTAGTTAATTAAATGTTTTATTAATATTACAGAATTTAGGACAGACTTTTGAATTACCAGTATTTGGACGAAGTATTTGTTTGTGCCGTAAGTGTGTTTTTAAGTTTTTTGAGTACATGTACCTACCTACATCTATTATTTTATATTTGTAAACGTTCAAGGTGACGTGAGGTCGGTTCGAATTGAGCTCCGTGCTATAATTTCGATTTTAATTTATTTAATTGAATTTTTAGTGCAGTGAGTGGTTACATTTCATTTGTCTGCGTTTTCTAGCAGTGAATAAATAATTTTTATCATTGTTTTGTGCGTAAATATCGTTTAATAAAGCAATTAATATTTCGTGTCGGTTTACGAATACGGGCGGGTAGTGAAATAGTGACTTTTAACAGCTGACCCGCGCTGCGCTGCGCGGACGCCGCCGCGCGCCGGCCGCCGATTTCTTCGTACGTAAATAATAAAAGAGGTTTGTTTACCTCATCAAAGGTACGTTCGTAGGTTTCTTTTACTATAAGCGTAACGTATTTAGGGTAATATGTCGTCAAATGCGCATGATCCCGGTGGAGGAAATCCCTTCGAACCATTGCGACAGTTTTTATCGCCTATAAATTCGCCGTTACCTGCAAACAATAAGCGCACTTTAGGAGATATAACTCCAACCAATTTATCACCATGTGAGAAAAGGTTGCAACGGTCAACTAGCGACGACACGGCAGTAGAACTGAGCGCTAATGTGTCGCAGGGCGCGCCCTCCGACTATGTTGAATGTGTCCAGCAGGCTTCGGAGTATCTTTCGCGCATTAACGAAATCGTGCAGGAACAGTCGTCACGAATTAATATCGCAAACAAGTCGGCAATAATGGATATGACTCAGAAGGTAACGGCTATTGTGTCACTTTTAGCAATAAAATCTTCTACCGCCGAAACAAAGCTGGCAATTGCTGAGCGCGATCTTTTAGCCGTTAAATCCTCAATTACGACGTCCGAGCCAGTACAAAGCGTAAATAACAATAATAATAATGCGTCTTATGCCGACCGTCTAAAATTGCGACTGCCTAAGCAGATGAAACCGGTGCAAACACGTCCACCTATGCCTTGCGTCGTTGCCTATCCAACTGAGGAGCGTTCCTCTGAGCTCACCTCGTCTGCAGCGACTAAAGAGGCCCTTATGAAAGCCATCAAACCGTCCGACGATGGCTTCCAAATTGTCGGTGTTAAAAAAACAACCAAATCCGGAGTAGTACTGCGCGTCTCTAATGAAGCCCAAATAAAAAAATTGCAATCCGTTCAAGGAATTAAATCGGCCGGTCTAAAGCTAGAAAAACCGAAAGGGCGCCGACCGCGTATCATTATAAAAGACATTCCCGGCAATATGGACGACACCAAATTTTTATCGGCTTTGTATAATCAAAATATTAAAGATGAGATGAACATTAGTGCGTCGGACTTCACGAAGGAAGTCAAAATAGTGCGTCGTCGTTCAGCAGCTTATGGCAGAAAGTGGATAGGTATCGAGTTATCCGCGGAACTTCGGAAACATTTAATTTCAACCAAGGATAAAATTTTCATAGATTTTGCAACTTGTAGATTCATCGACGATATTGAAGTAGTTCGTTGCTTAAAATGCCAGCAATATGGCCACGTGCATAAATATTGTACTGAAGACAAGCCTACTTGTTCACACTGTGCCGGAACACACGACTCGCGCGAGTGTACTAAAAAATCCGAAAAAGACTTTAAGCCAACATGCGCAACGTGCCGCCGTCTAAAGAAAGCGGCCGACCATCAGACCGGGTCTGAGATTTGCCCTACGTACGCGGCTAAGTTAGAATACCTAATTTTAAACACCACGTATGGATAAAGTTGTAATTTCACAATTAAATCTCCATAACGATAGGATCGCGACATCTGAGTTAGATAAGCTTGTTGCGGATTATAAGCTTGATCTCGTTCTCGTCCAAGAGCAATACCAGCGGGCTCATTTAAATAGTAAATTTGTACAGATCAATAATAAAGCACGCGCCGGTATCTATGTGCCAAAGAGCGATTTAACCGTAACCGCTATTACAAACCTGATGTCCACTCACTGTGCGGTCGCCGAAGTAACGTCTCCTCGTTTTAAAGTTTTTGTTGTGAGCTGTTATTTTCAATACTCCGACCCTGTCGGTCCCCATATACACCATTTGCGTACCGTGTTGCAAGCGCTCGTAGGATACAAAGTAATTGTTGGAGCGGATGTTAATGCTTCGTCTCCTTTATGGTACGGCAAACTTAGATCGACAGACGTCGATAGACGAACTTCTGTCGAGGATTTCATTGCAGAGATGAACCTTATTATTCATAACACCCCTGAAGCACCACCTACTTTTAGTGGCCCAATGGGCGAGTCTTCTATTGACGTCACACTTTCTAGTGCAGACGTCCATATACTTAATTGGCGCGTACTTCCAGATGCTTCTTGCAGTGATCACCGTCTAATTGTTTGTGAGTTCTCTCCGGTTGTAAATGATTTACACACATTCCAACAAATCAACTTTCAATATAAAACCAGAAACGCAAACTGGGAATTTTTTAGATCCATGTTTTCTGCTCATGTCAAGGATTTCATTCGCGCTCAGTTGACGGTCGCGGAAAGTGCGGAACTTCTGTCGGACACCTTCACATATTGCGCTGACGTCACACTTGGCCGTAAAGCGGTGGAACGATTCCTTGTCGCGGTTGCGTAGGGCTTTTCGTGGTGCTCGACGTAAGACTGCTAAATTAAAGAAACGAAAAATGGAGGGAGAAATTTATCAAACGGCTTTAACAGAATTACGTATTGCAAGATCTCACTATCGGGCCGCTGTTCAAAAATCCAAAGGTAACCTTTTACGACACGTTGTAGATAAACTAAATGAAGAGGGTTCGTGGTCTCCACTATATCACGAGTTTAAGGCAAATAGGCGCATTGACCAAGCCTATGTAACTAATATCAAACTCAATAACACGCATACTCTTGGTGTGGAGGAGACTGCTGATGCCTTATTAAACGTTTTGATACCGGACGATAACATAAGTAGTGATAGCGAGTATCATCGTGACGTTCGAGATTCGGCCACGCAATGCCCTCTAACTCCAAAATCCGATCTTCCGTCACTAGACGAGTTTCTATCGGTAGTTAAGGCTTTGCCAACTAATAAGGCTTCTGGTGACGATAAAATAACTAATAGGATGATTAAAGAAGCATGCAAAGTAGCCGCTGATTCCATCTTAATGGTTTACAATCGTTGCATTGACGAAGGTTATTTTCCTGCCGTCTGGCGACAAGGCTTCATTAGATTAATACCTAAAGGCGGTGATAAACAGCCTGACGATCCTAAATCCTATCGTCCTATTACCCTTCTACCATCATTGGGTAAGGTTCTCGAGCGTCTCATAGTTCCGCGTTTGCTACCAGGTGGCCCTAAATTTCACGAAAAACAGTTTGGTTTCACCGTCGGGAAATCTACCGTCGATGCAGCTCTTACCGTCCGTAAAGCAGTTGAGCATTCTGAAAGTAAATATGTGATAGGCGTGTTTTTAGATATCTCGGGTGCTTTTGATAATGCTTGGTGGCCAATGTTATTACTTAAACTTAAGACCAGAGGATGTTATAGTAATATTTACTCTCTTATTCTGACGTACTTTGAAAATGGTATATCTAAATTAAAACTCGGACACTATGCTGCGTCAAAGGTGCTCACTTTAGGCTGCCCACAAGGCTCAGTATTGGGGCCCTACCTGTGGAATCTCGGCTTTGACGACTTTTTCAGCCTCCCCTTACCGGATGGATGCTCCTTGACGGGTTATGCTGATGACGGTCTTTTATTAGTAAATGCTAGTTCGCGGGCATCTTTAGAAAAATTAGCTGAAACGAGTCTTGATATTATCTCCGAATGGGGAAATCGTAACCGTCTAGAATTTGCACCTCATAAAACGTATCAACTTATGCTTAAGGGAAATTTACAAGTCCCTCCGCGCTTTCGCTTTAATGGAGTTTCAGTTTCAAATAAAATCACAGTCTGCTACTTAGGTTTACTTTTAGACAAAAACTTTAATTTCATTGAACATATGAAGCAAGTAGGAGAAAAAGCCAAAAAGAATTTTTATGCCTTAACTCGAGTATCTGCCGCAACCTGGGGTTTAACTTTTAGAACGCTAAAAATGGTTTATACTGCGACATACCTGGGTTGTATAACATATGGTTCAGCGGTTTTCGCGGATCGTGTAACAATTGGGGCCGCGCGAAGAAAATTATTGCAAAGTCAGCGTCTTGCCTTGATATTTTTGTGTAAGTCTTACAGAACTGTCAGCACGGAGGCACTCCCTGTGTTGGCTGGCGTAATACCCGTCGATTTGGAGATACAGCGTCGCGCGTCGATGTACTATAGATCAAAAGAAATGACCCCCGCGTTCCTTAAGACACGTGATCGTGACAAAATAAATAGACTATTCAACCCGTTAGATGACGTATTACAGAATCTTCTATCGGAATGGCAGGAAAGGTGGGAGACTTCCGTAAAAGGCCGCCATCTGTATCTGTTCTTTCCCTCGGTGAGAGACAGATTAAAGAAAACCTGGCTAGAGGTCGACCATCAAGTAGCTCAATTTCTAACGGGACACGGAAACTTTAAGGCCAAGTTATTCTATTTCAAGGTTGTACCTTCTCCTTTCTGTGAATGTTCTACCGCGAATACCAGAGTAGAACAAACAGCTCATCACGTTCTGTGGGAGTGTGATCTTTGGCATGACGAACGCGTAATCATGTTGGATTCTTTACATGTCACTTCGGGCGTAGTTTATTATTCTGATCTCGTAGCAAGCAGAGAGAATTATCAGGCATTTAGAAGGTTTTGCAATACATATTATTGGAATCAAAATAGTAAACAACAGCTCATAGCATTAGGTCCCAATAGTAGCGTAACAATAGACCGTGGTGCTCGGCAATCGAGCCTCACTTGATTTGCCATCTCTCTAGGGTATAATGCCTTTTGCTTCAAATTGCTGTTTCTCACGTAGTTGTTAAGGAGGGAAGTCCTTTCAATACTTCCTACTCCGACTATGTTCTTTCTGATTAAATTCGTTGTGAGTTCCAAGACAGCTGTAGTTTATTCCCCGGGACGTCAATAAGCTTCATTGCTTATTGTCTATCTGAGGTCGCCGTTGTTGATCCTGGCTACACAGGAGACACAGTGGTGGGAATGTGTGGTGGGCTTGTCCCGAATCTATTATTTTGTACCAGAGTCAAAGTCAAGTGATTATTTTTGTTTTCAAATAGGCCTAATTCAAACAAGCTATTTCGAATCGTCACAATTTTTTCTTACCACCAGTTTCAGACGGCAGATATGTACTAAGAAAAACTGACAAGAAATTTAGCACTTGCTCTTTTAAAACGGTACCAAATCATATTAATAAATATTCGTTATTTTAGGATGCGGTGCAGTAAGTAATACTCAACGACAAAATCCTACAACTTTCCCGTGGTTGGCAATAATCTCTACTGGCAATGAGTTCATTGAAGGTGCTTTGATATCAGACCGGCATGTCATTACTGCGGCGGCACCTTTATATGGGTGAGTTATTTTAACTTAACTATGTAATCTAAATACTTGTATTGTGTTACTTTTGGAACTTGTACAGTTTTGAACAGTGTAGATATATAGATAGATAGAATACGCTTTATTTGCAAAACTCAAACATGTGATACAATAAACAGCGAAAGTTACACACAGTGTTTATGCAACAAGGCGGCTCTATTGCTGAAAGCAATCTTTTCAAGGCAATCTGAGGGTAACGAATTTCTGCATGGAGTGGGCAAGAAGACCAGTAAGACACAATAGTCAGTAGGACATATTGATAATATTATATTTATGAGTGTAGTGCGTCATAAGAAAATGCTTGAACATTGCAAACGCGCGGGAGACGCCCCTGTTGCCGCTCGGGCGCCGCCTTTTTAAAAGCTTTTGCTATCAATTTGTTTCATCATCATGTTAGTCACAAGAAGTCCACTGGTGGACATTGGCCTTCCCCAAACGTTTCAACAATTTGTTTATATGATAGAAATCATACTTTGTAGTTTCATTGAATATTTTTTTTCAGAGTACCCTACACAAACCTCCTTGTTTCATTGGGTATATATGATCGATGTGGAGCAGATTCAGGCCAGACTAGTAGCGCAGCGGCTATAATACTAAACCCTGATTACTCCCCCACAAGCCGAGCCGGTGACCTTGCGCTGGTTAAATTGCGGTATCCAACCCAATTCAATGACTACATTTCACCAATTTGCTTGCCGTATATAGGTTAGTATTTTTTTTAAACGTTCATTATCATAGGATCATATCAACCCATAATCATCCCACTGCAGGGATACGGGTCTCCCTTGATGAGAGCGTACTCTGCCACGCTGCTCCAATGCGGATTGACAGAGGCCGGTGTTTTCGAGCCGCCCGAAGGCCACTGACTTGACTCAACGACTGTCATCTATCGACCACAGCCGGGACCGGTGGCTTAATGTGCCCTCCGAAGCACGTTGAAGTTCGAGATAACGAAACCCATCCAAACGCTGGCTAGGGTCAACGTTGCTTAACTTACATGTTTATATTAGAGTGCAACACACAGCAACGCCATCGAGCCATAGGCTAAGATCTTATCACATGTGATGCGAGGCGTAATAAGGCTCAATTTAATGCCATTTATAAAAATTATCGTTTGAATTAATTTTCATTTATGTATGAGGTCAATTGAACTTAAAGTGAACAAAATAAAAAAGTTTTACCAAGGTTGTGTTAAATAACCGTATTTATCCAGTCCTTTGAAAACTAATTATTGATAAATTCAATACCTAATGGGGAGCGCTGAAAAATAATGCATTTTCAAAAAGAGGTAGACGAAATAAAGAGAACCTTTGATTTCACGCGGTCTGCGAACTGTGTCGACGCGCGTTCATGTGAATTCAAATTTATTGGTTAGAAGTTGTCAGTTGTTTTGATTTAAAGACTTTGGAGTTTTCTTCTTAAGTAAGTTATCATTAAGACCGTGTAAACTTAATGTTTCTTCGTTTACTATCACCATAAGTACATCATATCTATATTTGCAATTTGCTATACCAGGATTGCGGGAAGACGGCTTTGTGGGGTGGACATCGGCATGGCAATTGGGGTCTGAAGCCCCTACTTGTATTCCTACTACTGTTACCTATCCATTTATGTCCTCAACAATCTGTTTGTCTAATGGAGTGCCAGCCGATCAGTACACTGTTGATAAGGGCTGCTTGGGGCCTTTAGGTACTACAAGCGCCGTTTGTAATGTAAGTACTTACATGTCTTTAAATATGTACATATTTGATTTGATATCTCCATAGGACAAGGTTTTGCGATTGAAGTAGTAAACAATTAGTCGCTTCTCGCGGAATTGATCGAAGAATTTTGTGAGAGTGTAGAATCTGCATAACACACTCATAACAATAGAATCTATTGGGATAGATAGAATGTAGTTATTCCCCGTTAAATTTTTTTTGTCTTTTTTTCTTCTGTATGAAAGGTGACGTGATCGAAAGTAATCTTAGCTATGATTCTGGATCCTACTGATAATACTGTTTAACCGTATGATTAGGGGTTTTCAGGTCAGCTAGGCTACTCTTGACACCAATACGCAGCGATCGGTATTGACAATTTGTCATTTCGTACTCTTCAGTTGCTATACTAGCGCCTATTGATATGAAATTGCGTGGTCATTATATGAACTAAATGGCATCTAGCTAGACAACATCGACGTACAATAATCGGTACCCTCGACACTATTTTGACAGCTAATTATTGGTTTGATATTGGCCAATAGCGGAGATTTTTCCAATAGCTTTAAAGTATAACTTTTTATGTGAAGCTTCAAGACAATTCTTCATAATTATCGAAAACTATTATTGATAATAGTGTGCCTAGCACTCCCAACCTATTGTTTTATGCTCACAATACCGTAGAGCGCACCATAGGTGTATAAAAAATAGAAAATGAAGATGGGACTGCTTTATGTGAAACCCTGAGGAAAGCGAACGGAAGGAGCCATAGCTAACTAATGAAGAAGCAAACAGCGACTTCTTTATACGGCGACGAGACGGCGCCACGCTGTAGAAAACCAGCGCCCTAATATTTCATATATGGTGATAAGTGCTAAATGTGAAATGTTGCATTAAATTGTTATCTATCGAATGAGTAGGTAAACATGATAAAATGCAGTTGTTAATAAATGTACAGGTAGATAATATTATTGTGTGTAGGAAGGAATGTTTTATAAATAGGGAAACAAGGAATTTATTGTTAAGTCAAGACAAGTCAAAGCGGTTTTTACAGAAAATATATTACAAAAGGTCTTAAAATATTACAATTGTTTCACTACCTATTTTATTAGATAAAAATATTATGCAAACTTGTGATTATAAAACTCCTGAAGACTATAGAAATATTGGCAGATCAACCATATCTAAGTTACTTTTTCATTAACTATAAATTCAAGTATATTGATTAGTTTTGTTTTTGTAGAAGTGATAGAAGGATATAATTAGCTACTGATACATCATTAGGTATTCCTCTTGTTTTACAATGTCATAAAAATGGTGTGAAATAAATGTTATTGAATAAAACCATATTTTTCTCTACCAGTTCATCATCATCCCATTTTGCTGCATTATCATCCAAATAAAGCGGCAAAAATTATAAATGTCTGTGGTGAGTTTACATTACATTTAAATGAAAGTGATGTTTACTGAGATTGACATGAATAATGTTTCTACTGCTGAAGCTCAACAGGCCCTTACCGCTGGCTCGTCAGTTGCTGAGATAAGGAGGCATTTAAAAAAGGTCCCTTTTAGTTATAACTATGGTTAGCCCACACCACAGGTAAATATTGAGCGGGCCTGAGTAAGAATGTAAATTAAAAAAAAACTAATACATTTTTTATTGATTTTTTTTATATTTTTAAAATACTTATTTTAATTATCAAATCACAGTCAAAGTTCAAATTAAAAATAAATAGTTTTATATAAAAAAAATGTATTTAATCATTGCTGATGATATCCATATAAATAACAATAATTGTTTCGGCAAATTACAGTCAAGTTTACATTACAATAACTTTATTACAATTATTATTTTCTAATCATTGCTCACGGTAACTGTGTAAATAACAGTAAATGTTATTGCATAATTTATCAATCTAATTTACAGTTGAAAATGATAAATTAAATTCCTTTTTTATAACAATATTATTAGTTTCTGATTCTGATCTAATAGTTTATATAGATCCAGCACTGACAAATGCATCTGCTCATCATAACTCCCACCAGTTTTCCTTATGGAAGCTGCATAAGAGGCACACCTCTTCAATGGCTGCTTCTTTTGTACCCAGTAGTCCCAGTACTTACTGAAAAATAACATAAGAAATTAATCATTACAAACAACAGTCAGACGCAGCAGAGGACTTTGTTTTATAATTTGTAAGGATGGCTACTTACATGTACATAGATAATTGTATTAAAAGTGATAGTAAACAAGTATAGAAGATTTGATTTTGTTAATTTAAAGAACTTATTATAACTAGGTACATATATAAGGAGTAAAAAATGTCATGTCATTCCTTGAACTGGGACATAATGTACGTTATATACATCACGATGACATAGAAATTTTATGTATACATGATAGTACATAATTGAGACAAAAATTATTTCAAAATATGAAGTTTTGTGAGTTAAGCCTTTTGCGCCCGAGACGGTACCTATACAATTTGTCAATGCGATCATCAATGAAAAATCTCTCTTTCTCTGTCGCTCGGGCCACGCCCTGGCCACGCCCATAAAACATTATTTTTGTGGTTTATTTGAATAAAAAAGTAATAAACTTTCCATCACACTTTTTCTGGCTTTGGACAGACAATTAGTTAGGTACCTGATACTCTTAAACACAGTGACTTAAGTTTGCAAAAAAATCACAGCTGATCAGCTGTTTTTCTCAGCTGTTTAGTTAGTACCTACATACTAACGTCGCTTACGTACTATCGTAAGTACCTACTTAGTAGGGATCAAATAACTACTTATCTTGCGGTAACTAATTTGGCGTGTTTAAACGTTTTACAATAATTGGTAGATAAAATGCACTCAAGGTTACATACCAAAAAGTACAAGTAGGTATTCCAGCAGCGACCACATGAGATGAGAGATACATGCCAATAACCTGGCCGGAACGCATTTCGAACTTACACTCATTACGCACTCGAACTTACACTCATTACGCACTCGAACTTACACTCATTCGCTATCCTGTATCACTGCACATCACCTCAAATGCATTAATTATTTTACCCCACACATGCGTAACACGAAACGAGAACACGAACACTCATCCACCAGTCCATGAAGAGATACATGACCACAGAACATGTAAGAATAGGTATTCTTACGTGTTCTGTGACATGGACCTTACACAAATTATTTTTCACCGTGGTACCTACGACTACCATGTTGACAAACTCGTTAATCGTTATCGTTTTTGAAAACAACGCACGCACGGCAAGATGACAATTACAAAACCATGAAACCATCTGCTAACTACCTACTCTGAAAGTCTGAAGTGAGACTGAGTTAGCGATGCGCGACTTCGAATAATACTAGGTAATACCACAGTTATTATAATACTAATACTTAATCATTCGACTCCACGAATCATTTGACTGCGCGGCGCGATATTCGACTGGAGTCGATACGGTATCTCGCCCGGCCGGACAGAGCAAGCGGGGCGGGGCGGCCGCGGCGGCGCCGGCGCCGGCGGCGGCGCGACTCGGCGACACGCGCGCAACGCGCGAACACGTAAATGATTCGTGGAGTCGAATTATTTGAAGTCGCGTAGCGCATCGCTAGCGAACAGTCAGGCGATACGTTCGGTTCAACTCGGGCTTGGTCGGTCCGCTGCGCCGCTGCCGCCGGCCGCTAATTTTTCATGTTGTTGCCTCAGACCAATTAAGAAGTCGTTGTTGCTATGTTCAATTCAACTTCGCACCAAAATTTAAATGTTTCTTTCGCAACAAAATAATGTTGAGATTCCGCTCTATGAGTTTACCAGATAGGTATTCTGGCACTATCAAACAATTTCACCGGTAAAAATACTTTTCACAACAAAAATAGGTACCTACTTAATAATTAATAACAATCAAAAATCGTAGCGGGCGATTCAATTAGGTAACGGAAACTAATTAAATTAACCTTGTTTATTATTGAACTAATCCGAATGAATTAACTGAAACTTATAACTAACTAACTAATCTATTACACCCTGGTGAAGTTGGCGCCACTTTTAAAAAAAAAACTATTTTTTTTAGAGTTCCCGATAGCTTATGAATAGTTCTGGAGTTCTCTCTAGAAAATTCTCATAGTTCCGCGCAAATTTTCGAAAAATCGTCAAAAAACAAAATCGAGCGCCAACTTCACGCAGCGCCGCTTTTTGTTTAAATGGAGTTCTGAGCGGCAAAATGCAATCAGAAGGAAGAGTTCTGGAGTTCTAGATAGTTTTTTTTAATAGTTCTGCTGATTTAAAAAAAATTTTTTTTGTTGAAAAATTACAAAAATTGATTTCGTCGGAGTTCTGCATAGGGTTCTAAACGGCGCTAGGAGAGTTCTAGCAAATGCCGCAATCAGAACTCTCGTACGACTAATTTTGCCGTAGTTATAAAAAAATAATGTTTAAAGTCCGCCATTTTGTTTTCGAAAGCTGGTTTTTTCGGAGTTCTGCTTGGGGTTCTAAACGGCGCTAGGAGAGTTCTAGCGAATACCGCAATCAGAACTCTCGTACGACTAATTTTGCCGTAGTTATAAAAAAATAATGTTTAAAGTCCGCCATTTTGTTTTCGAAAATTGGTTTTTTCGGAGTTCTGCTTGGGGCTCTAAACGGCGCTACGAGAGTTCTAGCGAATGCCGCAATCAGAACTCTCGTACGACTAATTTTGCCGTAGTTATAAAACAATAATGTTTAAAGTCCGCCATTTTGTTTTCGAAAATTGGTTTTTTCGGAGTTCTGCTTGGGGTTCTAAACGGCGCTAGGAGAGTTCTAGCCAATGCCGAAATCAGAACTCATGTACGACTAATTTTGACATAGTTATAAATAACATAATGTTTAAAGTCCACCATTTTGTTTTCGAAATTGGTTTTTTCGGAGTTCTGCTTGGGGTTCTAAACGGCGCTACGAGAGTTCTAGCGAATGCCGCAATCAGAACTCTCGTACGACTAATTTTGACATAAAAAACATAATGTTCAAAGTCCACCATTTTGTTTACGAAATTGGTTTTTTCTGAGTTCTGCTTGGAGTTCTAAACGGCGCTACGAGAGTTCTAGCGAATGCCGCAATCAGAACTCTCGTACGACTAATTTTGCCGTAGTTATAAAAAAATAATGTTTAAAGTCCGCCATTTTGTTTTCGAAAATTGGTTTTTTCGGAGTTCTGCTTGGGGTTCTAAACGGCGCTAGGAGAGTTCTAGCGAATGCCGCAATCAGAACTCTCGTACGACTAATTTTGCCGTAGTTATAAAAAAATAATGTTTAAAGTCCGCCATTTTGTTTTCGAAAATTGGTTTTTTCGGAGTTCTGCTTGGGGTTCTAAACGGCGCTAGGAGAGTTCTAGCGAATGCCGCAATCAGAACTCTCGTACGACTAATTTTGCCGTAGTTATAAAAAAATAATGTTTAAAGTCCGCCATTTTGTTTTCGAAAATCGGTTTTTTCGGAGTTCTGCTTGGGGTTCTAAACGGCGAAATTTTTGAAAACAAAATGGCGGACTTTAAACATTATTTTTTTATAACTACGGCAAAATTAGTCGTAGTCAAGAACTCCAGAACTCTTCCTTCTGATTACATTTTGCCGCTCAGAACTTCATTTAAACAAAAAAGCGGCGCTGCGTGAAGTTGGCGCTCGATTTTGTTTTTTGACGATTTTTCGAAAAATTGCGCTTAACTATGAGAATTTTCTAGAGAGAACTCCAGAACTAATCATAAGCTATCGGGAACTCTAAAAAAAAATTGATTTTTAAATAAAGTGGCGCCAACTTCACAAGGGCATCTATTACATTACACGTGGCGGCGGCGCTTCTTTGGACGTGCTTTGATGCCGCCGCCCGCGGCCGCGCTCACAACAGACCCGCGCCCGCGCCCGCGCCGCTACCAGTGGTGCCACCACCGCCGCCGCCGCCGCGGCCGCGCATCGTACGACCACGGCCACCGACTCGGAGACCGCGCATGCGTATCGTAATTCTGCGTAGGGTAAACCCATCTGGTATCGGCCATGTCAACCAAATTTCACATAAAATGTAGAAAGCACATTCACACATTTTTTAGCCTGGTTTTCTAGGGGGTATTTTTTTATGAAACTGAAAAACACAAAAATTCATAAAATTTCATTTCAAAACAAGTAAGTATAAACCTCCTAGATCAGTTGTCAAACACTTATCCCCGTATCCTCGAGCTGATCAATTTCGAGTTCAAAATGGCCCGAATTTCGTCAATTCTGTGGTCGAGAGATCCGTCACTGATGAACGTTAAATGAACTTTGATCGCCTCTTTGTAGGTATTATACATTTAAAGACAACATAATAAGCTTCACTCTAGAGAATTTGTGCAAGGGGGTGGAATATTTATTAATTTCTGATCTTTGGAAATATGACCGATACCAAGAAGTGGCCGATACTAGGTGGGTATACCCTATGCGTAATACGGTCGGCGCAGTCGGCGGTATCAAAGGCCCGGCCGGCCGCACTGCGCATGCGCGCGGTGGCAACCGACGTTTTGCGCCCGCCGCCCGCGCAATCCCGCAGCAGCACAATCTGTTTGTTTTTGTCGTGCGCGTACGGGCTAGTCCGTGGGGTCGTGTTAAAGACATTGTTTATGGCCAAACAGGTCATGACATTAATGATGTTGAGGAACATAAAAGACGCGTAGTGCATGCATTCGATGTGGTGAAAGGTGATAGGGACACTTTACGTCGAGTGCAGAGACACATTAGGAAGCGCGCCTATTTATGTATAGAAAACCAAGGAGGTTATGTGCAGCAATAATTAACCCCCGACGCAAAAAGAGGGGTGTTATAAGTTTGACGTGTGTATTTGTGGATCTGTCTGTGGCATCGTAGCAACCAAACGGATGATCCGATTTCGATGCAGTTTTTTTTGTTTGAAAGGTGACCTGTGCGGGAGTGTTCTTAGCTATGATTCATTAAAATCTGTTCAGCCGTTTGAAGATCACCAGCTTTTTTCTATTTGATGAAGGGAAATGAGCAACTTCCACTGGTTAGATCGATTTGAAAGTTTTTAAGTCGGGGGTTTTTTTAATTTTTAATTTTAGTGCGTGCAGTGTTTGTGTACATAGTGTAAATAACTTGTAAATAACTTTGTAAATAACGTGATGAACTTTTAAACACGCCAAGTTACTGTAATATCTACAAGTTAACTTGCCTTATTTTGTTTTTTTAATTTTATGTACAAAATACGGTGTTAATTATTACGTGTTTATTACACTAACTCGACAGTCTAAAGCCTGTAAATAAGTGTGATAGAAGGTACATCACGTTGTTTACCAGTGCATCGCGTCAGCTGTTTTCGGTAAGTGACTTTTTATTTGACATCGCGGTAAGTTAAAAAAACCAAGCCATCATGCGCCTGGTACAATTTGGCGACCCGAGGAACTAGGAACGCAGGAGTTGTATCGTCTCATTCTTCGTAGAATGGGCGTGGCCCGAGTGACAGAGAAAGATAGAGATTTTAGATTACATTTTCATTGATTAAACACTCCTCTCTCTTTCACCCAAGGTAGGTATGGCGTAAAGATACAGTCACATATGGCCTCTCTTTGCCGACGGAAATCGCCGAATTTTCAGTCTGTTTTAACGCCGTCTTTTCTTCTTGCCACCATTTTTGTTTCGACTCATAGTTAACTTAAAGTCGAGCGAATCACCGCACCGCATTCAAAAGCCGCATGAATCTCATTCATCATACGATACAAATGAAGTCCGCGCGGTTTTAAAACGTGCCCAAGCCACGTCAAGTGCCGCCGGTGATATGTGAATGCGCCTTACCAAATCGTAGTAAAGAGGCGTAAAACGGCTCCGGGGCTTGAGGCATAACTCACAAATCTTAATTTTTTTTAAATTATTTTATTTCTCGGTTATTTATTATCCTATACATAAAATTTCTATGTCATCGTGATGTATATAAAGGATACTATGTCCCAGTTCAAGGAATGACATAACATTTTTTACTCCTTATATAACAATAATCGAAATTTAATTACCTTTGCGATTGAAAAGAGCACACTTTCTGTCCGTCTGCTGTTTGGTCTGCGATAAGTTCATAACAAGGAAACTTGGCGATGCCAGGAGTTCAACTCCAAAAGTTCTCATCTCATCTTAGCTGCGAATATGCCATTTTTATCTGCAAAAGAGAACAAATTAATGTAGTAACGTACCGTAGTTCTAAATTTACAAGTATAAAATGTAAATAATTATCATTTTTATATAAAATACTTACCAAACAAAACGTAACACGTATTATTGTTATTTATTTATTTGTATTGTATGTACTGACACTGACAATAAAAATCTTCATAAATACTTCTTCTTTTTCCGTTTTGGCAACTATAAAACTTAAATTATCCGTAAGAAATTAAATAAAACATGTTTATAATCTTCAGAAAAATATTTTTAGCGGTATTTCATTCTATTTTTGGGTTTTATGTTCTAAGAAATTAATAAATAAATCAAATAACGAAGTTTTTAATTTAATTATAACATAATCGATTTGGCATATCTAGCATAATCACCGGCCCCTGGGGCCCATTTCAATTTTTATCCAATGATCGCAAATGTCAATTTTTATTTCGTACCCTTGAAACACATTGGGTAGATGTTGGATGGAAATTAGTATCGCCTAAGTATTGGTAAAGTCCACCTTGAAGTTAGCTCCCAAATAGTGATGGCCACGGTGATTATGCTAGATATGCCAAATCGATTATGTTATAATTAAATTAAAAACTTCGTTATTTGATTTATTTATTAATTTCTTAGAACATAAAACCCAAAAATAGACTAAAATACCGCAAAAAATATTTTTCTGAAGATTATAAGCATGTTTTATTTAATTTCTTACGGATAATTTAAGTTTTATAGTTGCCAAAACGGAAAAAGAAGAAGTATTTATGAAGATTTTTATTGTCAGTGTCAGTACATACAATACAAATAAATAAATAACAATAAAACGTGTTACGTTTTGTTTGGTAAGTATTTTATATAAAAATGATAATTATTTACATTTTATACTTGTAAATTTAGAACTACGGTACGTTACTACATTAATTTGTTCTCTTTTGCAGATAAAAATGGCATATTCGCAGCTAAGATGAGATGAGAACTTTTGGAGTTGAACTCCTGGCATCGCCAAGTTTCCTTGCTATGAACTTATCGCAGACCAAACAGCAGACGGACAGAAAGTGTGCTCTTTTCAATCACAAAGGTAATTAAATTTCGATTATTGTTATATATGTACCTAGTTATAATAAGTTCTTTAAATTAACAAAATCAAATCTTCTATACTTGTTTACTATCACTTTTAATACAATTATCTATGTACATGTAAGTAGCCATCCTTACAAATTATAAAACAAAGTCCTCTGCTGCGTCTGACTGTTGTTTGTAATGATTAATTTCTTATGTTATTTTTCAGTAAGTACTGGGACTACTGGGTACAAAAGAAGCAGCCATTGAAGAGGTGTGCCTCTTATGCAGCTTCCATAAGGAAAACTGGTGGGAGTTATGATGAGCAGATGCATTTGTCAGTGCTGGATCTATATAAACTATTAGATCAGAATCAGAAACTAATAATATTGTTATAAAAAAGGAATTTAATTTATCGTTTTCAACTGTAAATTAGATTGATAAATTATGCAATAACATTTACTGTTATTTACACAGTTACCGTGAGCAATGATTAGAAAATAATAATTGTAATAAAGTTATTGTAATATAAACTTGACTGTAATTTGCCGAAACAATTATTGTTATTTATATGGATATCGTCAGCAATGATTAAATACATTTTTTTTTATATAAAACTATTTATTTTTAATTTGAACTTTTGACTGTGATTTGATAATTAAAATAAGTATTTTAAAAATATAAAAAAAATCAATAAAAAAATGTATTAGTTTTTTTTATTTACATTCTTACTCAGGCCCGCTCAATATTTACCTGTGGTGTGGGCTAACCATAGTTATAACTAAAAGGGACCTTTTTTAAATGCCTCCTTATCTCAGCAACTGACGAGCCAGCGGTAAGGGCCTGTTGAGCTTCAGCAGTAGAAACATTATTCATGTCAATCTCAGTAAACATCACTTTCATTTAAATGTAATGTAAACTCACCACAGACATTTATAATTTTTGCCGCTTTATTTGGATGATAATGCAGCAAAATGGGATGATGATGAACTGGTAGAGAAAAATATGGTTTTATTCAATAACATTTATTTCACACCATTTTTATGACATTGTAAAACAAGAGGAATACCTAATGATGTATCAGTAGCTAATTATATCCTTCTATCACTTCTACAAAAACAAAACTAATCAATATACTTGAATTTATACTTAATGAAAAAGTAACTTAGATATGGTTGATCTGCCAATATTTCTACAGTCTTCAGGAGTTTTATAATCACAAGTTTGCATAATATTTTTATCTAATAAAATAGGTAGTGAAACAATTGTAATATTTTAAGACCTTTTGTAATATATTTTCTGTAAAAACCGCTTTGACTTGTCTTGACTTAACAATAAATTCCTTGTTTCCCTATTTATAAAACATTCCTTCCTACACACAATAATATTATCTACCTGTACATTTATTAACAACTGCATTTTATCATGTTTACCTACTCATTCGATAGATAACAATTTAATGCAACATTTCACATTTAGCACTTATCACCATATATGAAATATTAGGGCGCTGGTTTTCTACAGCGTGGCGCCGTCTCGTCGCCGTATAAAGAAGTCGCTGTGTTTGCTTCTTCATTAGTTAGCTATGGCTCCTTCCGTTCGCTTTCCTCAGGGTTTCACATAAAGCAGTCCCATCTTCATTTTCTATTTTTTATACTCCTATGGTGCGCTCTACGGTATTGTGAGCATAAAACAATAGGTTGGGAGTGCTAGGCACACTATTATCAATAATAGTTTCCGATAATTATGAAGAATTGTCTTGAAGCTTCACTTAAAAAGTTACTATTTAGCTATTGGAAAAATCTCCGCTATTGGCCAATATCAAACCAATAATTAGCTGTCAAAATAGTGTCGAGGGTACCGAATTACCGATTATTGTACGTCGATGTTGTCTAGCTAGATGCCATTTAGTTCATATAATGACCACGCAATTTCATATCAATAGGCGCTAGTATAGCAACTGAAGAGTACGAAATGACAAATTGTCAATACCGATCACTGCGTATTGGTGTCAAGAGTAGCCTAGCTGACACTGACAATAAAAAATCTTCATAAATACTTCTTCATTTTCTGTTTTGGCAACTACCATACTTAAATCTTCCGAGGAAAATTAAATAAAACATGTTTAAAATATTAAGAAAAATATTTTTTTGTGTATTTTTGAGTTTTATCTTCTAAGAAATTAATAAATTAATGAATTAGCGTAGTTTTTATCGGAGTTTTTATATATATTAACATAATTGATGGGGCGTAAACTAGCATAGACACGTGGCCATCACTATTTGGGAGCTAACTTCAAGGTGGACATTGCCAATCCTTAGGCGATACTAATTTCCATCCAACATCTATCCAATGTGTTTCAAGGGTACGAAATAAAAATTGATATTTGCGATCATTGGAACGGTATTGAAATGGGTTTAAAATCGCTATTAACTCCAGGGTAGGGCCCCAGGTTATTTTAACGCTGCTAGCATTTTCGGTACCCAGCCACCTGCGTTGCCTTTTTGAAATTACTTTTAGATTTGATCTAGCTTAATTTTTAATGTTAGCTTATATTATAAGGTTCCCGCCGTTTTTTTAAAATTAATAATTGTAATTTTGACGCCACCCAGGAGGTCCCGGGTTCGAATCCCGGTCGGGTCATGATGAAAAACGAACATTTTCAGATTGGCCTCGGGTCTTGGATTTTGATTATCTATATATTATTATGTATTTGTTATAAAATATAGTATCGTTGAGTTAGTTTCCCATAACACAAGTTTCGAACTTACTTTGGGGCTAGCTCAATCTGTATGAATTGTCCCTATTTATTTATAACTTTAATAAATACTTAAACCTATTTTATTTCATGTTCACAGCTTGATGTAGGAGCTCCTGTAATGTATCGCTCGAGTTCCTTCACTTCGTTCCGACTCATCGGTATTGTGTCTTCAGCTCCATCGTGCGATCAAAACATTGCACCTTTATATATAAGGATTTCAGATTATTTATCTTGGATTTATGACAATATAAGATTAGATTGCAAGTGTATGGGATAATCAGTTACATTAAATATTATGACACGATGATAAATGAAAGTAACAGAAAATTTTAGGAAATGGAATATAAGGTGAACGCAGCTATTAACGACCTATCGAAAATCTGCAGATATTACCGACCCATTCAGCTTTTTCATATTTTTGTCGGTTTGGAAAGATTTGAGTTACAAAAGAGTATAAAAAACACACATGTTTGTACGTTGCCTAATTAATGTACTGTGTTACTGTGCGTGGGTGCGCGGACTGCGCGGGGATGTGACAAAATGCGTTAGTTTCTGTGAACGCAGCCAGTGCGCCGATCGTGTCATACTGGCCCGTGTTCCCACAGTTTAGTATGCAAATTTTTTACTTAAGATATTTTATGTATAAATATTTACGATGCTTATTCTGAATAAGTCGACTACGACCATGTTATATTATAAGCTTCTTGTTTCGTGATAAACTACCACGTATATATAATATATCTAGAAGTGGGCTCCTAAGACTACCTACTAAGAGTTTCTATGTATTAATATGACAACTGTGTACATTTTATATAGTTTATGACTAAATCAATCAATTATTGTATTAGATTGGATAAGGAAATACATTAGATTTAATATTGAGTATTTTCCGTGGCTCGGTAAAAGATTTGTACATTTTTTTATATAACACTAATTACCGATCCATATGAGTCGGTAATCCCAACAAAGAGAAGCTATCACCGATCCTATACCGATTAATTGGTACTGTTGGATTCGAACGGTAATGTCCCGTTTTTTTTTTTTTTTTATTTTTTTATACCACACAGGTGGCAAACAAGCATACGGTCGGCCTGATGGTAAGCCGTCACCGTAGCCTATAGACGTAAGCAATACCGGGGGTATCACTCACGCGTTGCCAACCCTCCCAACCCCCCCAAGTGGAGCTCTGGAGACCTTACTCACCGTAGGAACACAACATGGCCGAGACCAATGCTATTTGGCTTCGATCTTCTGTAAGGTGGAGGTCCTTCCCCAGACGGGCTGCTCCGATTTGAGCGGATTATCCGCTGTGCCCTACCTCTCTCAAAAACCGTTTGCAAAATGTCCTGTTCTTGTCTCGTAAAATATACCAATCTAATAAAAAAATGTGTATCATTTACTTACGCTCGGTATTAGATTCATAAAAATCGCTAATAGCTTCACAGCAGTTCAGATGGGTCGGTAATAGAAACAATTAACTTCCACAATTCTTTGATAATTTTTTCTATGAAAACATTCTATTTATGAACAAATGAAAATATCAATATTAAATATACACCCAATATTTACATATAAAATCTAGTGTATTTGCAACCAATACCCTTAATTCTTATCATCAATTTCAAAACTTGCTTAAGGGAGTCGTTAATAGCTGCGTTTACCTTAGTCGTGAAGTGATTTATCAATTATTATTTGACAAACTATGTGTTAGATCATTATTCTCAGTGTTGCAAATAGCAAAAGACTGATTTGGAAATAAATAAATTATAGCAATTTAAATACATCAGTAGGCACAATAATAGAACAATTTATTATTTCAAAATAAACAAAATTTAAAAACAGTTTTCATTTCATTTGCAATTCCTATTCGTTGCAAGCGTTGTCACAAAATTAAAATACAGTACAGAATAAGAAGTAATATGAAATCTGTAAGGGTAACCCTGTAACCGGAAACGCTGATTACATAAAAAAGTATTATAACTAATATTATAATAAAAAATATCATTATTATATATTATATTTTGTACAAGTTTTTTTGCCCGCGACTTCGTCCGCGTGAAGTTCCGGGCCCGTTCCCGTGAGAATTACATTGAATTTCGGGAAAAGCTATAGCCTATGTCACTCCCTGATAATGTAGCTTTCTACTTGTGAAAGAATTTTTGAAATCGGTCCAGTAGTTTCGGAGCCTATTCATTTCAAACAAACAATCAAATCTTTCCTCTTTATCATATTAGTATAGACTAGCTTCCGCCCGCGGCTTCGCCCGCGTGGCCTAGTAACAATTAGCATATCTTTCTTCAGAAACAAATTCCGGTCCGGGATGGCCTGGTACGGTACGGTTCCATCCGGTCCGATCAGGTCCGGTCAATCCGGTCCGGTCCGGTTCGGTCCGGTCCGGTCCGGTCGGTCCGGACCTTATAAGGACCCTGCATGCCAAATTTGGAATCTCTAGACTCAGCGGTTTGGGCTGTGCGTCCCCTCGCAACTTCGTATGCGTATATCTCGCCTTCCCGTGGGAATTTTGAAAAATCCTTTCTTAGTACGCGTCTAGACGTCGTAAGAAACCTACAGTCCAAATTTGGAATCTCTAGACCCATTAGTTTGGGCTGTGCGTTGATATATAGTTAAGTCAGTCAGTCAGTCAGGACTTTGAATTTTATATGTGAAAAAAAATCCTGTCCGGCACGGCCCGGTACGGTGCGGTTCCTTCCAGACCGATCAGGTCTGATCCGTTCCGGTCCGGTCCGGTCCGTTCCGGTCCGGTCCGGTCCGGTCGGTCTGGACCTTATAAGGATCCTACATGTCAAATTTGGCATCTCTAGACCCAGCGGTTTGGGCTGTGCATCCCCTCGCAACTTCGTATGCGTATATCTTGCTTTCCCGTGGGATTTTAAAAAAATCCTTTTTTAGTACATCCCTAGACGTCGTAAGGAACCTACATGCCAAATTTGGAATCTCTAGACCCAGCGGTTTGGGCTGTGCGTTGATATACCCTCGCAACTTCGTTTGCGTATATCTCGGTTTCCCGTAGGAATTTTGAAAAATCCTTTCTTAGTACACCCCTAGACGTCGTAAGGAACCTACAGTCCAAATTTGGAATCTCTAGACCCACCGGTTTGGGCTGTGCGTTGATATATAGTTAAGTCAGTCAGGACTTTGAATTTTATATATATAGATGAGCAAGATAGGGTTTGAGATTGATATTAGATTTTAACAGGTTTTGTCATAAATAGACACTCTGAGTTGCCTTAAAATGTTTTGTTGTCTAATTACAAATTCAATTAATTAATCATTTTGTAGTTAATCGTATACCCTAATAATCGACATGAAGTATGTCCTCGACCTGACAAGCTGTAAGACTACAGTCTGTGCTACAGTCTTTTTATGTGTGTCAGTTTGTAAATTGGTAGAATGAGGTTTTATCATCGTTTTATTATATTACCTTATTTAAATTAATACTTTAACTCTACATATTATATGCACAACAAAAACAAAGTTGATCTTTAAGATTGGTGACAATCAAAGTGGCAAACAGGTTAGCTTGTATAACCTAGCCTGTGGTACTTGTACTAATATTTATTCTGTGCCTGTGGTACATATATGTTTTGGCCACTGTTTACTGTTTAGTAACCAACGATTGGTTGAAGTACCTATTTGGTAGAGTCACTTAAATCACAGCTTAAATCATGGGATTAAAATCACAACTTAGTTTCGGATAGAAAAAAGCCGAAAAGAAAGTCACATCCAACAATGTGATAGTCGGGTATCTTGTCGGCTATTTTGTGGCGACTACAAATGCAGGTCTCTCAACATACTAAGTCTTGTTTTGCATTCATCGTATGAGATTATTGTCCACCGACAAAACCTGTCGGATGAAAATCTAAGGCATGCAGACGGTCTTAGAAAGAAGATGTGTTTACCAAGCCGTGGAAATTTCACATAATATAAAAGAAAAGTAAGTACATTTTTTATTATTATACTCGTACCTTGAGCGGCTGAAGATGATTGAATACAAAAGGCGGAGAGTCGAATTTGGTGGAAAGCATTGGGAAAGGCCTGTATTCAGCAGTGGGTAGATACAGGCTGATGATGATTGATAGTTTTGACCTTATCTGATCATGGCATTAGTGAAAATATAATTATATTAATCAAGTAAAAATTCGGGTATTATCAACTAACCTTGGTGTACGCGTACGGATAATTTTTATTGGCTGAATTGTAGGTAATGTAAATTTGTCAGTGACGAAATCCAAAGTGCCCGCATGTATATTAGGTTGGATTAACACCATAAAAGTTTAAAACATAAACGACGACCGTTTAGTAATTAGAAATTATTTCAATTTGATTAGACGTTCATGTGATACAGAAAGATGTGTAAAAAATATGTATTGTCTTTATTTATTTTCATTCAAATATTGGTAAGTCTATATTATCAATAGAGCACCTAAGGGCTCGCATCAAATCGGCTTGGAACAGATTTTACAAAAAATAAAATAGCTTAGATTTATTTGGTTTTTTGTGAGGAGAAATGAAAATAAGGCTAAAAAGTATGGAAGTGGTTGTAGAAATAGGGAAAGAGCATTGTACTATCCCTATAGGCATTCCATTTCTTTATAATTACATCTTCATTAGTGATATATTTCCTAAAACAGTTGATTTTATGAAGAAGTTTTTATCAATTCCACACATTGATTGATTTTTTTTTTGTATTAAAATAAACCATTTTTTGTATACATATTCTACTTTTTTAAATGTTTAACTTTAATTACTTATTTTAATAATAATTATGTGTACAATGTACATAGAAGTAAATTAAATTATTTAATATTTACTTTATTAATTTGATATATAGTCGATCGTGGTTAAAATACATATTTTCACTTCAAAAACGTCTATGATGAAGTGTTGAGTTTTTTGTCTGTGGTTGGTTGCCTGTTAATATTAATTATAGAACTTCATAGATGTGCATATGTCAAATATTAAATAAAGAAATGGAACCTATACATAGGTTAAAAGAGATCACATAAAAAAATGTGTAGTAAGACTGTAAGCGCTCGTACGCACTGTCCGGTTAGCCGCATTGCGGCTGTTCGTCTAGCTGGCCGCAAATGCCATTTGCCGCAATGCGGCTAACCGGACAGTGTGTACGAGCGCTTACAGTAGAAACAATAAAATAGATTAAATACTGACTGCACGTTTACATATGTACCTACATAATTAATTTCCGATCGTACCTATGTAGTTAATTGAATGTTTTATTAATATTACAGAATTTAGGACAGAATTTCGAATTACCAGTATTTGGACGAAGTATTTGTTTATGCCGTGAGTTTTTTTGAGAACTACATTTGTTTTGTACCAGAGTCAAAGTCAAGTCAAAGTATTTTTTTTAAATTCAAATAGTCCTAATACAAGCTCTTTCGAATCGCCACAATTTTTTCCTACCACCAGTTTCAGACGGCAGATTTGTACTAAGAAAAACTGACAAGAAACTTAGCACTTGCTCTTTTAAAATGGTACTGATAAAAGTTACAATTTTACAAATTGGAGGGAGCTAAGCAAACAAGATCCATCCCACATAACCATAAAGTCTATACTTTTGGAGACATTTTCTTAATTAAGTAAATTAGTAGATAATATCGTAGTATTAACAATATAATGTTACAGTTCTATTTTGCTGATTAATTAGGAAAATAATGGGATTTTCATGAAAAACATTTAATGGATCTTTGTTGAAAAACAAAGTTTTGTACCTTTTTTTTATATCAAATTGGGTACTATTTGACCTACAATTTTTGTTTTATTTCAAAATATACTATAGTTTGACGTAATATTAGTAATATTAAGAAATAAAAATAAAGGGACATCTTTAATAAACCTAATAAATGCATTCTACTGTTGAAACAGTAGAATGTATTTTTCTTCAGAATTTCTATTAAGAAAAATAAAGTTGGACGTTTTCCAAAATAGTAAATACGAGAGTACACATATATTTTGCATACAAGATTAAATCAGCATGTTCCTTATAAAAACATAATTTCATTAATACTTTTGTAAAACCAAGTGGCATGGAACTGTCTTACATTTAAATATGTCTATTTATTTCATTTAGCATAAATTTTTAATTTTTTTTATATTATTGAAAAATCTCAATTTTTATGCATAGACAGAAAGGCTATTTCTGCACAACCCTGTGTCAACTCAATTTTGGCCAAGGTGTGGGTTGGATCTTTCCCTCCAATTTATAGAAACGATCATTTTAATAAATATTCGTTATTTTAGGATGCGGTGCAGTAAGTAATACTCAACGACAAAATCCTACAACTTTCCCGTGGTTGGCAATGATCTCTACTGGCACTGAGTTCATTGAAGGTGCTTTGATATCAGACCGGCATGTCATTACTGCGGCGGCACCTTTATATGGGTGAGTTTTTTTTTAACTTACTATGTAATCTAAATACTTGTATTGTACCTACATTATTTTATTCAATTTTAATACAAGTAGCTGTTACTTTTGGAACTTGAACAGTTTTGAACAGTGTAGTGCGTCATAAGAAAATGCTTGAACATTGCAAGCTGAACATAGCAAAATTGCGCGGGAGCCGCCCCTGGAGGGCTACTACGAAACGTAAATCCGATACTTCGGCCGAAGTATCGGAAGAATTTTAACCGTGAAATACAAGTTATTTCATGATTATAATTCAATGAACTACTAAAATAACCATAAAGTACAAGGTATTTCATGGATAGAATAAATACTAAAATAACCATGAAATACCTTGTATTTCACGGTTAAAATTCTTCCGATACTTCGGCCGAAATATCGGATTTACGTTTCGTAGTAGCCCCCCTGTTGCCGCTCGGGCGTCGCCTTTTCCTATCATTATTGATACAATCCACACCATGAGAGATAGACATGAAACGAAACGAAATACTCACTAAGTATACCATGTAACGTAATTCCGAAAATACGGACTGACGTTTCGTTGAATTCTAACCAGTTTTGAACCTTGTGTCTGACGATTGTCAACCTTTGTCAACCGTAAAACTGCAACACAATTATTAGCCAAGTGGATTCGAGATCGCCGCCTTGTCAACGAAGGTCGTCAAGATGGCGACCTCGGATCCTCACCATACCACGTTGCCCTTTTAAAGTGTACTTTTTTGTTAAAAAGTGTTCATTTAAAATACTCCACATTGGCGAAATTGTCTATGTGTCGTTAAGACACGACAAAGAAAGAAGAAGAAGAAGAAGTATTAGCCAAGTGTGTACGTTGTCGCTAAACAAGAAGTAAGGTTTACTGAACATAATTTTCACTCTCCAAATAAAGTAATAAGTCTTTTTTGCAAAAATAAATCTATTATACTATATAACTTGAAATTTGGAAATGATATGTACAATCCGCCCAATTGTTATTTAGTTAATTTTAACACAATGGGTTTGGTTGAAATGGACAGAGGGCGTGGTGCAACGTGTTCAAAACAGATTTTTTTTTTCTTATGCAAGCCGTACTTTGGACTATGTTCGCGCCCTCTTGCCGTAATGTGCTCAGACCTATCTTAGGTTAAAATTTAGGGTCTACCACAGGGATTTATACCAGGGACCAGTCGGTTAATGTTCAGTTAAGGTTCCTTATCCAATGGACTATCAACATTTCAAATGAGACCAAAAAAGTTAAAAGATTACTGTAGTTTTTGTATTGCTTTAGACCTCGTCTTTGTTTCGACCTATTAGGATCATTTATGATCAGACTATCTCCAAACTTATGTCAGTTTGTAAGTTAAAAAACAAAACAACGCGAAGAATTTTGGTATAACTTTTACCATCACAATACTAATGGCGTTTCTATCGTGTCTAAAGACACATAGACAATTTCGCCAATTTCGAGAATTTTAAATGTACATTTTTTTACTTTTTTTTAAAAAGTATAACGTTGTATCGTGAGGTGAGGATCCGAGGTCGCCATCTTGACGACCTTCGTTGACAAGGCGGCAATCTCGAATCTACTTTTGTGTTTGTCATCCAGACAATAATTTTCGCAGTTCAGAAACGTCTTTTAATCTTAACCATCTAAGTAATAAGCTTTTCGGGGTATATACAGGGATTGGATCTGCGCCCCATAGCGCTAAAGACAACTACTACCAGCCCAGCAGAGACACCTTGCTATCAATTCGTTTCATCATCATGTCAGCCACAAGAAGTCCACTGCTGGACATAGGCCTCTCCCAAACGTTTCATCAATTTGTTTATATGGTAGAAATCACATACTTCATACTTTGTAGTTTAATTTAAGGTTTTTTTTTCAGAGTACCCTACACAAACCTCCTTGTTTCATTGGGTATATATGATCGATGTGGAGCAGATTCAGGCCAAAACAGTAGCGCAGCGGCTATAATACTAAGCCCTGATTATTCCCCCACAAGCCGAGCCGGTGACCTTGCGCTGGTTAGATTACGGTATCCAACACAATTCAATGACTACATTTCACCAATTTGCTTGCCGTATATAGGTTAGTTTTTTTTTAATGTTACATAGGGTAGGATCTTATCACATCTGACTCGAGGCGTAATTATGCCCAAACTGATTAATGTCGTTGAATGAAAATATCGTTTGAATTAATAATTTCATTTAATGAGAACAAATTATACTTAAAGTAAAAAAAAAGTTTTAACAAGGTTGTGTTAAACGGTATTTGTCCAGTCCTGGATTTGAAAACTGAGTATTTATAATTCAATACCCCCTAATGGGGAGCGCTGAAAAATAATGCATTTAAAGAAAAAGGTAGACGAAATAAATTTGAGAACCTTTGATTTCATGCGGTCAGTGAGCTGTGTCGACGCGCGTTCATGTGAATTCTTTATTGGATTAAAAGTTGTCAGTAGTTTTGATTTAAAAAATTTGGACATTTCTTCTTTAGTTAAAAAATATTACTTAACGTTTAAACTTAACGTTTTTTTGTTTACTATCATCATAAGTAGGTACATCATATTTATATTTTCAATTTGCTATACCAGGATTACGGGAAGACGGCCGTGTGGGGTGGACATCGGCATGGCAATTGGGGTCTGACGCCCCTACTTGTATTCCTACTGCTGTTACCTATCCATTTATGTCCTCAACAACCTGTTTGTCTAATGGAGTGCCAGCCAATCAGTACACTGTCGATAAGGGCTGCTTGGGGCCTTTAGGTACTACAAGCGCCGTTTGTAATGTAAGTACTTACATGTCTTTAAATATGTACATATTTGATTTGATATCTCTATAGGCCAAGGTTTTGCGATTCAAGTAGTAAACAACTAGTCATAGCCTTAGGGAAAGTAATATATAAAGCGGGCTCTAAGTTCTCGTGAAATCGATCCAAGAATTTTGTGGGAGTGTTACTACACTCTCTGTAGAATCCGCATAATAATAATGTGGTTTACGGCAAAACAGCTTCACTTGATTCGCTATATCTATAGGGATAGATAGAATGTGATTACTCCCCGGGACGTTAATCAGCTTCAAAAATTTTCTTATGTTTTGTATTATTTTCTTTATATTTTTTTGTATGAAAGATAAAGTGGTCGACAGTGATCTTAGCTATCCTACTGATAATACTGTTTAACCGTCTGATTGGGGGTTTTCTTTCAATTCATGATTATTATTTTAACGCTGCTAGCATTTTCGGTACCCAGCCACCTGCGTTGCCTTTTAAATTACTTTTAATTTTGATTTAGTTTAATTTTTTATGTTAGTATAGTTTCTGCCGTTTTTTCATACATCATTGTAATTTTAATAAATACTTAAATCTATTTTATTTCATGTTCACAGCTTGATGTAGGAGCTCCTGTAATGTATCGCTCGAGTTCCTTCACTTCGTTCCGACTCATCGGTATTGTGTCTTCAGCTCCATCGTGCGATCAAAACATTGCACCTTTGTATATAAGGATTTCAGATTATTTATCTTGGATTAATGACAATATAAAATTAGATTGCAAATGTTTGGGATAATCAGTTACATCAAATATTATGACATGATGGTTAATGAAAGTGACAGAAAATTTTGGTAAATTGAATATAGTCTTGTCTTGAAGCACAGACAATATATAGGTAATATCGTCCATGTCTTGAAGTGACTTATTTGACAAACTTTTTGTTAGTTCATTATTATTGGTGCTATGTATAGCAAATGACTGATTTGAAAATATATAAATTATAGCATTTGAATATAAATATCATCCATCACTAAAGATAATAAGATCAATAGAATAACTGTAGATTTCAATATAAAATTACTTTTTTTATTATATTATGAATACAAAATAAAGAAATAAAAAAATAGTTTTCATTTCATTCCATTTATTCATTTGCAAATTCCTATTCGTTACAAAACTTAACATAAAATGAAATACAATACAGAATAAGTAATAAGAAGTCTGTAAGGGTAACCCTGTAACACCGCAAACGCTGACTTAATTACATAAAAAGTTCAATAACTAATATTATATTAACATTTAATATCACTATTTTAATTCAAAATACTCTGGATCTGGTGGTCTATTATCGTAAAAAAAAAACAGTTAAAATCTAATCTCAAGTGCTTGTTTTATATTTTGACGACCTCTGTGGCGTAATGGTTACCATGCCTGCCCGCCACCCAGGAGGTCCCGGGTTCGAATCCCGGTCGAGTCATGATGAAAAACGAACTTCGGATTGGCCTCGGGTCTTGGATGTTTATCTATATATGTATTTGTTATAAAATTTAATATCGTTGAGTTAGTATCCCATAACACAGGTTTCGAACTTACTTTGGGGCCAGCTCAATCTGTATGAATTGTCCAAATCAAATCAAAATAAAATTTTGTATGAGCAAGCTAGAGATAGCTTGAGATTGACAATAGATTTTAACAGGTTTTGTTCATCGAGGTATAATGTCGATGGTTTTGTTACGAGAATAGTCCCCCTGGAGTTACCATAAAGTATTTTGTTGTCTAAGTACACCTACAAATTCAATTACCTATAAATAAAATTATTTTGTAATTTATCGTACACCCTAATCGACATGAAGTATGAACTTGACCTGACAAGCTGTCGACTGTAAGTTTGTAAATTGACAGTGATGTTTTATCATCCTTTTATTATATTACCATAAATAAATTAACTCTAAATATTATATGCACAATAAAAACAAAGTTGATCTCTAAGAGTACCTACTTCAGCATCTCTAAAAGTAATATTGTAAATGTTTGGGTCTTTGGTATCCTTCACATGGATTTGATTGTTTGGCCCACAGCTTAAAATTTAAAAAACATGACCAATAAAAAAAAATTGAATGGAAAACAAAAAATACGGGTATCCATTCTCTTTTTTCCCCCTTCTATTTAAAATGCAAATAAAAACCTTTTTTGTCGTGTTGTCTTTTACTAAGTGTTTATTTTGAATTAGATTTTATTTATTTCCGTCACATTTTAACAGCATTTATTTCAAATAAAAGCAAAACTATATTCTCCTAGCTCCCTTTTCAATTTTGGAATAATCAATGAAAATCACACCTGCTTCACCTATTTACACTAATCTTCTAAATATAATTTATACCCTTGAATTAAATTGAGCCAACAAAAATTACCTAAAACTTTTATTGTAAGTGACCTACGATCTTGTTAGTGACGACAAAAAGAGGATTCTTCTTACAATGTCATAAAAATTTACATTGATACAATCGATGGAAACTTTAGAATGCATTAACATTGGTAACCTAAGATGTTTATTAGAGAATCAAGTCACTAAATTCAATAGCAGCAAAAACTTTTGAATAAGTTTAGTGAGCTCCAATGTTTTTATGACCAATATTCAAATCACTGAATACGTCTTTCTCGTGGTAAAGCGGCAGTCCTGAGAGTTTGAGGGTGGCTTCAGGGTCCTTGTAGTTGACGGTATACGACGGATTCCAAGGGTGTAAGAAAAGGTTTGCTTTTACATTATTCCTCGCTTCGTCATTGCCCAATTCATAATGAGTCCCGTCGCCTGACATGTTAATTCTATTTTTAACCTGGTACACAAATCATAATTTCAATTAGACGAATATTATTAATTTATGAAGTACATATTCATTGGGATAATAAGCTCAGGAAACTACGATAATGTTTATAGTTGAATTATAAAATTCTACTAAGTTTAACGCCGCGTAGTCTACAAAATAGGCAAAGCTAGTAAAATGGGTACCTACTAGATAACTGATAAAACCATACACAAATAGACTTCTAAGCAAGGCTTCTTATTTTTTTTTCCCGTCCATACGTAAACGGGACACTCCCACCACTTATTCCCATCAATCCGATTGTTATGTCTTCTGTAAAGACAGGATTAACAACAGCGTCCATATGTCCGTCTGTCGAACCTTTAACTTTTTGTGGTGCGGTGTCGATCCATGCCCAAAGTCAAAGTTGAAAACTTTGGTTATATAATTTGAAATGTAAAAATTTAGTTTAAAACGCTTACCATTTCTGGTGACGCAGACTTCAAATCATAAGCCAATCCAATTCTCTCAAACCATCTAATTATGCTAGCTGATTGATTGAAGTGCATTGCCCATTCAGCGGCTTTGTAATCCCATGGGAAAGCGTGATGATAGTTGTGCCAGCCTTCACCAAGACTTAACCAAGACACAAACCATGACTCAACAGGTTGAAGTTTCCTGAAAAGAAAATTAGGTACTCGGAAAATACTCCACACTTTTTCATATAATAAACGCGGAAGTTCCTATCTGCGAGAATTTATTACAAGAAATTTCTTATACAAAATATGTCGAAATTATTGAACGGATTTACATGATTTTAGAATTCATTTATAATAATACAACGCGAAAGTTTCAAAAGTTATGATTTTAAAATTACATAAGCGACTTTATACCCCGGAAAATCGTCTCATTCACACTGATAAAAAATTCATCTGTCATTTGTTTGTTAGGAGTCGTGATTTTTTTACGGTGGGCGTTTTAGACCTATCGTATTGCCACGGGAATAACAAGTTTTATTTTCAATTTGTTCACCTTTCACGTGGTAAAAAGCAAAGCACTGACATGATTTTTTTTAATGGGAATAGTATAAATTCAATACAATTAATCACATTTCTGTTAAAATACACGTAAAATACAAAATACACATAGGTAACATAATTGCTTTGCATCCACGCTTACGTTATGCATATTTTATGAGTACATACTAGGGTTCTTTTTTATATACATAGTTCATATTATACAGTTTAAAATATAAACTAATATGTTATTTGCATGCTAGGTAGTTTTCTTTATTACATTATTTATTAATACTGTTTGTTATGCATTTGAATGGAATACAATACGATACTTACAAGGATAATACATAAATAATGACGATAATTTACATGAAGTACCTAACTATATTTTTTCCACTGCATAGTTAAAATATTATGAAAAAAACACTAGGTATAATATAACACAGTTGGCGGAAGGTACTCGGACTTCGAGCGTTTTAATTGGTCAGTTCATGTCCATCCGTCATTTGCAAAACAATAATAGTCAAGTCAAAAATAAGTAGACCATTCAAGTCGTCTTAAGTGAATTTCGGGACAAAAAGTATCTTATTATATAAATTAAATAATATTAACAAAATATCGATCAGTGAAACCCACATCGAAATCCTTTCAATAATTAAGGTAATTACTACCAATTGTAGGTAAGGTCAGGTGGGGTAAGGCAGCTACCAAGGCAAGACTACCAGTGCCTTATAACTCGAGAAGTACACCTTCCTTTTCAATTTTGATATACTAGTTATAAAGCGGATACGGTAAATATCTCCATTTAAAACACAGAAGTCTACTACTGCCACAAATATGACTACCACATCGAAAATAAAAACGGACATTTGAAAAGTTAAGAATGCAAGGTGTAAGATAGTTTTATTTTTGTATTTTTTTGTGAAAAATAACGTTCCTATCGAGTTGTCACGGACACGGTAGCATCGTAAAGATATGGGCTTTGAAATAATGTAACTTGTTAAATGTAAAATAAAGAGGTTTCTGTAATATTTTACTTTGAAAAAACATAACCCGAAAATATCAAGTGGGGTAAAACTACCAGTGAGCCCGGGGTAAGTATAACATATGTTAAATTAGCTGTATATCAGGAATAATAAACATTTTTCGAATGTATACTACTGAGAAGTGTTGTACACAATTATTTTATATATGGCAGGTTAGTATTAGATACCTAGTCTGGTTTTCGGACAGGGTTTTGGTGGAGCGACTGTAACATTGTATAATATTATTAAATAATATGTGATTTAAAGTTAAGTATCAAGTTTCAAAACCCTAGTACGTAGCATACAGTAATATATTATGAAGCAGCATGAGTTTCGTTCGGTGATTGAGAGATTCGGAAGCCCAGCTCTTTTCTTCCTATTCCCGTCTTTGTAGTGGGCAACGAATTGGTAGCACCCCTGGTGTTAATACTGATGTTCATTGGCCACCTAATCACTTTTCGTGGGACCGCCTGCTTGTTTGCTTGCCGTATGCCATAAAAACTTGCACGACCGTAAGGAGTGTCGGTGCATTGAACTTTGTTTTCAAAATTCAAAATTAAATTCTCTACATAATTTTATTGATAATAATTATTATTTTTATTTTGTCAACGTGCCTCGATTCCGAATTCAAATTAGTAGATTTTACTATTTTACGATTTGAGATATTTTTCCTGAAACTTTGACGGTAATGTCTGTTGTTCAACTCTCTGTGCATTAATTTTCATAAACGTATTAGGAGATAGTGCTAAATCCTTGTGATAGTGGAGATAGTGCTTCTTCACTGGTCATTTTTATCAATTTTAGCAAATTGAAGAAATTAATAAACGTATATGAAAAAACAAGATCTGTTTCCCGCCCCTTTTTTTATAAATCTTATGGCATTGATATTAGGCTTGGGCTGCAGACCTATACAGCCTACTATTAAAATAATTTTGTAATATGTTCTTTAATTATTTAAATAACCTACAGTACTTAAATTTTAATTTTAATATCTTTTATGACTTACAAAACACATAAGGCAAATAAATTAAAGTAAATATTATAAAATAACAAATTCTATGTCTGAACTTTTTATTGTGTTTGGCTGTATGGCTCATTTCCTTTGCCTTAATATAGATACATTTATGAGTAGATACGTTTTTGCCCTTGTCCACAAAATTCGATTTTGTGCAGCCTATATCCTGCGCAAATAAGCATTTTCTGAGCATGAGAAGTGAAAAACCATTTTATCCTCGATATTACTATCAGCCCTCGCCAGTCTCGGATAAAACGGTTTATTTTGTGCACTTATTGTAAAATCTACTATTCGATCGATAGTATAACCCGGTGGTCGAGTGGTTAGCAATGCTCACTTTATCCCTAGGGCCGCAGGTTGGAATCCTGCGCATGACAAACATTTTCGTGCATGAACATGTCTGTTTGCCTTGGTGTGGGTGTTTTCTACGTATAATAAGTAGGTATTTATTTACAAAAAAAAAGTATTTAAGTATATTTATCAGCAATTTAGTACCCATAGTATAAGCTTGGTTGCTTAGTTTGAGACTAGATGTTGTGTAAAAAAAACATATTTAAACGAAAGTATTTAAGTATTTTTGAAATATTGATTATCCTATTTTGAGAAAAAAATACAAAACGAGTGTGACACGCCTCGGCTGAATGCCTTTAATGGCCGTTGCTTGTTTGTCTGCTGTATGATATAAAAAAACTTTTCTAATAGGTTCTGTACCCCTGACTTTGAATATATGTAAATCATATGTTGGACTTGCCCCGTTTTTTTATTTACTTAAATTACTAGAAAACTAAAAGGTTTTTCTGTTGTACCTACGATTCAAAATATTCGTTTTCCTTTTATGGGGGTGCCTATTCTTGAAAAAATGTGTAAAGTAAACATTTAAACCAAAAAAAACTAACTGTTAGTCATACCCCGATTGGCAGGGCAAGACTACCAGTTTACAGGTTTTACATTTTCCTTATTATTACTGTTTTTAATGAATTTTGTGGAAAAATCTTCATAATATTATAAAGCTTAATTTATATTTTAGATCTCTGTATTTTTAAATTAACTCTAGGTCAAACAATTTCTGCATAAAACCCGATTTAGTAAATTCACAATAAAGTAT
Source organism: Endotricha flammealis (assembly GCA_905163395.2). Classification (NCBI taxonomy): domain Eukaryota; kingdom Metazoa; phylum Arthropoda; class Insecta; order Lepidoptera; family Pyralidae; genus Endotricha; species Endotricha flammealis. The sequence continues at coordinate 4,742,287 of LR990860.1, read as the reverse complement.
GTCTGTCTTACCCTAACTGACCTTACTTTCTTTTGTGGTATAAAGTTTTATGTACAGTCAGGTGCACGTTGAGCTTTACACTTGCGGTACAATTTTGGCTCGATTATGACATAGAACTTAAGAATTTTACAAAGTCCGATATGTAAAGGTCGACACACTCTTGACTGTACTTATATAAAACTAGCTTCTGCACGCGGCTTCGCCCGCGTGGCCTACTAACAATTAGCATATTTTTCTTCAGAAAAAAATCCGGTCCGGTACGGTTCGGTCCGGTCCGGCACGGCCCGGTACGATTCGGTCCGGCCCGGCACAGCCCGGTACGGTACGGTTCCATCCGGTCCGGTCTGGTGGGTCCGGTCCTTATAAGGAACCTACATGCCAAATTAGGAATCTGTAGACCCAGCTGTTTGGGCTGTGCGTTGATATACCCTCGCAACTTCGTTTGCGTATATCTCGCTTTACCGTGGGAATTTTGAAAAATTCTTTCCAAGTACACCCCTAGACGTCGTCGTAAGGAACCTACATTCCAAATTTGGAATCTCTAGACCCAGCGGTTTGGACTAACTGTATACCGTGCAATTATAATTTTCACTTGTGAAATTATAATATCAGGACTTTGACAAACCTGAGACACATAATGGTACTTACTTATCATATGGTCTTGTACCCCATAGATGAGCAGCACTATTGACGAGCCAGGTACCATTTAGTTGGAATATGTAACGGCTGGCGTAGCAAAATAAGAAAGCACTATCCAAAGACGCGCCAAAGTACATTCCTATCCCCATGGGAATAATTACAGCAAATAAAGCGTACAAAGGGTAGTAGTACCTGTAAAATAAAAAATATATTTGCTTAAAATTTTGTAAGGACGTCTGTTCCGTCGGAGTTATGGCAGATGGAGTAAGGCCTAAGACCAAGTCGTAGCCCAAAACTGTCGAAAAAGGTGTCGCAAATGCAGTAGCGAGATGGGCGGACGATATAGCTAAAGTCGCAGGTCACACTTGGATGAGAATGGCACAGGACGGAGATGGTTGGCGTACAAAAAAAGGCCTATGCTCGGCAGGGCAGAAACGGCCTGATGTGTTGGTAAAATTTTGTAAAAATAAAATAAAATAAAAATGGGCTAGCTCGACCGGGGAAGTACCTAGAAGTATCTCACAGAATATCGACGTGAAGTAGCAATGAGTTTTGTTCGATGAGTGAGAGATCCGGAAGCCCAACTCCTTCCCTGTCCCCTCTTTTCCCCTCCTTCTTTCCCTTCCCTTCCTCCTTCCTTACCTCTAACCTCCTTGGTGGACAACGCATTGGTAGCGCCTCTGGTGTTGATGATTTTCATAGGCGGCGGTGACCGCTTTCCATCAGGTGGCCCGCTTGCTTGTTTGTCTACTGTATGACATAAAAAAGAAAAAAAAAGAAAATACAATTTAACACCATCGCCAGTGATGCAGAAGCACATTATATAGGTAGCTGTAAGAAGCACTTTCCGTGACCTAATTATGACATTTTATGGTTAAAACGAAGAAATTCGTGTGTGAGAGAGATAAAGAACTATCCCAGCCTCGATTTCCTAATGTGTGTCTAAGCAGGATGAGAAAACTTACTTTTTTTGGAACATCACCAGCTTATCAGCCTTTAAATCACTCAAGTCAATTCTTCTTCCCAATTCCATGACATATGGATGTTTTTTAGTCATTAGCCAACCAATATGGGAGAAAAAGAAGCCACGCTTGGCATTATGAGGGTCGGCATCTGTGTCCGAGTAGCGATGGTGAAGACGGTGGTCACGGCACCAAATAAACATACAGTTCTAGCAAAAAAAGAATTGACGTGAAAAGAATTATGAAGAAAATTACTTACATTTTACAATTACCATACATTAATATTAGGTATTTTTTTAAGACGAGTTTTCATAAAGTTTCTAGAAGTTTTATAAACTTTCATATTCATTGATATCCATTAATAATATTTTGTTGAATTACTTAATTATTCTACTTACTTAATCTACTTAGATAGAACGACTAAAAAATAACCATCTAAAAGTTCACATATGTTTATTTTATCACATGTCATTCTTGAAGAAGATTATAATAAGTGCGAAAGTGACAAAACAAGTTTTAGTTAAGCCTTTGCACCATCTTAATTGATTAATAATGTGAATGTATAACATTATATTTTTTGGAATCTCAAAACATAGTCAAATACAAAGAGAAATATAAAATGTAGCTAAAAGGCTTACCTGTCCTGCAATCGTCTGGAAAATAATCATCATTGTCTTTAGAAGAGGTTTTGCTTTGAAAGACTTGTGAGTGTAAAATCGGTGCGCACCAATTGTAACTCCTTCAGTAGAACAGAATAATACTAAAATGGCTGAAAATATGTTTTCAATCAATAAAATTATGTTGCTTTGTTATTTTAAACACAGTATTCTTTTCATAATCATAAAAACTCACTCGACATAAAGACTTTAAAACTAATTCTTCCAGTAAACAGATAATAGTAACCCACTAAACCCATTAAATGAAGAATCAGAAATCCTATGGCATTTTTCCAAACGACTTCATGGGTGTATGTATAGTCAGTCCCTAAACATCTGGATGCACGTGATGGATCCTTGTCACATTCATCAATTTTTTCAATTGTTGTTTTAATATCACTATTTTCACTGTACTCCGTTCTAATATCAGACGCCGTCATATTTCTAACTTAATTCGGTGATGTCTATTCAGTAAATGATATGTATTTGATAAGTTCATTACGTTTATATAGTATAATATAAAAATGAGTGTACAAAGAGTTGTGGCAATATGTAAGTAATTAGTACAGGCTAGTGTAGTGATTGCGCGAATGAATTGAAAATCCCGGGAGTTAAATTGCGTAGAATCAAAATTTATTTGGTATTTTTATAAAAGACGTTTTAAATTATCTCAATGATTATTTTGATCTATTAAAAGTAGGTATATTTCGTAAATTGAGAAAATTATATTCCCCTGAAAGAGCGTTATAGGCAGTATAGCTAATGATACAATGTTAAACATTTCTTTGATTTACATTTATTTACAGACCGACCAATAAATGTTCGTTCTGTAAGTAAGAAATTCGGACACCTGACATTTTCCCTGTTTTAAAAATTTTCTTTAAAAGTTCTATAAATATTTACGTGTTCACTTTGCGTGTATAGGTATGCACAGCAACTACGTAAGCTTCATTATCTTCCAAAATCGACTCGCCTTTTTAACGTCAGAAAAATACATTACTGCAGTCAAAGCCCCCATCGAATATTCCAAAATTATCCCCTTACAAAAAAATCTCGAATAATCCCGGTAGCAATCCCTAGTAGTGACCCTAAAGCAATTGAAACTTGAACTTTACATTGGAAACATTGTATGCTAATTATACAGTGCATTAATTATATTTTCTAAACAATCATTTTATTAAAGAGGGCGTCGAACATTCTTGATTATGCTGTAAATCACATAGAAGACAGACAATGTGTCAATATACCCGGTACATACATTGTGGTGTTTTTTCTTGTCATATTGATCTACTTGCAGTCGTTTCTGCAGTTCCTCCATTTACTTTCATTGCATTTAATATATATATTATACTATCGCTTCGACCTACCTCAGCCCTTCCATCATTCTGTCCCTTATCATGGCCCTTCAAGTAGGCCTTGTAAAAGTCACTCTACAACATAAGGAGTATAACAACTATACTCAACAAAAAAAACAAAAAAAAAATTCATGAAGAGGGATGACCGATTATATGCTATTAATTGTTGTAGATATATATTATTCGTATCGTACTACATACTACTAGTACTACCTAAATAATTATTCTGAATCTTAAAATGAGGTTGAGAAATCTCAAAGCGTTAGCTCATAGTGTAAATAATAAACTAAAATTAAACAATGACAACAAATAATAATTTTATTAAACAAATAATATTAAATGTATTACACCCGCGGTTACACCCTCAGCATGATTTAATGCAACCCTGTGAAAATAGACTCGTGAGCAGACGATGAATATAATTGATCTAAGGAGAAGGTTTTAGCAGCAATCATTTCTTTATATTTATTCAATGACTCAGAATAGGCTCTGCCCTCTTAACTCACACTAAAATCATTTCCAACTCATCCCAATACCATATCTAAATCTCGCAACACCAACCCTAACATAATAAAGGAACTAAGTAGTCTTAGTAGTTTCGTCAGAATCTGTATCAAAGGAACTTTTAAGAACTTCTATAAAGGTTGTTAGCGAACCGTCCTGCAAAATTTTCAATTTCAAAATACTCATAACCAGTATTGTACACGTGAGCTCGGAATTTTATTTCCTAGACATAAACTACGCCTCAATGAAGTGCGCGTATACAATAGTACAAAATTAATTAAGTTTGTCGAATTTATTGCTAATGTAAATCACCACAGCCACGCTGACGATGATGGAGATCAAGTCATCCATGAACCTTACGTTAAGTGCGCCTATAAAATGAACATATTCTGGTTATTTCTTTGTACAATTATTAGAGTGGTGAGTTATGTGATTAGAGATATATAGTCATCAAACATCATCAATTTTATAGTCTGTTCCATATAAACTTTAGTAAATATGATTTTGTAACCTAAACCTACTCCCGCAGCAGGTTCATGGCGCAATTAATTGGAGCAAGTGCCTATAGGTTCAAACGTTCAAGTTTATTGACTTGGTTTAGTTAACATGATTCATGTATCTTGTGCAAGTGACAACACTTTTTCTTTCGCAATTTATTTTATCGGTGACAATTATTGTTTTGTTTTCAAATATTCCACGAAACTGATAAAATTCTTCTAGAACTTTCCATAATTTTCAGCTAACATTGGTTAGTTTCCAATTAATTCGAAACTTAGATTAAAAAAACGTTTTTAAGATTAGGCGAGGTTAATGGAATGACCCTGTTTATGTTTACAGGGATATGGAAGAAATACAAATAGTTCTTGTGGTAAGATATTTAAATAAAAATATGCAAAGGAAAAAAAAATATTAAACTCGATCTAACAGTCTACTGTTTATGCAACTAGGCGGCATTATTGCTAAAAGCAGTGCAAATAGCATAATTTTTTGTATGGAGGGGGCACTAAGATAATTATTTAAAATATACAATACAATACAATATTCTTTATTGCACCAAAATAAATATAACAACAGAATAGTACAAAGTGGTAGGAAAAGTACAACAGGCGGCAGGGCAAATATATATATTTGTATGTTTATAACTATATTTTTTATAATGGTATTCAGAATGTGGAATAGCCGCAAAACACCGACGCATAGTTGGTGGTACAACAGTTCAGCCACACCAATATCCGTGGTTGGTTTCGCTTATGTTGGGGCCAAAACTACATTGTGGTGGAGCTATCATTACTGACTTACACGTGTTAACCGCTGGACATTGCATAACTTTTGGGTAAGTGAAATAAACGTAGCCGTTACCTATATTTCAGCAAGAAATAGATACCCAGAGCAAGCTTGAAGTAAGAACATGGTTTGACTGTGTCAGTCTCTCTAGGGAGATTTTAGTATCTGCATTCAGGGTACGCTCAGGACACATTCCGCTAAACAAATTTTATAAACTAATGGGCATGAAAACATCAGAAAAATGTGACGAATGTCAAGTTGTTGAGGATGTAACACATTTGTTAGCGGAGTGTGGCCGACATGACGCGCTGAGGAACAGATTGTTTCCACAAATGAGGCTGGGTGGTGGAAACATTAACGAAATATTAAGTAACCCTCTTTCGGGTGTTGCAAAGAAGTTGTACATCTTTGCAACACTTGCAATGAGGGACATGGAGTAGTTTGTCCAACGAACTTCCCTATGAGGCTGACATGGTCAGGCATGGCTAAAAGCCTCTAAGAAAAAAATAAAAAATAAAAAAAAGAACATGGTTCATGCTGAGCAGATATGACTATTTGTTGTCTTATTATATTCTTTATTTGTAATATCAAATATCAATGTTAGTGTAGATTTATTATATTTATAAAATTCTTTAAATTTAATTATTTTTTAATAACATTACAAAGTCACCAATCTTTATTCAACAATCTTAGATAATACAAAATTAATTAAAACTAAACTAACAATAAAAACTAAAATTAAGAATTAAAAGACATGGTCCCTGTCAAAATGCTAGCAGCGTTACCTCGCTGAACGGCGCGCCCCGGCGCGCGGCGATAGATATCCGTTGAGCGAAGTAACTGCCAGCCTTTGGGTCACCAGTGGTTTGTCGCAGCCTTTTTGCTATATCCCATATCAATGTTAGTTATTTTTAAGTCGTAATGTGTAAGATAATAAAAAAACATTTTCTTTTCTTTCTTTACATTGTTAAAATGCGTCTTAATCATTCTCTGTCCTAATGTTCAGATATGGACGTCACATGACTGAAATATGATGATGACAAAAAAAAAATCTCTATCTATTGGTATAGGTGGTGATCATAGAGTTGGCATACCCCACTACTCACTACCACTACCTAGGGCGCGGATTCGATCCCGAACGTTTTATGTGATGGCTTATTTAAAAATGTACCTATCCATTGTTTGGTAGCAAGCAGGTTTTAGCTTTAGAAAGTACTATGGCATGTGAATCGTATACTATTAGAAAAAAACCTATCCCAGTTGAATCTTTATTATTCCTATCGTTTCTAGTTTAATTTTAATGTTTTCAGAGTTCACTATCACGATTTGACTATCTACGTGGGAATGCATGATAGACTCGACAACACATTTTCTACTTATCGCATTACCAACGGTCTTAAACATCCACACTTTACTTCAAACGCAGTCAGAGATATAAATGACATTGCTGTTCTTACTCTTAACAAGAAAATGAAGTTTAATGACAAAGTACGACCTATTTGCTTGCCAACAGAAGGTAACACAGATTACTGTTAAAAAAAATAAAGTATCGAATAAAATGTTAACACGAAAGAATAATAAGGATGCGTTCGCACTGACGACGCGGAGCTTGGCGGAGCGGAGTGGACCCGACCAATACTCGACATTACGCGAAGTGGAGATTTCGGGCATTGTGATTGCTCCGCTCTACTCCTCTTCGTCCAGCTCCGCGTCAATGGAAACGCATCCTAAGGGTAAGCTTATTAAAAGTAGATTATTGCAGATATGGACTTCAGAGGTGTACCACTAACAGTTGCTGGATGGGGTAAGACCAAACAGGGTGCTCTAACATCGTCAAGATACTTACAAGAAACTAAAGTGCATATAGTTGACAGTGACAAGTGTCGAAAGTCGACAATTTATAGAGATAATTTAGTCCCAGACACAATGATGTGTGCGTATAATTTGGGAAAGGATGCTTGTCAGGTAAAATATTAGAGTTTAGTAAAAATAAACTTAATTATAAGCAAATTTGACAAACTTAATCATAAGTTATTTTATTGTAGGGTGATAGTGGTGGACCTTTATTTGCACCTCATAAATCGACTCGGAACAAAACATGGTATCAAGTTGGTAAGAGATCAGTTTAAAACTGAACCTAAATTCAATAATGTGTGATTGCTTTGAAGGGATTATTTAAAAAATATATATATATTTTAGGTATTGTTTCCTGGGGAATCGACTGTGCAGTGCCAGATTATCCAGGTAATACGTTCACCAAAATACATTTTGAAGGTTGAAAACTACGATGATTTGTATGGCCTCTGCAAAAACTGTTGCGTTGTAGTAAGTAATGTTCGACAACAACTCAGCGCTCTGTTCTGGCCAGCAATGCGTCAAATTTTTTGCGTCAAGCGCAAAAACCTGAATGTCTGTTACCTTCTCCGCCTTAACAAATGAAGTACCTAAAAAACGAAAGTCTAGACTACCATTTTTTTTAAATTTCCAATACAATTTTTTGCAGGTGTCTATACAATAGTGTCAAAATATATATCATGGATTAGGCAGCAAACTGAAGATGGAATGTATTGTGCTACGTCAACGTACTGATATCTTAATACTACTCATCCATCATCATCCACTTGCCCTGTACTCATCATTTGGGTTCCGCGGAGTACGCCTGCTGATCTTACTGTGACACAATAAAATAGTAATCAAATTAAAAGATAGTAGGTGGGTTGCACAAAACCATTTTAAAGTTAATGACATATTCAATTAAAGCTGTACCTGTCAAACAAAATGAGAAGAAATAGATAGCTTGAGTTTTTATGTGGAATTAGAATTAAAATGTGTCTTTGCAACTGGCTGTAAAATTATTGCCTTTGGATACTAAATAGGTTAAGTTTATAATAAAATAAAAAAACGAATGTCTTTGAATTATTTTTTAAGCTCATAAAAGATATGGTTTCGTCTCCTGAGATCCACTTTTTACAGGGTCGGCAACGCGCGAGTGATGACAAATTAAGTATAAATTCTGTACTAATCACCCAAAATTGTCCTTAATAAATTGGCTTTGAATCCCGACTAAAATACATAGTTATTGTTTCGAGATCATTCGATCACGATTATTTAGAAACCAATCGATGTACCGAAACACGCAGAACAATATAGGTATACTTAGTTTGTATGAATTAATATGAAACCATGCCCACTGAAACGAACGGTCCGTCACCGATCGTGCACGTAACGTATTATGCACGTTCGGCCGTTTCATATAAATTCATACAGACTATTTTTTTTTTCAGTGAAAACAGTCCAGTAACACGCGCCTCTACCTGACTATAGCATTTCCATTTCTAATTTCTTGCCATGACATCTTTACGAACTTCAAAGTCAACCTCCTTTAATACCTATTGTTTTTTTACGGATCGGAATCGTCGTGGACGTTGTCCTGGGAGATCATCGCATCGTCAATAAGCTACATCAAAAAAATGTTATAATGTATGACCGTGGTGCTGCAGACTGCTGTGGTCGATCACAATGAATAAAAAAACTAAACTGCCAAAGTTTAATATCCAAAGTGGATGAAAAGTTAATTAACGACTGGTTTCTGATTTAAATTCCTACAAATAAACCTTACCTAGGATGTTAAACAACTTTGTATCTGCAAAAAATGCGCTCGCGACAGACAGTTCCTGAGAATTGTCGCACAAAAGCAGATTTGATGTATTTGGAAGACCTTGCAATTGCGACAGTCCTCAAAGATTTAGAGTTTAGTTCTGAATATTTCTTTCATTAGCAGCTGTTTGTAATAAACTTGCAAGACTTCTAAGAGAATTACAGATGAAAACGCAGCGTAATGCTAAAATAATTCAGCGACTACCTTGTTGGTAGTTAGAGACTTTTTGGTGTTAGTTTTTTAACGACATTAGAATTAAATTGTCTACAAAATAATAACAGGAAATGATACACATAATGCGAAACGGATGCATTCAATTGCATTCACTACAAAACACGGAGAGTTACACGCTTGATCACAAACTAATTTATTTTATTTAAGTGAATTTTTACGATACCTACTTTGCTTGTTTCTGAGCATGAAACATAAACACTCAGAATAAAAAAGATACATTTCCTCTGGCACAAAATTAGGTAAAACAAAAAACATAAACATTAAGTACTTACAGATTTTCTTTTCATCTGAAAATAACCATCTTATTACAGTCAATGACGTCACATTCAATTACTGTAGCCCTAGACGCTATGTATAAAAACTAACTACTTAAATAAAAACGTAAGAACGTGGTAATGCAAATTTTCTGTTCGTCAGTTAAGTTGTCCACTGACCAATTATGAGTAATAGTAAATGTGATATTCACACAAAAATTATAGCCATTGGCGTACTAAATCATACAAAGGTTATTATCGCGTGAATAATTTCTATGGTAGAAATCAAGGTGTAATGCAGCGTAAATAAGCATATATTGAAGTTAGAATACAGTGTGCCTTTTATTGTATAGTGTGAGTGTCGTTACGTATAACCTGTCAATATGATATACATATATGTTATTTGTGCAATTGGAATTATGCAGGTTAGTATAAATGATCAATGTGCCGATTTTAACTATGGTGAAGAGTCTGCAGTGCACACAGGCTAAGAGTTTCAAAGGACGTAGAGTCATAAAGTTCAAAAACGGAGTCCATGTTACTGTAGTGTAATTAGTATGTTGGCACGCAAGTGTTATATGGTGTTTGACTAAACCCATTGATAACGTATAAGGTGACCGACAGGCGTAGGATTTGCAACTGTTGGGAGGCAATAAGACAGACATAAAGATGGTCGTAGTCGTAGAGGTTGTAGAATGTAGAGACTGTGTGCTAAGTAGATTTCTTGATGATACTGCTATAACGAATTTCACGACCTCCGTGAATGGTAACCACTCCGGACTGCCACCAGGAGGGCCCGGGTTCGGATCCCGATCGGGTCATGATGAAAAACGAACTTTTTCGGATTGGCCTAGTTCTTTGTTGTTTATCTAAATATGTATTTGTTATAATATAGTATCGTTGAGTTAGTATCCCATAACACAAGCGAACTTACTACTCTACTCGAACTTACTTTGGGTCAATCTGTGTGATTTGTCCATATAAATTTATTTATGTTATTTATTTAATTTTAACTGTACTTTTAGATGGTGCCTACACTAACAGAAAAATGTGGTATGTAAAATGATTATCTGTAAAGGTAAAAATAAATAAAAATACATTGAAAAAATGTCTAAAGTTACAAAGTCACACATAAGGTATGAAACTCACCAAAAGTCTAAACGCTCTTCTTTAGCCTTTGGCTTTTACAACAGACAAATAACTGTCCCTGAAACAGTTGTACTTGCCGGTGCAGTTTCATAGGATTATATTAAATTATATTTCTAGCTTCTTATCTCGTCGATTTCAAAAAAAAAGTTTATTTATTTCTTCTTCTCAAACAAAATTAAATGACAAATAATAAACATACATTAGGTATACCTATGTGAAATTCAGAACAGTACCTATCCTTTTAAAGTAATCCTGATCTTATATTAAGTTCAAACGTTCAGGCTTAATCACAAACAAAAATATAAACTTTAACCACTTCAACATAAAGTTAAAAGTACTTAGTTGTTATAAACTGTCAACCTACCAATAATATTTAAATGTAGAGTACCGCTCTAAATAATATTGGTAAAGCGCGTATTACACTACAAGATATTCAGAGTGTAACAAAAGAGATGGTGCAATACGAATAAGCGAGAAGCACTTACAACTTCTCACTTCTTAGTATTGCACCATCTCTCTCTTTTGAGACTCTGAATGTCGTGTAGTGTAATACGCGCTTTTGTATCGATATTATTTTATGTTATTGTACCTGTGTAGAGTTATTATAATCTACATTTCTAATTAATAGAATGCGGCAAGCCGTCGGACACGATAGTGGCGATGAGGATAGTTGGGGGAAGACGAGCCCAACCTCATTCATTCCCATGGGCAGTGGCCATATTGAAACACACTACCATGCACTGTGGAGGAGCACTGATCACCAATAAACATGTCCTTAGCGCAGGACATTGTTTCGCTTGGTAGGCAAGTTGTACAATTGTACATATCCAAATAATTTTCAATTTTTATTTTAAAATTAGACTTACAAGTCTTCCCACAAAGGAGCAGCTTAGATCCATGTCGAGAGATTATTTCAAAAGATCTCTTTTATAGGAGGAAAAAACGATAAATGGAATTTCCTATTAGGTATGAGGCTTGGTAAATCCAAGCCACTAGGTAGAAGAAATAATTGTCCACTAGGTAGAAAAAATAAATGGTGATTCTGGATAACATAACCATTGAAAGTATCGCAAGCATAACGCTGATATTTGCACATGGGGTGAACTCTCTTTTTGGGTCTGCGGATAAAAATAGCAAATAATTATATATGATTACAGGGATAATATATATTTATGATTACAGGGATAATTTTCGTATTTTATATACCCTTATTGGATTAGACAATTTGGATAATCTAGTAAATGTGGATCGAAGAAATATAACGAAGGCTGTGATTCATGAAAAATTCACGTCGACTACTGTTCGAGACGAGAATGACATAGCTATAGCCACCTTAGATAGGCCTGTAAAGTTTGGGGAGACTGTTGTGCCAATATGTTTGCCATTGCCAGGTACGTAAGTTCCCAATATTTTCGGGTCAGCTGATGACAAGCAATCATCTGCTCATATATATCCGGGACTTTAGAGAAGTCCCTGTTAAATTTGGAAAAGAAACAATGAAGTTTGATTTTTCGTAACGCTCTAAATAGCGGATTACGCGGTGATAGCTAGCTTATTTTTAAACTCGACCCCAGAGGAGATGATTATGTGTAATTTATGAAGTTAACGCAAATCTGTGCTTCACTCAGAAATTCTGTGGCAGTAGTAGTAATTACTTCACTACCTATGTAAATCATGGCTCCTCTACACGCACTCTTGTACCCTTGGCTTGTACCTAATAACAAGCCATTACAATGTTATGGTCGTGTTAGTCGAGAAGCTATGAGAATCAATAACATTTTAGACTTCGAAAATAAGTCGTCCTAAAATTGTCGTTTTGTTCGTACTTAGGTAAATCTCAATGCTAAAATTTATGATTTTAGGGCAGGACTTTGGTGGTTGGATGGGTACCATTGTAGGTTGGGGTCGCGAAGGTGTTGAAAAACCATCGTCCAGATTCCTTTTGATGGCAAGTTTGAATATTTTAACAGATGAACAATGTCTGAAATCTGAACTAGCACAGCATCTTAAACCCACTATGATGTGTGCTTTTTCAAAAGGAAGAGACGGGTGTCAGGTAAGTTAATAACACTCACTTTTTTATGAGATGAGATAGCGCTCTCTTACAGCTTTTGTCCATCTACAGGGTTATTTTTGGACCCCCCGCCAAAAATAAATATGATTTAAAGAAAGTAATAAAAAATATTTGCTGAAAAAAAAAAAGTTTTAAAACCCACATTTTACAGTCACTTTTTTAAATCTTACATTTCTAGGAACGGTCGGTCACCCTCGACGTCAACGACGTCGAGGGTGACCGACCGTTCCTCGTCGTCAACGACGACGGCCGCGGCGCATTGTATGAAAGGATGATATCAGCTACGCATGCGCGTAGTGCATGCACGTAGTGCATGCGCGGTGACCATAATTTTAATTTGTGTTCGTAAACTTTTGAAAAAAAAAGTCAATAAAATAATCTATTTTTATAACATAAATTCATTGTACTGCTGCTATAGAATCACCTAAATAAATTTGGCGGGGGGTCCAAAAATAACCCTGTATAGTGTGCCTACTTTCTAGCGTTTTTATTGAACCACTTAAGTAGGTACCTACACTGTTGTTCGCACAGAGATTTTATATTAGCTACGTATTGTTCCCAAGTACTTACCAACTCTCCAACCAACTCTTAGGTTCTCACTCTATTTTTATAGTTAAAAAAAGCTCCTTTTTTTTACCATTTTACCATATACCATTCTTAAGTTCTATGTCATAAGAGCCAAAATTTTACTGCAAGTGTAAAGCTCGACGTGGATCTGACTGCACAGTCACCTGCATAAACACTTTAGTACCTTGTCACAGTTGTCACTTTCGTATATCATAGATAGATAGAATAGATAGATAGATAGATAGACTTTATTTGCAATACAACAGCAGGAAGAAATATTACATTACAATCTTACATACTAGGTATAGGTAGTATAAAGGCAACAAGGCGGCCTAATTGCTAAAAGCAATCTTTTCAATCATTTCAATAAAATTATCTATTAAAGACATTTGAGTGAACATGTCAACAATGTTATAGTGACAATGTTCTAAAGTGATTACATATTTATGGAGGTGACTGTACCTATAGTAATCAGTCTGAAGTTTACTATAAGATATTAACTAGGTAGGTAGATAAATGATGTACCATAAAAGTTTATTTTATTTACAGGGTGATAGCGGAGGTCCCTTAGTAGTATACGGAACAGATGAAAGATATGTGCTAGCAGGTACCTAATAATATTATTGGATGTAGGTAAATCGACATCTTATCGGCTCGTATGATTTCGTGGTTTTTGATCTGTTTATGTAATGGTATAAAAACTCTAGGCCCGTGGAGGCACAGTGCATTGTCGTTTTTTAACGATTGATTGAAATCACGAAGCTAGCAGTTTTTCATACACAGAAAACACCCAAGCTCGAGACAAACACGAATAAAATTATGCCATCACATAAAAATGTTTGCCTTATCCGGATCGAAACCGCGCCGTCTAGCGCCGAAGGTAACTACCAACGCGTTATAGTATTAAAAAATTATAATTTATTTATGTTTCTAAAAAATTAACTTATAGATTTATGTAGGATACCTAATGAAATCCTTCTTGTTATAAAAATTCGATGTGTGAATATTCACAGGAATCGTGTTTTTTTCAAAGTCTAAATTAATTTTAGAAATTTTTCTATAAGAGTACGATTTATTTTACCAGGTATAGTATCTTGGGGCATTGGGTGTGCTGATCCTAGGTACCCTGGTGAGTTTAAAAGCAAATTAATCATAACGTTTCATGTTATATAATATTTAATTTTAGGTCAAATTATTTTTATCGTATCATTTCAGGAGTTTACACTAAAGTCAGCAACTATATCGACTGGATCGCAAAGAAATCATTCGATGGACAATCTTGCTCATAAAAAAACCTATTTTACTACAAAAATAAAATCTATGTTTAGCACAATACTTGTTTTTTTTACCAATAAACAAAATCTGTTGTAAAAATTACAAAATGGAAAACATACAGTTACAGAATACTTATTATCTAGTTACAAATTATATATAACACACAATACAATAAAACAATTAAAACAATAAAAAGAAACACAATAAGAATAAAAAAATAAAACTTAAAATAAATAAAAATAACCATCAATTCGATTTATGAATCGAATAGGCCACCCCTAAGCGCACCCGACTCGAATGTCCCCATCACGCCGGCAACATTCCCACGTTGAATGGCCAGCGATATGTGCTGAATAAGGTATGATCCGGAACGGGGGTCACAACAACGCTCTTGCAGACGTCGGCCAGTGTCCCGAATGAATTTTTTTACCTCCTCGCACCATGGTCCTCCCGTTTCCACCGCAAAGGGCACGAAAATGTAGTTGTTTAGCTCCGCGTATTTCGCTTGCGGCGTATTCTGCCGCGAAGCCCGCCTGCCGCACAGTACGAGACGCATGAGATGCCAAAAATGTGCTAACGCACGTAGCATCCCACAAGAGACTTCTGCCCTTTTCCCACGGCACCAGAGTAAGGCCATCTGGGCGTTTACCATCCGTCCTGCTAAGCCCGGGTGGCTCCAAGACACAAGGGACGTGTGCCGACACCAGTGCTCTGCGGATGATCTCATTCAGTGCGTGGTGTCTGGGAAATCTTCCCGCACATCTTGAGCAACTGAGTCCGTGGTGGCCATTTGATTCCACTGTCGCTCCGCATGGACAGCGATGGGGTTCGCATACTTTACAACCCAACCTAATGGCTACTGCCACTCGTAGGCTGTTGTCATCCAGGTGTGTGCCGAGATGTGGCGAAGGCAGAGCGTGAAGCCAAGCACCTGACTCCAAGCAGGTCGCCGCCTTAATCTGTACCAGCTCTGTTCCTTCGAGAGATTTGGTCAAACCAGACAGTAAATGCTTCGAGCAAAGGTTATCCCATGCCGCCTGCGATTTTATATTTTTCGGAAGCCCGACGTCAGGGTACAATGCCACCCAAGCCTCCATTGCGTCATTCTGACAAAGGACACTGAATCTCTCGCCTTGTACTTGTAGAATGGTAGCAACAAGATCAGTGACTCCGTTCGATGACGCAAGGAAGGCCGGCAGTCCAACTGTTCCCACGTTTCTGACGCCCAAGCCGCCATGTCTAATGGGCAACCCAGCCTGTAAGAATTGATCGTCGTTCAGCGCGACATTAATGATTCCCTCAAGAGTCGATCTAATAAGGCTATCTATAGCTGAAACGGCGTTTGGAAAAAGCCACGTCGGGGTAGTCCGAAGAACATATGTTACCTTGGGCAAAGAAAAGCAGGCCCGAAAAAGAGTTATAAAGCAACATGTGCCGACAGATGCATGAGATGATTCGGACCCGTGCAAGCATCTGACCTTTGGTCTCTAAAGCCGACGTAACAGATGCCAAAAAAATCGGTGCTCCGAGTAGATTGAACGTTTCTTCGTTCAGCACTTTTATACCCGGCATCAGGGAGTTGAACCTCTCCACGTTTGCTATACCTTCCTCCCCACATGGAAAAAATTCACATTTTGAAGGGTTTACTTCCAGCCCTAAATGTGCTAAGCCGCTAGTGAGAGTTGCTACGTCGTTCACAACCGACTCCGTTGGCCCTCCAATTGTGCCATCATCCAGGTACCACGAATTGAGCGCTGATTTTAGTGAAACGACCACTTTAGGGATGGCCAGGCTGAAAACTAAAGGCCCAAGGGGGTCGCCTTGTTGCGCTCCAACCTGTGATGGTATTTGGGTGCCGTTTAAGTTAAATTGGTTGGCACCGCATAACATTGATGTAAGAAGGGGTATAAGGACGGAATGAGCTCTTTTACTTCCATTAAAAGAATGTCCCTTTCCAGACTGTTAAATGCGTTTTGCAAATCTACCTTGACGATGACACAATCTGTATTCGCCGGATCCATGGCGAATGCCCGTGTAGCGTGAATAGCAGCCTCACAGTAAATAATTTATTTTAAAACTTAGGCTGTATAAACAAAGATCTTGGCGAGCCTTTATTATGGCAACCAAAAAAATATTTAAACATTTGACATTGAATTTGACGTGTACTTTAAAGAAACTAAATTGTAAAGTCATGCTAATTAATTCCCTATGAAGTGGTATTCTCTTTCACTCTCAGTTATAAACGTATTAGTCTGTTTCATATATTTTTTTATGAAGTGTTCAACCTTCATCTCTACAATTTTATCGTATCATAATACGCGCTCGACTCGAGCTGTCATTTCAATCGCTATTCGCAATGTCGGCCAGGTCATTCACTCGTTTCCTTTGGTAAATCTTGTTATTGTCTCTACATTAATTTATTAAACTTGTTAAACAAAACGAACATGTGAACAGAATCTCATAACGGTAATTTAAATGACAAATTATAATAATGCCTGGCATAAGGAAATATAGACGGGATACAAGTGAAGTCAGCTGTTGTTTGAAATATGTTATTTTTGGTGTAAATGTATTGTTCTGGGTAAGTTTTTATTTATTCTTGTGTTTTTTTAATATTCCCTTCGCAAAGGTTATTGTGTACATAACTACTGACTTGTGTGTTGTGTTGTGATCTCAGAATTCGTTTATTTTTGTATTTATCAAGCTCAAGGCTACTTTGAGCAAAAGTAACAGGAAGTGGCAAGTTTCTTAAGTTAGAATCATTTTACGTGCGCCAAATGTCCTCGTTTAGCGTTCCTGCAGTTTTATAGAGTTGCAACTTGGCAACTAGATTATTTTTATTTAAAACCAGGCCAATACTGTAACAGTATCACGACATAGTTTAATTTTCATTATGTTCATTGCCTAAAGTGGTAATTTTTGGGTCAGAGCCTTAGGTACTGTAACTTTGGGTAGAATCCATACTCATTGTGTTATGATTCATGTTCATAATTTTGCGCTGATTTCTTTTGCTCATCTAATAACAGCAATGATTGGTTTATTGATGTAGTTAAGAGTTAAATAAATAAATTACATGTAATGAATTTGATAGGATTTGAAAATTAAACAATAATGAATAATTTTTAATGCAAATCTTCTTTGATGGACAGGACTAATTTTTAAAAAAACACGTCCAAAGAACACTATTTTTTGTTTCCTTCAATTAAACCATGGATCGCCAAACTTTTCAGCTTAAGGGCCAGACCTACTCCTCCACGAAGTCCTAAGGGCCAGGACTTTTATCTACATTCCCTTTATCAATTAAATAAATTAATTTGGGTCTTATTAGATTAAATTTTTGGGAATTCTATGCCCGATGAGATGATGATGATATCAGTAACCTGTGAAACTAACTCAAAAATATTTATACTTGTTATTAGTCAGTATTACAATTAGTAAAGTAACACATATCTCACTGCTCTGTGACCTTTTTGGTTCTATTGCGGTAAAACATTGCACTATTATTATATGTCCCTAACACGACTCTGACCTATATACTAGATGCTGCCCGCGGTGCGATTCGCGCTTAATTTTATGCGCAGCAACACCATCTATATTAGACCAATTCGGATAAAAAGTATGATATGTGTTAATCCAAGGTATCAGCTACCTACGTATCAAGTGTCATAATAAAATACACAGCCATTTGATTGTGAAGAAGACAAAACATACACATAAACGTTCACCTTTATAATATTAATAGGATTCTGTTAACTCTAACTTCTAACCTTCTTTTGTTCGTATTCTGTACATGTGACTGAAGTAACAAATGAATGTTAACTTATTTATCTAAAGTTGTTAGTGTCATGACATTTTAACTTTCATTTCAGTTCCTTGGTCTGATTGTGTTAGCTGTTGGCGTGTGGGCATGGACGGAGAAGGATACATTCAATAACCTCTCCAGGTTGACCAACATTGCTCTTGATCCAGCATTTATATTAATATGTGTGGGTGAGTATGTCTCTTGTTCTAATATTAAATAACATAATTATGTCTCACTGAGATTACAGTAAACGGAAGAAGGCTATGACCACTAGTGGAGATGATTGAAAAACAAGTGCCAATATCTGTGTACTTTTGTTACAAGATAAGATAGTTATATCGATTTTATCTTTGTTATATTAATTATATTGATACCTTGTTTTCTCATTTCTATTCTTAGTTTCTTACTTAGAAATTTCATACTTGCTTTCATGCTTGGTTTGCCATCGTATTGTGACGTTACTCATTCCTGTACTTTTGATGATTTTAAAAAGTTCATGCTATATTATCAGAGCTACAATGTGCTCATTGTAGTTCCGATAATATAAACAATGTTAATGAGTGTATCTCACTGTGACCACCCCAGACAATGCTCTGTTAATACCATTGAGTGTAATAAATAACATTCGCATACTAATATAATAAATGGAAAGTGAGTTTGTTTGTTATTCCTTCACCACTGAGAACATTATGAAAATTTGTTAATGTATACAATATATATGTATTGTCAGGGGTACAGAGCCCATCATAGGTTACTTTTTATCCCATGAAAGTATGTCATTCTAATGGGAAAATATTTTTTCTACTATAGAGGGCGCTGTAAGGGATAGGCTATCGGCCAACAGATGGCGCCACAAGTCGCGCTATGGGTTGTTTTTTTTTTGTCAAACAAGATCTAAGTCATAAAGTTAACCGCGAGCTAAGCCGCGGGGAAAAGCTAGTTGATATAAAAAATGATTAAATGACCTTTGTAATGTTTCGAGTTTTAATAATTTATTTAATAGTATAGCTGCTGCAGCTGCATTACTAGTTTGAGAATTTTATTGATTTAAATTTTGTGCTTCAAATATTTTTTTATTAATGGCGTAATTTATAACAATATGTTAAGACATATAAATTACTATATAAACAATATAACATAATACAACAAAAAAAACCTAAATTATGCACAGAGAATCCCTATACTATGATTTTTGTCAATACAGGCTGTCACAAAGTGTTAGAAAACAGAATGTTTTTAAATTTATTGTTACGACTTTTTCGCCCAAACAAAATGTTACAGTATGGATGGAATGCACTTGTTCGTTTAGACTCTCACAAGAGATCCCTTATTTCCACGTGCCTTCGGGCCTCCTTCGAGTCGTCCCACCGTGCTCTCTGGAGCTACCGTGCGCCAATGTGGTCTGCCTGATAGTTGAATTTCACGTTCCTTCGGGCAAAGACCTCGTTCGAGTCTTTCCACTGTGCTCTATCTAGAGCTACCGTGCGCCAATGAAGTCAGCCTGATAGTTTCACAAAAAAATAAAAATAAAGAAAATTATCCAATTAAATTTTTAATGTAAAAATTATAATAATACAAAATATTGTGGTGATGTTCAGGTGGATAAAGTCCTAAATTGTATTCAAATCTGATTGCCCTGAATATACGAAAATTTTCATTAAATTAAAATGCAGAATCTAAAATAAACGTTACAATTGCGTATTTAGTGCTATTTTGAAAGATCTATTGTTTTGTTGTCTTATTATGCTTTTGTTTAAAATAAAGCATTGTTATTTGTAAGTCAAGGTTCAGTGCAAGATTTGCTTAATATATGAATAATCGAGTGGTCGCTGATTCAATTCAATCGTTTATTAGCAAGATTAAGTGTACAATTTGTAGGTCTTAAATTAAATATGCATAGACCGATGTGCTAATTTAGTTTACATAGAAGGAAATTTCGGTGTTGTATAGACTGTCAAATTCTAGCAAAATAATATTCTTATTTTATGTTATTATATCTCAACATCAAAAATTTCTTGACCATGCTTATCTGACAACTTTTTTCATAAAAAAAATAAATTTATTACACAGCGCCATCTAGTATACTAAGTAACCTCGTCTATTGAGTTTTGTGAATAGGGACAACTAAACATTTTCTAGGTCTTTCGAATCATAGGCCCAACGAATATATTACTTATATCTAAGAGTGTTTGAAATAATATATAAAATTATACATATTTCTCTTTGTTTCAGGTACAATTACATTTATAATTGGTTTCACGGGCTGCGTGGGCGCACTGCGTGAGAATACCTGTTTATTGGCATGCGTGAGTATTGTGACCTAATTTATTTTGTACCTATAGTTTTATACTGCTGCTTCACGTATGGTTTTCTTGGTAAAGATTAAACATATTTTTTTATTATATTATTAATATAATGAAAATAAAAAATAGAATACAGTTGAAGGAGCCCTTTGCCAGACTTGAAAGAGGCCTTTGCCAGAAGACTCGTCGATCTAAGGAATTTGTGTGAGTCAGGCCCTCAGGCTAATAGACAAGTGATTTCGAGAGTAAATAAGGCATAATAAGTTAGCTTATTCTCAACAATTTTATCACAGACACCGTGTTCATATAAGTTAATTTTTTTTGTTTGTTCATTAATACAATTATTGTTTCTTCTTAATGTTTCAGTATGCTGTGTTCTTGGCCCTTCTATTGTTGGCAGAAATGACAACTGGAATATTATTCTTCGTCTTTAAAGATTGGGTAATTGTTTAGATTTTTCTTCTTCCTAGCGATTCCTAAAAAGAATCTATTCATTTTTACGTTATAGATACGTGATTCAAATGCACGTATATTTCACCGGCAGTTTATTTATTTGTATATTTTTAATATTAATTTAGTTGTTATTTTATTTCTCAGATTAAACAGCAAGCGACCATTGGATTCCAAACTTTCATCACACATTACCGCGAAGATCCAGATCAACAGAACTTAATTGATTGGATACAGGAAGACTGGGTAGGTGCAACCATAATAATATCATAGTTACATTTGACAACACACCTTTTTAGGGTTCCGTAGTAAACTACGAGGAACCCTTATAGTTTCGCCATGTCCGTCTGTCTGTCTGTCCGCGGTAGCGCTAGCGCCTAGACGCTTAATGCTAGAAAGCTGTAATTCGGTATGAATACACATATTATCTATGCTAACGAATTGCTGGAACAAAACTTTGTTTTTTGGGAGTGTATCAAAGTGGAAATGAAATTATTTTTTCGCACCCACCGCATGTTGTGGAGGGGAGGGGGGTATCATTAGATAGGTGTCTTCAAAGCATTAAGGGTGTGGAAAGATCATTTTACGATACAATGACCCGTTTCGGAATTATTTACATTTATCGTGTCAATTTTCGTTTTGCACGGTGGTCCCCCCTCTATTTCCGAAAGCCTTATGTTTAGAAATTTAAAAAAAACATGGTCCATATGCTGAACCTTCAATAAAAACTATAACGGTTAAGTAGGCTCTACTAGTTACCGAGTAGTAGCCGACGAACTTACAAAATAAAATTTATTTTATGAAAACTTGATTTACGCGATGGAATTTGATATTGGACTCAACTGAAGGCAAGCAAAGCACAGCAAATACGGAACCCTACATTGTGCGTGATCCGACACGTACTTGCCGGGTTTTTTGTTTATAGAAAAGAAAATGCATGTGCCATCGCTTGGGGAAGCGGCGGGGGTCTGTTAGGCTAAAAATCTGACTCACTAGCATTTTCTACATCTTATTAGTGGCGGGCCTACGGGACGGGCATTATGATACATCCGCTTACCTATGAATATAATAATATTTACCTATATTTACCAATTCCATAAAATTTTTCATGCAATTCTAGGTGTTGATTCAACTTAGTTGACGAATTTATTTACGTTTTCCCCCTATACACGAGTGGTATTATTGTTATCGCTGCGGTTCATGCTTATTATAGAACAATATCATTGACGTAAATAAGTTTTTGTACCACAATCTTATTTATGACTATAAATTAATGTTGACTTCAGTTTATTTCGCATATTTATGGCTGATTAATGCAACAGGTAAATGTACCTACTTATCTGGGATTTATTTAATTACTTACATAGAGAGGCAGGTTTCCGGCGCGTTGACAAGCACCGTGCAACCGTGCGACACCGCGGGCAAAAGCTGGTCTAATATATGTATTACTAATAATATAAATAAAGAGGAAAGATTTGTATTTTGTTTTGTGACGAACTCGAAAACTACTGGACGGATTTTAAAAATTCTTACACTGATGCGAAGGTACATTACCCCCGGGTAACACAGGCTATATTATATTTTCAAAAAAAAATAGGGATTCTTAGTAAAACCCGTGCGAAGCCGGGGCGCGGCGCGCTAGTCCTGCTAATATTATAAATAAATAAATAAATATATAGGGACAATTCATACAGATTGAGCTAGCCCCAAGGTAAGTTTGAAACTTGTGTTATGGGATACTAACTCAACGATATTATATTTTATAACAAATACATATATAGAGAAACATCCAAGACCCGAGGCCAATCAGAAAAAGTTCGTTTTTTCATCATGACCCGACCGGGGATCGAACCCGGGACCTCCTGGGTGGAGGTCTGGCGTGGTAACCATTACGCCACGGAGGTCGCCAAAAATTATAAAGACGAAAGTTTTCTTCACGCTCAAATGGCTGGGTCAATATTTATGATATTTGGTATGTAGGTAGCTGATACCTTGGATTCATACATAGGGTACTTTATATCCGGAAAAGTACGCGATTCCCCTAGGATTTGATCAACATTCTGATATAGATGGCGCCGCTGTGCATAAACAAATACACACAAAGGAAGTTGCGCGGGATTCACAGGTAACTAATATAAATTGTGTATAATTTAGCTTCAGTGTTGCGGTGTGGAGGGCCCACGTGACTGGGATCGTAATGCCTATTTCAACTGCTCGAGCGGCGCAGTGGGCTCGCGGGAAGCCTGCGGCGTACCCTTCAGCTGTTGCCGCAGTAAACCACAGGACATTATCAGGAACAAGCAGTGTGGTTATGACGTCAGAAAACCGAGTTATGTGAGTAACATAGATATTTATACCATTTAGATATAAACATCTCAAAAGTTGCCAACGCACCAGTAGCTCTCTCGGAGTTGCGGGTTCTCTCAGTAGCTATCTCGGAGATGCTGGTTCTCGGATTAGCTCTCTCTGAGTTTATGAGCGACGGTGATTACCTCTGTCAGAAGCACGGAGAAGCTCGAGTTTTCAAACACATCAAACCACTACATTTCACGGTAGCTAATGAAGGAAACAAAATAGAACTTGTGCGAAGTAGGAGCTCTGACACCATAATTGAGCTGTCTCGTGTAAAATTGCGTTTATATTGTCACAGTTGTGTGATATAAATCTTTACTAATATTAAAAAAGTTTGTGAGGATGTATGAATGTTTTATACTCTTTCACGCAAAAATGGCTTCTTAGATTTACTTGAAATTTGGTACAACGGGTAGTTTATACCCTGGATTTATGTATTTTGAACACATACCACCTTACTAATAAACGTAGTGTAATGAGTATAAGTTATTCACTGTTGTGTCACTGTCTTCCTTGATGAGAATTAAATGAAGTGTGAAAGTGACAAAACATTGTATAACTTATACTTATATACTCGTTATACCACGTTTATTTGTAACACAGATAGTTTTTATCTCGGATATCAATAAATAAATAAATATATAGGGATAAATCACACAGATTGAGCTAGCCCCAAAGTAAGTTCGAAACTTGTGTTATGGGATACTAACTCAACGATACTATATTTTAAAACAAATACATATATAGATAAACATCCAAGACCCGAGGCCAATCAGAAAAAGTTCGTTTTTCATTATGATCCGACCGGGATTCCTCCTGGGTGGCGGGCAGGCATGGTAACCATTGCGCCACGGAAGTCCACAAACAATATTTCGCGGGTTAAACCGCGGGTATCGGCTAGTAAGTAATAATAGTAGAAATAAGTGATCGTTTTGGCATATAGCAACTAACAGAGCGTGTGATCCATGAGCGTGGCTGCCTTGCGGCCGGCGAGGATTGGCTACAGCGACACTTCCTACCGGTGGCCGCCGCAGTGCTGACACCCCTTGCTTTAAAGGTCTACCTTCAGAGGAACAGTTTCATACGAGTGCTTTAATTGTCATTTAATGCTTGCGTACGCACGAAAGTTCACTGACAATCACCGATCACCTACGAGTACCGGTTACAGGTTATACGAAGTCTATACTTTAAAATTATTTTTTTTGTCTTAATTTATCCGAAAAATTTTCTTTACTTACCATGTTTATTTAATATTTTACTTTCTATGTTTGTCGGGCCAATTCTTGTAAGTTAACCAAAAACCAGCAGGCCTATTCTCTTAACTAAAATTGACAAACTCAAGTTTGCCATCCCGCTCATACGAAATATGAAATGAGCGAGATAGAGAGTAAGTTTTTAATTTAAAAAAAAATTAAGATGAAAATTATCGTAAGTATACAAATTCGTTGACAATATAATCTAATTTCTGTTTTAAATCTAATTAAGCTGTTGCTCAATAATTTGGACATTTTTATAATGTTTTTATAGTATTTTAAAGCCACTTTTAAGAAACTGTTTCTTTAATGATCGGTGGTAACGTCTCGTAGTACATTAAAGTAGTCTGCATATGCACGAGCTAATTCAACACCATACCAGTATTTTAAGCTGTGTCTTGTTAGGCTCTCATCATCATCATACATGTCTTTAGTAACTAGAGTTTCAGTAGTTGTCTCATTAGTAAGTTGAGTATCTAGTAATTGGAGTAGGAGTATAACGTAGACGAAAAAAAAATGTTTTTTTCGTTATTCTTTTTTAATTATTGAAATTGTTTCGCTGTCTTACCTAAGGAGCCTTATTTGGTCACTATTCATATCAATTGATAATAAGATAGTCATTTGACTTGTTTATTACTCTGTGAATATGGAAATATTTAATTAAATTTAAAACTGACTACACAAATCAATCTAGTACACATAACGGCATCTAGTGACATCGTTTTGAAACGTGTCGAATACTTTGCTTTTTCAAAATTAAAAAGTTCATTAAATTTTCTTGACTGGATGAGACTGGCTGTGGCTGCATCCTGGCCATCACTTTCAGAAAATTATGTTCCTCTTATTTCGTCAAAAGTATTTTTCATAAAAATAAAAACAGTTCGTTGCTAATCTTTTTAGACGTATTTTACACTATTTGATAGACAAAATTCTAATGTTATTTTTTGTTAAATGAGTCACGTTTATTAATTTACGATTATTTCCGTGTAAATGGCAATAAATGGTAATATGACCTTAGAATCACTTATTTGCATAATGTAGCAGTAGTTAGATATTTTTGGTTGATTGTTCGTATTTCTCTTTTTGTTCTAGAGTACTTTTGATATTGGTAAAATAATATATGACAAAGGCTGCCTTGAGGCCGCCGAGGAGTGGTTTGACCACAATCTGTTGATTGTTGCTACGTCCGCTGTTTGTACCGCTTTTGCACAAGTAAGTTTTTTTATTTAGAAGCACAATTTTTATTTAGCTTTTATTTTAATATCTATAGTAGGTAGATTTTATCGACTTAAGAATAATATTTTTAATGTAAAATAATGCCTAATATGAGTCGAGACAATGATGTTTTTGTCATATTACAGTACAATGATATCATTGTTATTGCGAATGTTGTGGTAAGTGACGAATGCGTTTGGAGGTGGTTAAATGATTTTGACAACAAAATAAGGTGATAAGCTTGTGCTGCCAATAAAAAAATAAAATAACTGGGGCCCGATTCTACTAACACAAATGCACTAATGGACTCTCAATGATGGACTTAAACAATAACATAATGTTTAACTTATTGTTTAAGTCCATAACAAATGTCAAAAACTATTCCACTGATACACTATCGGCATTCTTTTGAGACACGATTGAGACACCATTGAGAGTCCATTGGTGCATTTGTGTTAGTAGAATCGGACCCCTGAAGAATTGCTTAATCTTAGTAACTCCCGATTATGCAATGGCACAACAAAATGATATGTCGTTCATACAACCACTACTTTTCTCATTTTTTCATTTCATTTATTTCATAAAACAATTTATTTTATCGAAATTAAGTATGTACTCATTCCCTCTGTTGAAATAGATAGCACAATTTATTTATAATTTGTAAAAAAAAACTTATCTAACTACGCTTCTCGTCATTTTTGAATTTTCTATAAAATTTATTTTAATTATTATAAACCCAAGAGGCGATAGGCTATACCATAATGTAAATCAAAGTACCACAACAAAATGATTGATTGACATGGACCACTCCATTCAGAGGAGATTCTCTTGACGTACACTGCCATAAAAATTATCTGTGCCGATGTCGGGGGCGCTAGTATCGAAGCTATTGAAGGTAATTGTCATGGTATTCAAGGCGTATTCATTAGTTCTAGTTTTGGCCACCGGCACAGAGAAGTTTGTGGCACTGTATTTATTAATCTGTGACAATCATAACTCGCCTAGGCTTCTTGTAATTTTTCGTTTTTATTATTATAAACCCAGGAGTCAGGCCATAGTGTTATTATAATACTCTATTTATACCATAACATAAACCACAATAAATAAATGATTGATTGACAAGGTGTGGGAGGAGATTTTCTTGTTGTTACTAAATATGGAAGAAAAGTAAACAATATTTTTTTCATCAGATCCTTGGCATCTGCTTCGCTCAGAATCTTCGGGCGGACATATTTGCGCAAAAGGCGAAATGGCACTGACAATCAGCCACTCCTGCCGCCGTGTGACGCATCTCGCGTCGCGCCCGCGACCCTTACCAAGCGCTCTACGAATACGCACTTGTCTCGCGACATTACTCTTAGAGGTACATGAATGAGCACATTATGCACCACATACTGCATTTATTTCTAATGTCCTAATTGATTTTATTAGTCTTAGTTAATTACCGCAAAGGTCGGGTTTGAATCCCTCAATAGTGTTGCCGAATTATCAATAGTTAGACTATCGATAGTTTTAATCGAAAAAGGCTATACCTACTATCGATAGGCCTATCAATAGCTGTTTTGGCGCAACACTATTAAAAAAACTTTACTATCAATATAGTTGTTTTTTATAAATAGTTTTGCACTATGAATAGGCTATCGATAGTTGTATATCGTGGGGAAACATTATTCCGCAAGACATGTTTATTCATACGATTTTTTGTTTTGATGTGAATGTTTTTATATAAAGAAGCATGTCTTTATGATAATATTAGTCCCAAAGTAAACAAAATTCGTCCAAGTATAAAAACTATGCAAAATATACCACCAAACTTTAGACTTACTGGAAAAAATTGAACTTTACATACCGAGTCGTGTTATTTTTCTATTAGACGTACAGGAGTAAACTCATTCCATTGTATTGTGGTGCATAATTAATTTGTGATCTCATGTTGCTTATTCGCTTTGTTATTCGCTAAAGACATTGATAAAATAGATTTAGGCGAGCAAAGCTATAACTTGTTATATGATTTTGACAAAATGTTTTACGTTGGATTTGACTGCTTTACATTTTTTACAGAAAGGTTCCGCTATTCTAATGGTGGGTTGCAGAAATACATTTTAAAGGCAATGACATAAAATCTAACGCTAAAGAGATGGCTTGAGACTTGGTGCGTCAACTTTAAAATATATTTGTGCAATTCGCAGTCAATGTTCTTATTTTTTTAATGGAGAAATTAATGGATGATCTTGATCGTTGATCTTCGGTAAAATGTATATTATAATAATGTTGTTGTCTATTTGGTATATTCACTTGTCGTCAATACTAACTTGAATCATACGCGACGGAAGAGGGACGACGCGGGTCGAGTCAGATCGAGCGCTATCAGGGTGCGCTAATAACTGAACCCACGCCCACCCGCCAAGAAAACGTTAGCGGGTCGAGCGCGGGTTCATTTATTATCCTATAGTTTATAGTTCCTATAAACCAAAAATAACTGCGCGCAACCTGCTCCCAGCCCGCTACGGTCGTGTGTGTTTTATGCACACTATTTATAAGGATAAGTACTTTTAAATCTTGATTTCTTAAAAAACACATGAAAGATTTATCCTAAAAAAGGCTAAAAGCTTTTTATGTAGTGTTTTAAAATGACAGTATAAAATATGAAAAGGAAATCTGTTTTAAAAAAAGAAACTGTATTTTTTTATTTTCCGTAGTGTTGACGACAGGGTGTTATCATTTTTAAGCGCTAGATGCATAATGGAATTCGTAAAATGAAATTTATCATTATGATGTTTTATACATTAATATTTATTGCACAAGTCCCTATGGCTGTATCTTATATAATAACTTTGTATTTTTACACTCTGACAAATCAAATCTGAAACGAAGTTTGTTACCAAACCGAATATATTCCGTGGCGCCCATAATCCGCGCCACAAGAGAAGAGGCCTGATCGCCTGATTAAAATGGTATATAAATCGATCACGTGATTGGCTAAATCTCATCTCTCTGGCGCGGATTGTACGTATGTGTACATCCTAGGTCAACACAGGACGAATGCGTGTTGAAGAACCTGTATGTAGCGCAAGCTTTAACGAAAATGGGGACTAAATATTAGTTTTTTGAGCCCCAGATTTAATTTATCATAGTGTAAACTTACTTGAAATCTTCAATAGATCACTTCGCACTATATCAAATCTTCCCTTATACCTTGGACAATTCTTCCATTTTCAATTCTAACTGTGCCTCTTAACTTAAGAAAGTTGTTGTTAGAATTATCCAATGTGTAATAAACTTAAGATGTATGGTCGGTTCTAATAATAATCTTTATAAATTGAAAAAATGGGGTTACCACACGATCGCCGGTCGTCATTGATCGAATTGGTAATTTTTGAAGAAAATTAGCGTATTAAAAAAACGATTTTTTCCTGACTAGTTTTATAACCTTTTAATAACGCAAAACGCAAAAAACCAATTATTTGGACTGTCAATTACTTATATTGCCGTTATAGACTTGAACTTTGAACCTGAAGGTAACTATTTGTTATTTTTTAAAATCTGTAAATTACTATTTATTAAAATATGTAAATTAAAATATTCTACTAATATTATTAAAGTCGACCACTTCTTCAGCGATGTGTTCAAATATTGGCCAATTATTACTAGCCTTATCGGGAGCTGTGACGTGTATTTAATATTGAGGAGAAGTATTATCCATTGCATTTTAAATTGTATTACGTGTGTCGATGTTGTGCACGGGTTGTTACTTAGTGATACACATCTTTTACATATAAAATAAGAAAATAAGAATCTTTTTCACAGGTCCTAGATAAGTCCCAGTTAGCCAAATCGGATAATAGTCGAAAGATCGTACTAAAATGTCGATGTAACGGACAGATAGATTAAATGTAATTTATCAGCCACCTGTGAAACCGATTCTAAGTTTACAAGTTACATGTACAAGCATAAGACTGGCATAGTGTAATGTTTTGCTTGCATAGAATCGTTTTTTAATGGATGAAATATTTTTTTGCATCTTAATTTTTTTTTAAAAATGGCAACCCAGTAATGTCGCATAAGGAGTATTTGATGTAGAGCATTTCGGGTCGCGAGTTGTGCAGGAGAATAATGGCTGACAATATTGTAAGTTTATTCATAATTGTTTGTAAGGAGCATAATGTTTACTGTTAAATATAAGAATACTAACAAAATAGTGATTAAGAAATACTCATGTTCCACTAAAATTATATTGATATTAATTCGCTGCCAGAATTTTAAATTAAGGTATCGATAGTATTGCCCGTTAATGAATTTGATGCTTTTATATATTGTAGAATAGTTTATTAGAGAGGGTAGACTAAGCATAATCTCATACGCATAGTCTATGTATTGTCGAAAAAGATGACTTTGTTCAAAATAAAAAAATAGAACGAATAATGGCCGAATAGTTTATAATCAGAAAAATATGGATACGTAGTTTTATAATTTGTCAAAATAAAGACGCTTGATTAGGCGTTATCTTCTATCGTTGTCACATTTATTAAAAAGGAAAATGAAATGCGCCAGGCTAAGGTGTTCTTCAGTATTCAACAGTCTCGAGTATATATTATCCGGCTCGAAGGGCCATTGAATAGCTATTGGGTTGTATTAAATTAAATTGCACAAACTTTTAGCTTTACTTATATTTTGTGAGTTTTCCCAATTTTATTGTCATTTATAATTATTTTATTATTAAATTATAATGTTTAATACATGTATTAATAAGGAGGGTGACTAAGCATAATCTCATACGCATAATTTATGTGTTGACGAAAAAGATGACTTTGTTCAAAATAAAAAATAAATTTTTATTATTTAAATTTGTGAGTTTCCCAATTTAATTGTAATTTATAATTATTTTATTATTAAATTATAATTTTTATTACATTTATTAATAAGGCCATTTTTTAAATTATAGTAATTTATAGTTTGGTTATTTCTCAAGACAGAATAATGTTAAAAACAGTGTAAGATTTATATGAGAATAACCGAGCTACTTTTAAATCGTTTACAAAGTAATCTGACATACAATGTACTGGAAATCTCTTGGAATCTTATATATAAGTATTACTACTGATAATGCTTTACATGTAATTATTATAATTATGGACATCTAAATAGAACCAAACAGTTTTGTCGTCAATATAATGTATACCGGTGGTTCTTATCGATGGTTTGAAATTGAATGCACTTAGACAATACATTTATTTTTAACAGAGGTACACCCTGTTCATTGGTGCTAAGTAAATTATACCCCACCACTGTTGTAAGATAGCGCTGTGTGACTTGAGTACATTTTTTTTATTCATCTCAGCTACTAGAAGTCCACAGCTGGACATGAGTCTCCTGCAAACGTACGACCGGTTATTTTATTTTTAAAGAAATATTTATTTATTTCTAATAAATTACATAAATTAATACAGAACCTTTTCAATTCTATTTTCGAATTAAACGCGAAACGAACGCGAACAGCGACGAATTCAATCAGACGTGTTGTTTACCAAAAACTGTCGACGCACGAACAGCGACGAATTCAATCAGACGTGTTGTTTACCAAAAACTGTCGACGCACGAACAGCGACGAATTCAATCAGACGTGTTTTTTACCAAAAACTGTCGACGCACGAACAGCGACGAATTCAATCAGACGTGTTGTTTACCAAAAACTGTCGACGCACGAACAGCGACGAATTCAATCAGACGTGTTTTTTACCAAAAACTGTCGACGCACGAACAGCGACGAATTCAATCAGACGTGTTGTTTACCAAAAACTGTCGACGCACGAACAGCGACGAATTCAATCAGACGTGTTGTTTACCAAAAACTGTCGACGCACGAACAGCGACGAATTCGATCAGACGTGTTGTTTACCAAAAACTGTCGACGCACGAACAGCGACGAATTCTTATTTTTAATACTACTGTTTTGTTTCCTCTCTATCTGAAACGTTCTGGTTAAATTCGTTGTTATTTTCAAGACTGCTCTCCTCCGGGAAGTCAATGAACTTCACTGCTTGTTGTCAATCTGCAGCAGTTGTTAATCCTGGATTTTCCAGGAGACAGACTAGGTGGGAATGTGTGTTTCTAATTATATGTCCATCATTCATTTAAGGTACTAAAACAGTAACACTTGGATCACTGCCTTATTGTTAACTTTGGTTTGTACTGGATATTGACGTCGTCGAGAAATATTTTAATCTTATTAAGAAATTTAGAACAGTCAGGGCTTATCTAAAACCTGTATTGTCACTGTCCTTTTGTTGTTTTTTAATCTGTTGAGTTCTTTGAAGCACTTCACAACAGGCCGTTCACGTCGAAGTCCTAGTAGGGAAAATATTGACGTGCAAAAGTATTAAGTGTAAATCTACTTACCTGTACTCTAAACTAAATGTGTTTATTTTGTATTTTATTTCTCATTTTATTATTCTCTACAGTGACAAAAACAGATTTAATTATGCCCTATCTGATCTAGGTAATACATTAATCAATACTGTATGTCGCAGTAATATAGATATCTGTAACGTTCCTAGAATTTATGAGATATCACTGATAATTTTTTAGACGGAATCTGATGGTGAGTACTATTTTTGCTAGATTTTCAATGGGTTTCTGTGACATCAAAATTTAATATCACTGACATCTCTATATTACTGCGGCTGTCATGTTTAGTTACATAATGCAGTTCCTGCTTTTCATAATTGAATCATTGGAATAAATTGAAAGTATTGAAACATCACATATTTATGTCACATCACTAAATTGCACATTAACATTTTAAGTTAACGATACATTAAATCTCATGTCATTGTCTAAATTAGAGAGATGAGATTTAATATAGAATTAAGTTTGAAATGCTTTTGTGCTCACTATTTGTATTAAATTTTTTAATGAAATCATGTATTGTGAAAAAGTATTATGGTGTTATTTATTGTGACGCCAGTAAAGTATTGCAATGTTGTAAAAAAATGTCCTGTATTTATAGCTTATTGTAGACATTTTATATTTTAAATTACTTAATCTAAAGAATATATTTTACACAAATAAAGACGTTATAAGTGCAAAAATAGTTTTTATTTTAAATTAAAATATCTACAGTCTTATTTTATTAATTAAAAATGATACAAGGTTTAAATAAAACTTGTTTTCAACCACTTTCTGATCAGTTCAAAATTTTTATTCCACATTCTTAAGGGACCATCTCCACGAGCGAGAGAATCACGTCCTCAATGAAAATCGCCCGCCGTGTGGAGACGCGTTTTAAAACAACAAATGTATAGAATTAGGTAGCACGACGATATTATCGTCGGGATTCTCTCGCTTTTTTTTTAGTTTGACAGTGATATCGCAAACGGTTAACATAGGTACGATAATATACTCGTTCGAATCATTCTTTTGGAAGACTTGAACGAGAAGCCTGAGGATATATTTGGCATTTTAAGATTATATTCTTGTATCGCTCGCTTTTTGTATCAAATTTCCATATCGCTCAATGTGTCTTTAACTACATTTTTTATTTCATGTTAGTTATTTTTTAAGTTTTTTCATGTAAGTTAGACAATAAATAAACCATTTTATTACTTTTCAATGTCAAAATATAATGTATTAATATGAAAATATATCGTATTTTAGTCGTTTGTGGTGCCACGATACTACACCTAATATTTTATATACAGATACATGGACCTGGAAAAAAAGGCGGACGGAATCTTGCTAAGAAAGAATTGACGCACCGTAATGGCGGCGGCGTAACTATGTGTGAGTGTGAAATGGCTGACCGGCACGCACACATTCACACTATTGTAAGCCGGCCGGTTCGTACGTATACGCGAGGTGGCTTACTATGGGTGTTTCACTTTTTAGTTTCAGTGATGTCCGCCTTTTTTCCTAGGTCCATGTCCAGATAAGTATCTAAAAATATTATAGTTTATTCGCCCTTTGTGACTCGCTTTAATCGAAGTGACTTTGTCGTGGCCTCCATGTGCGAAATGCGTATTCTACATACATTGTTAGTTGTTCGACACGTGAAACACGTCGCAAGCGTAAACTGTAATAAGTCTTGACAGAAATGGTGCATTTGTTCTGTTTAAGGTCCCGCTCCAAATGGACTTAGACGGGACGAATTGTAACTTAAACACCTACGGGGGTCGCGTGCGGACATTGCCTGTAATGAAACTATAATTGATAGTTTTTTTACAACGTATTACTACCTACGTTTTATTCCACTTAGGGAAAGGTTATTTTCTTATGAAATTGCAGTAGGTGGTCAACTTGAAATATTAATTTAGCCCTTTGGCAATTGGTTTGACCTCAATTCAAGTCCCATGTGAAAATGCCTAGTCCCCGATGTACTAATCTTAGGTTAGATTTACAAAAAAAAATGTATGCCTGCGACAGCCTTAAATAAGCACAGTCGTTTATTATGTAGGTATAACGATTAATAAAATTATCATGTCAAAATGTCTCGCGACAGTTTAGCAGACTATGGCTTCAGTATTTCGTATATCCTTGCAGCTGATTGAATGCAGGTGTATAACCAGCCTAAAGCTGCCCGTTAAGAAAAGCGGTGAAAAGTGGTGTGAAACTGTGCCAAAATTAACCAATCGAATTGAAAAAATTCACCGCGCCGCGCCACCCCTCGGTGGATTCTCACGAAGTTTACCAAAGTAGAGAGAAGTTACGACAAAATAAAAAGACAAAAGAAAATTAAGCGAAAGTAGGGCGAAAAGTTAGTGGCGTGTTAAAGTACCTTCCTACGATGTGAATTAGTCTCTTAGCTAATTCGGTACTAGCAAAAAGTAAAGAATTAAGTAGGTAATCTTTGTGAGGAATGTGAGCTTCCATGTCGACGTCAAAACCTTGAACTAGATTGCAGCAATAAATAAGACATGTTCACAGATTCGATTGCCTGTCGTATCTGATTCTCATCTTTGCACGTCACTTCGGATAGCCATGATCGGTTCGAGATGGCCACGAGAGGAATCATTAGTGACACGAGATTACATGTTAGGTACTTTCTCAATATTTTTTTATTTAGGTTACGATGCCAATAGGTAGGTAGGTACCCAACCCATGTAAAATTTTTAGGTCAGGACTGTTCTTATGACATATTTTTGAGTAGGTAGTCTAACTAATAACGAACCCCCTTACTAATAAACGAAGTTTAAAGAGTATATAGTTAAACACTGTTGTGTCACTGTCTTTCTTGTTGAGAATTAAATGAAGTGTGAAGGTGACAAACATTGTTTAACTATACACGCATTAACACATTACACAACGTTTATTAGTAAAGGGGTAGGTAAGTCTTATACTATACCACCATTCGCTCAGTACCTATAGTTACCATCATAAAAAAACCCTACCATTTGTAAGAGAAAATGTATAAAAAAAATTATATTGAATGCTCTTTCAAAGTGAAAGAATCACTAGGCTTGCAAGCTGGGCGCTCGACAGCGAAAATAAGAAAGAAAAAAAGGAAATACGAGGATTATGACGGGATATGAATGGCGTGCGGCTGCAACGGAACAAACCGTCATAATGAGATCTCTTGACGTCATTCAGTAGTACTGTGACGTGCGGTCAATGTATACTGGAGAACATGCTTGACTTTTGAAACCTTGTTTGCATCGTGGTTTTAATGACGACGAACTACAAAGTAGGTATACTGTGTAAAATTTTGAATAGCATTTTATTTTTATTCACATAGAACTTATAAGTTTTATTCGTAGAGTTGGATTAAACTACCTAATCTACCGATTCGAATCGAAAAATTCTTTCTTTAAATAGAGATAGGATAAAGGTTGTAAGAACATTACGTTACCGGGATCCGGGAACTGGAGCAAGGAGGATTTTGCGGGTAAACCGTAGGCATCATTCATAAAAAAGCATACACTTGTGTCTAAACTCTAAACACACTATAAACATAACTCGGCGCTTATGTACATACCTCAGAACTTATAACAAAATCAATTTAGTTCAATACATACCTACCTACTGCTATTTCTCCTTTGTAACTAGAATTTATTAATAGCGACCGGAAATTGGCACGGGGAAATGAAGCTGATTAACATCTCATGGGACTATAGAGCTGTTAAGATGTCCTAATTATGTTCCTGATAACCGAAAATATTGTGGAGAGAAATGCATTACTTTGCTTCTCTCTCTCTCTGCGAATGAGTTACCTACGCACTTTTTAGTCTGTGAAAAAAATCTTTTGCAATTATATTTTATATAATAACGCATGAAAATCCAAAAACGTCCGGCGCACTATGTATTTCTGAATAGACCGCGCTGCCAAAAAAAATAGATCTTTTGCACGAAGGTTAAAAATAAGCAAAAAACTTTTCTTTCTTTAGAATATATAATTGTAAATAAGACAAATATAAGCATTAATGCGACGTGTATGTAGTAATCATCAATTTAGTAGACATAATGATGATAAGTAATGTACTAGTAAAAAAAGCTTATTGTAATCTACGCTGGGTGCTTCTGGCACTGGCGCGAGAGACCGGAGAGGCCTCTTTGTCCTGTTGCAAAGACCAGCGTTCATTTTGTTGAAAGCTCGCGTCGAGTGTCTTCAGAAACCCCGGCAGTTTCCGCTCCGCTTGCCATTTTAAAAATGAGACGTTTTGAATTTCGAACTACTCTCACGAAACACAGTTGCAGTGTGAAAATGGTCTCGCTTCATTTTCAACGTAATTAAACTTCGTTGTGTGAAAGCTGGGATTTTAAATACGTTATAGGTACTTGACGAATTTCAGCTTTCTGAAAAAGATAGTTTTATATACTATTGATGGCAAGTCTGGAAAGATTCTGTGGTTGTCACGGGAAGTCTGTGATTTCCGAACTCTAACGAAAAAAACCAAAATCTATCAGTAAGGACAATCTACTACCGTTTACTTAATGAGAAAAAACACAGAGGGCACAGATTTCATAATACTTACAGTAATAAAGAAAGTGTAGTATGAGAGTAAAAAATCTATTTTATTCGACCATTATGATGCTTATACATACACTGTGTTCTTACAATAAACGTTGTTTATCGAGTATAATAAGTTATTCACTGTTGTGTCACTGTCTTTCTTGATGAGAGTTAAATGAAGTGTGAAAGTGACAAAACATTGTATAACTTATATACTTACTCGATAAACTACGTTTATTTGTAACACAGACAGTCTTGTTCACTAAAAGTTTCTGAGCCAAGCCTCAGACAGAAGAAGCGATGGATATAGCATAGCACAAACCACGCACAACTATCAAAATGGTGTCACTGAAAATCAGCGTCACGCACGGACTTCTTTGGACGTGCTTTCATTTTAGTGCTATGTACATAGATAAGACTAAAATAGTGTCTAAATTCTGGACTAATGTTTGCTAAAATATATAATTATATGTATAGTATACATCTATCTATCTATATATATAAAAGAGAAAATCACTGACTGATTCATCACGAAATCTCCGAAACTACAAGTGCCAGGAGTCTCAAATTTTGCATGGGGGTTCCTTTTGGGGCGTAGGTGCTCACTAAGAAAGGATTTTTGGGAATTCATCCCCTAAGGGGGTAAAACGGGGGTGCAAAGTTAGTATGAAACTTTGCCGTTTTTAAAGTTATTCAAATGAAATTCAGTATTAAGGTTCTTTACTGAAAAACATGAAACATGAGTAAAATATTTTTTTCAAAATTCATCCCTTAGGGGGTTAAACGGGGGTGCAAAGATAGTATGAAACTTTGCAGTTTTTGAAGTTATTCGAATGAAATTCAGCATGAGCGTTCTTTATTGAAAGGCATGAAACACGAGTAAAATATTTTTCTCAAAAATCATCCCTTATGGGGTTTAACGGGGGTGCGAAGATAGTATGAAACTTTGCCGTTTTTGAAGTTATTCGAATGAAATTCAGCATGAAGGTTCTTTATTGAAAGGCATGAAACAAGAGTAAAATATTTTTCTCAAAAAAACATCTCTTAGGGGGTTAAACGGGGGTGCAAAGTTACTATGAAACTTTGCCGTTTTTGAAGTTATTCAAATGAAATTCAGCATGAAGGTTCTTTACTGAAAAGCATTAAACAAGAGTAAAATATTTTGTTCAAAATTCATCCCTTAGGGGGTTAAACGGGGGTGCAAAGATAGTATGAAACTTTGCCGTTTTTCAAGTTATTCGTATGAAATTCAGCATGAAGGTTCTTTACTGAAGGGCATGATGAAACATGAGTAAAATATTTTTCTCAAAAAACATCCTCTATGGGGATATCCCTTAGGGGGCTGAACGGGGCGCAAAGTTAGTATGAAGAAACTAGATTAGTTAGACCATTTAAATTTGGAATACTCCTGGCGGTAAATGAGTAAGTACGTGTTTCAGGATTTTTCAAAATCCAACCCCTAGAGGGATGAAATGGGGTGACCTACCACCTAGGCGACTACACGTGTATTATCCAGAGCGCTCAACCTAGAAAGCTGAAATTTTGTATAGAGATTCCCTCTAAGATGTTGACAAGGATAAAGATGGGGTTTTATAGAATTTTCACGGGAAAGGGAGTAATAGGACTGTAAGTGTATTATCGCAGGCGCTCATCATAGAAAGCTGAAATTTTGCATCCCTTTATGATGTTGACAACTAAAGATAAAGTTTTTTATTTTATTTCCACGGGAACGAACTTATTGGCATTTCCACTTGACCACGCGGGCGGAGCCGCGGGTAACAGCTAGTATATATATATATAAAAGAGAAAATGATTCATCACGAAATCTCCGAAACTACAAGTGCCAGGAGTCTCAAATTTTGCATGGGGGTCTCTTTTGGGTCGTAAATGCTCACTAAGACTGGATTTTGCGAAATTCAACTCCTAAGGGGGTTAAACGGGGGTGCAAAGTTAGTATGAAACTTTGCTGTTATTGAAGTTATTCGAATGAAATTCAGCATGAAGGTTCTTTATTGAAAGGCATGAAACATAAGTAAAATATTTTACTCAAAATTCATCCCTTAAGGGGTTAAACGGGGGTGCAAAGTTAGTCTGAAACTTTGCCGTTTTTGAAGTTATTCGAATGAAATTCAGCATGAATGTTCTTTATTGAAAGGCATGAAACACGAATAAAATATTTTTCTCAAAAATCATCCCTTAGGGGTTTAACGGGGGTGCAAAGTTAGTATGAAACTTTGCTCTTTTTGAAGTTATTCGAATTAAATTCAGCATGAAGGTTCTTTATTGAAAGGCATTAAACACGAACAAAATATTTTTCTCAATAATCATCCCTTAGGGAGTTGAACGGGGCGCAAAGTTAGTATGAAGAAACTAGATTAGTTAGACCATTTTATTTGAAACTTCGTAGGAATACTCATGGCGGTAAATGAGTAAACTAAGTACGTGTTTCAGGATTTTTCAAAATCCAACCCCTAGAGGGATGAAATGGGGTGACCTAGGCGACTAAACGTGTATTATCGCGGCCGCTCAACCTAGAAAGCTGAAATTTTGTATGGAGATTCCCTTTATGATGTATACAAGGATAGAGACGTGACGTGAAATATAATATCGTTGAGTTAGTATCCCATAACACAAGTTTCGAACTTACTTTGGGGCTAGCTCAATCTGTATGAATTGTCCCTATATATTATATTATTTAATTAAAGATAAAGTCGGGTTTTTTTAAATTTCCACGGGAAAGAGAAAATAGGACTGCACGTGTATTATCGTGGGCGCTCAACCTAGAACGCCTAGATTTTGTATTAAGCTTCCCTTTATAAAGTAGACAAGGATAAAAAAGACGGGATTTTTTAAAATTCCCACAGGATTCAGAATAGTAAGACTACGCGTGTATTATCGGGAGCGCTCAACCTAGAAAGCTGAAATTTTTTATAGAGATTCCCTTTATGATGTTGACAAAGATAAAGTTGTTTTTTTTTAAATTCCCACGGGAACGAACTTAATGGCATTTTCGCTTGACCACGCGGGCGGAGCCGCGGGTAACAGCTAGTACATATATAGTTTGTCACAAAATAACTCGTATATTTTCTTTCTTTCGTTTTACTAGGGAAATCTAAAAATGATAATGATCATTATATAAGGTACTACTTTATTAGTGAACTTCGTTTTAACACATGACTATATAGGTTACATATGATCGTTTAAGCAAGGAAATAATGGTCTAGTGTTCAGTAAAGAAAAAATGTATTGTAAGTACATAGTTAGAAAAATGTTGCTTACTACATAAAGCCATCTATATTCACTGAATACTAGACCATTATTTCCTTGTTTAAACGATCACATGTAACGTACATAGTCATGTTTTAAAAGGAAGTGCACTAATAAAGTAGGAACTTATTATAAGTAGGTCAATAAAGAATAGAATTATATAAAAATAACAACCCACATAACATTTTGTCTGTGACATCTGAAAATCATATTGTTAGACAGTTTTATTTGAATAGTCTTGAATATGTATAAAAATATGCTTGTCTAAAATGCCATTTACATAAGTTGACGATGTGGGAGAGTCGCCCGCTGCGCTGTCGCGAGCACAGCCACTGCTACAAGTGGCCCCTTACATTTCACCAACAGTTTTCTAGTCTGTTTTCTATGAGGGGTAGCTTCACTTAATAAATTTTTATACATTTTTATATAAAAATATTATTATATTTAACCTTGTAGTAAATGAACATCCAACCTCTGTGAGAGTTGTCGACGAATTTTTGGCTTTTTAAATAAGGGCAGAAAACCGTACTAACTAAAAATATCTGTATCTGTTGTCAATGGAAGCAGTCGTTAAGTCTCTCAGTCAGATATCTTCGATCACATAAGTTGATATGATGATAATGATGACTAACACAATGTCACTTCTGGCAATTTTTGTTTTCTACGTTACTATTAGGTACTGATTACTGTCAAAGGTAATTAGAATAAAAGTTATTATGGAAAGTAATATACATACTAGCTTCGCTTATATAACACTAGATGGCGTAATTAAACAAACCGTTCTTTATTTTATTTTTACCACAAATATTGATGTCGCTTCGCTTACCGTAAAAGGCAAATGAAAACACAATTTTCGACACGAAACCACTTTGTGTCAGTCGTTTCGTTCCTAGTTTTGTAGCTTTGGTTTTAATTACCTTTAGCTTTTCGTAATTGAATGTTATAAACTGGGTCAGAGTCACAGTTTA
Organism: Endotricha flammealis; assembly: GCA_905163395.2. NCBI lineage: Eukaryota > Metazoa > Arthropoda > Insecta > Lepidoptera > Pyralidae > Endotricha > Endotricha flammealis. The sequence goes on along the minus strand of LR990860.1, from coordinate 4,701,124 downwards.
TACTATCCTTGAATTGAGCTGAAATACCTGTTTATTTTATGCCAAAGGGATATTTTACAAAGTAGTTTATTTGAGTTTTCATTCAAATTGCAATCTGTTAACAATATTATGCGGGTTTTACATCCCTTCGAAGTTGATCGAAGTGAAGTTTGAAGACAAAAAGAAGTCGAATTAGCTCGAAGAGCCCGTCCACACTCTCATTTTCGCTCAACTCTGCGATAGTGTAGAGAGCGCATTAAATAAATAGACGGCTTTGCTTATCCTAATACTACTATGTTAATAATTATTTAAAACTAAAAGAATACATAAGTAGGTAATAAATTTTTATTCCATAGAAATATTGTAGAACAAGTAAAAAATATCTTATTGTGTAAATCTGTGGTATAAACTAAATTTCAAGCAAATATTCGTCTTGTCGTTTTTTTACGTAAAAGAGTAACAAACCTTTATTTTTATACGTCCACTTTTCATAAATATTATGAAAGAAAAAAGTAAGAATTTTTTCAATTAAACTTTATACCTATTTATCAATAACAATCTCATATTCAAACCTGTACTTTCCTAGACGCCTCACCCACTGAACCTTTACCCTTTCGGAATACGTATTAAAAAGGGCACTGGTAGTTTAACCCTTCAGTATTAACTCGAACGGTCGAGCAATGACTTGTCAAGATTAGGTTATTAAGATAACAAGAACTAGTTTTTCACAAATCATCATAATGCGAGAAGCATTTCTGTCTATCCTGGCTGTGCTCGCAATATCAGACGCGACACGGGCTTCAGATATTGGGAAAGATGGCTCAATCAACTTCTACAAAGGTATAGAATATTTTTTATTTTATTTTATTATGGGAGCTAGGTAATAAATAAAACAATGTAGGTTTACTTACAAAGTATAGTTTCTACAAACATATATTACTTATATAAAATAAATCATAGATACTCGTTTAGGTACCTAGAACATTACATTAGAGACAAGAGGTACGGAGACTGACCTTTTTTATTTACAAAAAAATATTTATTTTGGTATAATTTACCTATAATACCCGGACTATTTCAATTTATATTGCAAACGTTGATACAAAAAACAGGTTGTTGACAAAGAATGTAGGTACATTATGATCCTCCACATTTTACCTTTCGGGGTGCAAATTAACTTTGACCACGGAATAAAATACTCTTTGACTAGATGACTTTGTTGTGTGATTCGTCCGAGAATATTTTATGTTATTTGTTTATTTAAATTTTGTTGTAAATATGCTATTTTGTATTTATGTAACTAATTCACTAAAAAAACTTAGGCATAGCATTCTCTCTTAACCACGTCATTGCATAATGCGAAAAAATATGTCCCTTTAGCTCCTACCAAGTGCTCTACAAAAGAATTATTCACTAATTACCTTTACCATGTATAATTTTTTATAAAGGCTCAGTATGGCATCTACTAACAAGGTAGGTAAAATTGTTTTCCGCCATTAAAATGTTGATTTTAATTAGTAAACCTCGTTTCGCTCCGGAGGGTGGCTCCAAACTCATTCTTTCCTTTTAAAACCCGCCGTTGAAAATAAAAGATGGACGCTTCATAACGTTTTCAAAGACAGCTTTCAACACGGCAACATAATGGAGGATTTAAAATAAAAAATATTAATGAATTTTTAATTTCTTCTCATCGATCACAGATTATAAAAGGGAAAATATTTTTTTGTTCGGCATTTTAAAGAGAGCTGGCTGAAACATTTATATTAAAATACAAATTACTAATATGGTTTAAACTTTATAAATACGCAATGCTACATTAAAATAAGTTTTTGTGTCATGACATTTTAAACAGCTTAGTACCTAAGATTTTTGTTGATTGTTTGGACGTTGGACGTACCTATATTTTCAGGGTATTCGGTAGCTGTAACTTTCAAGTAAACCCTGAATTTTTATTAAACCAGCGACAAACAGACTGCCTATTAATCCCGACTAAAGTGGTTTAGCAATACTTAGAAACTTGAGCACAACTTTATTAATATGAATGTATCATGTTTAATGTCTGTTTGTTTGTAGACTACTTACGCGGTCGTTCCGACGATATACTCGACGGGCCCACGAACGCTGAACGTATGCTTTGTAAGTATTTATAAATTATATTGTCATAATGGTAAATTTTCTTCAAAGAATAGTGTACAAGCAAAAATTTAATTAAATCCTAATTAAATCCTAAACGCGTTAAGTACGCTAAAAATAATTTTAAACAAAATAATGTATGATTCATAATATTTAATCATCCCACTGCAGGGATCTAGGTCTCCCTCCAATCGAAGAGGATTAGATCGTACTTTGCCACGTTGCGTTGTTAGTGTTTTCAAACCTTGGCTGATGATTGTTTTTTAATGCCACAAAGGTGGCAAACTAGCATACGGCCAGCCTGATGGTAAGGCATCACCGTACGTAGTCTGTAGACGACTTGCATGCCAACTTTGTGGTATAAAAAAAAACGAATGCTACGATCTTCTAAGGTGGAGGTCCTTCCCCAGACGGGGCGATTTGAGCGGATGATCCGCTGTGCCCTACCTCTCCTAGACGTGTGTAATCTGTTCAAAATCTTTACTAATATTTAATTCAAATAGAAAAAATAATACGAAACTAGTATAGGCTTAAAGATCAATAAAGCGGTTTAATAATTAAAACGGCCAATATACTTTCCATCAGCTGACCCGCTTGCTTGCTTGTCTGCGGTATGACATAAGACAAAGATTACATTATGTAGTTTAGATTTTTTTTAAAGTAAAGATAAAGAGCAGCGTGGCAGAGTACGCTCTAATCACCTTTGATTGAAGGAAGACCCGTATTCGTGCAGTGGGATGATAATAATATGATGATAAAAGATAAAGCCTAACGGTATGTCATATTATAGTAATGTCGTAAGGTAGTAATTGTCACAACAATTAATTTAGTATTATTGTATGAAACAATAATTTATATTATTATTATTCAGATTTCTACCGAACCCCTGTACAATTGTACCCGGGGCTGCTTCCCGCTCTCGAACAGGAATACAGGAAGAGAACGGGAAATGCTTTCAAAAGTAAGTAATAACGGAGGTATATAATATAATTTATTCATAATGTAATATCAAATGGGTTTTAGACGCGTTGTTTACATTGCTGTAACTATGTACCACTTCTGTAGCATGTAGAGTGTAGAGCATTACAGACAAAATTATCACTAACTTTCCCTATTACTAAAGGCCCTGGCCCGAGGTACGAGTAAAGAAAAACCGCGGTTTTATGGCTCGCCGGTAAAGCTCGACGGTCGATCACTGCAAAACCGCGGTTTTAAAACCGAGGAGCCCGGCTCGCGGCTCGTTATGTAAAAAGAGATAGCGAAATACACAAAGCTTCAGATTCGAAACAAGACATGTTACCTCTCTCCCTCTCTCATTCAGGGGCGACTGTTTGGTTGGCTCGCTAGTCGATTAGCACTAACGAGCCGCGAGTAAAACCGTCGTTCTTAAAACCGCGGTATAGGGTCGTACGTCAATCAGGGCCTTAAAGATTACTTCTTGATTACTTCACTTCATTCAAAATCTTCTATACCTCTCACTTTATACCGAGGGCCGTCGAAGGAAAATATTTGTGTGCATAATCATGTCTTACATATCTGTTTGTCTTGGGCTAAATGCTTTCTATATTATGATAAGTATTTATTTACAAAAATGTATTTATCAGCAATCTAGAACCAATAGTACAAGTTTTTCTTAATGTGGGACTGGATAGCGTTATGCGATTCATATATAAATCACATCACAAAACTAATATTATCACAAATACTAATTAATTATTTAGTTTACATTTTAAATCGCAATTAGCTACTATTTTATTATATTTTTAATAATGAAATGAAATGAAATCGTTTATTTCAGAAATTAGACCTTCACAGGCACTTTTTCTTGTCATTTGTGGTTTAAGAACTTTATTTCTCATAAAAGAATTTACATTCACTTATTATGAGACTAATCTAAATTATAAACTATTATACACTAGGGCTACTCGTACACAGATTTCCTACATTTAAATTTAACACAAAAATATCTTAAAGTAAGTGCATACATACAACGAACGACAAAAGCAAACAATTAACAACACCAAAACAAAACCTTACAAAAATTTATAAAAATAATAAATGACATGCGGGTACACTGCGAAATGAATTCACAAGAAGCAGTGAAGTGCAACAATGTTGCTGCATCGCAACAGCTGACCACGCCTCCATACATCAGATTAACAAAACTGGAAGCGACACTTGGACTTGGTGATCATGTTTATTAATAATTTTCTTTCTTAACCAGTTTTATCAGTATTATATATATATATATATATATGTATTATTAGTATTTTTATTTACATAAAATTTGTATACATGTATAAAGAAAATAAACTACGTTTTATACTACCACCATTTCGGACACAAGCAAAATGGCCACCGGTAAAAGAAATGGCGAAAGAAACCCGGAACCCGAAATAAATAAAAACATGTCCAATTACATTAATCATACAACAGACGCAATTAATAACACAAACTTGACTTTAACCCTCACCTAGTTCAATAGGGTTGCCGACAGAATTGTTTAGGTTTCTCAAATAAACTAGTTTGGGGTGACCGCACGAGTTGCGCCATTTGTTTAAATGTGTCGTTACAGACCACATGTTGAGCAAGGAATTATGGGAGGACGCGCCCCGAAAAAGGAGCTCGAAGGACAAACTCTCACAAATGCTCCAAGGAAAACAACATCCATACTACGCGTAAGTCTTTTAATATTATATCAGTTTAACATTATGGCACATTGAATTCGCTTGTACAGGTTAAGGTTATTTTTTTTAAATGAAATTAATCTATCATACCGTTGAATAGTCTTTTCTTGCCCTATCACCAATTAAGACGGTAGATTTTTACTAAGAAAAATTAGAAAGAAAAGTACTTTTTACCAAACAACATAATAATAAAAAAAGTTTTTATAAAAGTCAACGTTTATATACACATATTTAATCTAGCTTTGTAAATTGTCCATTCAGATCATCGCACTTTAGAAAACATGATAGATGTTATATACTAAAACGATATGTTTTAAACGAAGTCCCGCTGTCTGTCTGTCTGTCCTTATGTATGCTTAGATATTTAAAACTAGGCAACGGATTTCGATGCGGTTTTTTCACGCGATTATTTTAATACCTAGTACATTCCGAAATTCCCACGGGAAAGCGTGATACACGCAAACGAAGTTGCGCGGGTTTCGCTAGTTAATAAAAAAAGCAAAAGTTTAATTTAGCTTGTGAAAGCTAAATGAAACTTTTGGCATTAATATTGCCTAAAAGGAGGTCTCGGAGCCTAGCTGTAGTTGATTTGTTGTTGTTGATGTTTTTTTTTAAAAGTTAATAATGTATTATTCTCTTGTGTATTGCTAATAAAGCATATTCTATCTATCTATCTAAGTAGATATTTTATTAATTATTAGGTGGATAAAATATTTTTTTATATTATATTTTCTCGATATTACAGGACTGTGGGATATATTTGCCCGTACGGCAAATAGTTACTGAACAGAAGTGATAGGTAGGTTTGCTTGTAAAACCCCCTAAGTTATTCCTGATTGCTAGGTATAATAATATAATTTATTTTTTATTTTTTCAGCAATATCTTTTTTGTTTCAGAGACAGCACTGAATCAACTGACATCTCACAGGAAGTTAACGTTGAAATACCTATAGATTAACTTATTGGTACAAAAGATAGGGAGAACTTGTTTTTTTAATTAACATATAATTGATATTTATTTGTATTTAGACTGAAGAAGATAATGTCTATTGAACCTTCCAATAATTCGATGTCCCTGATGAATAAACGTGCAAGTGCTCTTACACAAAATAAACAAAGGATGTATATGTAAGTAAAGATATCGGTACTAATGTACATCTTTTTTTTTGAATAAGAACACTTGCACGTTTGTTTGTGGGCGCCATCGAATTATCAAGTAAACTTACTTTTGGGGCGTTTTTTTTTTTGTTAAATGGAAGTGATTTTGAACATATTCCACCACAATCCATTATGGTGGTTATCCATACTTTACAATTTAGTTCATGACAATTCAAATTAATTATGAAGATTATAGGTATTTATCGTATTTAGGGAAATTTAAGCGACCGACGCAGGTAATTTTAAGGGTGAAACAATAGATCGACATTGATTGTATCGTAACAGAAAACAAAATAAAATATTTAAAAAATGCAATTGTTTTTTTTTTCATAATTTACAAAATTGTGTTGTGACAAACAAGACTTAATTTTAATCTTATTTATTTTATTTTATTTATTAGTTCTGCCAACATTTTTACGAATTATTTTACAATTTACGCCACAATTTATATTATGTAACATGTTACACATCCCTCATTCCACTTGGGTCCATTATTTGATCCCTCAATGGATCCTAGGCGACTTTTAGTTAATTAGTTATTAATAAATACTTCTCATTTTCATTTTCTATACCTTTAATAGTGCAAAAACCATTACAGGCAAAGAGCGTGAAATACAAATGAGAAAAAAAGACGGACAGAAGTGAGTGTATCCCAGTAGTCCCCTCTGGCGTTTGTCCCCTTGGGGGACAACTGGGATTTTCTTATAAAAATCTCCTAGTTGTCCCCCGTGTCACCGATGGAGGGGACAATTGGGACTTACATTTTTAAATATCCCAGTCTCCCCCACTTGAGACTGCCCTATAATGTTTAGTTTGTTATATATCCTATACTGTGGATCGGATATGACGAAAATTGTCTTTTATATAAAAAAACTATCATTTACCTTAAAAATAAATTATTCAGCGGACGGACTGGAGCAATCACGAAAGTAAGACAAGTGTAGTTTTGAGACACTTCGTCATATCCGAGCCAGTATATAGGATATCTAACAAAAATAATGCTTTATTGTTTGTCACTTCTAGCAAAATTATACGGAGACATCTCAAGTGCGGAGACTGGGACATCTAAAAATTAAAGTCCCAGTTGTCCCCCGTGTCGTTGGTAGAGGGGACAACTGGGAGATTTTTATAAAAAAATCCCAGTGGTGTTCTGGGGACTACTGGGATACACCCACAGAGGAATTTTCAGTTTACATTTTTATGATAATGCTATTCCTTGTTATCACTCACCAATTGACTGAACCAAATCCTCTTTTTGCTGTTTAAAAAAATTATTTATGTAGAGTGATAAAAACGACTAAGTGTAAGTTATACATTAATACACGTTTTAAAGATACTTGTAAGTATATATTCTAGAATATAGGCACACGATGGAATCTCTTGAAGTGCTCTAACGTTTTCGAATGTACGTACTTATGTTACATACTTACACATATAGTATTGGCACGGAGTACATATTACACTGTGGTATAGCTATCTTTCAAATTGTCAAAGATTCGTTTAAATAAGCATAGTGGTTCCAACACCTACATACTAGTAGACATAACCTACCTTACTAGAAACAAAAAAGTACACGATATATCTTTATGATGATTTTAATAAAACTGTATAAAGCGAAGCGTAAAGTCTCGACATAATATCATATAAAATAGATTCACTTGTATCGGACGAGCCTTTTGAAAAAAAAGTTAAAATGATTGAGTAGCGTGCTCTGTTGAGGCAGCTGCTGCGAAAACCCATTGTATTAACCAGATAAAGCCAGACCTTGTATTATAATATTTTTCATAGTTGTACAAAAGAATAAAACCGTTTTATACAAGATAAAACGCTTTATACAACAAGAAATACTTAAGAAAACATTTTCGATATCAAAGTATACCTAAATAAGAGAATAATAGACTTCTAAACTTCTAACATGTTAGTAATCCCTATGCTGTGTTGCCGATGCCAGGTATTGGGTAAATCTGATTTGAACTGTGTGCATTCATTGAAGTAATTGTTTCGAAAAGAAGAAGTAATTCCTGATGTCCGCATTTTCGATAAATGTTTTAGATTACTAAGGTTTATGTTTTTTTATAATTTTATCCTTTTTCTGGCGCCTTTCATATTTCACCCTGTCTTTTGCCAGGTTGAAAAGCTCCGAGGCACTAGGATTTTTCCTCTATATCGTAGGTACCTAACATAACTATACAAATGAGTATGCAGACTTGTATTATGTACTTAGAACTCCAACAATAATATTTTACTTAAATTAAATATAACATAACAATATTCCAAACACACATGAAATTTGAATTACAAACGTTGTTGTATAATTTAAATCTATTTCTCTCTGCGTTATGTATTGGTGTTTGTAACTGGAAATGACGTAGAATGTATAATCATAAATAAATAAATAAAAGATTTTTTTAGTACGCTTGTCTACTATACCTAGTTGCGGCCAAGTTCCAAAAATTGGTATTTCAAAATACGTGATCTGATTTTCATATGAGTTCCGTAGGTCGGTCCGCTTCATATGAAAATAAGTATCTTCACCAAATCCGGCCGCTTAGACAATAATGCGATGGTGGTATAAGGCTAGGAACTAGAGGAGTGCTGTTGGGCTGGGGGGGAGGGGGGGGGGGGATAAGAGAAAGTGTGGTGTGTGTGTGGTGGCGGGGTAGTAAAAGTATCAAACTTCCCGCAACCCCGCCACGTTGTTAAGGCCGTGAAGGTGGCCTGTCAGGTTTTTAGTCGGTATCCCCCTCATTGGCTAGAGAGGAGAGCCCGACAGACTCCCGTCGCTTCCCCAAGTGGCGGGGCATGCAGTAATGAATTTGACAATGATTGCACATGGGCGCTACTATGGCTAGAGTGGCTCTAGCCCAATGGCTAGAGCCACTCTAGCCATACACCAAACACAAAGCTACAATTAGCTTTGTGTTTGGTGTAGTAAAAAAGGTGATTCAAAAGAAACCCAGGCTCTGGCGCAAAAATTTTGTATTCCAGGTATTAGAGGATATTTATAAATACTATTCCAAACTATCACTATATCTCTATCGGGTGACTAACACTTTTTTTTTGCTCATAAAGGTTTGTAGGCGTCCATATTTAAATCTTCGGGCTACAATGAAAGTGTCCATTCGAAACAACGAAACACGTAGTCCTGCCAATAAGGACATTACTAGTTAGAATAAGGTTCAAAAAGGCAGTCCGTGTTTTCGGAATTTCCTTTCATAGTTGCGCTTATTGTGGGTTTTTTTAATAAGGGAATTGTATCACATCTTTTAACTGATTGCTTATGCATTCTACGAGACAGTAAAGTTTCTTTAAAGTTAAACGAGATGAACGTGAACACTGTTTGCTTTTAGTAGAATTTAAAATTTTGTTCGTTGCACCATTTGCAGTTGCAAACGGTAAATCGGCAGTCAGGCATCCAAGAGGTCTCGTTACTGTGTTTGAATTGATGTAGAAGTCTGTGGAAGTCTTTGCAAATTATTCATGTTTTTAGCGGAAAATGCCAATTGTTAGTGTTGAAATAAAACTGAACATTCAATTCAACTGCATAGTTACGTTGTGTGTATAACGATGCTAAGAAAGTTGTTGAATATTTTCTTGCAGAAAGGTAACATGGATAAATAGAATATGCTGTATATGCAATATACAAACAAGTGATATATGTAAACAATAAAAATTACAGATTAGTGTATTGTATATGCAACAAGGCGGCCTTATTGCTAAAAGCCGTAAGTAACATAATTGGTGTAGTCGCGCGCAACAGCTAGTGAGATTTTATGAAATATTTATTCAACGAAAGATCTATGTGAAATAAAGTTTAAAAAAAACGTAAAGGCATGCAATTAGCAAAGATTACTTCCTTCTAAAAATAAATTGTAATGCCATATTAGAAGGAAATAGGGGAATACGTTTCTTTGAAGTAACATCTTCACATACAAAAGTGAAGTCAAATAAATGCTTAAGTATATTTTAATGATGCAACCTTTCCTCATCTGTCAATAGGCGTGACGAAAGATTTTGAAAACCTCTACCGTAATGTGAGTACACATTTACTATTTACGAAAAAAACTTTATTTCGGTAATAAACCTAAGTTTAAAACCATTTTTCTAATATTATTCAAATAGTGCGTCAAAACAGCGGCAGGTGTCATGGCGTTGGCTCTGACGTCACTCTTTGGTAAAAATGTCATTGTGTCTTATGGCGAAACAAAGAAAATGTTGTAATGTTTACCGAAGTGTGACGTCAGAGCCGACGCCATGACACCTGCTAGTGTTTCAATCAAAATGGCCGATTGAGGTATTTTAATGTTTTATTTTATTGAAAATCTTAACAATCTGATTTTTTTAAACAAAACTAAAGCAATGTTTTATTTTTGTTTAATATTAATGTTCACTTAAAAACATTAAATTGACGATTTTTTTATACTGTCGTCATGCCTATTATCCCACTTCCCCACTAATATTATAATAGCGAAAGTTTGATAGTATGATTGTTTGTGACTTCTTCACACACAAATGGCTGGGTAAATTTATGATATTTGCTATGTAGGTAGTCCATTCCTTGGATTAACACACAACACATAATTTTTATCCCGAAAAGTATGCGATTTCCGTAGGATTTGGTCAAAGTAGATGGCGCTGCTTTGCATCATAGGTACTGCATAAATACAAAAAACGCATCGAAAGTTGCGCGCGTTTCGTTAGTACATTAGATTATAATCCGTCCCTATTAATTTGTAGTTCGAAACGTACAAAGAATGACATGTCACTCATGTATAGTTTGTATGTTTGTAATCAGAACTGATAGGATAATATCGAGAGTGCTTCAGATCCTTCGTAATCCCTTCGTGAGATCCTCCAGGCCCCGTCAGAATTTGTTTCTGTTCCTACTTATCAGCCAGCTTTGAGTCCCTGCTTTAAAAGGTTAGGAAAGACAACGGGATACAAGCACTTTACTCTGTAAACAAGTGGTAGATTGTAAAATTATTTTCTGAAAAAGCAATATTCCTTTTAGTATCAATTTCACACCTGCAAATAACTTTTCAATTACCTAATATTAAAGTTAAATAAATCTTTATTAAAAAATGTTATTGAAGTGTCAAAAACAATTAATTTTTTCTTTTGCCTGATATTGACGTGAAAAAGTATTTTCCTGTTCTACTTGAAAAATAAATGATTTTAGTCTATTTATTTATTACTAGCTTTTCTCCGCGGCTTCGCACGCGTTAATTTTATGACATAGATCTCGTTTGACAACAAAAAACCCATAGCGCGACTTGTGGCGCCATCTGTTGGCCGATAGCATCCCATACAGCGCCCTCTATAGTAGAAAAAATATTTTCCCATTGGACTGACATACTTTTACCGGATAAAAAGTAGCCTATGTTGAGCTCTGTACCCTTGACAATATATTATTATATACTTAGGTACAAATTTTCATAATGATCGGCTTATTATTCAAGCCGTGAAGGAATAACAAACAAACAAACAAACTCACTTACTCATTTATAATATTAGAATGATACCAACATTAATTGTAATGATATGTGAGATTATAAGTACCTATATATCTTTAAATAAATAAAATACCTAACCATTCAAAAGCATTTTACCTATTTTAAGAGAATACTCTTATTCGACAAACTAAATACACTTTTCGTTTTGCACGATAGATAGAGATTAGATAGAGGGGGGACCACCCCCCCATCTATCTCCGAAAGTCTGTTGTTTAGAAATTTGAAAAAAATCATGGTAGTAGTCCATTTGCTGAACCGTCAATGAAAACGACGGTTAAGTAGCCTCTACTAGTTACCGAGTAATAGCCGACGAACTAATAAAATAAAATTTCTTTGAAAACTTACAAATGTCACAGAATATGATATTGTATTCATTTGCAAGTAAGCAAAGCACATCAAATACGGAACCCTACACTGTGCATGGCTCGACATGCACTTGGCCGGTTTTTTGCAAATTACGAATGCTTTTGAAGACTCCAACGGAGTGGAAATCTTAGTAAAATTGAATAAAAACATACTCCTTTGTTTGCCTTTTCTTAATAACTCCGTCAGAAGATCAGAGAACTCAAAATAGGATCGCAGGCTAATGTATATCAATGAGTTTTTGTATAAGAGCCTAATGAAACGTGAAGAGATTATCGTTGATGATATTTAAGGCATTTTTAAAGAGGTTATATTATTTTAGTAGCTGTATGCTTTGTAATTGATTTTTAAGCATTTCTGTGTAGTGGACTCACGGAAAGTAGGTAGATCAAACTATGTAGTTAGTCAAATAAATATATTCCTATATTACTGATCTATGCTCAATAAATAGTATACCTAAATATAATATTTCTGGATACTGGATGAGAACATCTATGCTCTATACCTAAATATTAGCAAAGTAGGCAGTTGTACTATTATGTCTAAAGTTTTGACACAGTTCATTTTTCGAGTTTAAAATCGGTGGAAATTAATAAAGAACGTGCGTCGCCTGCCGAGGGAGAGAATGGCGGGGCGCGGCGCGCGTGCGACTCGTGACGCCATGACGATTCCCCAAATTTTCCGGGTGTTCAAATTTATTATGTCTTATTAATTTCGGTTAAATAATTACAACGGGGAGAAACTTCTAAACCACAAAACTGAACCGAACTTTCTCCCAACTGAAATAATTACACCCGAGTGTGCTATCTCGATGAAAAGATACCGGCTTACTAGGCTTAAGTAAATAGTTCGGACTTTCATACCGTATCTTTATTAGGGCAAAATAACGGAAAAGTCCCATTCACGGACGCACCTCACGTCCTTAGTATTAATTTTGGGTTTATTGAATAATACGTGACCTACATAGTCAATCTGTACATATGCCTTATCGAGTACTATTCGTTTAATTTGGTTTAGTACTCAAGAAAATTGGGTCAGCCTCAATGGGCATTCTCTATTTGTTCTTTTTCTCACGCTTAATAAAACGTATTCCTAATCTAACCTGACGCCCTAGACAAGAAGTGCGTTAAATGTTATAGATTCTATAAAATAACGTTTGCCATTTTTCTTAGGAAAATTATTTCATTAACCGCCTAAATAAAATTTTCTGTACTAGATTAGATATACTTTATGTACTTATTAGAGATATACATTGGCCTGTATACTATTAGATTATATAGCATTCAGGAAGAGTGGGATCCCCTGCTACAAGCTTTAATAAGCTTAATATGTGGATCCCCAGAAACATGTATATTTAGTACACTAAGGCTGCTGGCATAATAAAATAATTTATTTATTATTATTAACAAGTCGTTCCAATTTGAATTGATTAAACATTTTGTTTGAAAGGCGGTAACTGAAAACAATTACATCAAATATCAGCGAGGATTGTCAGGATGGGGGTTGGCACCAAAGCTCCCCGATACAATAAACAAGCAAACTTTTATTCCAGTTGTCTGTGAAACGGTGTTTGAATTGGGACCCGAAGAAAACTCATTCATTTGAATTTCCATTCACTTCTACTCTGCTAAACAAAATGGTTAAACAACAAAAACAACAGTTCAATTTTGTACATGACGGCCAAAAAATCAGGTTCTGAAAAGTTTTGTGTGTGCAAAGGCCATGTATTATATACATTTCAAATTTTACCGCAAAAATTTTTGATTTATGCAAATGTTTCTGGATTGTTAATGACGGCTGAAGTTTTCTAAATACAGTATCTGAAAGTAAAAAATGAAATCGTAGCGTCACCATTTAAACATATATATAAGTGGTATGTGTTACCAGGAAATTCGGTATATGTATGCAAATAAATTTAATACAAAATAATGTCAGTTGCCTTTAAAAATAGATCATCTGTTATTATATGATATGGAACGCGCCCCTATAATGACGTTAGGCGCCCTCGAACGCGACAGGGTTAAAAGCTTGTTTTGTGAAAACGTGCTTAATGTCAAATAACAACAAGGGCCTGTGAGAGATGAAAAAGTAAATTGTGAAGCCGTTCGGGTGGCGGGAGGGTGTCTGGGATCTCCTATTACCGGGGTAACTTCTGAAAACTCGACAAACGAGTGGGACAAGCGGGTTTTAACGACGTCTGACGGCAATTGACGGCCAAACGGACCCCTGGCACGCTGCTGCTGAAACAAACTTAATATTTATAATGCTAATTTCACGATTTAGAAATCACTGGTTCATACACAAACGTCGCGATGATTTGATATTTCTTTGTTATAAAGGTTTATCAAAAGCGTTCTGGTGGGTCAAGAAGTCAAGACTCGTCTGATGAGTCTTTGTGCACCTACATCATAACCAACATTTTCATCCACTTTGTGGAAAATAGTAAACTTATAAAAGGCATTATCTAAACGAGAATATAATTAAAGAAATATTATTCACGTGTAGAAATGTTGGAGTTAATTCTCGGATCTACGCCAAGGATGTATTACGTATTAATGGGGTCAAACAGCCGACCATAAAGTATCTACTGTTATCTGCCCTCACATTCGCAGACGGAACCTGAAATGAGCGTCATCGCACTGAGTGGATCACGTACTCAGTATCAATTTGCGCGACGTGAGAGAGGTGGCAATCGGCCACCGCACCTCAAATTAACTCCCCATTCTTTTAGTATCTTTCCATTTAATTAAATCTAATGAAGTATCATTGATACAGCGTAAGCGTCACGGAATGCCAGATTTTGTAAATGAACTTGTGAATATTCAACAAATCGGAGTATCTCCGTTGAAACTCTATACCCGATCGGAACATCTTAAATTGTTGATTCCAGAGCGGCCGCAAATCTTTTGGGAGGCCACGCTAAGTGGAATGAAAGTAGACGTTTTGTTAAATTGGACTTAGGATGCCTTAGGGTATTCTTGATTCTAACAACACGGTCTCTGATCAATATCGGTTATGTAGGTGACGTTAGTTGAATTTGTTATACTTCTTAGTCAATAAATGATTTGTATTATGTTCTTGCAAAATTGTATTATGTACATATTCTCGGAGTACTTTATACTTTCCATTCCACAAGAATTTACGATCTGTACATAGTACAAAACAAAGTCGCGACCAAAACCCACTATAAGATTTTAATACGGTCTGAGCGTCAGTTAGATATTTTTTCATGAATATCCACGAGAATGGTCCAATATCGAAGTTAATGTTCGTTAGTAATAAATATTTTGTGTGTGTTCAAATAAAAATTCAAAATATTTTTATTCAACAAAGAAATAAACACGCGTACAGTTACAAACAGAGACGGGGTCGAATAAATTCGTGCCTGTTGTGTTAGGGATCATATCAATTTATCAAACGGCCATCTCATATGTGGAAGTTTCAAATATTAATGTCGTAATTACCGCTAGGTGGCGCTGCAGTTCCCGCCTAAATGTGAATATTTGGTTAAACGAGCAGGCAATTAATATTGCTTTCTGACATCATTCGCATTAATTTAACTTAACAATACAAACTTGGCGTTTTGCTTGAGGAAGTACGGAGAAGGCTAAAGTCGACGTAAGGAGTAACAAGAAGTGATTAATTATGTCTTATTTAAGAGGAATTCCCGCTATAAAGGGAGTTACCATATTGAGCTGGTAACGGCTTTGTGAAGTCATTTTAACTACCGACATTTAGACTAAGCAACTTGGTTTATCGCCTTTCTATGGGAGCAAATTAATATTTGTAATGTCTCTACTTTGTTATTACATAACTACTATTGCCTTTAATAATTTAGTTCTCTTTTTATCAAGATGATTAAAGATAGTATGAGAGAATATTCAATAAGACTTATTTATAGTAACTGAGTTAAAAAACAAGTTTTCTGAAAAGCAAAAAAAAAAACAACAAAAAAATCAGGTACGCTCATAAAAGATTTAAAAAGAGTAATATCTATAAAATATTGTATCAGTGTGTTGTCGATATTAGCTAACTATGTATGTATATGTATCGAAACTTTCGAATTTGACCAAGTCAACAGGTTTTGTAATATTTTTTGAGTTCAAAATTTTTTTTGGTAAAAAAAAAATAGCGACATTTTGTTATTTTTAGGTAAAATTTCATTTTTTTAAAAGAGTCATTTTTTAGTATCGTGTCAAAATTTGAGCTCACGGTTTTAAAAACAATTGAAAATCGATTGTCGTTAGCACTGACTGGGTAAAAAGACAGTGAGTTCAGAATTTCGTTTTGATTCATGACTGCGCGAGCCTGCCGCGTTGGCGACCGGTATAGCTGACAATCAAAGGTGATATTGATATAATAACATAAAGAAGACAATAATTTGTAATTTCGTTAGCTTTTTTCCACATAATAATTAATAATTGCTATGAATAAACAAAACAATGAAACAACAATATTATTTCGTATTTTAATTATGAATAAACTTTCCTTTCTCTTTAATATTTTCATCATTTTTTAATAGATAGATAGATAGATAGATAAAACATTTATTCGTTTGCCACGGACAATACAATTTACATAATACAATTAACACTTATTACTAACTTACAATAACACAACAACAACTTAAATACAAACAATCCTAGCACATCCGCAGCAACGAAATGGTCGCACCTCAATGTATACTAATTGCTCGTACTGAGCAAAACACTGATTTTCAGTGGCAACCAAACAAGTCAGTCCAGTGGCCAGTCGCGAGTCACGAGACACAAACTGTAACATCGTTTTTTAAATTTAATTTAGAGTGGTTCTTTTATAATTTTAGATTTAGAATTTGGAATAATATTTAACACATAAAGGCAAATTTACACAGTCATTGACACCAGACAACAATAAAACTATAAATGGAAGTATACATCATCCACGACACTTGGTACAGAAATGCGTCAACAATAGTCAATATACAGATATCCATACGAACGTCCAATTAAAAAATATTAATCAATTTGAAATAACATGAGTCGATTTCAAATCACTACATTGCAATGCAATGAAGCACCTAAAGGCAAGCTAATCTTATTCAAACACAATCATTGAGATTGACTGGAAATACTGTGCCAAGTATACTGGAACAGAATACAGTCGGAATATAATAGTGACAAAAAAATTAGCACACAAAAAGTTCATCAACGTACCGCAAGGGTATATCAAGTTGTTGTTTATCAAGTAAGTATTTTTTGAATTTTGTTCTAAAAGTAATTTTGCTATGAAGTAATCGCAGAGGAGGGGATAATATAATAATTTTAATTTATTTCTGTTAAGTATTAGGAGCGGGGCGCGCCCGAGTGACAAGCCGGCTAGTGGTGTACTGCTTTATTGTACGCGTTCACATTGGTACCCGCAACATTATTAACATTATGACAAACTACCCTTACATATATAACATCCCTCCCGCTTATAGCTAAGAACACACTTGTAACCCTAATAATCACGAATGATCAGTTCCGTGATCAACGTCACTATTATCGGACGCCGTCGGAGTCGAGAACAACGGGCTGATTGCCTGGCGACGTCGGTCGCCGCGTCTGAGGGGTGTCTCCCAGTTTTCAGCGTGGCTCGACACGGACATTTCCCCATTAAAGTCGGCTTCAACCATTTCTTCCTCCTCCGACCGTGTTGTTGATGCCGACGGTAGGTCTGGCACTGCCTCTGGGTTCCAGCTGCTCACGGAGCTTAAAGGAGATAAGCGTACTCTGATTTGATCGATGTGTCTCGTGACTTCGCAATCAAATTGTGGGACATAAATCAAGTACATTACGTTTCCCAATTTCCTTTTAATAACTGCTTCGATCCAGTGAAATTTTTTATTGTTCACATTTTTTGTAATCCACACTTTATCGTTTTCTTTTAACATAAGTATACGTGTGCCTTTAAAATTCCTAGCCTGTGAACACTGATTGCGCCGCACGGTTTCAGCGACGTCTGCGGAGGGGGAAGACGGCGGCATGGGGTCTAACAAATCCCACCTACAACGTAACGCGTGTCCATAAACTAGTTCCGCGGGTGATTTTTCAGTGGTACTGTTTCTGGAGTTCCGGTAGTCAAATAAAAATTTAGCAATTTTTTCCGGTAAAATTTTTCTATTTTGGCTATTTGTCATAATCACCTGTAGCCCCTTTTTTTACAATTTTCACGAAACTTTCTGCTTGGCCATTACTGGCCGCGTGATAAACCGGGGACAAAATATGGTTTATTCCATTAATTTTGCAGAAAGCCTCAAACTCATTAGAAATGAACGAAGTGCCATTGTCACTCACCAATGTATGAGGGACGCCTACACGAGACATAAAATCGCACAACTTATTTATAACAGCCTTTGATCCATAGGATGAGTTCATGTTGTAGCATTCTACCCATTTGCTATATGCATCTACGATAATTAAATAAACTTGATTGTTAAATGGCCCTAGAAAATCTAAATGAATTCTATAGAACGGATGCGGAGGAAACGGCCAGGGCGCGAGAGGGGCGCGAGGGGGCGCGGGACGCAACGCGGCGCAGACGCTGCACGCGCCCGCTAGCCTCTCAAGTGCCGCGTCCACACCAGGGAACCAAAAACGCTTTCGCGCCTCCGCTTTCATTTTAACGATTCCGAAATGCCAGTCATGTAACTCCCCGCATACCTTATCTCGTAGTGATGAGGGAATGACAACTTTATGGCCCCGCATCAAACACCCATTTTCGACGGACAATTGAAAACGACAATTAAAATAAGGTTGCATCTGTAAATCATCTATCTTTCGCGGCCACCCGCCTAAAACGTAACGTTTAACCTTATTCAATTGTTCGTCGCTCCCGGTCTCTCGCTGCAGGACAGCGAGCGTCACTGGCAGGCTGCCCTCCACCACAAAGTTGACGTATGCGGCGCGCTCCTCGCACTCCGCGAGCTCGTCCCGCCCCGCGGCGGGCTCTGCCGGCCCCGCCAGGCTCGCGCGCGATAAGTAGTCCGCGCTGTTTTGTTTACTACTTATGTATTCAATAATATAATTATAAGCTGCCAAGAACATTGCGTAACGCTGTAGCCTATTAGCTGACACCTCGGGTATACCTTTATATGGGCCGAATATAGCTAATAATGGCTTGTGGTCCGTTCGTAATATGAAAGGTACCGCCCGTCCGTACAGGTACTGGTGGAATCGCCTAACCCCGAAAATAATGGCCGTTGCTTCTTTTTGGATCTGGGCATATTTTTTTTCAGCCGATGTAAGCGTTCGAGAAGCGTAAGATATAGGCCTTTCTAACCCGTCGTCACTTACTTGAGAAAGTACCGCCCCCAACCCCGTCGGTGACGCATCCACCGTCAAAATTAAAGTCGCATTCGGATTAAAATGAGCCAAAGTTTTATCGGAAGCCAAAATATTCTTAATAGTTATGAACGCGTCCTCGTGCGCTGATGTCCATTCCCATTTTGCGTTTTTGTTTAAAAGATTGTATAAAGGACATAATATCGAAGACGCGTTAGGCACAAAATTCCGATAATAATTGGTGAGACCTAAAAACGACTGTAGTTGCGCCACGTTCAAGGGTTTGGTCGCTTCTAAAATAGCCTTTACTTTTCCCGGGGATTTTTTAACGCCGTTTTTATCTATTATATACCCAAGATAAGAAATGTCATCTTTAAAGAACTCGCATTTATTTAATTGTACAGTTAACTGCGCGTCTTCCAACCGCTGTAAGACCGCCATCAGTCTTTGTTTGTGCTGTTCGGTATTTTGCCCAGTCACAAGTATATCATCTAACAAAAAAATAATACCGTCAATCCCCGCGAGCACACAGTCCATTGCGCGCTGGAAAATAGCCGGCGCGCTGGACAATCCAAATGGCAATCTAGTGTGATGATACAGCCCGCGATGGGTGTTTATGCATGTATATTCTTGTGACTGTTCGCTCAACACAAATTGGTTGTACGCCATTGACAAGTCTATCTTACTAAACTGAATGCCGCCATGCAATTTAGCGAGCAAATCATTTATTGTGGGCAAGGGATATTGATCTACTATAAGCTGTTTATTGATTGTCGCCGAGTAATCCGCACACAAGCGAATACTACCGTCTTTTTTTAAGGCCGGTACTATCGGCGATGCGTATTTAGAATGCTCCACAGGTTTCAAGATGTCTAATGAAATTAATCTATCTAATTCCTTATCAATTTTTTCACGCAAAGCGTAAGGCACTGGTCTCGCTTTGAAGAACAATGGTTTAGCGTCTGGTTTTAGATGTAAATCAACCGAATATTTATTAAATTTTCCTAGTTTGCCCGAAAATACGAGTGGATATTTTAAGGATAACTGTTTCACAATGTCTGACCCACTCAGTGTTTCATTGCGTGCTGTTATCGAGTTGATCGCCCGCGCGTCGCTAGCTATGAGCGCGGGCGCGAGTTCTAAGTTAAAAGCACGAATGAAGTCCCGGCCGAGAAGCGACGGTCCGGCGTGGCGGACCACATACACCGACAATGTGTGTGTGAAACCGTTATATAACACAGGCAACTGAACAATACCGATCGTTTTAATATTTTCGCCGGTATAACTTAATAATTTTTTATTGGTGACTGACAATGGCAACTTATTAAAATATGTGTTATATGTCGACTCTGAAATAACACTCACGGCTGAGCCACTGTCTATTTCGAACTCCAAAACCAGACCACTTACAATAACCTGTTTTGTTATTGGGCCCTCTTTAATACAGTGAATATTGTAAAAACACTTACCATCGTCTCCCCCGTCCACACTACCCTCGCCTACGTATTTCACTTTGTACGAGTTGTACGAGCACATCTTACGTAAATGACCTTTTTTGTCACACTTTTTGCATCTATAGTTTTTAAAACGACACTTTTCCGATTTATGGTTGTTAAACCCGCAAACACGGCACTTATCATTCTTGGAAATGTTGAACACCGCGGATGGGCCCGCCGCGCCCGCGCCGCCGCCGCTCGCACCCGATGCTGATACTGTCGCTGCGGCCTGCCGTGCACATCGCACGCTCTCCGCCAAGTCGATGGCCTTTGTCAGCGTCAGTTCCTTCTGGTCTTGTGCGAACAGCTTGTCCCTTTCGTGTCCCGCCGCCATGCCCATTATAAACTTGTCGAGCAAGGCCTCCTCCAAGTTCTTGAAGCCACAATATGCTGCCAACCCTCTGAGCCTGGCTGCCCACTGTGTGTGGCTCTCACCCTGTTGCTGCGTTGCCGAATAAAAGGTCGCCTTTTCTGCGAACCCCAACCTCTTCGGTGTGAAGTGATCATCGAGAATTTTAATTATCACTTCGTAATCCAATTCTTCCACCTTCTTAGGCAGTGCTAAGTCGCTAGCTAGCTTGAATGTCGATTCACTTAGTGCACTCAGCAGTATCGCCCTTCGCTTGACCTTCGCCTTGTCGCCCTCGACGACATCGTTGGCGATAAACCATTGATGTAGTCTAGACTTGTAGCTGTTCCAATCTTGTGAGAGGTGGTCAAACGTCGATAACACGCCAACCAATGCTCCCGACATATTTCGTTTTGAACAATTGAGTCCGGTCGTCGCCACTGTTAAGTATTAGGAGCGGGGCGCGCCCGAGTGACAAGCCGGCTAGTGGTGTACTGCTTTATTGTACGCGTTCACATTGGTACCCGCAACATTATTAACATTATGACAAACTACCCTTACATATATAACAATTTCCTCAAAACAAGGTTTGCTTACAGACTATAGATTACAATATTTTTAGGTAGGTTTTAATAATACACAATGCTAAGACACAGACGACGGTGTAATTTTATTCTTCAAAATGATTCATGATTTAATAATATCTTGTTTTAATATTTCATTAGGTATGAAGCAATATCTTTTTAGAGACAAAATATTTTTTTAATTAAAAACAGCTTCAAAATAAAAAAAATATCGTCATAATAAGGCGTTTGTCGAAAATTAAAGTAAGACATTTTATTTTAATACATTTTACTCTAAAATGGAATTTGTGTGTGACACTCTCGTCACGACACTCGATGAGAAAAATGCTACAAATAGGCTTAAATCAAAGGGTTACAGATTTAATATAGAAATATTTCAGTTTTCGAAATTATGCATTAGATCAAGCATTTTAGTAGGAGCAAGCATAGTAGTTGGAAATTCGGACAGAGTTCAAAACTAACTCAATAACATTTTTGGAGCAGTAAGTGCTCATGCAGACGTGCGGCATTTGGTGACTGCAGATTCTGCTGCCATCGTCACATAGTCATTGTCTTCCGCGGCAGCCGGCAAAGCGTCTGTCATCATATAATCGTCGCGAGACGGTAGAAATTGTATCTGCTGACGACAAAATGCCGATTGTCGCAAGTGTCGCTACCTATTTATTTAAGGACGGCCGCCAATGCGTCGACGGCAGCCAGTAAATCGGTGTATCTGTGGCAGCCACAGAATATAAAAAACAGTTTTTTATGTTTTATGGTGGCAGTTGTATCTGCCGTCAACAAATTTCGCTCGTCTACATAAGCACTAATAGAGTTTCATTCGGGACAAAAGAGCCAACAGTACATACTAGAATTGAACTAAAATCAACGTTTTTGTTTTAATGAGCCACTGCTGTGTGGGTCGGCCATTTTGCGAATTAATTAAAAACAGTGGTTTCCATTCGTAGTTTTAGCTTTTCACAGTGCGATGAAGTTTGAAATTTCTGCTTTCATTGGCCCTGTGGTAAGCCTTGCCTAATCACAGTATAAGCAAGCGCAGTGTGCTCACTACTTGGCAAGTTTAGTTACATTTTATTTCTGGAACTTAATTAAAATGTAGTCTGAAAACGAAGAACATTATTCAAATATTGTACAGTCAGGAGTATGTTGCGCTTTACACTTTGCACTACAGTTTTGGCTCTTATGATATATCTATGTCATAAGAGCCAAAATTGTTAAGAATGGTACAAAGTAATGTAATAATGTAAGGGTCGACCTGTAATTGTACAAAAAACTCTCTAGAATCTGTGATGCTGCTGAATTTATAACGTTGTGTTGTGTAATATGTGAGTTGCACAGGTTTTTTCAAAGCTAATTATACATTAAATTACCGTTTAACTAAAGAAGCAACCAAGTAAAATAAATATAGGTAATTAACTGTAAGTACCTACTTACATTATAATTATGTAAAAAGTAGGTATTAGAACAATTTTATATAAGAATATAACAATCTATTTTTATGGTCATAATCATTCTGATATGGTTATGTGATATGTCTTGTGGCTGACCACAGTTTTTATATATACATAATTATATGTATAAAAAATAAAAACTATCAAATTCCATCCAGAGTCCTTGGACATACAGGAAATTATAAAAATAAGTGTAGACATGGAATAAAAAAGTTTTTTTTAAAATTACCACACGAAAACAAGATCCAAGGAAATGATATTGCGCGGATTAACCTATAACTAAACATACGGCATGTAAAACACTGTTTCCTTTTATGCTGTGGTCATGTGGTCACAGTTTATTTGTAGAGTAATGTTTGTATTCTCTTTAACGGGTCTTCATGGAAGGTTATCATTAGCGAGGGATGAATCACCCTTCTGTCAAACTTTACATACGCACATATTTTTACCCTAATTTTGTGAAGTGAAACTATTTGGATCAAAATAACGTGAAAAATAGATGCGTCATTATAGCCCTTTTCTCCGTCCTCAAAAACAGTTAAAGAAACCTAACTAAGTAAAGGTCAATACTTTCTTTGTTTGGTGGAATGCGCTAATCTCAGGGACTACTGGTTTCAATTGGATAATCAAAATCAGTAGATAATTTATCTGACTGATATTAAAACTAAAACTTAACATAAATATTTTTAAACGCCTCTAAGAGCCCGTCTTTAAAATTATGAGTTCAGTTCTGAATATAAAATAATATTAAAAAAATATTTGTGCTTTTTAGTTTTCATTATTACATTCTTATTTTATTCAATTTAAAATTGTTATATCACATTCCTTTATAAACGGAGTTTTTTCTGTTGAGTCCATGATTTTTCATTTTAATATAAAAACTTGTTTTCAAAGAAGACTCTCTTATTAATGTATCAAATTAAAACTTAACAAAATTATGTGGTGTCATTTGAGTCTGGTCTGCAATTTTAATTTAGAAGAGTATTTTTATAACGCTGTAATTTTAAAGATGAATGAGGATTTTTCTTTTTATTTATTATACTTGTCTAACATAAATAATAATAACTATTTTTTAATGAACATAATATAAAGAATGAAAAATCTTTTTTTTATAAAACACGATGTTCAGCACGTATGTTGTATTATTACATAATAACATATTCAAATGAAGTCGTCTGTCTATTGTAGCGTTATTGTTTTATTACTGGTAATACGCAGTTAACTTTTGATAAAAAAAATAACTAAAACTACCTACTTAATTATACTATTAAAATAAATAAATAAAAATTAAATTAAATATTTACAAATACATAACAGTATTACTTGTAATCAATTGAAAATAATCATTATCAATGAACTATCGACTCATAGTCGATAATATCTATCGACTATCATAGGAATGCACTAAGAACGAGTTGTTGAATGAACGAGAACGCTCGCGGCGTCGAACCGGTCAGCCATCGAGGCGGCCGGCCTGCGACTCATTCCTCGAAATCACATATAACAGAACGCACGTCACTTTGCTCCCTAAAATTTAGCACACGTGTGCATTTTACATATTTTTCTTAAAATCATTAATTTATTGTGTTTATCCCCCACTAATTGGGGACTTCCATACTGCTTGGGTCCTGCCTGCAGATAAGGAACCTCGTCGCCTTAGAAGAAGAAGCCCTTGTTCAGCACCCGGCGACCTTCACAGGGCAGTACAGTTCGCCAGGCTCCAACGATCCAATTTTTATTTATATACCTTCAATTTAATTGCTTCTTATCACTGCAATCGGGTCGAACCCACGTACCCTTTACCTACCTATTAAAATATTGTCAACTAAAGGTGTTAAGAAATTATTCAGTAACCTGATACGGCCGACACTACAGTGGCGCCTACAACGCGGTTAAGGTTCAGTGCTTTTTATAATTTTGGATCGTTGCGTAGTTGTTGGTGTGTGTGTAATTGTAATGCTTTGTTTTTTTTATTTTATTTTCTAGCTCGCTTTTACACAACAACAAGGGTCTAGTGTTGCATGTGTTTTTTTTTTTATCGACATATCGATAATCTGTGAATTATTGTGAGCACACCGACACTTGTTGTTTTGTCTTATTTATTTTGCATTTTTTCTTTTACGTTTTTGTTTTACGTTTAGTAGCTTTCATTTTATGGTGCTATCAACTTATCATATTTAACAATAATACCGGTATTTTTATACATATATTTTTTCATAACAATTAAAAAAAAAAAAAAAACAATTCAATAGTTTATTCAAGTTGTAACAGAACGGAGATTTTTTTTAGTTCACACTTACCTAATCGGCTAAATCTGTAACTAATTAGTTAAACTAAGAATCGTTAAGATGTCACACAAAATTAAATTCTTGTCCCTACAAAAACCTGAACTGGCTTACGAGGTAGAAATTAGAGGCCAGTCACCGGCTGACACCGTTCAGGAGCTTCGGAAGCAGATTGTTAAACTTGTACAATTGTTTCCCTCTGAAGATATTTTGGAATCGCCTTTTCCTACTACTACGGACACGGCCGCTATAAAAGAGTGTTTGTGCAAGGTAGACGCTAATATAAAGTCAATGACGGTGACTCCAGATAGGAACCTCTTAGAACGCACAATAAATACCATGAACCACGTTTATCATCGTATTAACAGAATTGATATCACAGTTGAATCTGAAGTAGCGCCTGCTCTCAAAGAATGCAAGTCACGTTACCAGACCCTAAATGCTGTTTTAGAAAAATTAAAATCGAGCCCTGCTTCAAGTTCAGATGTTACGGATAGTCTAACAAATATTACTGTTACTTGCGACCGTAATTTAGCATCGGAACTATCGAAACTAAAATATAGTGGTAAAACTTGCGTTCGCGCTTTCATTTTAGGCGTCAACGATTTCATTAGAGCTCGCGGTATAACATCCAGTAAGGTACTATCGTTCGCTACGGAAATTTTTACTGACGATGCCTTGCACTGGTTTCGTGGTATTCAAGATTGTGTAACCTCTTGGGAAGAGCTTTGTATTAAACTAAAAGAAGATTTTAGTCATGCTGATTATGATTACCGTTTCCTAGCAGAGATTAGGGCTCGTACGCAGGGTGAGCGGGAGAATATTACTATTTACATTTCAATAATGTTAGGCATGTTCTCACAACTGGACAGAGAATTATCAGAGGCAGAAAAATTGGAAGTTCTACTGCATAACATACGCCCTTGCTATGCCAGCTCTCTGGTGTCTTGTCCAGATATTAAAGATATTGATTCTTTGCGAACAGTTTGCAAGAATTACGAAAATGTTCAAGCACGCCTTGCACAATTTCGGGAGCCACCAAAGGTCACAACCGACACCTTGGCCCCAGAATTTGCTTATTCGCAACCTTTCGTTAGACAGTCTAGCAATTGTACTCCAATATCTTCAGGTAGACCCTTTTCCAATAATAATAATAATCCACACACTTCAAGACCGGTTCATGCGGTAGCTATTAAATCTAGGCCTAAGTTCTGTCCTCGCTGTAGAGTAGACACCCATGGTCTAAGGAATTGCACGGCCGAGCGTGTTATTGTTTGTTTTCGTTGTGGTCGACCAGGTGTTCGATTTTACGATTGTCCTGATTGTCAAAAACCCGACACATCTGAGACCCCAAAAAACGCGTAGGGCGGAATTGTGGTTACTACGATAAGGAGGACTGGACGAAATGGTTATCCTTCATTAAAAATTTTTTTTCCTTATACAAAGTAACTTCAATTCTGCAAAGAAAACCCAACAATGATACGAGGATTTTTGTTGACGTTAAGATTAACGGCGTCAGTGCCTCTGGATTACTTGATTCAGGCGCTGCCGTCTCTGTTATTGGTAATAACTCTCACGAAGAATTGTTCGAATTAGGTCTGTTTCTGGATACGAACGACAGAGTACAGGTTGCGGCTGCCGGTGGCCATAATTTTAGTAGCATTGGTTCTATATATCTCCCCATAGAATTTGAAGGTAAAAATCAGATTATTAAGGCGTATGTTGTACCAGATATCGACACCTCACTTATTTTCGGAATTGACTTCTGGCGAAAATTTAAGCTATGTCCCAAATATATTGGCTCTATGAACATAGTTTCGCCTAAAGAAGCTGACACTCCCTTATCAGTTTCCGTTTCGAATCACATTACACCCTACGATAAACTAGATAGTTCACAACTTGCTATTGTCGAAAATATAGTTGAAGAATATAAGAATATTTCATATGAAAGGAAGGGTCTAGGTCGAACTACACTTATTACTCATCATATAGATACCGGCGACGCAGCTCCAATACGTCAGAGATTTTACCGCATGTTGCCCGAGAAAGCTCGTATCGTAAACGAGCAGGTCGATGAAATGCTCCAGTTAGATGTGGTCGAGCCTTGCGAGAGCTCTTGGTCTTCACCTGTATTGGTCATTAATAAAAAGAATGGCACACCTAGATTTTGTCTCGATAGTCGCAAGCTGAACTCTGTTACTACTAAGGATGCCTATAATTTACCATATATATCCGAAATATTAGATAATCTTAAGGATGCAAAATTCCTTAGTAGTATCGATTTATCCAAGAGTTTTTGGCAGATACCTATTTCAGAAAGGGACAAAATCAAGACGGCTTTTTTCGTACCTAATCGCGGAACCTTTTGTTTTAAAACCATGGCATTCGGTTTAACAAACGCACCGGCTACCCAACAGCGTTTGGTAGACAAATTATTTGGCCCCGAATTTGACCTCAAAGTATTTTGCTATCTAGACGATATTATCTGCGTTAGCGATAGTTTTGAGAGCCACGTCTCCCTTTTGTTGCGCGTTCTAGATAAACTTAAAAAGGCTAATCTAACAATTAACTTTGAAAAAACCCAATTCTTTCGGGAAAGTCTCAAATATCTAGGTCACGTCGTAGATTCTTTCGGGCTACGTATGGATCCTGAAAAAATAGAAGCCATGGTAAAATACCCTACACCCAGCTCAAAAAAAGAGGTAAAACGGTTCTTGGGCACCGCCTCTTGGTATCGCCGTTTTGTGCCAAACTTCAGTAGTATCGCAGGCCCCTTAAATAAATTGACATCAAATAAGAAACCATTCTCTTGGTCAGATGAGGCAAACACGGCTTTCGAGACCCTAAAGCAAAGCCTAATTTCCGTGCCAATTCTCTCTTGCCCCAACTATCAATTGCCCTTCGAAGTCCATACAGACGCTAGCAACTATGGTGTTGGAGCCATGCTGAGTCAAGTTATAAATGGAGAGGAACACCCTATTGCGTACATGAGTAAGTCTTTAACTGGTCCAGAAAAGAATTACAGCATTACGGAGAGAGAAACTTTAGCTGTTTTAGTCGCACTGGAACACTGGCGGTGCTACTTGGACAACGGACAAACTTTTGTCGTATACACAGATCATGCAGCTCTAAAATGGTTCCTCTCTATTAATAACCCAACAGGAAGGCTGGCTCGCTGGGGAATACGGTTATCAGCGTTTAACTTCGTCATAAAACATCGCCGCGGTTCTGATAATGTAATACCAGATGCTTTGTCGCGTGCTATGCCCGTCGCTTCTATAAGTACATCTAATTGTTACACTCAATCCACCGACGAATGGTATAAGGATAAATACAGCACGTGTATGAAGTCTCCTTCCAGTCTTCCGAATTTCACAATTAATAATCATACACTTTATAGATTATCCAAAAATAAAGGCGTTTTAACGTCAGAGTTTGCCTGGAAGGAAGTAGTTCCAAGCGAATTGCGAGAACAGGTAATTATGGCTAATCATTCCGAGCCAACTGCTGGCCACTTAGGAATCCATAAATCCTATCATCGTTTGGCTCTTCGCTACTTCTGGCCAGGTATGCACTCTGATGTGATTAATTTTGTATCCAAATGTCCAATTTGCATCGCACATAAGTCACCCAACCATTCCACCTTAGGGGTTATGGGTAGACCAAAGCAGTGTACTCGTCCGTTCCAGATGATTTCCATCGATTTTATTGGCCCACTTCCGTCTAGTAGGAAACAAAATACCTACTTACTGGTGGTAGTGTGTTGTTTTTCCAAATATTGTCTCGCCTTTCCAATCCGAAGAGCAAATTCAGACATCGTGATGAAACATCTGGAGGACTCAGTGTTCCTCGTCCATGGTATTCCCCAAACAATTTTTTTAGATAATGGTAGCCAATTTATAAGCAAAAATTTGGATAACTTTTTTTGTAAATACAAAATTCCTAATGTTTTTTTTACGCCACGTTATACCCCTCAAATTAATACTGTCGAGAGATATAACAAGACAATCATCACATGTATATCGTCCTTTATTGACGACGATCACCGGGTGTGGGATGTTAATTTACCAAAGATACTATTCGCTATCAACAATTCTATTAATGAAGCGACCAACTACACTCCATCTTTCCTTGTATTTGGCAGGGAACTTGTTACTTGTGGTTCGCACTACTTAGACACAGACCTGGGCGATGAGATAATTTTTCTTCCACGTAACATATATGCAGAAAATATCGGCAACCTTGCAGTAATTTTTAACGAAGTCCAAAAGCGGCTGTGGCATGCTCATGCTAAAAATGCCATCGGATACAATTTGAGACGAAAGCCGGCTGAATTTGGAGTAAATGATATCGTTTGGAAGAAAACTTATTATCAGAGCGACAAAGACCAGTACTTTAGCAAAAAATTGGCGCCTAAATTTGTGAAGTGTCGTGTAATTGGGAAGAGGTCTCCTTTGGTTTATGAACTCGCGGACATGTCGGGCAGGGCACTTGGCACATGGCATATTAAGGACTTAAAATTAGTAAATAATCGTAACGAAGTATAATTTAGGTATAGTAATAACACGATTTGCGCACTTTAAGCTTCGAGCGGAATTTTTTTCTTTAATCGATTCAATTCAATTAACCAGCCAAATTCCTTTTATAGCGGGCGGGGTAACTGTAGCGTTATTGTTTTATTACTGGTAATACGCAGTTAACTTTTGATAAAAAAAATAACTAAAACTACCTACTTAATTATACTATTAAAATAAATAAATAAAAATTAAATTAAATATTTACAAATACATAACAGTATTACTTGTAATCAATTGAAAATAATCATTATCAATGAACTATCGACTCATAGTCGATAATATCTATCGACTATCATAGGAATGCACTAAGAACGAGTTGTTGAATGAACGAGAACGCTCGCGGCGTCGAACCGGTCAGCCATCGAGGCGGCCGGCCTGCGACTCATTCCTCGAAATCACATATAACAGAACGCACGTCACTTTGCTCCCTAAAATTTAGCACACGTGTGCATTTTACATATTTTTCTTAAAATCATTAATTTATTGTGTTTATCCCCCACTAATTGGGGACTTCCATACTGCTTGGGTCCTGCCTGCAGATAAGGAACCTCGTCGCCTTAGAAGAAGAAGCCCTTGTTCAGCACCCGGCGACCTTCACAGGGCAGTACAGTTCGCCAGGCTCCAACGATCCAATTTTTATTTATATACCTTCAATTTAATTGCTTCTTATCACTGCAATCGGGTCGAACCCACGTACCCTTTACCTACCTATTAAAATATTGTCAACTAAAGGTGTTAAGAAATTATTCAGTAACCTGATACGGCCGACACTACACTATCTGTCCCTATGTATGCTTATATCTTTAAAACTACGCAACAGATTTGACAGAGTGACGCAAGAGAAAGGTTTATCTATACTAATATTATAAATAAGTAAAGTTTGTGTGTTTGTATATTTGTTAAATTGTAAGGGGTAATCTCGGGATCTACTGAACCGATTTTAAAAATTCTTTCACCAATAGAAAGCCACATTATTGCTGAGTGTCATAGGTTATATAAAAAACCGAAAAATAAAAAGGCTTTTACGTGGTAGTCGGTTTTGCAAAGTGAATCGGAGAAAAAACGGTAGAATGAAAGCGTTTCTTACGAACGCCTGTACTAAAAAAGGATTATTAACATTATGCCCAACGCAGTGGGCGCGGGTCAGCTAGTACTTTATATGTATAATACATTCCGAAACACGCAAACAAAGTTGCGCGGGTAACGCTATTTGTGTATTGTGGATGTAAGTCTCTGTGGTGCAATAAAAAACTGAGAATTAAAAATTTCAATTAAATAAATAAACACCCAGTTATTTTGAGCATTTACCCAAATTTAAAAAACAATGTTTTCTGATGTGGAAGACACACTTTGATGAACGATCAAAAGAAAAGGGTATATGGTACCGTACTCTTCAGTGCGAACCTCCTCGTATTCCTTGGTTCAATAGCTGTGACCTGTAGAAAACATATAGTCATTGCCCTTAGACTGCGTACTGGACACGTTCCACTAAATAAATTTGGATGTCTCATGAGAAAAGTTAACTCACCCAACTGTGAAATATGTGGTATAGTGGATGATGTATATCATTTATTGGTGGACTGTGTCAAGAACGAAGGTCATAGAACAGAACTTCTGTCGCTATTGAAGGTTAACAAATTAGATCTGGGAGTGTTTCAATCTATCTTATCTGAACTCCTGTCGCCTGAAGCGTTGTTAATTTATAAGTTCGTATACAATAGTTTTTAAATTTAATATTTAAATAAGTAAATACTGTCTGAAGGACATGATGGGGTTGACCCTAAATAAATATAGAAAAAAAAAAAAAGACAACTTATTGTAAATAGATAGGTTTAAGATAAATACAAATGTCATCACATAAATGCATCCTCGTCTGAGGGTGAAACCCTCGCTCTCTGCTATCGAAGGTTGAGTCACTTCACTACCAACTACGCCACCAGATTGCCAAATATTTTTTTTCTCCTATAAACATTTATCACAATTATTCAGTATGTAGACAGATATATTATGTTTATATTCTGATCAATCAATATGCAATGAAAGATTGAGCAGCAAATTGTTAAAAACGTAAGAAAATTGGAGGTGTACGGGCCGAACGACGTAGCCTCGTAGAGTTCATGAATAAACCCATTTAAATACTGGCTTTTTTGCTTACCTTTAGAAGACAAATGACGCAATCTCCTTATCAATCTCTGAGTAATATATTTTTTATATTGTAATAGTACTTTTTTATGTCGTAGAAAATAACCGACATAGCCCAACGGACCCTAAGAAAATTCGAAGAAAGCTGCTGCCGACCGGTCGCGCATAGATGTGCTGCCAAAAAACACCTTACCTAGTTTTTCAAGCTAGGTCTCTTAATTTTATTGTGCTGTACTAAACTATGTTCTAAGAGTGATACTTACTCGTTTACTAAACCATTCTCATAGTAACACTATAAAACACTAAGCACGTATTTTTTTACAGGTGCTTATATGATATCGTACAAGTGAACTGTATTATGGCGAAGAAGCAATTTAAGGCGTAAGCGACGAGCGTTTTATAAGACACATTTTAATAAATAAGTCATCTTGCTTGTAAATCTTATGGCTCGTTTTATTCGTCTGACTGCGGACCGGCTCTATTTACAGTGGCTCTCACACGGGTTGTTGTCCATTTGCCCCAAAGTTAATTGGTCCCCTTTTTTAAACTGCATACATTGAAAGTTGATTCGTCCCATGCATTAAAAAATAAAACAGCGTATGTGTAAATTCGTCCCAAGTTTTTAATTATAGCAGAATAAATACGTTTTTATTTTACTTATTGTTGTTACGATACCTACAATTTGAAATCGCAAAATTTTCTTTTTGTACCACACACTGTGCTCAACTTTAGTATATTCCCTTTAACCCGACCTAAAGGATTTCGCACAACATACAAATGATTTCAATTACGCGATCCGGGAGGAAACATGACGGATATTTTGAATTTACATTTGAATATTTTTGTGTTACGTAACATATATTTTACACGTGTTCTTTGAATGTATTTTCTATGAGTTAAACTCGTGAAATGAAGACCTTGGGACTGTAGACGTAGGTCGACCTTCATATAATTGGATGTGGGCCTTGAAAAGACGCAGGATAGATACAGAAAACAAAGTAATACATTTCTATTGGAAAATATTTACAAAGCTATATTAGAGAGAGATTGAGAGGACTCGACGATGAGCTATATTTCGGTATTTATTCATGACGTATAAATACTACATCTGCAACCACTCCTCTCCGCTTCGTAGCCTTAAATATTTGTGGTTTTGCGGTTGTGATTTATTCAATTAAGCAAAACGTCTGAATAGCTTTAGACAAAGTGAATAAACTATTATGATAATGACTATGACACGACGGCATTTAAAACAGAAGCTGTGTTCATAAATAAATACGGAGTGTAATGTACTGCAGCCGTCATAACATCAATCCTCAGAACACAGAAAGAAGAGAAATGTAATAAGACAGTTTTTGTACCGGAACCGATGTCGCCACTTACACACACAGTTACATTTTAACACATTCATAGAATAATCTCCGACAGTCACACTCACACAAATCGTAAGCCCGTGATTTGCAGTTCGATTACGAACACAGATGTAAGAAGTGTATTATAGTGACGGGCACCTAATGAAAAAGGGCGACAAGCATTATCGATAACTACCTCTCGATATTTTACAATAACAATTTATTACGGACTACAACTATGAACTATAATACCTATTTAATTTTAAATAATTAAAAAAGAAAAAATAATTACCAAAGTTTTTAGTTTTTATTTATTTTATTTTTGGAAAATAGTAATTTTTATACAACCAATTAAAAGAAAGAACTTTAAAAAAATTAGTACATAATAACAAGCGATTTTTTTTAAACTAATCAAATGAGTTTTTACGTGAGCTACTTTCCCCTTGAGTTTGATCCAATACTTATGGGACTAGGACACCCTGTACAAGGAATGCACTGTAGTAAAAGTTTCAAATTATTATACTTTCAAAAATTAGAAATACAAAATTATCGATACTAAAATATTCTACTTTTGGCAGCACTACATGGCTTGTGCGACGGCCATTATCACTTTGACAGATCGCGGAAGCTACAAGCGGCGGTACCACGATATTTTCACAACATTGTAATTATCGTTACGTTTGCATTCCATTGTACGTGCATACCGCAAAACATTGAAAAACGCGTATCCAAAACAAGCAATGGACAATATTTTTAACGGAAGTATCGACTATGCCGTATATTGTTTAATGATTTCTATGCCTCAAAAATATTTCGTTAATTTGTCATTTATATAGAAAAATATTAAATAAATGACTTACCTATGATAAGTAACACCACTATTACTTGAATTTACCGTATCACTGCGATTTTTGCACGTAATTAAAGCACAAGCCGGCATTTTTGTTGACATTCACGGACGTGTGTTCGCGGAAGCGTTGTTTTGTGAATGACTTAGAACAATCAAGTTCCTGCACATTTGTGCAGAAAATGGCGTCATGTGCCCCGCCCACAAACCATATCTCTTGTATTGTGATATCTGTGCATCAATCACTGTCCAATGATTCCAAATGTTTAATTAAATAAGACAATTTATTCCTCGGTTCATTAACATTTGAATATTATTTGATTTATATCTTTGTTATCGTTGTCTCGGTGCTCTTACAAGATTTTTAATTAATTTTCTGTCTGTGTTTATGTTTCCCGGAAGGAGCGCCATGTGCGTCAGGGAAATTAGGAATTGTAATGAGAATAATAAATTTGTTCGTAAAAAATAAATCATTTTAAAGTGTCTTATGAAAAAAAAAACGTGACCTGAAAAGAGACAAATTTTTCAATGGCAGTAAACGTTTTGTTTTATATGTTTTAAAAGCCAACTAAGCTCTGGCAGTAATCCCTGCGACGTATGCTCTGTTCACTCACGCTTTTCAATATCGTGAATTTTTTAAACCGGAATTTTTTCAAGTATAATTTAATTTCTCTCTCAGTAATTGCTGTGTTTTGAACTGATTGATTGCTTTGTTAAAATGACAGGACTCCCTCGAGAAAAATATTTTATCTAACAATTTTAAAATTCTCTTTCAATAAATGTTTTAGACACATTTAATATTAAGCATTGTATTTTATTATAACGGTGAGTTTTAAAGGAATAAAAAAATATATTCTTTACTCAGAAATGTTTAATTTAAATTACATTGTAATGAATAACGGTAGGTAAGTTGTTTTAACACTTTCTATGGAAGTATAAAAGCTATGCTTTGTGTCTATTTTAGGTATACAGAAAAGCCTCTGAGTAAACAGAAGATATGAAAATGGTTGCAAAAACAATAAACGAAGGCTGCGGCGGCAGGTCGGCGCGGGAAAGGGCGCACTGCGGCGCAGCGCGAACACACGGATTCTTCCAAAGTTATTTTTTAAATTAAATTTTTCGCAAATATAAGTCTCGTTGAGTAGGTCGCGAGAAATCCCCGGTGGAATGGATTTTCAGGGTTTCCACGCTCCCACAGTTCAAGAATTTCATTTAATACTCCTTGTGCTTTTATTACCATCTTCTTAAAGTTCTAAATCAACGTCACCCTGGAAACCTTTGAGAGCGTTTACATGTTCTTATAAGAACATCCTCTTGTTAGCGTAGGAGGAGTTTGTGATTGTGTTGAATTGGTTTTAAATAAGTATATTTTTCTATGAAGGCATATAATTTAGTAAGAATTTATTTTGTTTCAGATAGATTTTTTAGACTTCAGGCTTTTATTATGCATATATAAAAAATAAGAGTTTTTTGATAGATTTAAAAGAAAAAATATAAGTCCTTATAATGAAATGAACAGTCACTTTATTTGTTTGCAGTTTCAAAAAAATTTTGGGTCACCGATGCTGTTCCGAAAAAAAATCTACGAAACAAACATTTTGGTTCTAACAAACGTAACTTTTAGCTTATAGGTTCGGTTCACTTTGAAGCTAAATTAGTAGTTAGTACTTACTTCGTCAATACTTAGTACAACTTAGTTGGGTGACAGTTTGTTCTTGTTTAGTAAGAACAAAATTATTCAGACTACACTTTCGCTATCGTTTCACTAAAGTTTTCGAGTTACTTGGTAAAACGTTTGAAAAAGTACCTAAGTCAAGGCATTCAATTTACGACTCACGTGACCTTCGTAATCTTAGGGACCTATTATACTATTGTGGTGCAAATTTTGCACAATTTTAACATTGGTGTGCTCGAAATTTTTTTTAGTCTGGTGTTATATATTTTATATTATGTATTTACTCATACTCATATTAACACATAATCAACCGAATGGAATTCGAAGGGGATATATAGCATACTCTGCCACGCTGCTACAATGCAGATTGATAGGGGTTAGTGTTTTCAAGCCATCTGAAGGCTGCCGACTTATGAGCATCAGTAAAGCCAGGGCGTTGCCAATGAGTTGTTCTTAGGGAATTTTGGATTCCGTATTTTTCATTGACCGAAGAAAATACAACACTGAAATTAGGTAATTAATATATTTATTCATTTTGAGAAGTAACCTATTCTAAGTCGGTCATCTTGCGAAATATAGGGTACCTACTCAATGGGTGAAGTGAAGTGGGTTGTCTATTAATAAATCATAATATATTGTCACAGAAAATCGATCTCTATTATTGTACCAAGATATTTATTGCCTGTCACTAAGAGAGTCACGATACTTGGAAATTGTTTGTCCGTCTTTCACGGCAAAACGGAGTGACGAATTGACGTAATTTTTCAAGTGGAGATAGTTGAAGTGATGGAGAGTGACATAGGCTACTTTTTGTCTCTTCCTAACCCCCCTTCTTCCTAAATTGGGGGGTGGAAGTTTGTATGGAGCATTCCGTAATTTTCAAGGTAGAATGCTGAAAATATGCAGACTATTTGTGACTAACAAAAAAATCGTTCACCGTTTTTTTTTGAAATCTGCTCCCAACTTCTTAAAAGAGGGGGTGGAAATTTATATGGGACTTTTCGCAGTTTCCAAGGTAGGAAGCAAGGGGAACGCGTGTTACCCCGAATGCCAGAATTTAACACGAACGAAGCCGTGGCGGGCAAAAGCTAGTACATTATATTTATATCGGGACATCCTCGTCTCACATTCAAAAACATTTAACATTATATATCGTAAATAAAAATCTTTGAAAGTTCCGGTTGGTTATATGAGACTTGATAAATATCATGTGCGTGTATATTAGTGAAAAATATAACTTATAATCAGGTGGGCCGTAAGCTTGTTTGCTATTAGAATGTCATAAAAAAATCTTAAATTAAAATAGAAAACTATCCGACCCTTACGAACGGATCGACTATTACAGGGTATTATTTAGTATTGTCGATGGATATTCTTTCCCATTTATTTTGTCCAGATTTCGTGAGGCATCAAATTGGGTTTGCGGTTGGTTGCAGATGTCTTCGTAGCAATATCTGTGGACTCCGGTAGCATATGCCGGCCGCTGGGATTTGAATAGGCCCACGCCTCAATGCTTCTTGTTCCGCGGCCAAACGGTTTTAGGGTTCTTTCATATCATAATCTAAATATATATATTATATTATACCTTGTTGTTTAGTTTGCATTAAAAAAATATATATATCTTGTTTTGTCTTATAAATTTTATCATAAAATTTTGGACAATTTCCTCATAACTAATATAGCAAATTGACTTGTGATGGCTTTGCTTTGAGTTTTTTTTTTAAATATTGTTTCTAGAGCATTTAATAAACATTTTTTTTACTAATATTATAAATGTATCAGTGGATAAATATGTATTATGTATTTGTTTGTTATTCCTTTCCTTGACTCTGCAGTCGATCATCATGACTTGTATACCTACATACATGTCACTTTTATGATAAAAACCACTTCTTAGGATAAAAATCCTACAGGACAAAAAGTTTGTCACAGGACGAAATAAAGAGAAATCATTGATAAATTTGACCGAATAGTATTTTAGTAGAAAATTATGGTAAAAAAGTCAATCTGTAAATTGAAAAAAATATGAACGGAACCCATTTAGGTCTGCCTCGTCGACTTTATTATACAGTATAGGAAATTCTATGACGTACGTCTGAGGAACAGAAAGCCACAAAGGGAAATAATCATATTCAGCGACCCCGCCTGTGAGGGTTAATCGAGTCCTCTTCCATATTCCTTATTGAGTTATTATTATAGATTAAGATATTTTTAGTATTTTAAGTAACAGAAACATTATAATCCGGTAAAAATATGATTCACTTAGCATTAATTCCAGGTAAGATGGATTTTGATAACACATCTTCGGTTCTATTTAAAAAAATGTTTGCAAAATAATTATAATATGTACTTACATATTAAGGTAAAAAAACTATTCATTACCTAGGTACTCCATTACAAACAAGTAACAACACAATTCATAAAGCACCCAGAATAAAAATAAATTGAAATATTTATTTACAAAAGAATTTCATTTGTATTGTCTAGTGAACAAACTATAATCTATGATGAATCTCCCTTGTTTTTTATTGTATTTTAAGAATTATATTCTATGTGACCTATATTTATATAAAATTGTAAGTTAGGTCGTTTCTTCACGCCGGCTCGGTTCAGTAATTATTTTTGCCGCTTAAAAGGAAGATAAATGAACCATTGGCTTCCTGCACTCAGTTTGCGTCCATTGTACTTTAATTTTTAACCTAACCCTTTTCTGTGAGTGAAAATTAGCTTTTATTTATGAGAAAATAAAATAATCATTTGGCGCAGTTCAGCTTCGAATGTTAGAAATTTTATGTAAAATACTTATATGAAGTAGTATAAAAAAGTCAAATTTTTATGAAAGAAATATTATAATTAATTTTAGTGATGTACACAAATTAAAATATGATTTTCGTTTTAATGACATCAAAATATTAATCATCAAAATATTTAATTATTCATAAAATACTAATTGCTCATAAAAACAGAGGAAAATAAAATAAATCCTGACTAGCTGGATAATTTAAACATAAATTTACTGTGACCTATTTTCAAATGAGTCCATTTTATTGACAAAATATAGATGAAAGTTTAGACTAAATCCATCAACTACTAATTGCATTTTCTCTATACAATGCAACATTATTGTTCATAGTACTCGTTAATTCAAATTGTGTTGACAATATTGCAAATATAATTTTTTATTTAGATATAGGTAGACTGAGGACCTTTCCATGAGATGGCTTGCTTGTTTGTTGGTCAGCTATCGTCATCTCAGTCATAAATAAAAAACTTCCCATACCCCCGATTATTTTTTTATGATATAACTATAAAAACTACAACATTTTTGTAAGCAATTATAACAAACGTAGGTACTGAAGTTTCTGAAAGAAAGAGAGTTTCTAAAAATCATTTAAATACATTAAATTATAAATGTCACTATCAAACTGAAGAAGAAAAAAACCGGGCAAGTACGTGTCGGGCCACGCACAATGTAGGGTTCCGTATTTGCTTGCTTTCCGTTGAGTCCAATATCAAATTTTATCACATTTGTAAGTTTTCATCAAAGAAATTTTATTTTATCAGTTCGTCGGCTATTACTCGGTAACAAGTAGAGCCTACTTAACCGTTATAGTTTTCATTGAAGGTTCAGCATATGGATTACTGTCATGATTTTTTTTCAAATTTATAAACAGACTTTCGGAGATAGTGGAGGGGGGGGGGGGGGACTGTGCAAAACGAAAATTAATACGATAAATGTAAATAATTCCGAAACGGATCATTGTATCGAAAAGTGAATGAAAAATCTTTCCACATCCTCAATGTTTTGAAAAGACCTATCTAACGCTGCCCCGCAACATGGGATGGGCGCGAAAAAAAAATATCATTTTTACTTTACATGTAGGGGAGGTACCCCAAAAAAATATTTTTCAAAATGTTGTCCCAGCACTTTGTTGGCATTGTTAATATGTGTATACATACGAAATTACAGCTTTCTAGCATTAAGCGTCTAGGCGCTAGACCGCGGACAGGCAGGAAGACGGACGGACATGGCGAAACTATAATGGTTCCTTGTAGTTTACTACGGAGGCGAAACTATAATGGTTCCGTAGTAGAAAGCCTTAACGTGGAATTAAAATTAAAATGCATATTCGACCGAAACCGGCTGATAAAATACTATGTCATGGAATGTAACGGTGTCATGAAAGATTCGGTTTAAAGAACTTTATTTCTCATTAAGATACACATAACATCACTTACTTACATGAGAACAAAAAAAAAGTGGCTGTAACATACGGGCGGACACACAGACAGACAGAATCCATCCATAAGAATCTCTACGGACGGTAAACTTGTTTTTTTTTTGTTGGTTTTTAGACAGAGTAAAAATATCAAATGAGTACTTACTCAACAACATTTTAGTTTGAAAAGGCTATATTTATGCAGCCACAAGTTTTAATTTATTTTATATTCACAAGCGTAGGAACATTTCCTAATACGAGTAAAAACTTTTAGATTATAAAAAATAATAATTTAGAACTTTGTAAAGAGGACGTCGTGGAAATGACAAATTCAAAAAGTTTCTTTTATTTCTTCATTAGATTTTTATGTGCGCAAA
Organism: Endotricha flammealis; assembly: GCA_905163395.2. Taxonomy (NCBI): domain Eukaryota; kingdom Metazoa; phylum Arthropoda; class Insecta; order Lepidoptera; family Pyralidae; genus Endotricha; species Endotricha flammealis. Next base: position 4,660,632 of record LR990860.1, on the reverse strand, counting down.
TAAATAAAATATGTATTAATGTTAAAATAACTTCTTTTACTTTCATGCATACGAATATAAAAAAAAACATTATACAGTTCGAAAATGGCTATGGCTATGTCTGCGCCCACCACAAGCAACGCGGACGGCAGCGGCGACGGCGACCGGTGGGGGAACCACCGTATATAAGCGCGGCGCGACGGCCCGCGCTCCTCTTATTCATACATCTCATTCATTACATCTCGTACATTATATTGTTCTTATTATAAAGCAAAACCCTTGTTATACAGTCCACTAATACATATAATATAGTTCAGGATCTTTATTTCACCTCCTGGACGCACCAAATGGTCCTTCTTGGTGACAACCAGTTTTGGAATTTTGAAGAATTTGGAGAAGCAACTCGGCCTTTGGACCCAGCCCATATCCGATAACCACGTGGCTACAAACGTGCTGCAGAATTATCGTCTTCAAGCAAAGGGATACCACCGAGTGAGTCCGTTCCATAATTCCTTCTCGTGATTCCATAATTCCGGCAGGAATTTAATATAGAATTTATTTGTGCCATTTATATACCACTCTTCAGGGTGTTTCGTCATTTCATTTCAGTCATAGCTAATTAATTTACTTAAGTATAGCACTGCAATATTCATAAATTATTATTGCAATATTTTTTTTACATTTATTGCGCGCTGCAATTTATCTAATTTGTTCGACCACGTGCCATACGCGTGGCCGCCCGGTGTATCTTTTGTTACCTGCGCAGCGGCCGGAGCGCATTCTTTTGTCTTGTTGCTATGTGCTACCTGCATGCGTTAAATATACCTTTTTACTAATTAATTTTAAAGAAATAGATTTATTTTATATATTTTTTCGATTAACAAAGCGCTTTATCACCTCTTGATCACGCAACTTCATAATAATTATTTGCATTGGCCTGGTGCAGATATTATATGATATTAAATATCATTAAAACAGCACGATGGCTACAGATACGAGCTTGAAGCGCCTTTATAAAACTCGCAGCAGTCACAAGGCAAAGCTTACTAGTTTTATTAATTATTTAGACATAGCAAAGTCTTACGCATCATTAAGTCTTACCCATAAAATAGAACTAGAAAACCGACTTAAGAATATTGAGGAAACATTTAGAAATTTTAACCAATTACAGGCTGAAATTGAAGAGCAAGCGGAGGATGACGAGAAGGAGTTCGCGGAACGGGAGTCGTTTGAAAACTCATATTTCGCCAACACCGCTCTCGCACGGAGCCTGCTGGAAACCCCGTCCATCGGCACACTCGACGAGAACGGGTCTGAGGCGATCTCCAGCGGGAAGAGAGATTTTTTTCGTCTGCCCGACATCAGCCCCCCCTCTTTCGATGGAGACTTTCAACATTGGCTCGAGTTTAGAGATACGTATATTTCACTGATTCATGATAACCCACGTATTAATGACATAAGTAAATATCATTATTTACGCGCATCTTTAAAAGGGAGTGCGTCCTTATTAATTCAAAGTCTCGAATTCACAGCAAAAAAATATAATATAGCTTGGCAATGTTTAACTGAAAGATATGATAATACAAAAATATTAATAAATAATCATATGCAAGCAATTGTTAATTCAGAAATGGTTCAAAGGGACTCTTCAAAATCTTTGCGCAATTTTATAGACACTATTAACAAAAATTTACGTGCCCTAAGTAGTCTAGGAGTACCAACAGACCACTGGGACATCATAGTAATTTGTATAATGAGTAAAAAGCTCGATTGCATTTCTAGCAGACTTTGGGAAGAATATAAGAATTCATTAAAAGATCAACCTTCTCTAAAACAATTTATTACATTCTTAAATAATAGGGCGGAATTATTGGAGACTTTGAATAACAATAAACAATCACAAAAAATATTTCACAATGAATCACACACACAGAAATCACGATCTTTTGCAGTAGTTACAGATAATACATACAATACAAGGCAACCTTCATGTCCTTTATGCAAACAAGAACATTATCTCTTCAATTGTAATTCATTTCGATCTATGGACGTTGACACGCGTTTAAAAAGAATTTCAGCGTTCAAAAATGTTTGCAAAAATTGTTTGCGCAATGGTCATCACGAGACTTCCTGTAGGCTTACTCATTGCAAATACTGTAACTCTAAACATAATACTCTTTTACATAAAAATATTGATAATAAGGACACTCGTATAAACACAGAAAACATTTCACTATCAGCACACACTTCTTCACATACAACTCAAAATACTGTCTTACTTTCCACAGCTTTGGTGAAAGTGGAGGCCTCGGATGGGCGACTCCACACCGCCCGAGTCTTACTGGATAACGGCAGTACTTCAAACTTCGTGGCTTCTGACTTCTGCGAGAGACTAGGTCTGTCGCGGTCTAACACAGGCTCCACGGTTGTCGGCATCAATAATCACGTTTCTTCGGTAAATAAATCTTGTTCATTAAACATATGTTCTTATAATGGAAGCTACAAGGCGAACATTAAATGTTACATACTACCACACATCACTACATCATTACCTTCTACGTTCATACATCAGAAACACATACCCATACCTTCGGGAATTCAATTAGCAGATCCCACCTTTAATATTCCGGCAACCATAGAAATTTTAGTGGGAGCGGAGATATTTTGGGAGGTCTTAGGCACAAATTCTATGAGTCTAGGCAAGCACCAACCTTCACTTCGGGAGACCAAGTTAGGTTGGATTGTGTCAGGCAGTGTTTTACATAACACAAGTAATATTCACAATACTAGCGCGCATTGCCATTTTACACAAACAATTGAATCGCAGCTAAATAAGTTCTGGGAATTAGACTCAGTCAGTCCTAGTTCGAAATTATCCAAAGAAGAAGAGCAATGTGAACAGCTTTTTAGAGAGACAACAAGACGCGATAAAGACGGTAAATTTATCGTAACCTTACCTCTTAAAGAGTCTCCTCACAATTTAGGAGATTCATACATAATAGCAAAAAAGAGATTCCTATCTATCGAACGTAAATTGCAACGCGATGATAAATTGAAAAACAATTATTATCAATTTATGCGTGAATATATAAACCTGGGACATATGACACAAAACACAAACATACCAAATATTTATTCTTCTGTCGCTTCCAACACACAATCATCAAACAAACCATATTACATAAACTCATTAAACACGACATCTATTGCAAACAAAAATAAAATCATAAATAATACATCTATACCTACATCTATGAAAACAAACACACTTACATCAAATAAACCAGTAAACAATTACTTACCTCATCATGGAGTGGTACGGGAATCTAGCACAACAACGCAGCTTCGAGTTGTGTTCGATGCATCCGCGGCCACATCCTCTGGAAAGTCCTTAAATGATATCCAACTAGTAGGACCTCACATACAAGATGATCTCATTTCCATCTTACTCAGATTTAGACAGCATAAATACGTCGTTACCAGCGACATAGAGAAAATGTACCGAGCGATTAATATTGAACCTTCTCAACGTTCTTTACAACAAATCATATTCAGATTTAATCCATCAGAACCCTTACAAACATACACTTTGAACACAGTGACTTACGGCACAGCATCAGCACCTTATTTGGCTACTCGTTGCCTGCTGGAACTTGCCGAACAATGTACTGTCGCTGACACAAAACGTGCTATCACTCATGATTTTTTTATGGATGATTTTTTGAGTGGCGGGGATTCCATTGATAACGTTACAAAACTTTGTAAAAACGTTATACAAGTTTTAGATTCAGCCAAGTTTAATTTGCGCAAATGGCAGTCTAATAGTTCTGAAATTTTACAGAATATTATTGCAATTAAAGGCGAAAATGATAAGACACTAAATTTGAGTAATTCAACTCCATGTAAAACTCTGGGTCTTTATTGGAACTCAGACACAGACAATTTATTTTTCAAATTTGACTCAAGTATTAATTATAAAATTACTAAACGCACAATATTGTCTGCAATCAGCCAAATATTCGATCCTTTAGGCTTAGTAGGTCCTTGTATAGTAGAAGCAAAAATCATATTACAACAGTTGTGGAAACTCAAATCAGATTGGGATGACGAGGTTCCTAATAATATAAAATTGTCTTATCAAAATTTAATACAGTCTCTTCCCTTTTTAAATGAAATGCATATTCCCCGCTGGGCATTTAACGAAAGTGACACGATTACTGTAGAAATACACACTTTTACAGATGCGTCCGAACGCGCATACGGTGCATGTTGTTACATAAAAACAATCACATGCAACGGCAACATTCGTGTGCGTCTTCTAGCTTCCAAAAATAAAATAGCTCCAATTAAACCAAGTACCATACCCCGCCTTGAGCTTTGTGGGGCCTTATTAGGTACAAGACTTTATAAGAAGATTAAAAAATCGTTGACTATTAAAACTGATAGTTGTTTGTTTTGGTCAGACTCTTCAATTGTTTTAGGCTGGCTAACTACTTCTTCTAATAACTTAAAATCGTTCGTTCGTAATAGGGTCAACGAAATACATGAAAATACAGATGCCTCGACGTGGAATTACGTGCCTTCAAAGGAGAACCCAGCAGACCTGGTTTCTCGTGGGGTGAGGGCTGACGTACTCAGCTCTTCCAGTCTGTGGTGGACTGGCCCATCCTTCTTACATTCTACACACACAGACATTCCAAACTACCCTAATAATAATCACACAAACATCACACTTCCGGAAACAAATCTTTTTCTCGACACCATAGAAAATCCGATAAATAAGCTAATTAACAAAATTTCAAATTTTCCTAAATTAATTAGAATTATGGCTTATATAAAAAGGTTCATAAATAATATTAGAAATAAAGAATTTAAAAATAAAAGTAATATTTTGTCATTTTCAGAAATTTCATCAGCTCGGAATAATTTGATTCACATTTCACAACAAGATATGTTTCCAGAAGAATATCATTTACTTAAATTAGGTCAAACTTTACCTACAAAAAATAGGCTTCTATCTCTTTCGCCATTCATTGACTCCGACAACATTATGCGTGTTGGGGGACGTCTTCAAAATACTTTCTATAGTTACGACGTCAAGCATCCAATTCTTTTGTGTAGTAAACATACACTCACTAAATTAATATTTGACATACAACACATCATATCTTTACATGCAAGTCCACTTCTTTTTCTTTCACAGATACGATTGAAATACTGGGTGCTAGGAGGAAGAAACTTAGCTAGACGTGTGGTTGGTTCTTGTATTCGTTGCGCTAGACAGAAAGCTAACACACCGCAACCAATTATGAGCAACCTACCCCGTGATAGATTACATTTGGAATTTCCTTTTTTAAACACAGGCGTAGACTACGCCGGGCCAATGATGATTGTCGATCGGAAAGGGCGCGGTAGCAGACTAATTAAATCTTACATATGTGTATTTATATGTTTCGCAGTAAAGGCCGTACACCTAGAGCTCGTCACAGATCTCAGCAAAGAGTGTTTCCTCAATGCTCTTGATCGCTTCATAGCTCGACGTGGCAAACCGCAGACTATTTATTGCGATAACGGGACTTCGTTTGTCGGAGCTTTTAATTATATCACTCGTAATTGTACAAATGAATTGCATGATCAAGGTATTCAATTTAAATTCATTCCTGTTTATTCTCCGCACTTCGGAGGCTTGTGGGAAAGTGCTGTTAAATCAGTCAAATTTCATTTAGTTAGAATCTTAGGTCAATCACATTTAACTTATGAAGAAATGGTAACTTGTTTGGCACAAATAGAGGCTATCTTAAATTCTCGGCCTCTTACTCCCTTATCTACAGACCCGTCTGACTTATCCTTCTTAACCCCTTCTCACTTCCTTATTGGACGGTCACTCACTTCAATACCATATCCCGATATCTCAGAAGCGAACATCAACCGACTTCAACGTTTCCAGAGGGTCGAACAACTAAGGCAGCATTTTTGGCAAAGATATGCTAACGAATATGTGTCTCTACTCCAGCAGAAATGCAAATGGAAAACTTCTTCGGGTCAGCTGCAGGTTGGAGCCATGGTTATCATTAAGGACAAGACGTCGCCTCCTTTAATGTGGCTTCTGGGGCGAATCATTCGGCTCATCGACGGCAGTGACGGCGTCGCACGAGTAGCAGATGTGCAGACTCGTAAGGGTGTACTTCGAAGGGCGTACAACAATATTTGCCCTCTTCCTGTTGAATTCTCAACGCCGGGGAGTATGTCTGCGCCCACCACAAGCAACGCGGACGGCAGCGGCGACGGCGACCGGTGGGGGAACCACCGTATATAAGCGCGGCGCGACGGCCCGCGCTCCTCTTATTCATACATCTCATTCATTACATCTCGTACATTATATTGTTCTTATTATAAAGCAAAACCCTTGTTATACAGTCCACTAATACATATAATATAGTTCAGGATCTTTTATTTCACCTCCTGGACGCACCAGTAGATAAGTTAGAGTTATAGAGAAAGAGAAAAAGCGGCATCAATTTAGGCTACGTTTTATATCAAAATTTTCGAATAAATGTAAAAGCAACGAGCGAACTGAGCCGAGTCGAGCTGCTCGAGAGAGTCATTCAAAAATTTTTGAACACGCGGGATGCATCTACTCCTGAAACTCGTGAAAGTAACACTCGGTAAATCTCAAGACTTGTTACGTTTCCGCATTGAAGATATATGACAAAAAGAGTTCCACGACCTCAACTCAAAAATAAATTAATATAGAAATTGTTTATTAGCTAAGAGATATCTTTGTTATGTTCAAAATGCATACAGAAACCTGCACAGCTAAATTCATTAATTCGATGGGCAGGTTTTGATTCTATAGTCCCCATTGTTGAAAGACAAAACAATCTGGAACTGTCCGGGCCTTTGAATCTCTGTGCATAGTTGCTGAACCACTAAATAGTTGTCAATATTGGGGCACGGTTTAATTGTTAGCTGATAGCGATAAAATTAATATTTATTTATAAACTTACTTTATTTTTATTCTATAGTTGATATCCGGAGACGTAACGGAAAACAGTTAACAATCGTATTCATTATGGTTCTATGCCAATGCCAGTGTAACAAAGTCGGTTTGGCGCGAAAGAGTAACAAACAACCACGACATAAAATTCGCTTTTATTATTATTAACTAGCGAAACACGAGAACGATGCTTTCCCGTTTCATACATATGAAACCTGAATCAGGCAGAATTATAGAACGGATTAGAGTAATTTATAAGGTAACAGATGCAAGCGACTTCATACTTACTATGTAAAAATAGGATAGGGATATATCTGCATAAAGCGTAAAAAAATACATTTGACTAACTGAAAAAGTGACTGAAAAATCATTTTTCTTTTCTAGCCATTCGGGAATCATTGCCTTAAGTAAACATTGAACAAGGACTATGTCTACAAAAGGCCGGCCGCTTGTAGTTTACCTCCATTAATCAAGCCGCGTCTTTAGCAAAGTTATCGACGGAATGGAGTTTTGTTGCAAAGATTTATTGCAGATGCTTTGTATAGCAGAAAGCTACTGCCAAGAGTTCATGAGCGGTCAAAGACCAATTACCTAAATGTAGCAAATCTAGACACAATTTCTCAATTCAGGAATAATCTTGCTTCGTTGTAATTTGACCTCAATGGTTCTTGGTAGTTGAAATGAACCCTATTTTGAAATGAATTGATTTAGGTATTGTTGTTTTACATCGAGTACGTATCGTATTATTATTATCATCCTCACTTGACTATACTACTGTACAAATCTCAACTGTCACTATAGCCTGTAATTTAAAGAAACGAGTAAGTACCTGCTGATCATGTGCCTCGCATATTTCGGATTTTGCCAAAATTGCCGAGAGAGAGACTATAAAAAGTTACCTTGCTTGCTGTCTGAGTGAGACCTCGGCACAAGGTAGCCGTTAGTTTAAACAAACGTAACATGTTTGAAATTCCTATGGATAGAAAGGATTAAAATTCTGTTAATTATATTTTATCCCGATATATAACACAAAGATAATAATATCTCACCATCTTGAGAATGATTTCCTCGAATTGTCCTCAGAGGATTACCGTTAAGGAAAGTGTCGGTGGAAAAAAGTTCGCTAGAACTTGGAACTAAGAAACAAAAGTAGCGGAATGATTGGTAGCAAATACCTCAGAGACACGCTCACCGGTTTTGCAACTAGCTTCCAACTGTAGATTTAACTTCTTTTTATTTTATGATACAAGTTAGCAACTAAACACTTCACTTTACTTGTGTTAATGAAATTCTTTAAAATTTACATCCTTAAATCCAACTCTAAACTTCACTTTCGATGGTAGGCAGATAATAGTAGTTAAATTTAATTAAAGTATTTAATTTTGGCTTTACGGTCGAATGGACCGATGCCCCACCGGTGACGAGCTGTTCGATGGTAGAAAGTGGCCGTAACGCGCGTAGGCATCAAGTCAAACAATACCTCGAAACAAATCCCGTTATACAAGCGGTAGAACACACATAGGGAGGCGAAATCTTTCCGCAGACTAAGCGGCTCAATACTGCTTGTTAGCTTAGGATCGTTGACAATCCTCATAGCACGTCTTTGAATTGAGTCAAGAGGTCCAAGTTGGTATGCCGGCGCTCCAGCCCCCATAGGTGAGAGCAGTACTCCATGTGGGGTCGGACTTGAGATTTATACAGTACAAGTCTCTGCCCCGGATAGAAGTACACCGAGTAGCTTTCTCGATGCCAACTTGACCTTGTCTTTTATGTAACTGCGAAACTGGACGTTGCTTGAGATCTCGATTTCAAAGATCCCTAAGCTGTTGGTAGTTATTAATTGAGTCCCTTCGAATTGTGGGGCCACTGAAAATGGGGATTTCTTCAGACTTGTGCCTTGGTGGTGTTAAATTGGACTAAGTTACATCGTCCCCAATCGAACATCTTGGTGAGGGTGGTCGTCATCGGTCATCATCCATGTAAATGTAAATGTAAAGTCCCCATGCTTAAGGCTAGGTTTCAGGAAGTAGGAAGACGGCCTCCTGCAAGGTGGTCAGATAAAAGTAGAGTCGCAAGAATGGATGTAGGCCACTGTCAACCGGTCGTACTAAAAACGTTTGGGGGAGGCCTATGTTCAGTACTGGACTTCTTCCGGCTAAGGTGATGAGCAAATACACTTATCAATGGCAGAAATATGTAAGCTTTTATCAAAATATCAACTAATAGAGGAGAATATCAATAGGTTAGAGGTGAATTTATTTAATGAAATGTAATGAAGCTCACTAATGCTGAATGCTTTCGCATATTTGTCCAACATAATCAAATTTCCAACTAAATATACGTTCTGAGGTTACAACGTTACACACCATTAGAACATTGTTTGCACAATATTAACAGAATTCTGTTATACTACAGCGAGAGTAATTTACTGCAAACTAAACCAGAACTAAGGAAACATTCAGCTCGTTTGAACTTGCGCGGAAGTGGTAATATCTCAATGTAATTATAATTTAACGTTTCCTTGTATACCTATGGAGTATAGTGAAAACGTCGCCGATACAGCGCCCTTTATAGTAGAAAAAATATTTTTCACCTCACAAGCTCGGAAAGAATCTGTTTGTCATTTGAAATCTGAGTGCAAAAGTGCATTTTGTGCCCTAGCGTGGAAAGAATTTTTAAAATTCGAACCTTTCTAATCATTAAGTTTTTATACCGCTAGTCCTCTGAAAATGCATTAATACTGATTTCATGCCAGTGCGCTAACTTTATTTTTAAAATAATCGAACTGGCCAGCACGACACCACATGAAAAAAAATAAACACTTATTAATTATAATAATTGCGTTTTTCTTGCACCTAGCATTTTCCTCGCTGTAGTGAGGTGAAAAGTTGTGTGTTTCGCTCGGCAGCAAAGTTATTCTGCGTCTCGTACCTTTGAAACCCTCGCTACGCTCAGGATTCTATATTTGAACCACTCGCTTCGCTCGTGGTTCAATCCTAGAATCCTTCGCTAGCTCAGGTTTCAATATAAGTACTCGCGCCAAAAAACAACTTTGCAGCCTTGCATAACAAATAACTATTTCACCTCACAAGCTCGGAAAGAATCTGTTTGTCATTCGAAATCTGAGCGCAAAAGTGCATTTTGTGCCCTAGCGTGGAAAGAATTTTTAAAATTCGAACCTTTCTATTCTATAGACACGAATGTAAACGCGCACTCGCGGCTCGCCTCGCGCCTCGCCTCGCGCCTCGCAGCGCTCGCGTCCGGAGCGGTTTTTTGGGCACGAGTCAAAGGGGTTCGCGTGGGATGCGAGCGCGGTGTTCACACTCGCGCTCTTGCTTCATTCGAGTTTAAACCTTGTGCCGCGTTAAAAAAGATTATGTTGCCGCTGACACTTCGACGTCCTCCATTCTGGCTAGCTCGAACACAACACGAGAGTGTGAACAGACAACTCAAAAACCATCGATCACGCGAGGCGCGAGACGAAGCACGAGACGAGGTACGAGGCGAGAGTGTAAATGTAGTATATAATTTTTTATACCGCCAATCCTCTGAAAATGCATTAAAACTTATTTCATGCCAGTGTGCCAACCTTATCTTTAAAATAATCGAACTGGCCAGCACGACACCGCATAAAAAAAATAAACACTTATTTAATATATTATTTGCGTTTTTCTTGCACCAAGCATTTTCCTCGCTGTAGTGAGATGAAAAGTTGTGTGTTTCGCTCGGCAGCAAAGTTATTCTGCGTCTCGTACCTTTGAAACCCTCGCTACGCTCAGGATTCTATATTTGAAGCGAAATCCTTCGCTAGCTCGGGTTTCAATATAAGTACTCGCGCCAAAAAACAACTTTGCAGCCTTGCATAACAAATAACTATTTCCATTGGAATGACATACTTTCACGGGATAAAAAGTAGCCTTTGTTGGGCTCTAACCCCTGACATTTTTTTTTTCATATTTTATCTGCCATCGGCTACTCAGCCATAATCAGATTTTATGTCTTGATGTTATGATTTTTCGAGAATATCTGAGCAGATACTCTCTCCACTCATTAATAGAGTCCATCCTCAACTCAGTGCCTTTGATCCAGTTGCAATATTTGCCATCGTTTCAGCCTATTGGTGTCATTTCTAATATTAGTTAGGATAGGATACTACTTAATATTATAAATGAGAAAGTGAGTTTGTTCGTTTGTTTGTTATTCCTTCACAGCTTGACTAAGCAGCCTATCATTATGAAAATTTGCATACACATAGTCAGGGGTACAGAGTTCAACATAGGTTTAATTTTTACGCGGCCAAAGCGCGGATAACAGTTAGTATTATAAACATACAACAACCGTAGTTTCCGTTCCGGAGGTGATTTTAAACTAACCTTACCCAAACTATCTTTCATCATTCATTTCTATACCTTTCATACCGGTTCAGGGAAAGCGAAAAAGTACTTACTGACACAGACCGACAAACCGAGTAACGACTAATACTTTAATATTTTAAATATAGCATGACACTTTAAATCTGTCTCTATCACTATATAGCTTAAGATTTAATGTGTTGTTAACTTGCTTTTGTGCAACTCTATCAAATACAAATTAGTATATGCTTGAATGAAAGACATTTTGAAATTTTCGGATTTTAAAGTTACGGAAATGCATTCTGTCCATTTTCTATTCGTATTTTTCTAGTTCCATACGTGATGTGACTTTATGTGATTTGAAATTGCATTTTTGCATTCGTATTTCTGCAATATCGATGATCGTGTGAAAAGGATAAAATATAAGAACAAATAAAATTGGAAAAAAATGTCTTAAATTATAAAAAAACTTAAAATAGAATTCTATTAGTAAGGTCACAGATATTATAATACTTAACAGTAGTAAGGTTTTAGATGTAAGTCCGCATTAAGCAGTTTTTAAAACTTGATCGTGCGGTATATAAGAATATAAATAATGTAGCGGACTGCATGTTTCACATAACTGAGCCTACCATGAGGGAGAGTATCTTGTTGACAGCAAGCAATTTTATTAATTAAACAAAACGTTTCTAAGCTATGACGATTTTCAAGAAGTACATGGTAGCCCTGTCCGGCGTTATAATACCTACTTACTTATATGCAACATCAACACTTGGGGAATGTTTTTACACATCACTGCTTACCTCACTTTTCAATCCCGGAAACCTATGTCACCCTTGAAACGTAGGTATTGAAAATTGACATTGAGTAGGGACGTGAGAAATACGTTCCCAGATTTCTCAAACTCAAAATAGTTATTTTGACCTCCACCAGCACTTTCTCAAATTAATTGATAGTACCTTAATGAAAACTACGATATGGTTTTATTTTAGTATGGTTACCAACTTTTATTTACAGTAATTTATTTTATTTTTACATATCATATTTAAAGGTACTATAAAGTCAGAGCAAGAGCAAAGCCATGTTACTATCTATGTAATATCACCAATACAGACTATTAACAATCTTTCATCAGATCAGAATTTCTCATATTAACTTAGTGAGAGAAAATTTTATTTTCGTAAAGTGTAATTTTTCAGATCTTTCACAAGATAAAATGTAAGGTGCGGGACATATACAAGCGGCGTGGCGCGGGCGCGGAAGCGGCGTGGCGCAGTTGCGGTGCGATTCGTATAGAAGCTTCAAGAATATATGAAACACAGAATGAGCGGGCGCCTCGCCCGCGCCTCGCCTGCACCGCGCCCGCGCCACGCCTGCACCGCGCCCGCGCCACGCCTGCACCGCGCCCGCGCCACGCCGCCGCTTGTATATGTCCCACGCCTATCTAAGTCTATTACGTATAAACTATACTTAAATATAATAAAAAAAATATGAATTCTCTTCGCATGATGGTTGCCAATAATGAAAACAGAAAAGCATTGTCTATATTCTGTTTAATCTGTGGCATAGATGTGAGTGAAATCAAGAGAGGCAAACAGACTGGTGGCTCGCGCGCTATTCTCAGGTCTCAGGTGTGTTTGAACGCGTTCCTCGCGCTTCGAACGTGCCGCCCGCTTCAGCGTACTGCAGTGGAACATTCTGGAATGTTTTCACATAGAACAATGTTTCTTGAACAACAATGTGATGCTATCCAAGTTGGAATGTGAAATTATTTTGAAAATGTTAAAATTTTAATGATATTATTACACTACGTAAATACCTATAGGTATAAAATTAAAAGTAAAAAAATATATTTAAAAACAAGCTTTTATTTAATTGCGCTAAAAAGAATAAAATAAACTTTTCTTTTAAAATTTTAACTATCAACTTATAACGTCATTACACAATTTATATGACATAAAAGCTTGTCGCGAGATTTAATTACTAACATTTACTCGTAGTACGAATAAATGTTAGTTCGATAATTATGTTTTCCTAAACAGGTAAATCTCGCGACAAGCTTTTATGTCATATAAATTGTGTAATGACGTTATAAGTTGATAGTTAAAATTTTAAAAGAAAAGTTTATTTTATTCTTTTTAGCGCAATTAAATAAAAGCTTGTTTTTAAATATATTTTTTTACTTTTAATTTATTTTTTACTTTTTAGTTATCACTGGACAGGTTTCGCAGTGCCATCTATTGTCGAGGGGCGGTACTTGTCTAATGAATTTATTTGTTACTAGCGAAACCCGCGCAATTTCGTTTGCGTGTATCCCGCTTTCCCGTGGGAATTTTTAAATTTTTCTCTCCGTAAGAACCATCCTCGTACTTCAAGGAATATTCTAAAAAAAAAATCAGCCAAATCGGTCAAGCCGTTTTCATGTTATGTCGTGACAACGGAAAACGGGTTTCATTTTTATATATATAGATAGATAACTAGCACCAGCAATTTGAATACCTATATAATTTCCTGATTTTACTACAGTCACCCTGCGACAAACTAAACGGGTTTATGTACCCATCAAAAATAAAATACCGACCAAGGGCAAGTAGAACTCGCGCATGAGGGTTCCTTCCCATAATCATACTAGTCATCATCATCATCATCATATCAACCCATAATCATCCCACTGCTGGTCTCAGGTCTCCCTTCAATCGAAGGTGATTAGAGCGTACTCTGCCACGCTGCTCCAATGCGGATTGGCAGAGGTCGGTGTTTTCAAACCGCCCTAAGGCCACCGACTTGGCTTAACGACTGTCATCTATCGACAACAGCCGGGACCGACGGCTTAACGTGCCCTCCGAAGCACGAAGAAGCTCGAGATAACGAAACCCATCCAAACGCTGGCTAGGGTCACCGTCGCTTAACTTGTGTGTTCATATTAGAGTGTGACACACAGCGACGCCATCGAGCTCCTCATACTAGTCATACTATCATACTAATATTATAAATGAGAAAGTGAGTTTGTTTGTTTGTTATTCCTTCACGGCTTGACTAATCAGTTGATCATTATGAAAATTTGTATATGTCAGGGGTACAGAGCCCAACATAGGCTACCTTTTTACCCGTGAAAGTATGTCAATCCAAAGGGAAAATATTTTTTCTACTATAAAGGGCGCTGTATGGGATGCTATCGGCCAACAGATGGCGCCACAAGTCGCGCTATGGGTTGTTTTGTTGTCAAACGAGATCTATGTCATAAAATTAACGCGAGCGAAGCCGCGAGGAAAAGCTAGTAATAGATAAAATACATTTTAATTCATAACCGGTATAAAAGAGCCATGTACCAATGTAAAATGTACCAAGGGTAGGGTCACATTATATTGGTTGTTTAAAGAAGAAGAAGTAACTACAAATTTACGATTTTCAGATTTATTCCTGTACTTGTACTACATCATCTTGCTTCTTGCCAAATTTCATGATTCTAGGACAACCGGAAGTACCCTATAGGTTTTTGGTCGGAACTGTTTTATACGAAAAACGGAACACAAAAGGCTGTATCGTAATTTTGTTATCATAATATTGTATTGTCATCTGATCTACAGTTTTAAGCAAAATTTCAGCTCAATCGGTCTACGGGAAGTGGTTCAAATTTTCGTTCCAAGATTCCACCCTTACATACATACATACATTCATACATACATACATACATACAGGTCAAGTTAAATAAAAGCTTTTAAAAAGTAATGCATATGTAAACATTATGATAAGTTTTAGTTGATATTTTAAAAAAAATCTACTTATCAATGGTTAATTAAAATCATACATTGTATTAGTCGATGTTATCTAAAATTATCGAATCTCTCTGTATCGATGGGCTACAAAACCTGCTTAATTACAGACATTAGCAGGTTGTAGATGGCGCTACACGTGATTGAACTGCAGTATAGAAATTAAAAACTTCGCCGTCACAACATAACATACCTCCCCGATAGCTCAGCTGGAAGGTTTATTGTGACCTTTTGTGGCATTATTATAGCGTTTGAAGAGAGCTTGGATTGGATTTGCATACCACTGGGTCGGGTTGGTGAAAATTAAAAATATTTTGGAAATATTTTCAATTTAGTTGAACCATAACAATAATAACAAACATATCAAAATTAGATTTCGTATGAAAAGATGCGGTCCGTTCAGTTAGGAAAGAAAAATGATGCTTCTAAACAGCAGTTCAATCAGTAAAACAGCCCCTACGTTATAACATTGTGCACGTAGGAGAACATTTGAATAGTTGCTAAAGTTACGCACAGATGCCAAAGGCAGTAAAGTTAATAACATTGTAGAGACGATAGGTAGGCTATTTTACGGCAGGCGGGGCGCAACGTGACAATATTCCCACGATTGTCCCCATTTCCCAATAATGAGGACCACTGGGCCCAGTCGCGCCGTATTGATTCCCAACGTGCCCCGTTTTATGTGAATGACCCACGGTTAATTTCTATTTTCGGCCCCAGAACGTCTAAACGTGACATTTGTGGTCAACTGTGATTTTATGACGAATTTTATCACTGTATTCAACGGAAAAATGGGATGTGTTATAGTAAATATGGTAACAAGGCGAATTTATCAAGTCAATTTAGAGAAATATATTAAGAACAATATTTCTCTGAATTGACTTAATTAATTCATCTTGTTTGGCCAAAATACAAATGACTGAGGAACCCTAAAAAGGAGGCAAGTGAACGTTACATTTATGAAAAAAAAACTAGTCTTAATTATGAAAGGATCTAACCATTTTAGTTTTATCCTAGCCTGATTGCATAAGCGCTAGTTCCTGAAACGCATTTGAATTTGAATTCCACGTCTCAAGCTATTCTCCCTGTTTAGTATTTACAATTCACACAGATTGAGCTAGCCCCAAAGTAAGTTCGAAACTTGTGTTATGGGATACTAACTCAACAATATTATATTTTATAACAAATACATATATAGATAAACATCCAAGACCCGAGGTCAATCAGAAAAAGTTCGTTTTTCATCATGACCCGACCGGGATTCGAACCCGGGACCTCCTGGGTGGCGGTCTGGCGTGGTAACCATTACGCCACGGAGGTCGTCAAACGACAGTTTAGTGACAGCAATAATTATAATGTGTCATTTAAAAAAAAATGTTTTGACCAATTCACCGGTTTACACACTAACAAAACAACTGCTACTGGCCTGTTATTTAAATCTACGGCGTAAGTAGCTCAGAATATAAAAGTTGGTCTGTCCCTTGTCAACAAACTTTGTGTGGTTCTCTTGTTTTCAACAAACTGAAACAAATAAATTCTACAGCACATTTAAGTCTTAATACAATGTCTCCGTAAGCCTAGGCGCTGATCTCTGATTTGATATAACGCCATAAAATGTTCCAGCTACAGCCCCAGCATTAAAATTATCCCTTCGCCATAAGACTTTGAATTTTGTGTGCAAAATGCGGGCGTATTTTAATTGAGGCCGAATTATGTTTGTCGGTCTTTTGTACTATTGTAAGGAGGGACATCGGAGTCAAACAATAGGGTACCCGGCGCCTTATCACTGTGTTGTCACGCTGACTCTGTGAAGGCACTAAGCCATGCTGGAGCTCAGTGCACAGCTTAAAATTGTATGCTAGAACCTGTGATAGAAAGTAAACAACTCTAGTTTTGTACAAAAAAAAACAGAGATTTCGTTACGCATTTCTGAAGTAAAATTATTTAATAATAGATTTGATTAGATGATGCTTTCTTAAAATAAAATTTAAAATTTCCATACCATACTTAACAATTAAATATGAGTCATCTCCTCCTCCTCGCGTCGGTCTTCTCAATGCCGAGGGTCGTGATCATCTTGACGCAGCACTATGTTGCGGACTATTTGCCGCCACCTCCCTCTATCATTGGTAGAGTGAAAGGCGTCGTGGACAGTGGTGTCGAGCAATGCGAATCTGGTCAGTCCATCGCATTGGGCTCCTTCCTCTCGGTCTTCTGCCCTCGATCTTGCCGGTGATCATGAGTCTCTCCAGATTGTCAGCATCCGTCCTCGCGATGTGGCCGAAATATTCGAGGATTCCAAGAAGACAGATGGTAGAGAGCCTTCTGTTGATGTGGATTTGTCGTAGAATCGAGACATTGGTTCTGCGCGCCGTCCAGGGTATACCCAACATCTTCCACCAGCACTACATCTCAAAGGTATCAATTCTGTTCCGGTCGGCTTTCTTTATGGTCCACGTCTCGGCGCCATACATGAATATGGAGAAGACAAGTGTTCGCACGAGATTGGTTTTGGTTTTCATGCTAATGATCCTGTTCTTTCATATCTTTTCTAGCTGTGACATGGCTCTTTTTGCCATCCCAATCTTTCGACGAATGTCTCCTTCGCAGGAACCATCGTTGCGGAGAGAATGCGTCATCTAAAATTAATATTTTTACACGTTACTGAAAAAGAAATTATTTTGTTTTACATTCACTGGCCGTTATAAAAAGTAAATATAAGCTCCAGTATTTTAGGCAGATAGGAAAACACAAATAGCGTGAGTAAAAATGTGGCCTTCCACTAGTAAGAAATATAAACAATATTAAATTGTTTCTCATAATAATAGCTGTTATTGCGAAATGTTCCTTTGTGCTATTCAAATACACAAAATCTATCTCAGATTTAACTATATTTCAACGCACAGCCCAAACCGCTGGGTCTAGAGATTTTTGTCTGTAATAGTTAGGGTTTTTCTAACGCTAGAAGGCGTTGGTGTAAACGGGCATTAGTTTAGTTTTCAATTTATATCCTATCTCGCATTCCCATGGCAATTTCGAAAAATGATTTCTTATTTAAAGAGCACATCCTCCAAGTTTCAAGTCTCTACAATTAGCGATGTGCGTTGCGTTGTCCGTCAGCCAGTCATTCAAGACAAATCATTTATATACATCGATTTTTCAAACCATATTATTTTCACGACACAGGTAAGTGATTAATGTAGGTACAGAGTGGAAAAACTGGTTACAGTTAGCTAGTAAAAACTGTGACAATATTGTATTTACTATATAAAGTTTTGGCATTGATATGGGTTAGTATTGTCACAGTGAGTGGACCGACCGCTATAACTCAGTTTGTTTAGTACATAAACTTCTAGAAAATCTTTGGCCAAATCCTATTTAAGTTATATTGTTTTGTTTCATATTTTCATAAAGCAACAAAAATTTAACGACCGCCGCAGAGAAATAATATTGGGAGCAGCCAAGCGCACGCGTTCTCCTCTGCCGAAGTTTGTGTAGATATGATGAAAATATATTTAAAAACTATCAAAAAAAAAAACAGAATTAGGTACTACTTATTTGAGGCATGAGGCGACCGCAATGATGGGCTACGCCGTGCTACGGTTATCATATCACATATTGGAACTGTGTTTTATAATGTCGATATGAAAAGCCTAAAAAAGATTTAAAAATCTAATTTGAGTAATAAGTTAATTGCTGGGTTGGAGTCGTGCAGTTGCGGCACAGATGTTGCGGTGCATCACATTGCCCCGCCCTATGTCGAGCTACACCGGTCTACACCAAGCTACGTAAGTCTACGCAGGGCTACACGATGACGTAAATCAATAGTAGAGGCTAGCTAGTCTCTAAAGGCAGTAAAAAGGTATAAAATTTTAGAATAGATTGATCTTTCGACAAATACCGATTGTGATTTACAATTATTATGACTTTCAATGTTATAATATTTAAAATGATAATAATTTGTGTTCAAAATATTATTTTATAGCTAAGCTAGTAACGATAATGACGCTTGATAATTAATTCTTTCGCATTAGCCTTCACAAAGTGGCCGCTGATAGCTAACAAAGGCCGCTGGCTCGATCCCATTTCATTTCTTAATTGTAAACGAGCACAAAATCGGGACAAAGAACGACAGACTGAAGACTTGACTGGCGAAACTTAAATTAGAATATGCGATGTCATCGCAGAGCCGAGCGGCAAAGGATTCCATTTTATAGTTTAAACGCGAAAGCAATTTAAACAACAGTGTACTTTAATGACTTTGTAAATGTTGCACCGATAGCCGTATGAAAATTATCATAAAAAGGCATCATCAATCATCATTTTTTTTATTTTTTTTTATAGAAGCGTGATTTGCACACTTAAATATTACAATCTAGCTTATGGGCTAATAAGTAATTTAAATTTAACGTAAACTTCTAAAATGTTTTAGTCTAAGAATAATGTCCATTCACTTTTCTTAGTGTCTGTTAAGGCGAAACACTTTGTTCTTGTGTTTTAAGTTAATACACTAATATTATTCATTTCACATAGCACTACACTAACTCAAAAGGTTTTATTCTTTTCAGTCTTCTCACTAAATCTGTTGAATCGAGCAGTTGGACTGCTTCGAGATTCACATGATGATGAAGTCTATTATCATGAGCTTCTGCATACTTTTGTATAACATTGTCCACAAACTCCACTTTAAGGTCCCGATGGAGGCAATAATTTGTGAAGTACCAGGGTGCATTTGCGATGCCTCTGAGTACTTTATTCTGAAAACGCTGAAAAATCTGTCTATTGCTCTGTTTGGTACAGCCCCATAACTGTATGCCAGCCTTATGATTCCAATATTCATGGAACAAGATTTCAAGTAAAATTCAACGACTGTGTTTGAATTAGTCTGCCGTAACATATTGTGGTAATTTGCATGTTGTGTGTTTTATCGCAATAGAGTGATTTATTTATATTTACTCTTTTTTTATTTTAAATCAGACAATTATTTAAAAAAATTTTTGGCAAGTATATTGGAATGGAATATACGAACAAAGTCAAAAACTGCCAACTGACACGGCATTTACAATGAGTGTCACATAATAATATTAAACTACCACTATTTCGGAAACAAAGCAAAATGACCATCGGTACAAGAAATGACGAAAAAAACCAGGTTACGGCCTTTTTTGTCCATCAGATACTTACTTGACTTTTTTTTTCAATTTTAACAAAAAAATAATGATAATACTTGTATGATAAGATCCGCGGAGTGTCGTATCAATACTAATGTTGCGTTACACTAAAATAAAAGAAATAAATCAGTACCGATAAAAATGAGCGTTCTAGGCGGCACCCGTTCACAAGTTGACGCAAGAGCCAGCCATCATCGTCCAAAAACTCATTGATATTGTGAACTTTATTTTATTCATTCACAAAATACAATCGTGCAAATTGAATGCATCCTCCTCCAATTGTCCTCGATATAAAAATAGCTTTAAATTTTATATCTCCATTTTGTTAATGACGCGGTCATTAGCGATGAAACTAAAGCTATCCACAGAATTATATCGTGAAAATGCTGCATCATTAAAGAGTGCAACAAATGCTACTAATGAAGTCTTTCGCAACGAAATAGCTGTTAGGTATTTAACTGTGCCTCGATAAAACTGCTCGTAGCTAATTATGAAAGTATGGCAACTGAAATATCGAAGCTTAAACATTGGAAAAGTTAGGCTTCCGTAACGTAGTGTTTAAAAAGTAGTATTTTTTTAACACAGCATTTAGTAATTATTCGTACTACGTATTAGTGAGCAGAGTGCACTACTACGTTGCCGCTTCCGTTGCACTGCGTTTGACATTGATTTGAATCTGAACCTATTAAAATCCATACTAAAATGTCTGTGAATTATGTCTACATTTTCGCCGCGCGCCGCCTCTGCCGCACTTCTTCAGGCTGACATTGTCGAGTGTCCAAAAATGTCTACAATCCATAACAGTCTAGTTCCTATAAATGTCCAGTGTCTCGTTACATCCAGAATATAATTGTCTAGAATCCAAAATGTCCAAATAGCAAATAGTCTAGTGTCCTATAATGTCAGCCGAAGAATATAGGTCATAGTACTATCTTGTCATCATAGTACTATAATTCAACGCATTGAAAATAATAGCAATTTCATAAATGCCTCCGCATTAAATTAATTAAACTTTACTATAGGAATTGCTAGCATAATTATTGAGTGCAGGCAAACTAATGAGAACGTAGAATAAATGTTACTAATGAAGGTAGTACGTGAAGTAAATAGCAACTTTATAGAGTATTCCTGTTAAATTAGTCTATTTTATCAGTGCCAAATATTATTATAATAATTTTCTTTTGAATGTTTTACGTTTTAGACAACGTCCAAATTAATCCCGCTCTCTCCAAAATCCTTGGTTATTAAGTGCTTTATTTGTTATTCCAGCAATATGTTTTACCTTCGCATCGTTCTCTGCGTTTTCTTGCAACATTTTTAATAGATGTACAGTCAGTTCTTCTCAAAATGCATCAGCTTGAGATGAAATGATAGTAAAGTAATCCACTTTTGTTGCTGACTGTACCAGACGTTTTTTCATTGTTTTTATTTTATTTGAAAGGGTAACATACTTTTATTGGGTATTTTTGTAGATTTATAATTAGTGTAGAATTTACAAAAGTAAATTTTTCGTCCACATAGCAATCTCTTGCATACGTGAAATCAGAAAATGTGTAAATCAAAAGTCGATGCATCAATGGCATCTCCGCATGTTGCATTCAAAGCCTGCTGTAGGTCATTCATCATAGTTTCTAGTTCAAAATGGAAACTATTCAATACATGAAATGATTTCCCAAGGGGTTCCGGGTTCGGATCCCGGTAGGGTCATGCATGACGAATAACTTATTTTTTCTGATTGGCCTGGGTCTGGGATGTTTGTCAATATCCGTTCGTACTTTATCAGTGAACTTCCTTTTAAAACATGACTATGTAGGTTACATATTATTATGATCGTTTATACAAGGAAATAATGGTCTAGTATACAGCCAAAAAAAAACATTAAAATTTGAAATAATCGGTAAAATGCGCCTCTTGTAGCAACCATCCGTCAGTAAAAAAAAAGGTTTAGGGGTGCAGTGTTGTGTTGTGTATTTGTAATAAAATATAGTTTCGTTGAGTGTTTCCCAAAACACAAGTCTCGAACTTACTTTGGAGCTAGGTCAATCTGTGTGATTTGTCCCTATATCTTATTATTATTTATTTATTTACGAACAAGTTGTTTTCGTACGTTCTTATAGATCGTCTTTTAAAGTCTAGATCCTTCTTTCTGGCCCGGGTTTCCTCCCTCGCTTAACAGAATTCTGGGTAATCCCATGCATTGGTCTTGTAGTGTGATGTGGTACTTGACTTATAATGCAAGCAGTCCGATGGACTCGCTGACCAACGACGGGTGTGGTCCTCCAGCATTTCGGGGGTTGTGCGGCGGGTTGACACCTCGCCCACGTAAAACCAATGTTGCTGGTGAAGCGTATCCCGTTAGCGCTTCACTAGCTTGCACAACATTGTAAAAAAAAAATGCAAGCAGATATCTTCGGGACAATACCACAACAAATTACCACTGTTGTGTCATCTGAAAAGCCAGGATCAACAACGACCTCACATTGACGATAAGTACTGTAGCTTATTGGCGTTTAGGGGGAGAAACTAAATCTGTCTTGGAACTCACAACGACTTTAATAAGATAGATATTAGACAGAGAAGAAAGTACTCAAAGGTCTGCTGCTTAGCAACTACGTGATAGACAGAAATTTAAAACATAAGTTACCATAGAATAAAGAGATGAAAAATCAAGGGAAACTCGATATTTAACTCTTACTTGTTTAATGTGTGATTTTACACCATATTAGTTTTACAAGTACAAAGGTGAAGAAACATTTCACTTTGAAATTTTAAGTATACAAGATAAAGTAAGCGAGGAAGTTCGCTAGACATCCTTACCGCACTGCAGCGAAATATAATGGAATGGAACTGCTTATGACGCCGAGATTCTAATGCAATGACATATAAAGAGAAAATCTTTGTTCAAGAAGTTTTTAATATTATATTTTATCTGTTTCTTATTTTATTCAAATCATTAATGATTACACTTACATTCATCATAATACGTTTACACTGAATAGCACACAATACTGCTTAAGTATCCACTGATCGGGAATGTTTACTTTTATTTTAATGTGTTAGTTTAATCTTTATTTATTCGATAAGCAAATTTTGTATATGTAATGCGTGTGTATTATGTATGTAATTTAAAAAAAATCTAATTATTCAAGATACAATCGTATTTTTGCTTAACTATCTAATGTTGATGTTGCCTTGTAATCTTTACAACACTCAAGCTATCTTTTTTCTAGGTAAGTACTTCTTTAGTTGGACAGTGATAGAGATTGAATGTGTAAACTGAACATTTTTTATTATAATAGGAAGCTTGAAAATACTATTCATCTCTACAATTTGTGCAAAGTGCGGAGACCAATGTTTATGAATAGAGTGGTTAGCGTGGATTTGCAGTAACAATAAATTAATACCACAAACCCATAATAAACATCTTTTGAAATGCAAATAAATAATCTCTTAAATGTCCAGAATATTAGCGACTATTATTTCTAAGGCTTTAAGTAGGTACTTATGTATTAAATGATATCTTTGTCAATATTCGTGCAGTGGAGAACTATAAAATCTCTTTAGTATTCAGCTGCAGAAATGCATTTTATTCTTAATTCTACATTAAATTTCATGTCATCTCTTGGTCTTGATGAAGTCTTTTTTAAAAAGTCTTAATTCTTTTTTAATTCTTCAAAGGTCATGTATATTTTTTTCTAATAAAACAAATGTGTAGTAACCATAAAATTATTTTAATGCAATTATATTCAACCAGTGACGCATCATCTTCCTGCATATTCTCTATACGTCCACAGAATGTTCATGTAGTATCGCCGATACATCACACAGCATCCGGTGTTTGAGAGGACACGTGTAACGACCTTCGGATGGTGTTCGCCGAGACTACAAAACAGCCTGTCGATAGAAGGGACCCTTGTCAGCCACCCCTAACCCCCTGGGAGCGATTAAAATGCTCTATGCATCGATACCTGTCTTATGTAATAAAGAATTTTGCTTTCGAAATTAACGATAAGGACAGCAAAAATATATTTTTTTCATATTATAGTTCTAAAAAAGGAACTTAATTTTCTTTCTTCATGTTTCCTTGACGGATATAAAGTATAAAAATTCACATGTTTGACACGCGGGGATAAAATGAGATCGCGACAAATCTAAATTATAAATAATCTAAAAAAAATATATTTTTGTTAAACAAAATTATAATATCAACACGATTCATTTTCTACTCTTCTTTCTAATTTTTTCAAAACGATTACAATGTGCTACATTTTTTTCTCAGTTTGATAAAATCTCGAAATAAGTCAACATTAAATTTCAACATTAATTTGACGCTCATGAGAATATCTTTCATGATACCAGTGGGATCTCGATGGAATCGAAACTGAATTTTAACTATATTTTTGCTAGTAATGACAGCACGTCGAAGCGAGTCATCTCTTGTGTATTTAATAAAACATATTATGTGCAAAGAAAAAGAACAATAGAAGAAACACTTTTATCCAAACTTATCCCTTTTTCCACATGTGTAGATAACTCACACACACAATTACCACTTTAACAGGGCCGACGCGTCCTGTTTATTTGCGAACCGTCGACTTGGGGTCTTTACGACCACAATAAACCGCCCAGCTGTAATAAAACTTTAGGTTTACGCCATTTGCTTCGGCTTCACAAGCAATACTAACTTAATGAGGCTAGAAGCCCACCTGCAGGCAGCCGTGCTCATAGACAATCTGGTCATAGAGAGATTTTTAGGGTTGCCTCCTTTGTGTGATTTTGGCAAAATGTAAATGATTTCTTAATGTACAATAGAGTCAAAAAATATTATTGCTGTATCGTAAAACACTGGCACGGAGAGGAGACAAATATGATCAAAATGACCAAGTTTTATTAACATCGGGATTTGGGATATTGCATTTATACATCATGTTACTCTTATGACAGAGTGCTCATTATCGTATTTCTGTTCATGCTGAATAAGATTGTTACTTAATTGAAATTGAATTGAATATTATGAATTGTCATTTTTTCAAAATTTTCAGATTTTTTGGTAAGTTTTACACCACATACTCAGAAAACTATAATAGGTACTTTACTTATCTACAGATCAACTCATTAATTTCTTATATGACTCCAATCTTGTCTGTCTTCCAAAGTGACCAGTACTGAACTGAACGGAAATCCTAAACTTACCGCTAATGTCTTCTCGGATGTATTTTTCGCTGTCATAAGCTCATACAATCCCTGCCAGTAGAAGACGTGCATTATACTCTGCCTACTCCCTCGAGGATTACATGAATGTACCAAAACAGATATAGAATTTATATTCATAATAAAACTTCAACCGTATAATTCAGTCCTATAAAGCTCGTATATCTTTACGTTTAAACCAAAACAAAATTGTATTTCAATTCGTATACGATTGAAACATTTGGAATAAGTAAAAAAACAGAATAATGTAACCTCGTGCGCCATTAAGATAAAATACGTATAAAACAGACAGGGTGAAGAAACAAATGTGCACATCTAAAGAAATTGAATTTCATTGAAAGATCCGGACAAAGATTTTGCACAATTCCCTAAGGTCGGATTTAGAGAAATACTTAAAGTGGCTTACCATCCGCGATTGCGTGCGATAGGCAAATCCTGCGTTTGCCTTTGTAACAATATAGAAATGGCTTTTTATAATATGGGCACTAGTATTACACGTCTTAATTTTTGTCTGAAGATAGTCTCTTTTAATATGGAAGGTGAAGATGTAGAAAAGGGTGAACCTGGCTTATCCTAAATTAGATAAAAAGAATAAGGTTGAGGCGAAAACTTGTAAAATGTAGTAGTCAAATCGTATGCCTTATTACGATTGAACTTTATGTAAAGGTAAGTTTGTCTAATCATTAATTTATACTATCCGCCTTTACTGCGATCACGATTTTTTTTTCTATAAGTATGTCTAATAAATCAAACCTTATGTCTCAGAGAGAGAACACAAAAAAAATATTATGAATTTCAGATTTGATTATTTTCTCATTTACTTACAAATGTGTGTGTTTCTAACGTACAAAGTGAATTCGAAGTTATATGCTAGGACATGGGTCGCCAACCTTTTGTTGGGAGTGGGCTAAATATTTTATTTGGGACTTAATGCGGGTCAATGTTGGGCCACACGCCGTTATGGATGCAATGATGTATACAGTTTTGGTAAAAAAAACAAAGTACCATAAAATATTATAGCGATAGATTTTTCCAGCCTTCGATTTTTTAGATATGCGAAGGTCGCACCAAAAGGCCTTGCGTGTTGACCTATGCTCTAAATCTAAAGCCATTATTTATAAAACCCGGTCAATATTGATACAGAATTAGCCATTGTTTATACTAATGAAATGAAAGTTACTTAGGTAATTGATATGAATAATTTTATACTTACACTTTTTAATACGAGTACAAAAGATTTAATTAATTTTTCATTATTTTTTAGTACCTAATAGTTTAGTTTTTAGTTTAATTTATTTAATTCTAATAAAATTATCTATGATTTAGTGAAGTTCGTATTAAAACGATTTCAAACTCTGTTGTTAAAGAGAAATAGGTTACATAGAGGTCTGTGTAATTAATATATTATAGCAGACCATCCAACTATCGTCCAAACATAGTTTTTCGTATCTATTATTTAAGCGACTATATTATTATTCGTATTTGCACTTGACTTCCTAAGTATTTTCTACCGTACGAAAACCTTTCACTAACAAAGTTATCTAATTCAGCAGGTTTTGCTTTTAAACTTTTGTGGGATTTATCCTCATTTTGTTAATAATGCGAGTCAGAGTTATCATACTAATATTATAAATGAGAAAATGAGGTTGTTTGTTTGTTTGTTATTCCTTCACGGCTTAAATAATCAGCCGATCATTATGAAAAAATTGTACTTATATACATATATTGTCAGGGGTACAGAGCCCAATATAGGCTACATTTTATCCCTTGAAGTATGTCATTCCAATGGGAAATAGTAGATTTTACAACAAGTGCACAAAACGAATCATTTCTATCCGAGACTTTTAGCAGCCCGAGCCGAAGGCGAGGGCTGATAGTAATGTCGAGGATAGAAATGGTTTTGTGGACGAGTTATAAACTCTGCTTTTCACTTCGATTGCGAGGAAATAAATAAATAAACGCAAGAAAAACAAGACCCTGTTTCCCATTTCCCGCCGCTTTTTTTTATTTTAAATCTTACGACTTTGAAATTAGGCTTGGGCTGCAGACCTATACAGCCTACTATTAAATTAATTTTGTAATAAAATAATTTTCTTAAATTAATTAAATAACCTACCGTACTTTAATTTAAATTTTAATATCTTTTATGACTTAAAAACACATAAGGCAAATAAATTAAAGTAAATATTATAAAATAACAAATTCTATCTCTGAACTTTTTGTTGTGTTTGGCTGTATGGCTTATTTCCTTTGTCTTAATATAGATACATTTATGAGTTTACTTTTCTGCCCTTGTGCACAAAATTCGATTTTGTGCAGCCTATATCCTGCGCAAATAAGCACTTTCTGAGCATGAGAAGTGAAAATATTTTTTTTACTATAGGGGGCGCTGTATCGGCCAACAGATGGCGCCAAACGTTGCGCCATAGGTTGATTTGTTCTCAAACGAGATCTATGTCATAAAATTAACCGCGAGCGAAGCCGCGCAGAAAAGATAGTAAGAAATAATTTTCAAAAGTAACTTTAGTAATGAAAGATGCCTTATGCAATGCACGCTTTCTGTTTCGCCCGACAGCAGGCCATATTTATATTTTAAGTTGATTTTCTGCATCTATTAAATTGTAACATGGTTGTACAAGTAAATATTATTGAATAGAGACATGATTGGTTGGAAAAACAAGATTTGTAAGATGGTCTATACAACATTCACGTCGAAACGTTACGTGATATGGAATTGTAAATGTTTTGTATGTGCTGCGTGTTGTTTTAAACTTATTTAAATTTTACAGTGGACAACGTATGCTATATTTAGATAAAATATTAAACGTGATAAAAATTTAGAGTTTTTAAACTCAAATTTAAAATTTAAGTTGGCAGCCATGCTGTCAACTGCGAAATTGAAGCAAAACTTAGATAAATAATGCATAGTAATAATGTTTTATTGAATGAAATGTTAAATATAAATATTTACGACTTTTAGATTTTTCCTATGCCTATATTATTAATTTTATTTTCCTACATTATATTTTTTTCAACTATATTATGTATATCGATAAATAAACGAATACTTCTACATTAACATTTGTCAAAGACAACATAATCGTTGTAACGTGCGCAATCTCATAATGTACTGATTAGGAGCCCAATCTGTCGGCCGATAAAAAGTCTGTGGTCTGCGGGGACTCTAAAGCAAACTGTCATAGTAAAATATGGAAGCCCTTGTTATTTACATGAAACAGAGGCTTGAAATAAAAACTTTATTTTTATTATTACGATATACAAAAAAAGATACGGATATAGTCGCTTACTATGTACGTGAGAACGTTTGAATTCCCGGAGATAAGCGTCCTCAGTACGTTTGGTCACGTTTCCTACAAAGCGTTCTTCATTCACTGAACAAAACACCTGTTAGGTGTTCAGGTCCTTTGTGCCACAATTCATTTAGTGGATAGTTATATTGCTGGATGTAACTGTGTATTTGAGAAGACAGTATTAAATATTTTGTATAATTTTATTTGTATGATGTGACGACTCGAGCCCACCTTTCTGGTTTCATACGGTTTACATGGCCTGCCCAGGAAGGATGCGATGGTTGGACGACTTGACTGCTTTTTGCGGAGATTGGGGGGAACTGGCGGGCGACAGGGATGCTTAGAAGCGTGATGACCCCATCACGCTTTTGCCCAGCTGTAGGACCTAAATAGCTAACAAACAAAAAAATTTTAAACAGAGGCCATAATATCTCATAGTTTATTAAAAAGTGTCAACGACAATGCGGGACTGAAAAATATTAGTTGAAACATTGACTAAATTCGCGACGCCAAATGCGAATGTCAGCAATCGGGACATACCATCCACACATTCCCACTGTTTTCTTGTAGACCCAGGATCAACAACGGCGACCTCAGATTGACAATAAGGTATAAAGATCATGAAATTGATGCTCCGGAAGAGAAAATACAGTCGTCTTGGAACTCACAACCATTTTAATCGGAAGAAAGCATTTTTCAAGATGCATTTAGAATTTGAACTTATGACACGTTTCTCAGTAACTGGGTCGGTGCAAATGTATTATCGTTAGTACGTTAGACGCAATGATGTATCATCGGTCATCATAAGACGCATTTTCAGACAAATATGTGGCAACTCTAAAGAAAAAATTTCGAATTCATCGCAAGTTACTGCGATGCGTTCTGCGAGGTCGTAGATTTTTTACGATACAGTGTCGCATGGCAGTAATGTGTATGAGCCTTTAATCCGTCGGCTAACTAGGTTGCATGAAATAATTGGTAGAAGCAATGAAGTAGTTTATACCGAGAGAGAAATCAATTTGTCGCCTCGTTAAACTCATTTAAATGCTTTAAATAAAATAGCCTGCTTTATATGCAGAAAAGTAATTAACTTACTTTTAAAACTATTTTTAAGTATTATCAAATAAAGTGTAATTTTATCCTGTACGTGTACTGTAAAGTTACACTTTCGTAATACCTATAGTAAAAGGGTATGTATACTACTTATTTTACAGTACACCATAAAGATACATTTTCTACACTTGCAACGTAGCATTCAATACAGCGTCAAAAACCATGAAATAACATTATCACTGAAAAGGATATTCAAAATATTAATTCATGAACACTAATTTACATTTTAAGTGACAGGAGCCTCAAAATGCTTGTGATTGGTTGTACTCTCCGCTCTTTCTGAGTTAATTTTATTTGTGTAATTAAAAGTAGTTTCTAGATTTTGAATCTCTTTGTATTAACAATTAACAATGAAATCCATGAATACGATATCAATTCTCGTTTATTGCGAAAAACCTAAGTTCGGAGTAAATTCGAAGAAGCGAATATACTTATTGAGCTGCTAACAATATGAGCCTTAAGGTGCTGATTGATTCGAGCATTCGCTTGTAATGGCTTGGCTACATTGGCGCGCTATACGGCGAATATTCGTGTTAACGCGATAGTGTGGTAATAAATAAATCAGGTAAACCGGGTAAAGTGTTGCAACGTGTAGTATTGCTTACTCGCTTTTTTGCCACACTGGAGGGTAAAGACAAGCCGAGCGAGACAGCGCTTGTGAATGACGAGATTTCATTCAAGCAACGCTGTAGTTCTGTTAAATAGCTCGAAGCAAAACTGTCCATGTGGCAACATTGCTTTGTGGCATAATGTGTGGTATGGCGTTACCCTAATTCCGTCCAATTATATTTCCCCTTGAAATGAATGTGAAAAAAATATTCATATATTGACATCAAGCAAATGATGGGAATTGGAAAACTCGGCTTCAGCACAAATTCCATGTAATCAATTTCTGTTTAGTTTGCTGCTTAATATTTGTTCAGTAAGATAAATAATGAACTAGGTGATTCAGAATTGAAAACGTGTGGGCCTCTGTTTTATTTTATATAAGTATAAATTTAATGAAAATTATGAATGAACAAATATAAATTAATTTGAATCAATTAAATGTATTACCGATTACAGCTCAGTGGATAATAAAATTCAAAACGTTTATTTAGAAAGTAGGCCTCAGTAACAGGCGAGATGGGTCCACGGACACCCGCCGGCGGGGTTGAGTAAGTATCACCAGTGCCCGCGACCCCGCCACGTGAAGGCGGAGAAGGTGGCAGACAGTCAGGTTTTTAGTCGGGGATACCGACTAAAAACCTGACTGTCTGCCACTGTCATTGGCCTGACCTGACTGTCATTGGCTAGAGAGGCGAGCCCGACAGACCCCCGTCGCTTCCCCAAGTGGCGGGACATGCAGTAATGCATTTTACTGACTTTAAACAAAAAAAAAAACAAAAAAAGGCCTCAGTAACAGGCGCTTTCTCTAGTTAAAGAGTTAACTAAATAATTAACCGACTATTATTTGGTTCAAATCACACTTTCAGATTTATATATATATATATACTAGCCTTTTCCCGCGGTTTCGATCGCGTTAATTTGATGACTGTATAGATCTCGTTTGACAACAAAAAAATCCATAGCGCGATTTGTGGCGCCATCTGTTGGCCGATACAGCGCCTTCTATAGTAGAAAAAATATTTTCCCATTGGAACGACACACTTTCACGGGATAAAAAGTACCCCTAACAATATGTATGCAAATTTTCATAATGATCGGCTGCTTAGTCAAGCCGTGAAGGAATAACAAACAATCAAACTCACTTTCTCATTTATAATATTAGTAAGGATATTTATTTTATGCCACCAAGTTGGCAAACAAGCATACGGCCCGCCTTATGGCAAGCATCACCGTAGCCTATAGACGCTTGCAATTCCGGGGGTATCACTCACGCGTTACCAACCCTGTAAAAAGTAGAGCTCTGGAGACCTTACTCACCGTAAGAACACAACATGGCCGTGACTAATGCTATTTGGGTACGAGCTGTAAGATATTCCTTTCAAATTAAATAATGAACTTATACTTACGTCACGATGTTCTGATGTTTTCATTTCATATGATTTTTAAAATTATATTAGCAGTGTTGGCAACATTGAGAACAGTGATCGTTTTATGTTTTTCCCTTCGCTATCTACCAACTGCTGATTCCAGTGTACACTCGCTGCATTCTTTTAGTAAATTTACATTTATATTACCCGAGTTTACTCGGCATCGTGGCGCGTATGAAATTGCAGCCAGAACTCGGAATTTTCTGCTGCTTGCACTCTAATCGTGCAGGTGTCGTAAAATATATTTAATATGGTCGCTTTGACTTATTCATTTCTGTATAAAAATATTTAGTTTCATTTTTAATAGAATTTGATACACATACAAATTTGATACACATACATCTTATGGTACGGAATCGTCGATGTAGACTTTACCGGTTCCAGATAAGTTAACTATGTTACATATAAATTGTCAACAAAAAAGAATACGAAAATGCATGTGTGTTGTTGATAATTAGGGTGCTTTTATACCAGAGAAGTGCTATGGCGCGCGGCGCATCTTCATAGCACATGTTACTCGCCCCGCTACATAGCTTAGCATCAGTGGAAACGGTCACGTAGTTTCGTAGCTTGGCTGACACATCCTCGCAGCATGCATAGCACGTCACTGGTGGAAAAGCAGCCTTAAGCCAAGTCGGTGCCCTTTAAGCGACTTGAAAACGCATTGGAGCAGCGTATCCCTGCAGTGGAATGATTATGGGTTGATTTGGATTTATAAATAAATAAATATCTGGGACAATTCATACAGATTGAGCTAGCCCCAAAGTAAGTTCGAAACTTGTGTTATGGGATACTAACTCAACGATATTATATTTTATAACAAACTAGCGAAACCCGCGCAACTTCGTTTGCGTGTATCCCGCTTTCCCGTGGGAATTTTGGAATGTATTATACTTAAAAACCGTCCTCTTGAATCACTCTATCTATTAAAAAAAACCGCATCATAATCCGTTGCGTAGTTTCAAAGATTTAAGCATACAAAGGGACATAGGGACAGAGAAAGCGACTTTGTTTTATACTATGTAGTGATACATATAAAGATAAACATCCAAGACCCGAGGCCTATCAGAAAAAGTTCGTTTTTCATCATGACCCGACCGGGGATCGAACCCGGGACCTCCTGGGTGGCGGTCTGGCGTGGTAACCATTACGCCACGGAGGTCGTCAAAATTTATGAAATTATTAGTTACTAGCGAACCGCCCCTGCTTTGCACGGGTTTTAATAGGGATCCTTATTTAAAATAATATATATGATTGTCCAAGATTGGTATAAAATAAAGATGGACTTGATATTTAAAACTTTTAATAATATGAAGATATAAAAATACAGAAAGCACACGTATTAGATGCTACGGTGTCTGACGAAGTCTTGAGCGGCGGCTGCGGTGGTAGGCGCGGCCAAAACCCGTCCGGTGAACCCCCGCGCGCGCATGTAGTCCCCGCTGTCGTCGTTCACGTTGTAGACGTGTGAACATGATATAGCCCGGGGGTTGTATTTCAAAACTTCTTTTAGCATTTTTGAAATTGGTTCAGTAGTTTTTGTGTTAATTCGTTACAAAATAAAATACAAATATTTCCTCTTTATAATATTCTTATAGATTTTGTGAAGGGTGGCAAAATACTCGTAGCGCTAGAGTAGGCTCTATTAAATTCGTGTTTATCTATACAATAAAATACATAAAAAACTTTTAAAGTTGTTGTGAAATTATTAAAATATAAAGAGCTGATATTTAGTAACCAACAAACAACAACAATATTCTCTTGTAGATTGTATAATAATGTAAATGTATTGAAACGTGAGTGGTTTGCGTAATACTGCAGATGGTTTTTATTCATGGTAAAATGTTTCTAACCTCCTTATAGAAATGTAGTGTCAGATAGATAGAATAATAAGCTTTATTTGCAACACACAATCAAGTAATACAGTAAACAGTCAAGTTACATATTCAATGAGGTTTTATATATTCTATAACAAATCACTGTACATATTAGTGTATATGCAACAAGGCGGCCTTTTTGCTCAAAACAATCTCAGAATTAGTCGGATCGTAGTTTACACAGAATTTATATATTTTCATTTAATATTTGTTACGCGATATGTCATTGCAAATAACTATATTACTATGGTCTGTTTTTTAACAGACGAATATTGAGTATGTCCCTCGCACATTTCTGATATTGAAAAAGTGAGATGGGTCATTGTTGTATATTAAATTAAATACTATAGTTTAGCTTGTGAATTACTTTATTATATAGGTAAGCACGTTTTACAATCTCAAAACCAATCATGGAGGGAAAAAACAAAAGACAATCTAGACAACTGACAGGTGAAAGATTGTGTGTTGCCAGAACCACTCTCGTATATATTCCCACAGTCATTATAATTATCAACCACTAGCGAAAGCCGCGCAACTTCTTTTCGTGAATTTCAGAATGTATTGTTTTTTATGCCACAAAGGTGGCAAACAAGCATACGACCCGCCTGATGGTATCACCGTGGTCTATAGACGCTTGCAATACCGGGGGTATCACTCACGCGTTGCCAATCCTCCCAACCTCCCCAAGTGAGCTCTGGAGACCTTACTCACCGTAGGAACACACACAACATGGCCGAGAGGAGGCATGGAGGTCCTTCCCCAGACGGGCTGCTCCGATTTGAGCGGATTATCCGCTGTGCCCTAACTCTCCTAAGACTATAGACTATCGACTATAGCAAAAGCTTCATATTTCCGTTTTCTCATATCCCGTGGGAGTTCAAAATAATCTTTTTACACTCGAAAACTACAGTCGGGGCAATCCCCGACTTCGCATCTTTCACTTCATCCGACCTTTTTCTTCGCCTTTCAAATACGTCCAACTTCGCCGCGGTCAACTTCGCGAGTAGTGCAGAACCGGTTAACGTTTTAGTTAGACAAAGGAAAAGTCAGACGCAATGAGACGAAGTACACTCTTCACAATCTCATATTCTTAACTTCGAGAGTAGTAAAATTTTCATCTAATTTTACAAAAAAAAAAAAAAACAATTTTACCTAGTTTGTAAGCTCTTAATTTATGAACATTATATACGACACTGTATAAAATTATAATGTAAATATACTAAAATGTGTCCCATGTGATCGTCTTTGATGCTGTATTAAAGACTACGTCAAAGGCAAAGGCAATGAGATTAAATGGACAGTTAAATTTTACAGCTTATTCCAAGGGCGACAGTCTGTTTAATAATACAGATGCTGTAACGTTTGTAAATTGTATTATCTATTGTATGTCTATATTGTTGTTTAAAAAATATTGTATAGTGGGTAGTGAAAATGCAACTTTATGTTTTTTTTCCGTCTTATTTTTTGTCTACATAAAGAAAACCTTTTTCGATAATTTCCTGTTTTCCGGGCTAGGACTTGATCAATTAGCCCATTACTAAACCTGGCTTCTATTTCGATTCAAATTTAATCGCTATCTCACTCATACAAAGTAGGAATTGAACGGGACAGCGAGTGAGTTTCAGAGTATAGGAGGGACCGGACTTTTCATACACTATTAGACACGAGACATACATATAATAAGGGTCCGTGTATACTCAAGAAGCCAGGTTGTAGGTTCCTGGTGTAAAAACCTACATTAGTATAGTACCTAGTACCTATTGCTGTAATTCGATATGGTGTGTTTATTTAATCACTTAATATGTTATTTCATTGTTGTTAAACGTACTAATCTGATATATATTTTTATTTTTTATTTTTATATGGCAGCCGTATTCTAAAAAAGTTCTATCTATGATGTCTAACATTTTTTCTTTAATTGAATGGGGCACAAATAATAGATTTACTTATAACTAGTTTAAATTCAACTTGACCTTAAACTTACTATATCAAGAATTATGTTATGTTGAGCTGAATAATTTTTTGTTTTCGTTTATATTTTACTAATGGAAGGAACCATACCTACAGTTGCTAAAAATCAATATATGACTCCGTACTTGATTTAAGGGAAGATCCCAGTATCCATGATACAGGCTCGGCCTAGTTGGATGCTGAAACCTACTTTTCTTTTTAAGGAGCATTAAAATTCCCACTTCTACCAGACACTATATACGCACTACACACACTTAACACATACATTCACTACACTTATTCAACTTCTCTTACTCATCTCACACACACTCAATTTAGTGAATTGTTTTATATTCATAGTTCTTTTTTGTATAATTAAAGAAGCCGTCTGTGTCACTATAACCTATTATGACAAAAGGAAGCTACTGGTATCTTGCAATACAGGACATCCTAGTGCGAGAACCAGGATCCATTTATTTGTAAACAAACTTTATGAAAATAAACTTTTTGATTTGATTCATTACTCATTTGTTATTGTATTGTCATTTTCATATATATAACACTGACTGTGCTGTGTATAATTGCTAAGCGAATGAGTGCAGTCTTATCATACATTATTAGACACAAACCAAGTACGCAACACATACAAAAATGGCGTCGGGTGCCGACAGTCGTACGGTCGTGAATAATGACATGGTCGTTCCACCTGGACAGCGTCTAAATCTATACCCTAAAGAATAATATTCAAAAGCATGTAACTCAAAACTGAAAAAAAATATCAAGCAGGCATTGATCCAGCCAAGTTCAATGAACTTGGGAAGGATGATCAAAGCCAAAAAGCACAGCACTACATACCGCTCCTTTCTGGCTGATATTAGGATAATACCTTAGGGTAATAAATTTCAATTCTTTAATCGAACTGCTAGTCTAAGTCGAATCGGTCAAAATCGCTCGCGTGTCAGTTAGTAATTGAAAAGGGATAGGCCGGATCGAGGTCTCCCTTAGCGGCCCTCGATCGAAATCGGCATCTATCATGGTCGTGGCGAAATGGTATTCCATTCGACATATTCTCCTAGAAAGCCGTCAACCCGGCTTTTGTGTAAAATAACTGTCACTCAGTGATAGTGCATGAAATTCAAGCTAGAAACTCTGTGTTTCTAGCTTAGGTCTACCTACACGACACAATACGGAGTTTAATTTTTATAACAGGAATTTTTTGCGAAAATATTTTGTAGTAATTAATATAATATTTACTGTCGAATGACTCTCATTATGTAATAAATAAATAAAAATAAAATGTGTTTTGTACATCATTTCAAAAAGGTTTGGGATTGACGGATATTACGAAGACAGCAGAATGCAGATGGCAGAAGAAAGCATTGACAATACAAATCATAAGATGACTGTTTTGAAGGTTTTGATCATATCACAATTTGACCCATATGCGCAGGACATTTGATAGTTTGTCTTCTTAGCAAGATATGATTTTTTGTTATGTCAGGGGAGAAAAAATGAGTTAACGGGTCACCTGCTAGCAAGCAGCAAGCAATAACCGCTGCATATGGACATCTAGCTATGACCACAACAATCTTGGATGCGTTACCCATCTATGAAGGAATTAAGAAGAAAGGGGTAAGAAAACAGAAAGTAGGAAACAGGACCGTTATACGGCTTCCGGCTTGATGCCACAATAATAACAATATTGTTCCTCGAAGGAGTTCTCACCTGTTGCCTAAAATCTATTTATAAATGATTATTTTTATTAAAAAGCGCATGGAGATTTATAGATGAAATACAAAAAGAATAGCAACGAAATATCTATTGTTACCTCGGCGGATTACGTGAATGCCATCGAATCACTATAAACGACATAAAAAGACCATTTCGTAGATAGTACCGCTAGTTTAAGTGTATAAAACGGGCGTCATGGGACAGGCTATGAAGCTATACTTTGTAAAGGGTAATCTTGAATCTTTTTCCCAAGACTTCCAACGTCATTTTCTAGATCAAATAAAGGGGAGGATGCCATAATATGTATATTTTTGTTGATTCTGTCAGTTCCATTTACGTACGTTACTTTGAAATTTTATTTAAATAAAATCTCTTTAAGGTAACTTTCGATATCTTGTAGGTAATTTAAAAATAAATTGGTTGTCTACGTTTAAGTTTTGAGCTAGGTATATACCAGTTATGGTGCGGTATGTTGTGTCGCGACACCAGGTTTATCGGTTTCATGTGGTTTCATACATGTATGGCTAGAATTACATAATGTAAGATGTGCGTTAAATGTATAAAACCAATAGCTTTGTGTCGCGACACCACACGGCACGTTTAATATGGTATAACTTTAGCATTAAGCTCATGCTAATGCTTAGGACACACGATTGTATTCTCGATCCATAAATTATACAGTCTTATCATACTAATATTATAAATGAGAAAGATAGTTTGTTTGTTTGTTTGTTATTCCTTCACGGCATGACTAAGCAGCCGATCATTATGAAAATTTGTACACATATGGTCAGTACAGAGCCCAACACTTTTTATCCCGTGAAATAATGTTATTCCAATGGGAAAATATTTTTTCCATTATAAAATTAACCGCGAGCGAAGCCGCGGGGAAAAGCTAGTTAAAAATAATTTGTACAAATTGCTGACATAATTTTGTTTTACTGATAACGGTATTTTTACACAAGTATTTATTTAGAGACAAAGAAACTTATATTGACTCTAAAAGACGACGTGCAGTATAGAATAGGATAACAGAATTGCTGACGAATTTTTTTTAAAACCAGCACAACCAAACGCATTTGCCATCGAATCGCGTACAAACTCGCCACGCTGATTTATTCGGCGTAACTAATCTGGTTAAGCTTCACAATTCGTTAACGTGAAAGGTGTACAAACAAAAATACATTTGAAAAGGGTACATACCTGGAAATCGTCTCTTTTTAAAAACAACTGAAGGGTTCGAATTAGGGAATGCAATCTCGATCTAGCGAGATCTCGGCCGTTTTTAGCGAGATTGATCTCGGACGAAGAAAGGGCGAGATCTCGTGAGTTTAACGAGATTGCACTCGAGCAAAAAAACGTCTTATTCGAAGCGCGGAGTGGCGTCGACTGACAAGAACGAAGTTGCGATCTGTCTGTCGGTTTCGTTCGGTGCGCGTGAGTTTACAAGTTTACTATTTAGAAGTTCATTAAAAAAAATATAGACAGCTGTACGTCAAACAATGTTTGATGCATAAAAGTCTACTTATTGAAAAAAATCGTGAAATAAATGTTGATCTTATAATTCTTATAATTTTGATTAATTTTTTCCTAATTTATTCAAATATTGTGATTATTTGCAAAAAAAAACCACACAAAACTGCCAATCTCGCGAGATCTCGCAATATTGTTGTTCATAAACTCGCGGGATCTCGCTTGAGCCCCAATCTCGCGAGATTTGCATTCCCTAGTCCGAATACTTGAAATCAACAAAAAGTTATGATATTCTGCCCAATTCCAAAATTTCAGTGTTTATACTTCATTAAAATTTATGTCATTTTATTTTCAAATAAATCAATACTATTACCATTGGGCCTCTGAAAATATTATAAGGGAACAATTTTTTTGAGCTGTTATTTAAATATTCGAGATGTTATTAAGATCAGTTCAAAAACATTTTGAGCAGTTATTTTATTTAATGGCGGTTGATTAATTATTGTGACAGTAAAACATGGACAGTAATAAAAAATCGATTATTTTATCATAAAATGTCACTTCTAAAAATAATTGAGCAGCAAAAAAAGCGTTTTTTGCAAAAGTTTATAGTTTTCGAGAAAATCAACTTTGAAAATTTTGGTTAGGTTAAGTTATGACATGAACAACAATATGCCAGAACCAAATAGTACGCAAGGGCGATATTTTTTTTAAAATATATTTTTGCGTACCCTTTCCTATAGTCTGACCATTTGTTTTATTTAATTCCTTCAGTCAAAGCAAAAGTAATTTAATTTTTCATAACTATTTAAGTACTGTTTTTTTTTTATTTTACCTCCTCATTGTTTATAGAATTGCTTAGAATGAGATTTCTTACCGACAAACTCCATTTATTACCGCCCCACACGTAACCGCTCGTTCAATAATTTTTACCGCCCATTTAATTATTTTCCTGCTCAATTATATATATATTCACTGATCCATTTCATTATTTTTTATTGCAAATTTTTGTTTACTTTACTGCTTAGTTTTAACTGCTGAACTAGTTATTAAACGTGCCATTTATAATTTTTAACTTACCAAAACTGCTATTTACAACTGCCTCTTTAAATTAGTGCCATATTATAATGGTACAATAATTATGAATGTAGAGCCATTTTTACCGTAATAACAAATATTTTAATCTCTTATTATTCTTCAGTTGCTGACCGTCTGTAACATCGATGTGAATTTCTCTAATGAAAATTATCAAATAAAATGAAAAACATCACCTAAATAAATGACTTGAAATTATGAATACAAACACACCTAGTCATGAATTAACCAAAACAAAAGCGCAAATTGTGTAACCAGCGAGAGGTCAAGCGATTTGAGTATAATTTAGCGAATTATGCGCCAAGGGAGCTTAGTTATTTAGCGTGAGTTGTTATGTCTGTCAGATATAAAATATTAAAGCTAGGCGCCTTGTTTAAATTAGGTGCGGCACTAATGAAACGAGTCTACGGTACGGATGTAACATGAATAAATTTTCTTTACAGATATAAATCTAAATAGATACAGCTTTGTCTGCGTTGTTGTACATACAGGTAGATGGCGACACGGTAGAGGGGGGGCGGCGGCGAACACCGTGCAAAACGAAAATTGACACGTTATATGTAAATAATTCCGAAACGGATCATTGTATTGAAAAATCATCTTTCTACACCCTCAATGGTTTGAAGAGACCTATCTAACAATACCCGACAAGACGGGGTGGGCGCGAAAAAAATATATATTTTCTCTTTACATGTAGGGGAGGCACCTCAAAAAATTTTATTTTCAAAATTTTATTCCATCACTTTGTTACCATTGTTAATATATGTAAACATACCAAATTACAGCTTTCTGTCATTATGCGTCTAGGCGCTAGACCGCGGACAGACGGACAGACAGAGAGACATGGCGAAACTATAAGGGTTCCTTGTACTACTACGGAACCCTAAAAACTACCTTTCATGTGAGTTTTCTGTTGCAAATAAAACAGAAGCAAAATTTTTCGCTTTAACGTTCAAAAGTGAATAATAATGATTTCATCTTAGTTTTTAGCATAATTTCGCCCATTTTATTTAGGCGCCGCCTATATTTTGCTAGTTGCCAAACTCGAACAGCAGTTTCACCGTTTTGTTTTCGCATGTACAGAAAGATGATCATTCATTTATTTTAGATTTGGTAACTTGCGTCATCTATTACGATTTATGTCTCTGATTTCCTTCGTTGCTAAGACGTTATATTTGCATGTTTCGCTATTAAGCCGATCTCGAGATGAACTGCCGGGTATTTAGGGTAATTACGTTGTCTTGACGTTTGCTAAATTATATCGAACATGTTATTTTATTATGTTATGTTTCAATGCGCATTGAAGCAGCGTGGCAGAGTACTCTAATCCTCTTCGAAGGCAGTCCCGTATCCCTGCAGTAGGAAGATTTATGGGTTGATATGGTGGAACATATTTAATGCCACCACGATTTTCATCACCCGAGTGTCACTAAGCCATTATATATTTCATAGTAGACAGATTATAGATTTATTAATATTCAGTCTACATTTTCACTTTAAGTGGAAATTACTGTTTTGAATATTACACGTTGGAATCGTCAGGTGAGTCGCTAGGAGAATCGGAAACAACCAATCTGCTTATATCATCAAAGCATGTTTCTGACAGTATAATAAAAAATATCCTCATTTTTCATTCATCCATTGA
This sequence comes from Endotricha flammealis, assembly GCA_905163395.2. Taxonomy (NCBI): domain Eukaryota; kingdom Metazoa; phylum Arthropoda; class Insecta; order Lepidoptera; family Pyralidae; genus Endotricha; species Endotricha flammealis. The sequence goes on along the minus strand of LR990860.1, from coordinate 4,618,918 downwards.
GTTCAAGATAGTTTAATTTTTTTTTTTTTTTTTTTTTTTTTTTTTTTTTTTTTTTTTTTTTTTTTTTTTTTTTTTTTTTTTTTTTTTTTTTTTTTTTTTTTTGAATGGACTAATCAGTTCGGGTGTACTGACACCCTTTACTGAGACACCGGACTGTTGCGGGAGCGTAGGGCTCTCACCGCCAAAAATTTACAGTGTCTGCCTAGGGGCGCCCCAGAGGGGGGCTCGAACCTCGGCCTATGGCGACACTGGGGGGAGGCAAACGGATCGGAGAGAAGCGGCCGGGCACGTGCCGGTACCGCGAAAACCGAGTCCCTACAGGAGGGTGGCGCGACGCGCGGCCCCGCCGGCGGGGCCGATATGACGGACGTGTGTGTCTGCTTTGTGTCGCGGATTCTAATTGTTTGTACGCCTCGATGGCGACTGTAATGGCGTCGTCCGGGTCGTTGAGGACGTGCCGCGGACGACGTTTGGACCTAATGGTGTCAGCCGGAACGGGATAATCCCCTGCGGCTTTCACCAATGGATTGGGGTGATGGTCGAGAGAGTCGAAAAATCTGACTGAGCATTGCTTTAGGTGGTGCGAGATGGTCGGCACACCTAAGTCAATGTGGAGGTTTTTGTTCCGAATGAACCAAAGCCCACCGATGGCTTTGCGCAAAAACCTATTCTGGATGGTTTGCAGCCTGTGGATATGGGAGGGCGCGGCGTGGGCGAAAACTGGACTCGCGTAAGTCATTATCGGCCTAATGCACGTTGTGTAAATTCTCACCTTATTTCTAAGAGAGAGTTTACTACGCCCATTGAGCAGACAATATAGTCGGCCTAGCGCGAAAGCGGCGCGGTTGCGGACAATCTTAATATGATCGCGGAAGGTGAGTCCCCTATCGAGTGTGACGCCTAGGTAGCGGACTTTCCTTTCCCAAGGGATCGGTTGTCCGAACATTTCGACTCTGGAGGAGGGATTTGGGGTGCTACCTCTAGCGAAGAGGATAGCGGCGCTTTTTTGAGGATTGACTTCGATGCGCCATTTCCTAAACCAGTCGCCAAGAGTATTGGCGGCAGTTTGGAGTGAGTCTATAATTGGGGGAATACTACGGGCTGAACAGTAGATGGCAGTATCGTCTGCGAAGAGAGCGGTATGGGTCGCTAGTGGACTGGGTTTAAATTCGGGGAAGTCGCTTGTGTAAAGCGTGTAAAGGAGAGGCGAAAGCACGGACCCTTGTGGTACTCCGGCTCTAATGGTGTGAGGGGGGGATAGTGCCCCATCCACCCTATAGCGGAAAGAGCGGTTCGACAAGTAGTCTTGAATGATGAGCACAAGACGATTTGGCGTATTGAGTTTGTAGAGCTTATAAATAAGCCCGTTGTGCCAAACTTTGTCGAACGCCTTTGCCACGTCAAAGAAGAGAGCGCCCGTTTTATGCGGGCGGGATCTGTTCGCTCTCCGGTCCAACACGTGTTCGACTATGCGATGCACTTGTTGGACACAAGAGTGTTTGGCTCTAAAACCAAACTGCGCGTTAGGTAAGAGATTGTTGGCAAGGGAAAAATCTTTGAGACGTGCGAGAACTATGCGCTCATAGATTTTTCCTATTGAACTAAGAAGACTGATAGGGCGATAGCTCGAGGGCTGATCCTTGGGCTTGCCGGGTTTTGGAATGCCGATGACGGTGGCTTCCTTCCAAGTTTGGGGGAAAATGCTATTTTTGAGGGCTGCGTTAAAGATAGCAGTCAGGAGTAGTATAAGATGGGCGGGAAAGAGCTTGATGACTCTGTTAGAAATCCCGTCAGGCCCCGGGGCCTTCCTATTATGTAGGTCTTTGATAAGGGACTCTACCTCATCAGGGGTTACCGGCTCTAACGGGGGGTCGGCATCTGTAAGTGGGCTCGCGAGTCTATTTGCTACCACAGTATCGACCTCGAGTAGGTGATCTGGATCAACGGGGAGTGTGCTAGGTGCACATTGTGCCTCAAGACTGGATGCTAAGCATTCAGCTTTTTCCTCGTCCTCGAAGGCGAGGGGGAGGGAGGGATCTGACTGTACTAACGGAGGGGTGGCAGCCACTGTATCTGCCTTAAGGGCTCTGGGAAGTTTCCAGAAGGCTTGGTGAGATGGGACCAGATTGGAGAGAGTCTCGTCCCACTGGTCGTTTCTAAGCTGTCTGATACGACGCTTAACCGCTGATTGAGCAGCGCGCATGCGGACGCGGTTAGGCTCAGTGGGAGCGGAGAAGTAGGCCCTTTGGGCTCGGTTTTTCTCTGTTAACAGAGCGCGCGCATCCGGCGGAAGTGTCCAGCGACGATGAGCGTTCACTAGGACACGCCGCGAGCAGTCGCTAACGACTTTCTGCACGTGCGCTGTTAACGAGTCAATAGCACCTACTGCATCGGGAATTGAGACAATTTCGTCTGGAATTGGATCTAACAAGGGGGACGAAATGGATTTGAGGCTTTCGCCTAACCTGACCCAGTCGGTCTTGATCATAGTGGGATCTGTGGCTGCCACATTGGGAATACTCACTCTGGGAGAGAGAGAAATGATGACAGGCCTATGGTCTGAGGTGAGTTCGGAGTGCACTTCTATTGAACTCAATCTAAGATTGATGTTCTTTAGGAGGGCTACGTCTAGGACGTCCGGACGATGATCAACATTGTCCGGGTAATGAGTAGGGGACATGGGTGCTACAATGTCGAAATTGAGACTCTCTGAGAGTCGCTCGAGCTGTCTACCACGTTGGTTTGTGGTTAGGCTACACCAGGCAGGGTGCTTGGCGTTTAGATCACCCGCTATGATAACAGACGGGCCAAGATCTAGAAGGTTTTGTATGTCACTATCGAGTAGTGATCTGGGGTTTGAGGAGTTGGAGTTAGTGGGAGCTAGATAAGCTGACACTAAAAATATGGATTGGTGACCTGTCATTCCTAATCTACAGACAGAGGCCTCAATGTGCACGAGATTGGGTGTATCCACAGGCGTGCAGTGTAATGTCGCTTTGTAGTAGACGAGAGTGCCACCGAGGGCAGAGACTGTGCGATCATTACGTATGATTTTATAATTCGCGATTTTGGGATCGCGAATTGATGGTTTAAGGAACGTCTCCTGGATGAGGAGGACGTCCAACTGATGGGTGTAGAGGAAGTCGGCTACCTCAGACCTCTGGGTGCGAAGCCCATTTGCGTTGAAGTAGCCGATTTTAAGGGAGGTCGGTTTGACTCTACTCGTATGGTGTAAGTCCATAATTATTTATTGAAATTTTTAAGGGCAACGAACACATCTGTGAATTGACAGACGGCCATTAGGAGAGCGTTGGGACTGTTCGCGTGTTCATTGACCAACGCGGCCATGGCAAGAACCCTATCTATGTCTAGGACGGCTGCGAGCTTGTAGAGCCCTTCGGTCCCGTTGGAAGGTGGCAGCGATGCCTTTACTGGGGGGGGTGGAGGTGTTGCGACTTCCACCGCCGCGGGTGCAGGCGTGCCTGAGGGGCTGGCCTGTGGGGGTGGGACCTTGTTGGTCTTGTAGCGCCACGAGGGCGACAGGTTGAGTGGTGGCACCGGTGCCTTAGCTGTTGCCGGGGCGGCCTCGGCAGTTTGGGACTGAGGAGGAGCGAGGACTCTGGATGAGGAGGGAGTAGGCCTCCGGCTCTTTCCTTTGGGCGCTTTTGAGCACCCTCTGTAATTAGCCGGGTGCCCCACCTCCCCGCAATTTACGCAGCTCGGAGGTTCCAAGCATAGCGCGCGGTCTTTGGGGCGTGGACACTCCGGTGTTGAGTGGGCCCCGAGGCATTTGACACACCTGGGTGTGTTGTGGCAATTTCGGGCGGAGTGGCCGTACAATTGGCATCTGTGGCATTGACCCACAGTGCTTTTATGGTGAGGGGTCTCGACGACGACCCCGGACAGTCCGCAGACTTTATTGATATTAAAGATGGCTTTCGCCTCTTTAAGGTTAGTCCTGTCCAAAATGACAAGGACCATGTTGAAGGGGGCGGAAGGCCCACGGTGCATGCGGTGCACTTCGAGGATGGGCAGTTTTTGGGCGCGAAGGTCCTCGAGTACGTCATTGCACTCGAGTTCTTTCGGGATTCCGCGGATGACTGCGCGAAGGCGCCGGTCCTCCTCTAGACTCCACGTGTGGAATGTGATCGACATGGCGTCGAGAAGGCGGGTGAGGTTTCGGTAGTCCGTGATGGACTCCGTTTTTAGGAGGATACCCTCAGTTCGGGTCTCCGCAATGAAGAAGATGCCATTGGCATCACAACACACACAAACACACACAAATTACCCCAAAACGCCCAGCTTTTTCTGGCAGGCGACTTCAACCTGCCCAACCTACAGTGGCAACTTGACTCAAACTCTAATTCTCTGCAACCGGTCAGTAGAACTAATCCTACGGACTGTTTACTCATAGACGCATTATCCTTTAATAATCTCTACCAACTCAACCAAGAGAGCAATCCCAATGGCCGCACACTTGACCTCATTATAACCAATAACATAAACTGCTCAACTGTCACAAGAAATACTACTCCTCTGGTAAAGGAAGATTCACACCACCCTGCGCTGAACATTTCTTTCAAGTTAAAAAAACAGATAACTCCCAAAATCAATAAAACAAATACCTTAAACTACACAAAAGCAAACTACGACTATATTAAGAAAGAATTAAAAATGATAGATTGGACTGAACATCTCGAACAAAAGCTTACGGTGGATGAGACTGTAGATATATTTTATGACCTCATCCATCCAATAATATCCAAATATACCCCTTTGTATCGCAACAGTAGTATTAAATATCCTTTCTGGTTTAGCAATCCCCTACGTAGAGCGCTGAAAGAAAAAGCCAAGTTTCATCATAAATACAAGATGTACTCAAATCCCAGAGACCTCTTATCTTTTCAATTATTGCGCGATCGCTGTGATAAATTATTGCATGATTGCCTTTGTCATCTGAAAACGAATGCCAAAAAACGCATAAAAGAAGACCCAAAATACTTTTGGACATTCATCAAATCTATGAGATCCAATAGCAGCGATATTCCAGATGAGATGTGCCTTGACTCTAGGGTGGCGCATGGGGGTCATGACATCAGCAATCTCTTCTCTGAATACTTCCACTCAATCTACCCAAAAGACCAAACTGTTCCTGTTGCAATGTGCATGGACGTATTACCTAACTGCAACCGATCACTAGGTTCATGCTACTTGTCCGAGTCCGAAATTTATAAATCACTCCAACTCGTCAACACGAATAAGGGACCTGGTCCGGACACAATTCCACCAGTTTTCCTTAGAAACTGCGCATCCGAACTGGTAAAGCCGTTACATCATATTTTCAACAAATCACTCGCATGTGGAATATTTCCAAAGAAATGGAAACTCGCACACGTCACTCCAATTCACAAAAGGGGTGATCTAGGTGATATAAAGAATTATAGACCAATATCGATTCTTAGCTCTATTGGAAAATTGTTCGAGTCGATGATACAAACCCAGCTTCTCTTTCATCTCAAACCACAGCTCGATACTATGCAGCACGGTTTTCTTCCGGGCAGATCAACTGCCTCGAATCTCCTGGGCTATGTCGGTGATGTTATCGAAGCCATAGAGGACAAAAATGAAGTACATGCAATCTACACTGATTTCTCGAGGGCATTCGATGTTGTAAACCATAGTCTCCTCATCGAAAAACTGGGTCGCGCGGGCATATGTGGCTCGCTCCTAAGATGGTGCGAATCGTACCTCAACAACCGATCTCAGTTGGTCGCAGATCGCAGATCTGTTGCAAGGCCAGTTCCATCCGGGGTCCCACAGGGTTCACACATCGGTCCTCTCTTTTTCTTGGTCTTTATCAATGACTTGTGTTCGGGCGTGACATCTAAATACCAAATGTTTGCAGACGACCTTAAGCTGTACAGAGTTATTCGTAGTGAACAGGACATAACTTCCTTGCAAGACGACATTCTTGCTGTAAGTAACTGGTGTGCGCAAAATAAAATGGAATTAAATACATCCAAATGCTTCCACATCAAATTCTCTAGAAAGAAAACTCCCACACCCGCTCAATACTACGTTGGTAACACTCTCGTTAGCGAAATCTCCAACATGCGCGACCTGGGCGTTATCGTAGACTCCAGGTTGGACTTTCGTGACCATATCGACCACATTACCAAGAGGGGGGCTCGTCTGGCTGGTTTTGCCATACGACAAGCCAAATTCTTCAAAGATCCGGAGATCCCAATGATTCTCTTTAACTGTTACGTGAGATCCCTTCTTGAATATTGCAGTCCTATCTGGAACCCTTCCTTTGCAATCCATATAAATCGCCTGGAGAGACTCCAAAAACGATTCTTGTACCATTTAACTTATGCAAACAACCTTTGCCACATTCTAAAAACCTATGAATCTCGGCTTTCGCATTTCAAAACGGTTCCACTCTCGGTACGTAGAACCGCCACAGATGTTATGTTCCTTAAGAAACTTATTAATGGTAAAATTGACAACCCTGAACTATTACAAAAAATATCTTTTAACATACCTCGATCTAGCAGCCGCGTTCAAAATAGAAAGACTTTCGGTTTACCACTTTGTCGTACAACATATGCTCAGCACTCGCCGATAAATCGGATGTGCTCTACATACAACGTCATTTGCCATGACTTGGACATTTTCAGTGCCTCGATTTCAGCCATTAAACGCCATTTTTATGGCTAATGTTGAAATGTGTATACTTTTTTATTTTTTATTTCACACTACTATTTGTTTTTGTTATTATTTAGTTTTTTTTTTTAATTGTGTGAAATTTGTGTACCAGATTGTAATGTAATATTTTTTTGCACGCTGTGTTCACTTCTAGAAGGACGAACACTTATAACGTTACGCCCATGTTTGTTTTTAATGTATACCTGCAGTGTAACGTCCAGTTTAGTGAACCAATAAAGAAAAAAAAAAAAAAAAAAAAAAAAACAACGGGCCTTGATGGCCATCCACCTATGGCGGTTCGTGATAACGACCGCCGGTGGGCGCTGGGAGCGCTTGGGAGGGGTGGGGAGAGAAGCTCCCTCGGCACCCTGTTCAGCCGCGGGGGGCGAAGCGGGCGAGTCGGAGAGAGGGGCGGCCGGATTTGACTCGGCGGCTAATTTGGCGGCCTTGTTGGCAGCGCCCTTGTTGCGCCTTGTGCGCTTGCGGCCTGAGGCCACAATGAAATCGTCCGAGTCGGACGAGGGGGCGGAACTGGAATCTGAAGATTCCGGGATGATCTCCATCTCGTCATCGGAGATCGAGGAGGAGGGTGCGGTGGTTGAGGGCGCGGCGGCGGAAGTCGCTACGGCGGGGTGCACGGTGGCGGGGGGCGCGGCAACGGGGGACGCGACGGCGGGCGCAACGGTGGCGGAGGGCGCGGCGATGGAAGTCGCGGCGGCGGAGGGCTTGGTGGCCGAGGGTTTGGTGGCCTGAGGGGCCGGGCGGGAGGTGGCCAGAGGGGCCGAGAGGGCTGCGGCCTGAGGGGCCGATGGAGCTGCGGCCTGAGGGGCCGTGGGGAAGAAGATTGCCTTCAGGTGAAGGCCAATTGCGGGCACGAGGTCCGGATTTTCCCTAGCAAAGTTAACTAGGGGCGACAAGACCTCTTCGAGGGCGCGATTTTTCGGGTCGGTCGCCATGGCGACCGGCCTAGTAAGGGAACCTACAGCTAAAACGAAATTATCGCAGTTCGTCGCGTCACGTTCCGCAAGGAAGAGCTGCGAAGAAACCTTGCGGCAGTCGTGCCTAATTTGGGAGCGCTCGGGGGGAGAACCCGAGGTGTGTAGTCCTAGTCCCCCGCGCCGGGTGAGGCGAGGGGGGTGCTTCTAGGGTGTGCCCTAAGCTTGTATGCCTCTGACCAATCTCAATGTGTCAGAGGGTCCCTAACTGCTTAAGGTTCGGAGGGTAGCTTCGAGCCGGAGCCCTAGGCGCCCAAGCCGTTCCCTAAGGATAGGAAGGAGGAAGGGGTGGGCGGGAGGGGGCGATAGCTAGTGTCGGTCAGGGGAGCCCCCTAGGCCGGTGGTTCTAGCCCCGTCCGGGTAACTGCTTCACCCTGAAGGGGATCGGCGAGTGCCCGGGTCGCACTCCTGGCTGTGCAAAGTTGGCACCGTGAGGTATCACACAGCCAGACCACGAAACTGTGGTTTTAATCGGCGAAAAAAAAAAAAAAAAAAAAAAAAAAAAAAAAAAAAAAAAAAACGCGCGAAAAACCGAAGAAACTCTAAAAATCACGATAATGCCTCCTTGTCTTAAAAAAGACAGGGAGACACGTGTGTCGGAGCGGCGGTAGCGTAGCGCGGGCGGCGGGGGGCGTGCGTAGCACGCGGGAGCAGCGTAGCGCGGAGGCACCGGGCACCGGACGTGTGACTCGGACGGCGTCGCGAGCACGAATCAAGATAGTTTAAAATCTTTTCAATATATTATGTAGCTATACAAACTTCTCATGTGATATCTACGTCATTTTCTGCCAGTAACATTTCAACCTATTTATGTACTTATTTTTCACATTAAACTGTTATACAAAGCTATTCAAATATATTGCGTGCAGATAAGCGTTTTTGCGGGAAATTATGAATAGATTTGGCTTGTTCGCCTGTAGCTTGCTATTTTGGACTCTACAATTTACATTTTTATTATCATGCCTGTTCGGTGTGTGATACGTACGTACCCTAACCTTTTTGTTATTAACTCCACAAAATAATTTAAATACGTTGAGATTTTAACGTAAATTCACTTCAGAAATTCTATGCGAATACGGTTTTATGTTTTAATAGTTTGTCGTAAGTTACAAATTTGTTTTAATATTGTTTTAATTACGTTTAGGAAAAAGTGGTGTTACTTATTTATATTTGAAAAGTTACTGGTTTGGTGTTTGTTTTTGACTGTTTTTGCTTATTTATGACATGTGAATTATGCTGTATACAAGGATATTTTTAAAAATAATTTTACAAGGTACGACTACATGTAACGTTGTGGTAACACGTGTATCTTACAATTTATTTAAGTTTTATTATTAGGTAAGTGTCAAACACACGTACTGGAGGCCTTACTCTCCGTAGGAACACAACATGGCCGAGACCAATGCTATTTGGCTACGATCTTCTGTAAGGTGGAGGTCCTACCCCAGACGGGCTGCTCCGATTTGAGCGGATTATCCGCTGTGCCCTACTCTCTTAATAGTATTCAATATTCATATTACCATATAAAAAAATACAACATAACTTAAGCATCGTTATGATCATCATCATTATCAGCATTAAAATCTTTGTTCTTAGTTCTTTACCCTGGTCACCTCTTTCAATGCTTCAATAAGCTTCTGGCGTCTCAGAGGATGTTGACTCGCAAACGCAATATCCGTTGCATAAGGACTCTTCTTTGATATTGCACGTTAATAACATGCAAGTACTAAATCTGTTTGTAAAGTTGCCTTTATAAACAGATTCTGTGTATATGACGTACATAAATACACATATAGGTACCTAAGTATGTTTATAATAAAAATAAAAAGCAGTAATGTCGAGAGATTAAAATTATACAAAAAAAATCTTTAGCTTTATTACATAAATATTACGCCTGCGTTTTACCAGTTCCAGGAATGATATATGGAACAACAATCCTATTTGTTAATTCGTGTTTAGCTTTCAAGCAAATCTGCCCAGATGTTTTTGCGTGTAATACAAACATACATTCATATTTACAAACTATGGCGCAATTATAATATTAGTAAGGGTGAAAAGTGTATAACAATCATAATGTATTTAATTTTAGTTCTCCGTGGCCTAAAAAAGATTATAATTTTACCTCATTTGAATAGCATAAAATAAAGGGAGAATTAAAATATTACTCGACGTGAATTAACACGGAGTAACCTCATATTTCTAAGGGGTTACGTTTTTATCTTTGGTGCATTGGGGGTTTGATTAACGAGCTAGCTGGGGACCGTGACATCTAAACGCCACCCCCACTTAGAAACGTGACCGGTGCCCTCGGGCGCTTCAAGTTCTCTGCATCTTTTAAATCTGCTTACTTTTCTAAAGATATTCTATAAAAAATTAAAGTAACAGTTTGTAATATCATATTTTTACTCAATGACTGTGTATAAGTATTATAATGTTGTTATGTACATATAACCGGTTGTACACGTAACGACATATTGTAGCAATTTATCTGTGCAAACCGATTTGCGCAGATTTGTCAGTTCTTATTTCTATAAGATAAATCGTTGTCGATTATGTTTTTATAGTTTTATCGTTGCATGTGGATGGCGATCGCTCATTTCGGCAGTACTTACTTCACGGAGCTCGCTTGTTTCATTTTTTTGCTGTTGTCGCTCAGGTGCTGATCGCTCGAAGAGGCGCACGCCGCAAACAACTGCAAGAGTCCATAGATAGACGTCGATATCGGAGGCGTGTGGAGACTGGAGACATTAGTTCGATTTATCTGCACAGTCTGAAATCACTAACTTAACAACTATAACATGGGGACCTTCAAGAAGAAAGCGTACATCTACTTTAAAGGCCTGCAACGGCTCAGGGACTCCCCTGATGTCTCTGGGCTACGGGTGGCGGTGACCACTTAACATCAGGGTGACACGCATGCTTGTTTGCAAACATCTTACTTTAAAAAAACGTGTGTATCCGGCATTAGCCTTGGGACACAACGCACTTATAAAATTAGTAATACTAGCAATAACTATAACCATTATATTTAAAGATACTTCTTGTAACCAGCTGTAAAGGTCACTTGGGTGCAGTATAAAGTCCGGATAACTATTTGCTTCAACACATTATACAACGTCGACGCTTACAAGTTTCTCTTTATGTAAAGTACTTTGAGATTTGGATGTTGTAAAGTCCAGACAAACGAATTTGTTTAACGTTAAAACATTTACTGTTTGTGTATTATTTTACGCTGTGTAACTGCAGATAGCTGTGGGTTTTTAGGGTTCCGTAGTAAAGTAAAAATAAATGCTTGTGGTTTCGCTTTCATGTCCAGAGACTGGAAAGCAGTGTTTTTGCATGTATCTATGTTAACAAGGATGAAATTGTCCGGATTTCTAGTCTAATTCTATTTCTAGTGAAATATTCCTTTATTAATAAATGTTGTATGACGAGTGTATCTCTTTCTAATACAATGTTTTGTCTCTGTCATTTTAGACGAAAATTAAATAAAACGCGAAAGTGACAAAACATTGTATAACTACCATAGATTTAGTATATACTAGCGTACCTATAGATCGGCTTTGATTTGATTAAGGCGAGACCAAAAACAAAATACACTAGTGTGCGTGGAATGTACATGTGTGCAAGCAAGATATATAATTTTGAGGATTTTCCTTTTAGTTTGAGTTACATCCAGGCACTGCACAGGTAACCATATTTAATCACGTCTAATTAACATCGAAACTACACTTAAAAACCATTAATTTTGTAAAAAAATAAAAGCTTTTAATAAGTGGGATTTGTTTTTAACACGACTGACGTCAGGCCGATACAGTCTGATAGCGTGTATAGGAAAATGGTCTCGCCTATCTATCTCGCTCTAACCAACGTGTATGCTATGATCTATCTCTTTTGCATTGCCAATCTTACGCCATATAATAAATGTATGATAACTACACTCATGTAACTTTTATTAGTAAAGAGGATACTATAAGAAAGAAACAATATTTTTAGTGTAGTACCGTGAAATTACCGTGGATTTATTGTGAAAATTTTAATGTCAAGCTTCATTGAGCAAATATAATTGAGTTAAATAAACGTGAATATATTTTACCACAACACAAACCATTGTATTGTGACATACTTTGGTTGGTTTAATTATACTAAGTTACACCTTTTACATCACACTGGGTATATGCGGTTTTGTCGCCTACGCCCAGTGTGTTTTTCTCATATCGACCCCTAATCATACCACTGTAGGGATAGGAGTCTCCCTTCAATCGAAGGAGATAACAGCATACTCTGCCACGCTGCTCCAATGCGGATTGACGCCAATGTGTGTTCAAGCAGCCTGAAGGTCATCGGATTGGCTGTCATTCATCGACAAAAGCCGGAACCGACGTGCCCTCCGAAGCACGGAGCTCGAGACAACGAAACCCATCCAAACACTGGCTAGGGTCAACGTTGCTTAACTAGCATGTTCTAGTGAAACACACAGCCACGCCATCGAGCTCAACGTACTTTTCTCAGATCCAATTCAGGAAACTAGACTTTTCTCAAATTAGGTAAAGCGTCGTTTGAATACCAATTAGAACATAGGAGTTTTTGTAATGTGTGTGACAAAATTGTGCACATATTATAAATTGTGGTACCCTCAGAACACGTCTCAGAACGTGAAAAGACTTACTAAAGCCGATTTTAAAATATGTTTTCTCATTAATGTTAATGAGAAATATTTTAAAATAGTATACATATACTATTTTCATTCAAATATAATTTTAATAAGTAATCCTATTACATACAAGCTCTTTCATGTCATTTCTTCCTTTCTTACCACGATTGCAAGAGGAAAATTGTACGAAATAAAATCATAAATTGCAGAAACTATAGTAGACAAGATAATTATATTAATTACTAGCTTTTTTGCCCGCGACTTCGTCCGCGTGAAGTTCCGGACACGTTCCCGTGGGAACCACATTGAATTTCAGGAAAAACTATAGCCTATGTCACTCCCTGATAATGTAGCTTTCTACTGGTGAAATAATTTTTGAAATCGGTCCAGTATTTTCGGAGCCTATTCAATGCAAATAAACAATCAAATCTTTCCTCTTTATAATATTAGTATACATACAATCTTAAAATGAAAGAATCAAAATTAAATGCAGGGCTGTAAATAAAATGACTCAAGTTTTCTAAATACATATTATGCGTGAAGGGATTTGCTTATTCAATTTTTAATTTTTCAATAGTATTCATATTTTGTCGATGATTTTGAAAACTTTTGTAGTACTTATTTAATTTTGTTGTTTCAAGTTTTGTTAACATTAAAAAATGTAAGTTATGTGATGGTATTACATATTCCTTATATGTTACATTTAGCATAATAAAAAAAAAATACAGGTATATTTTTGACATCTCATACAAAACTGCCAATTTATCTGTTAATCAGGGATTTGGTATTCCTAATTTCGAGCAGTTCCTATTGTAATTAGTTTATAGTAAAAAGTTTTAATAATAGCTAAGCCACATTTATTGATAAGAAATAGTAAGAAGAAAAATCCAGTTCAATTGTTAATCTTTAATTAATGCATTGATCTAGCTTTGTCAGTCTTAACCACACATAGTTAAAAAAGAAAAGTAGGACATCTTAAGGTGCGCTTACACGGGCAATTTTTTGATCAATAATTGCTCGGCAACACGAATGGATCAATCTGGAATTACTAGCGTAATGTGGAGTAATTTAGTGGAGCAATTACAACAAAATGCGGCAATTGTTTCGGCAATATTTCTTCTAATCGCTCCATATATTTCATATTTCACAATGTGGCTGATACGAATTGCCGAATATCCAGTGGGTCTGGAAATTCAAGTCAATTTTGTTTTCTATCTCGTATGCACTTATTATTCTGCGGCTTCTTCCGTCTCGCTTGCGCGGGGAGAGCGAGACGTGTGCCAGTATGTTTATGCACGTAGTTTTCCAACTGAATTGCTCATGTATGAAAGTATTGTCTAGTTTCTTGGAGTTCCTCCTTATCGCTCAATATTGTAGTTGCAAAAGATTTTACCAAATTGCTGCTTCTTGTCGTTGTCGTAAATTGCTTGATATTTTGTCACGTGGCAATCGACCATCATTGCTCATAATTGAGCAATTGTTGTTGTCCGTACCTTTACAATTTTCATTCTCAAGGATTGGGCAACGACGCGCGATTACGCCACGCGACACGAGGCACTACTTTAGTATGCCCAAGTCCACGAGGCGCGCGATGTTGTCAAGGGCGAACCCCGTCAGTGCTCCATATAAATTTATACTAATCATTAATTTTGTGTCGCGTCGCGGTCGCCGTTGCTGGGATTGGAATGCTACCTTTATCGAAGCTATTTGCCCATGGTCGTTTAGAGTTAGGTTATGTTAATGAATTTTTGCCAATAAAATTATCACTGTAGACAATCGTTGCATGAGTTTTAGTTTAATATTTATTATTGTTGTGAGACTTTTTACCTGTCGCATGTCGTCTGACTCCTCAATGATCTTAGATGTACTCAAGGAGTATCATACTAATATTATAAAATGAGAAAGTGAGTTTGTTTGTTTGTTATTCCTTCACGGCTTGACTAAGCAGCCGATCATTATAAAAATTTGAATACATATTGTCAGAGGTACAGAGCCCATCATAGGTAAATTTTTACGCGGGCGAAGGCGCGGGTAACCGCTTGTTATAAATAAATTGAACTACGTAGATATACTTACAACTTTTTTCTCTTTTTCTTCTATGTAAGTTATTTTTAAGTTTAGAATTTTTATACAGTTAAATCTTTTTTCTGAAAATAATAGTGTGAATGAGTTAAGTTTTCTTACTAACCGTTTATTACTATGACTAAGCTTTATAGTTCTTGTACGGGGCACGATCCATTTCCCGCTCGCAACCGAAGCCGATAAAATAAATTGAGCCGCTCTTTAAAGATCAACTAATTACTTCCATTAACTCCGATTGCTTTTTGTATAAGTGGTGCTTTTTAATTGCCATGAATTATTTTCACTATTCATTTATTAAATTAATATTTGAGCCATTATTATTGTAATGGACTTTTTTTTCATTCACCGACACGATCAACGACAGGCCATAATTATTATACTGAAATACAATATTTTTATTGTTTTTCCGGCATCAAAAAAAGAAAACAATAAATATTATCTCGAGCTGTAAGAATTCATTTCCGCATTTTGTAACCTTTAATAGTAATACTAAATTATTTTATTAAAAAAAAATATATTTACAAAAATATTAGATATGTTTAATATGAACGACATAATATGAACGATTTTGTTTTTATCTTAAATTAATCATTCACATCTAATATTACATAGAAAAAATATAAATAGGGTTGAAAATAGTAAAATTATTTTTCAATGTGCAAATTGAAAACATTGAATGAAGAGCTGTGCAAACTCAAACATTTTGCGCGGGCTTTTGATGACGTCATCGGTCAAGTCCCGTGTTTTATTTTAATAAGCGTGTTACAGTCGCCGATGAATGAAATGACAATGTCCATTGTAAATTAGAATTTCCGTCCATTATTTTTAATTTTTAAAATTTAATATTACCATTATTGGGCATGCATAAAAATACGCACTGTCAATATATTTCTAAGTGGGTTCACTAACTTATACGGCTATAAAGTCGCCTGCGGCTTGTTTCGAAAGCGTAGCATCTAACTTTGCCTCAATAATGGACTTACCATGTATTCTTTAAAAGTTGTCCTAACACGTATGTGTTCTAACATCCTTTAACTTTTCCGAAGGAAAACTGTCTGCTGAAATTGACGTTTTAATATGTACCTACCGTGTTAAAAAAGTGTGTATTTATAGTAACAATATAATAGGTACATACTTTTTTTTAACTTCATTGACCACATTACAAAAGAACTAATACAATAGGCGGACTTAATGCTAAGTTGCATTCTCTACCAGTCAAACATTGGGAAGTGCAGAAATAAAAATTTTCAGGATCAACATTATAAACATTTATAAAAATAAAATAGGTTTTTCTGCTAAACGTCCGTCGTTATGCGCCAAGACATTCGGGCGGTCAATTGAGTGAATTTTCACAATTTAAATTAAACATTTCATTTAAAATTTAAGTCAACTCCGCGTCACTTTTGGTGACGCTAATGAGAAACAGTTGGATTAAGGCCGTACCAACAAATTTCGCTAAAATTTTGCTGTTTTTCAAGTTGTCTCTACTCCTAGCTACCATAACGAATAACCACCAAAAAAATATATGTTGTGCTATAATCATTGTACTACATTTATGCAGCTCGAAATTTGAAATTACTGAATATTTATGGAGTAATAAAATATTTAAGGAACCTAGTAATCAAAGAAAGAATGCGATTCAACTTGGGTATTTATGCATCGATTCGTGTAAAATTTACATTAATACATAGGCAATAATATTATCTACTTATTTGTAGCTTTTTTTTTGAATTTGAGTGTATTTCCACCAAGTCACAAGCAATTTTCCGTCAATTACGTAATTTCTGGATAGCTGGTGACTGGACACAAGGTAATCAGTGCGCTCCCACGCTTTCGGATGGATGGACGTGTGCCAAATTTTCGCTGCACCATGCATGCTCTCGATTTTTTATTATTATGACGAAAATATCCAAATATAAAAAATATCAACTAAAATCTAATATCTTTATAAAATAAATATTTTATTTTATTTTTAAAAAGATAACTTTCATGCATTTATTGTATTTTTTTTAGTTGATATTTTTTATATTTGGATATTTTCGTCATACAGATTCATACAGATTGAGCTAGCCCTAAAGTAAGTTCGAAACTTGTGTTATGGGATACTAACTCAACGATATTATCTTTTATAACAAATACATATATAGATAAACATCCAAGACCCGAGGCCAATCAGAAAAAGTTCGTTTTTCATCATGACCCGACCTGGGATCGAACCCGGGACCTCCTGGGTGGCGGTCTGGCGTGGTAACCATTACGCCACGGAGGTCGTCAAACCAAATACGTTGAATTATATATTTCATATTTCGGAGTATTTTGTAGTGTACCCATTATGACGTATATTATTTTATCCACGATAATGATTGTGGCTCATTACAGCGCCACATACAATATATAAATTTCGACACTGCTCCTATTGGTTACATGGCTTTGTGGTAGATTGAACAAATCGCTAGTTTTAGTCCAGTGTCTCCTGGTTCGATCCTTAGGTTAGTGTTCATGCTTTTTGATTTTTAAACTTTTTTTTACAATATAATTTTATGTTTTACTTTTTACCTACCTACAATTGCAAGCAGTAAAAAAACTTTAATAAAAATATGTATAAAAATGCATTAAATTTTTTAAATAGGAATCTGAAATTGTCGAAGTATTTTTATACACATTAAAATTATATTTTTCTTTTTATCTCTTTTTAGACGAGAAAAAAAGAGATAAAACGAAATATATTATTTACTAATGTGTATAACAATATCAGATACCAATTTAAAATTTTGAGGACATTTTTATTATAATATTTTTTTACTGCTCGTACGTAACTTATTGTTAGGTAGGTAAAAAGTAAAACATAAAATTATATTTCTAAAAGGAAGTGTAAAAATCAAATAAAAAACATGAGCATCAACTAAGGATTGAACTTGGACACTAGACATTATTTACCACAAAGCCATAGTAAACAATAAGAGATTTGGCGAAATTTAACTATGTATTGTATGTCGCAAATAAAATTATGATATAGATTACGTCATTTATTTGACTCATAGTGCTTTTCATACCATACTAGTGGGTGCCTGCGGCTTCGCCTGCGTGGAGTTTGGTTTTTCTAGTTCTACGCATTTCTGGGATAAAAAGCACTCTAAATGTTGACTCGAGATCTCCGTGTAAAATTTCATCACAATTTATTCTTTAAATTCAGTGGTTTTTGCGTGATACGGTTTAACACGCAGACGTACAGTTTTTTTGTTGTTGAAAATGACTATTTTGGTGCTGTATCGATAGTAAAATCCAGCCGATCAATATTTAAAAAAAATGTGTGTGTCCTGTGAAAACCGGTAAAACACGAGTTGTAGCAAAATGACCTTTTTCATTGAATGTGAATCAGAGAAAAATACCCAATTTTTCTGTCTAATCCATATTTTGATAGGGCTTATAGTTCCTGAGATAGTATGGTTCAACTAGAGCAAAAAAACGGGTTTTGTTAAATAATTTTGTGTAACCAACCAAATACGACATAACATACATCGCCTGCAAATTTAAGATGTTAAGATTTGTTTTTAATAATATATATTTAGTTCTATCATAATTCATATGTCATTTTAAAAGTGTCAACTGATATTGTTTAGTTCTAGAGGTCTATGGAAAGTGTTCAAATATTTTAATAATTGGTTTCTCAACCAGATGTCGTTAATATTACCGCGCCGCGCGTCATTGCCAGCCCTCTAGTGGTGAAAAAGGCAAGGTTTTTAACAAAACTTAGTACTACAAAAGGCTCAATAGATGTCAAGTTTTTGGCATTTTACGTAATATTAAAGCGGGGTGAAGGGTGAAGTAACGTTACTTAGAGGTCAAATCCTCAAGGTCATCGGCTATATGGAGGGCCTTAATGTTTGTGCGTAATGAAGACATTTAATAATAAGTCTCGAATAAAAAGCCTTTGATGCATGGTTAAAGGTAATTGCTTATCGTCACCTGTAATTCCTGCGTAAATTTATAGGCAGCACCTATTATGTTAGGTAACAGAGGACATGGTAGGCCCGTTTGCCGCCTCTAGCATAAAAAACCGGACTAGTACGGGTCGGACCACGTACAATGTAGGGTTTCTTATTGGCTACGCATTGCTTGCTTGCAGATGATTATAATGCAATATTCTATGACATTTGTATGTACGTTTCCATAAAATAAATTTTACTTCATAAATTTGTCGGCAATAGCCGAGTAATAACACGGAAACTAGTAGAGCCTAATTAACCGAAATAGTTCTTATTGAAGGTTCAGCATATATGGACTACTACTGTGCTACTACCATGATTGTTTTAAAATTTTAAAATTTCTAAACACCAAGACTTTCGGGGAGATCGTCAAATATCGACACGATGAATGTAAATAATGTATCCAAAAATTATCTTCCCACAGCAACAATGTTTTTAAGAAACCTATCTAATAAACTCAAAATGGGGTCGGCGCGCAAAAAAAACTTTCTCACTCTACCATGTAGGGGAGGCACCTGAAAAAACCTGTTCTACCACTTTGTTGGCATTGTCAATATAGCTCTAGCTCTTTAGTCTAAGGCGTCTAGGCGCTAGACCGCGAACGGACAGACAGACGGACATTGCGAAACTGTAAGGGTTCCTTGTTACAAACCCTAAAAAGGGAAAAATGTTATTATAGTTACCTACGTTAAAAATACAAAAAATCTTTTAAACTTCCAGAATATTCTCAAGCATAGAATCTAGATGATACCCGCCTGCGAATGTTGAAAGTTGTAAAGTTACCTGGAATCTGGGAAATATGAAAACTTCTTATTTTATACTTACTTACTGAAATACTTTTACAATACTCGCGTTTTCAAGATTTCGTTTACATTTCGCAAGTCACTTGGCAATTTATTTTGTGTAAAATAAATAGACTTTACGTAAAAACATGCTAAAAATGCGTACCTACAACATTCTTGATGATTTACTTAAGAACGTGAGGGTTTGTTTTATATAACGTATTTATCTACACAAAGCGTTTTAGGAAAATTTGAAAAAGTTATAATTATATGCTACCTTATTGTACAATCTTCTTACTTGTACTTGTAGCTTTAGGTACTTGTACAATCCTCTATTCAAAAGATTTTTGAATAACCCTATGGCAGTGATTCTGAAATATCCGTAAATGAAATAATAACTGTAATATAAAATAATTTGTTTTGTAAGTAGATTTTATCCTACTAGCATAGCTTCAAGACTTGAATGGCCTGTTGAGAAGCGTTGAAGAAACTCACCAATCAGCCTTTAAAAGCCACAACATTAATACCTATTTATTTAAAGATTTTTGTACTTTCCTTTTTCCATTTTCATCACCATCTCTATATTTATTTTGATTCCAATGTGTTGTGTGTAGTGTGCTTACTACCAGATAACCTGCTAATTAATTTCCCCCCATTTTATAAAGACGAATATCCTCGCGTCGTTATGAGACCGTTAAAAAAAATTACGTTTCGTAATAAAAAAAAATTAAAGAATTCTAATAAAAGTTCAAATACATTACCGTAGACAAAATTGAAGCCTCTTTTACGTACACCATTACGACAAAGGCTTAGACGCTATTGAAAAATGTTGGGAGAAAATTGAATCGTCTGCGCTAATGAAATTCTTGAATTACTTTTTCTCATAATTTAATTTTAATATCATAACTGTGTTTTTCACAGTATTTCAAATTACGAAGCTATTTGCATAGCGTACCTACAAAGCTGGAATCAATATGTTATATATATATATATATTGGCGCGGCTGGTTCGATTCCCGCTCCGGGCAAATATTTATTTATTTAATATGATGGTTTTTGTTTTCCAAAATGGAGATAAAGTTTCCAAAGCTATGAACATGATTCAAGTTTAAATGCTGCATCCTGTTTTCTTATACATATGCTCATTTCTGTATATAATTTTTTTTTGTTTATCAATAACAACATCAGTTTTACCTCCTAAATGAGTCTTAAGATTATAGAGCACACGATCTTAAATCAAAAGCGAGCTATCTTTGGCACAGATTAAAATGATTGCTTTCTTGTTACGGTAGAGTGTGTTCAAGAGCTGGAGTGCTCTCGCAAATTATTACCCTCTGGCCGTTTAAATAATCTTGGTGAGCAATAAAAGCTGCCCGCGCAATATATCGCAAGCACTGCTCGGGCCATTAAGAGGGCGTAGTGCAAACATCTTCTCGATTAATGACTCGGACTGCGGTGCTTTCCCTTCACGTAATAACTACATGTAAACTTAGATTGTGACTCCTTTTAATGGAGTTTTGGTTATCAAATACACTCAGTTATTGGTAATTAGTTCATACAGTTAGACAATTTGGTTTGGTACAAGTTTGGTACAATTTGTCGAAATTAATGAAAATTTATTATTAGATTAGAGAATTAAATTTTAGAATGCATTAGGTGATAACCTAGAAAGATAGATTGCAAGTAAAAATAAATATATATAATAAAAAAACGATTCCGTAATTAATACACAAAATAAAACAATTGTTTGTAACTTGCAAAATATGAAATTATTACTGTATCTGTAGGCAACAGATAATGTCGCTTTATGAACATGTTGAGAAGTCATGTGCCCAAAGCAAAATGTGTACGAGGGCTGTAGATAACGTTAGATACCTACATTTTCCTTTATACAAAACGTGAGCTAATCTACAAGGTACATAAACTAGTTATGGTAGACTAGGAAGTAGTCTTCTGGAGTTTGAATTGTTTGGTCTTGTTTCCAGACTATATTTAAGAATAAACTATTTTCCGATTTGCCCATCAAGTCACTTGGCCACATCGCGACATGGCTGGCCACATGGACATTATGCCTTGGCGTATCGACCGTAATGTAGTTTCGTTCGGTGTATCCCAGTAAATCAAATCAAAAATACTTTATTCTGTAGGCCGTCGCGGGCATTCAGACACGTGATTTACAACATATTTGTCCTTATAAGTTAAATATAAAATAAATAAGCTACTCTATAAACTACCACCATTTCGGAAACAAAGCAAAATGACCACTTTGGAAAGAAATGTGAAAGAAATCCAGTTACGGCCGTTTTTGTCAAGTAGTCCCTCTGTCTGTCTGGCCTCGCACCCTTGGGGAGCAACTGGTTTTTTAAAAATAAAAATCTCCAGTTGCCCTCTGTGTCTGGTCCTCTGGTGACTGACAGGATCTCGATCCGCTTATTTCAACGATCAAGTTACAACTTGGATACCTTGATCCAGATATTATAACCTTGATTATGCTATCGACTTACTACATTAGGTCATATGACAATATTATTATTTTCTAGTTAGATCCTCTTAAATCTTCGACAAATCTTGAGAGCTTTGGCGGAACCGTTAAGGAGATTAACTTGAAATCTCACCACTTTCGGTGCCATGTGCTATACCATTTGTTTTGTTAAGCGGTGCATTGCGGTACATATTTCTAGGCAACTGGCTTATCTGCTTCCGCTAGCCAGCACTTAATAGCTTAGCGCATTATCAAATAAAACTTTATATTTATGAGTGCTATTAGTCTTATAAACGACCATAACCTTAAAGAGGTTTCAATGCATTACGTTGCATTTTTATAACTGTGTCCATTTTCCTTTTACTGTTATTATATACTATGTAACTTTGATTGCTAAAATGTTACGAATTTTCATAATGATCGGCTACATAGGCCTGGTTTCCACCTGTTGTGTATTTAGCATTATAAAAAAAAAGTTTTTTGTCTTTGACATAAGCATGGCGGACGTGAGTTGTTTCTATGTATGAATGTAATAAGAACAAAATAAAGGTGTTATTTAACATTGAGAGATTTAATATATAAAGTTGGCGACGAGGAAAAGAATAAAATGATTGGAAATATAGAGAGTTACCGGGCGGGACAAGATTTTTCGGCGTACGCGAAAATGGAGAAGAGATGAGATGTGAGATACGGGGTGCGGCCGAGCGGATATGTGGGCGGCATATCTCCCCTCCTCTCCGCTTCTTTCACATTTATTGTATAAGTTTGTTTGTCATATTTAGACAAAAGCGACGTAATACAGATGACCATGAACAAAATTTCGTAGAAGGCCTACACTACACACACATACATAAGTCAACCTTGTCAGTAATGAGATAAACAACATAATATAATATACCTTTATCAACCCTTGTTATGTAGAATTATTTTTAGGTATAAGCTGGTTTCTACATAACAACATCTTTTGTTTTACGTACAATGACTATGCTATAAATTTTAGTTCTTATTTTAACAGGTAAAAATAGCTTCAAATGAATTATTAAAAAAGCGTGTAAAAGTATATTGAGTATTGCTTCTAATGTTTCATAAAGTGAGTGACAGATCCGAAAGCTTGACTCCTTATCCTCTTAAATCTCCATACTTCTCTCTATATCCCACTCCATTTAAAGAAGATCAATGGAACTCGTAGAGGATGGAAGTGGCTGATTATCAGCAAGAACGCGCCGCTATTTTGTTTGTCATCTCTATTAAAAAAACATAAAAATTCAGTACATACACATATAGGCTTTTATGACGACTTTTGTGGTTTTCTATTTAATACAGAAGGATAATATGTTGTACATGGCGTGTCTAAGTGCGATGACTACAGAATAAAGTATTGACTTTGAGGTACGACTATGGTACGATATAAAAGTCGACGTCAAAGCAGTTTTATGTTTTTATAGAAATATATACCTACATTTTACGCAATAAAAAAAAAATAAAAAAAAAGAGTAATCAAAAGCAAAATCATGTTTGATGAAATATTTGATGAGTTTTGTTTGACTATCAATAGAACTGTTTGAAAAATGTGTTGTTACTATCAACATTCTACCACCACGATTTCATAGAATTAATCGAGTATTCTATTGAAATATTTCGAGCATAAAGCAAATACGAGAGAGCTAAAAGCGAGCTCCGATTTAAGGCTGTACCAACAAATTTCGCTAAAATTTTGCTGTTTTTCAAGTTGTCTCTACTCCTAGCTACCATAACGAATAACCACCAAAAAAATATATGTTGTGCTATAGTCATTGTACTACATTTATGCCGTTCGAAATTTGAAATTACTGAATATTTATGGAGTAATAAAATATTTAAGGAACCTAGTAATCAAAGAAAGAATGCGATTCAACTTGGGTATTTATGCATCGATTCGTGTAAAATTTACATTAATACATAGGCAATAATATTATCTACTTATTTGTTGTTTGGTTTTTGAATTTGAGTGTATTTCCACCAAGTCACAAGCAATTTTCCGTCAATTACGTAATTTCTGGATAGCTGGTGACTGGACACAAGGTAATCAGTGCGCTCCCACGCTTTCGGATGGATGGACGTGTGCCAAATTTTCGCTGCACCATGCATGCTCCCGATTTTTTATTATTATGACGAAAATATCCAAATAAAAAAATTATCAACTAAAAAAATACAATAAATGCATAAAAGTTATTTATCTTTATAAAATAAATATTTTATTTTATTTTTAAAAAGATAAATAACTCATGCATTTATTGTATTTTTTTTAGTTGATATTTTTTATATTTGGATATTTTCGTCATACAGATTCATACAGATTGAGCTAGCCCCAAAGTAAGTTCGAAACTTGTGTTATGGGATACTAACTCAACGATATTATGTTTTATAACAAATACATATATAGATAAACATTCAAGACCGGAGGCCAATCAGAAAAAGTTCGTTTTTCATCATGACCCGACCGGGGATCGAACCCGGGACCTCCTGGGTGGCGGTCTGGCGTGGGAACCATTACGCCACGGAGGTCGTCAAACGTAGATTCAACAAATCGCTAGTTTTAGTCCAGTGTCTCCTGGTTCGATCCTTAGGTTGGTGTTCATGCTTTTTGATTTTTAAACTTTTTTTTACAATAAAATTTTATGTTTTACTTTTTACCTACCTACAATTGCAAGCAGTAAAAAAACTATAATAAAAATATGTAATAAAATGCATAAAATTTTTTAAATAGGAATCTGAAATTGTCGAAGTATTTTTATACACATTAAAATTATATTTTTCTTTTTATCTCTTTTTAGACGAGAAAAAAAAGAGATAAAACGAAAAATATTATTTACTAATGTGTATAAAAATAGACAATATCAGATACCAATTTAAAATTTTGAGGACATTTTTATTATAATATTTTTTTACTGCTCGTACGTAACTTATTGTTAGGTAGGTAAAAAGTAAAACATAAAATTATATTTCTAAAAGGAAGTGTAAAAATCAAATAAAAAACATGAGCATCAACTAAGGATTGAACTTGGACACTAGACATTATTTACCACAAAGCCATAGTAAACAATAAGAGATTTGGCGAAATTTAACTATGTATTGTATGTCGCAAATAAAATTATGATATAGATTACGTCATTTATTTGACTAATAGTGCCTTTCATACCATACTAGTGGGTGCCTGCGGCTTCGCCTGCGTGGAGTTTGGTTTTTCTAGTTTTACGCATTTCTGGGATAAAAAGCACAACTCTAAATGTTGACTCGAGATCTCCGTGTAAAATTTCATCAAAATTCATTCTTTAAATTCAGTGGTTTTTGCGTGATACGGTTTAACACGCAGACGTACATTTTTTTTTTGTTGAAAATGATTATTTTGGTACTGTATCGATAGTAAAATCCAGCCGATCAATATTTTAAAAAAATGTGTGAAAACCGGTACAACACGAGTTGTAGCAAAATGACCTTTTTCATTGAATGTGAATCAGAGAAAAATACCCAATTTTTCTGTCTAATCCATATTTTGATAGGGCTTATAGTTCCTGAGATAGTATGGTACAACTAGAGCAAAAAAACGGGATTTGTTAAATAATTTTGTGTAACCAACCAAATACGACATAACATACATCGCCTGCAAAATTTCATTTGCAATGTTAAGATTTGTTTTTAATAATATATATTTAGTTCTATCATAATTCATATATCATTTTAAAAGTGTCAACTGATATTGTTTAGTTCTAGAGGTCTATGGAAAATGTTCAAATATTTTAATAATTGGTTTCTCAACTAGATGTCGTTAATATTACCGCGCCGCGCGTCATTGCCAGCCCTCTAGTGGTGAAAAAGGCAAGGTTTTTAACAAAACTTAGTACTACAAAAGGCTCAATAGATATCAAGTTTTTGGCATTTTACGTAATATTAAAGCGGGGTGAAGGGGTGAAGTAACGTTACTTAGAGGTCAAATCTTCAGGGTCATCGGCTATATGGAGCCCCTTAATAGTGCTGTGTTACACTTGAGCATTTTTCTGGGCGTATGTATTTGGCGGGGCAAGGTGGCGACACTGGCGACCCAAAGCAGACATTGCTCGGGACAACAAGCCTCATATTTTGCTCGTAAATAACAACACAAAAGGCGATATCGGCGAATAACTCCACTTTTTAATATTCTGATACAATAGTTTTTTGTTGTTGTAAAGTAGTTTTATTAGGTCCTTTTATGAAAGTTATGATTTATGGATCTGTGGTTTTAATAAGTTTTGTTCTTCCAATTATGATTTATTGTTTTGAGTAAGAAAGAACGTTGGCACTTAACACATTTTATTGTCATAATCGATTCATTTTTCATTTTTAAGCTATCGGTGTGTGTTACCAAATCTTGAGATGTTTAATACGCTCTGGATTTAAAAGCTTCCACCTGTGCATTGACACACACTTGTCTTAAAGCAATTAATCAAATAATTACTTTAACATTTATTATGGGAACTTGTAGCCAAGAAAATTAAAAGATTATTGGAGGATATCAAACAACTTTAACTACACAACTTAGCAGATATCCAGTGGAATAGCTCCCATACTTTGTAACCAATTGCAACAAAATATTACAGCGTTCAGGCTAGTAATATCTTACTTACCCCGTATTATCCAAGATGATTGTCCAGGTCGCGTATATCCCGCATTGTGGCCGGGGAATAATAGCGGCATTGTCGTACGGACTATGATCCGGGATTATTTGGCGTATTCCCGTAGCCGGAACTTACATCCCGGGATTTCGAGTACACAGATGTAACCGTTTATTGGTACAAGACCCGCTAATCTGTTAAGCCGCGATTTAGATCCGTTTAATTGGGTATTTTGTTGATAAGATGCAATTAAGTCCTTCTTAAAACATTGTTGGGGTTTCGAGAAATGTCATTAACCTAACTTAATCTGGGGTTTTCGCTTCGACACTTCAGTCGAATGACTTGACTAACATTCCATTTGGTTTAACATTGTAAACGTCTTAAAAGGTAGGTAACTAAGTTTTCTTAGTAAAAACTGGCATCTGAACTGGTAAGGAAAAAAGATAATTCTAGAATAGGAAAAAAAGAAAATAATGCTTTTTTATATTTGGGTATTTATTGAGACGTGAAGGAGCTGGCTCAGGAAAGAGAAAAATGGAGACTGCTACACTGACAAGAGCGCGGCCCTTTAATATAAAAAAAAATTGAATTAGCTCAAAATTACAGAGAAAATATTTTCTATATGTACTTAATTGAAAGTATACAAATATTTGGCCAGAGGCGCGGTCGATCAGTCTGTGGAATAATAATCTATAATAACCTAGCAAAATGTGACGACGTACGCATACATAAATGTCTCCCCTAAACAGTAAACAAAGACTACAAACATTCTGTTATTAATTTGATTCTCTAGACTAAACACTGTATTAAGGTTTGTGTATGTAATACGTATCCACAATATGGAGAATCTTTTCTATTTTAAATTATGTATTAGATTATTTAGAAACAGTCACCTACAGGCGCAATACAAGTGTTGTGCCGTATGAATATAAAATATATTATTTCCGTGTCCATGCATATGTATTTAAAAAAAAAAGTATTGCCCATTTCATGTGAAAAAGGTTTTATACTCAAGGTCTCCAGAGCTCCACTTGGGGGGGTTGGGAGGGTTGGCAACGCGTGAGTGATACCCTCGGTATTGCTTACGTCTATAGGCTACGGTGACGGCTTACCATCAGGCCGACCGTATGCTTGTTTGCCACCTGTGTGCTATAAAAAAAAATATATTATTATTATATACAGTTTAATGTATTACAATGCATTTACAATGTAATGGTACACCTATACATGCGCGCGTGGAATGCGACGAGCTCTGTACAATTAAACCACATGAGTAAAAATAAACTTCCGCGGTTTATTTTTACTCATGTGATTAAACTGAGGACTGGACATCGACTTTATTCGACATTTAGTGCAAGTGTATTAAAATAATCACGACGCTCACTCAACTATTTAAGGCGTTTGAATAATTGAAATATCAGTTTCATGTCGTACATAAATTTACTACGTACTTAGTAGGACTCAAATAAATGTAATGGCCCATTCACACGCACGCCAGTTTTCCACTCCAACACTCCATATTATGAAAGAAGATAAATCTGATTGGTGTAAGAATTTGGACGTAATATACCGAAATATTGGTAACAATATTATATTTATATAACAATTTTATTTACACAGATTTTTCGTAACGGACAAAACAAAAGCATAACATCTAATAATAATAATTTGTTTTTCAGTTGTTTATACATTTCAAGCAGCTTTTAAGGACAGGAAAGAATGAGGTCAGTTGGGGTAAGGCCGCTACCAAGGCAAGACTACCAGTGCCTGATAACTCGAGAAGTACACCTTCCTATTTTATTTTGATATACTAGTTATAAAGCGAACACTGTTAATATCTCCATTTAAAACACAGAAGTCGCTACTGCCACAAATATGACCACCACATCGAAAATAAAAACGGACATTTATGTTATGAATGCTAGGTGTAAGATAGTTTTATTTTTGTATTTTTTTGTGAAAAAGAACGTTCCTATCGTGACAACTCACGGACACAAATAGCATCATAAAGATATGGGCTTTAAAATAATGTAACTCGCATTATAGAGGTTTCTGTAATATTTTACTTTGAAAAAACATAACCCGAAAAGATCAAGTGGGGTAAAATTACCAGTGAGCCCGGAGTAAGTATAAAACATGCTAAATTTGCTGTATATCAGGAGTAATAAACATTTTTCGAATGAATACTATTGAGAAGTGTTGTACACAATTATTTTAATATGGCAGGTTGGTTTATGATACCTTGTCTGGTTTCCGGACTGGGTTTTGTAAATCATATGTTGGACTTGCCCTGTTTTTTTATTTACTTCAATTACTACAAAACTAAAAGGTTTTTCTGATGTACCTACGATTCAAAATATTCGTTTTCCTTTTATGGGGGTGCCTATTTTTGAAAAAATGTGGAAAGTAAATATTTAAACCAAAAAAAAACTAACTGATAGTCATACCGATTGGCGGGGCAAGACTACCAGTTTACAGGTTTTACATTTTCCTTAATATAACTGTTTTTAAGAGAGAGGTCGATCGTGTGGGTACACGTTGGACAGATTTAATAAAAGCTGCCACACAAAATACCAGCATAGTCCAATGTTCCCGGAACGCTGAAGACCACAACGAATGGAGACGCATCGCGAGGGCCGCGTTA
Source organism: Endotricha flammealis (assembly GCA_905163395.2). Taxonomy (NCBI): domain Eukaryota; kingdom Metazoa; phylum Arthropoda; class Insecta; order Lepidoptera; family Pyralidae; genus Endotricha; species Endotricha flammealis. The sequence goes on along the minus strand of LR990860.1, from coordinate 4,589,958 downwards.
TCTAATGACACCATCATGAAACCACGACCACTCTGACAAGAGTGAACGACTGCGGAGGAGGACTGTTTTTAATGAATTTTGTGGAAAAATCTTCATAATATTATAAAGCTTAATTTATATTTTAGATCTCTGTATATTTAACTTAACTTTAGGTCAAACAATTTCTACATAAAACCCGATTTAGTAAATTCACAATAAAGTAAGTCTATCTTACCCCACCTGACGTTATAGAGAATATCCAAAAAACTATATATCTGTAAATGAAACCAATAAAGAACTACTGAAAACAAAAGACATTAATGTAGTAGCCTTTGTCGTTAAGGTCAAGTATAAAACCTTGATATTTTAAAATTATATTTAATGAAGACAGGTATCAAATTAAAGTTAAGAAAATCATAGCCCAGAGGTATCATCCACTAAGATAACATAAAAGTATCAAACTTTCACGCCTCAACCAGTCCAAGTTTAGCTTATAACTTAAAATATAAGGTTTCCCCTAGAGAAGTGTGGCCAGTGTCTGAACCGTGAATATTGTTCGCAAGAAGTTTCTAGACAATGAACGGTGTAGTTAGCGTTAAGTGTTGTTGTCCGTCTTAGGGCTCCTACAAAATACCTACTGCGAATTCGTCATCTTGTAACAATCTGCAAGATTTAGTTTATCTGTAAATATTGTTATGATGAAAATAAAGATATTATATTGAGATCGAATGACGACTTGCAAGAGTTTCTGATTTGATTAGCATCGCATATTCCTGCGATAAATTGTCGACTAATTTGATTAGTAATATCATTAATGTTGTACATTAGTTGTATAAAACATTTTTCAGTATCTTCCCTTACCATCATTTGGTATCGTGAACTCTCGATATGACGTAAAATTTAGTTTCTCGAATTTTATTGACCGAAGTATTGTTATTTTTTTCATAAACATTTCGCGCTGTCGCGTAGCTGTCGAGAGTTTTCTATACTAACTCGTGGTAAGGGTAAGTTGTATCTTTTGTACCAAGACCAATACAAGACCTAATAGATCCCAACTGTCCGATATATCAAAGCAACATACAATACACTGTTTCGTATCCGAGGCGTCTCAACGATTCCCCAGAGAGTGTCTTTACATCGAAATTGCTACCTGGAGTGCTATATCCAATATAGGTTCTTTGTTGTGTATTATTTTATGTCTAGACAATAGTAATCGTTCAATACACATTAGTTTTCTATGCTGGGGCGTTTCTGTGACAGGATAACATAAGATAAAATATTTTTCTGGATCTTTCCTTGTTTCAGTGACTAGTTTGAGCCAATTGTCGTCATTACTGCTTTGTGTAAGAGTTTTACCAAATGTTTATGATCTCAACAAATGAAATGAAATCTATCGACTAAACTGCATACGAAGTTGTTACTGTGACTGAAATCGTATGTGTTCAAACCAAATGTGCAACAGAACGAAGTAATTATTTTTGACATGTAACTCCGAAATAATTCCGTTATTTGATTGTCCGAGGATGCTTTTAGTCTATGATAATTATCACATACTTAGCGGAGTTTTACTAAGGATCAAAATCATCTATCTGTTGTGTAGATCTATTTGCAAGTAGCATATTCTGAACTAGACAGTGAGTTTGCGAGGTTGTGGGGTTTATAAGCAAGTAATGGTTTAAATTCCTCCCAACCAACGAAATTCATGATTTGTAAATGCTACAAAATAGTAAATAATATTGCAATCAACTAATCTAAATAATAGTTTTTGATGAATCTATATTGAAAAGTAATTATAAAAATACTTTGGTCCCGTGCTAATATTTTATGCGATAAAAGTTTTTATACTCTGTTTAACAGACAAATCGGATTTGGAGTGGATTAGATTGTCGCCATAAATCTTATTACGAGACATAGCGCTTATTTGCATGATACTTTGGATCGCAGGACACAGAACAAATTTGTACAGAAGATCCTCTTGATTTCCCATGTCGGTCGAAATAGTCACATTTTTTTTTTTTTTGTTTTTATTAAATTAAGACATCATTGCCTCTGCCAATCCGTATTTGGAAGACACCAATCCCTGCAACCCATTTATCCCACGACAAATGGGTTGATATTGTTGTATGAAGACAAACCATACAATTTTAAGCCCTTCCCCCGCCGCTATTGCATCCAGTATATTTATATAAATAAATACATAAAAGCAGTGCTATTTATTAGATACGATTCAAGCATGTTGTTATAAAAATTAAAAAAAAAAAACAGACAAATAACCAAACATCTAAAAAGAAATATATTTTCTAAATTTGTTTTGTTGTCCACGTTTTGTTACAAGCACTCAAGTAACCAAATACCTTATACCAGGTAAGATATATGACTTTGTATTTCTATTTCTAGGTTACTTTGTGTTCCTTTGAATGTGTAGCTTATGTTAATATTTACAAACGAACCTTCTGTGCATACATCTTATTATAAAGGAAAACGGTGATCGTTTAGAGAAAATTGGGTATATAGAAAAAATTATGTCATGCACCTAAGTGTTACTTATTATAAAGATCGTATAATACAGTGTGGATAAAAAATATGGCTGTTCTGGCAATTGTTGAAAATGTGAGCTTGATCAAGTTTTTTTTTGTATTTTTGTATCATACCACAGGCAAACAAGCAAGAAGGCCACCTGATCGAAAGTGGTTGCCGGCTACCGCTGCCTAATGAATATCAGTAAACACCAGAGCGTTGCCTGCTACTAGAGAAAGGATATAAAATATAAGTATTTATCCTACAATGGTTAAAAAAACTACACAATAAATATATTAACCTATTTTATATGACAAAAATATAACTTTATTTTGAAAAATAAGAAAAAATATCAGTAAGTGGTTGTTGCACAATCAAGATCTTTACAATATTTAAAAAGTGTAGTTCCGTTCCTGTAAAAAAAAAATGATTTTATTAATTTACACCTTGATGTAATAATATAAGTACTTACACTAGTTTTCAGAGTGTCCTACACATAATTAGGTACTTTAAATCTTTTCCAGTTACGATGAAATAGACGGAGAGTAGCATAAATTTTAAAGTTGATCACGCATTATATTACTCTGTTAGATTAAAAGAGACAGCGTGAGACTTAATGTGGAATTAAAATTAAAACGTCTTTCAGAAACTGACTGTCAGTTTGATAGATTTTCTCGTAAATCCGAGCATGCAAGTAAACTATTAAAAAATATTTGTAAATAAACGTCCTTTCAATGTCTCGATGTCATGTTACCCTTTTTGTTAGGGGTGTATTTTAAAACAACGTTTAACAAAAACGAGAGAAGCCTCGCTGTGAACAAAACAGCATGTAATTGACGGCGTCACGGTGATAAGCCTTATGGCCTATTATGAAACTCGATCGATAGAGTAATAGCGAATGATCTAAACTGGAGTTTAGTTTGACATTTAGTATATTTCATCGATAGAATTAAATAGATTGACATGGTCCTAGAAAAAAAGGCGGACACCATCACTGAAACTAAAAAGTGAAGCACTCATAGCACCACCTCGCGTATACGTACGAACCGGTCGGCTTACTATGGTGTGAATGTGTGCGTGCTGGTCAGCCATTTCACACTTACACATAGTTTTTTTTTTTTTTTTTTTTTATTTATTACCGTTTAAACAATTGTTACAAAAATATAATTCATTCACATATAAAAAACCATAAAGGTTTGTGAGTTGGAATGAACCGCTCGACGTTCATGCTGCTTAAGCTAACTAATTACTATATAACAAAAAACAATAACAAACATAACCAAGTAAAAATAAAAATCAAACAAAAAACATACCAATATGACATTTACATAAAGTACCTACAAATAATACCCAACATTATAATATTGCGAACTACGGTAGGCGCAGGTAATTTAACATTTAGATACAGGCTGTTTATAATTTGTTAATGAAGAAATTTTTTAATTTTTGTTTTAAATTGATTTGAGTGATTTTTTCCCTGGTTTCTAAATCAAGATTATTGATCAAACGTGGTATCAAATAAGAGCTAGTACGCTGACCGTAAGTATTATTTGCTTTTTGAATTTCTAATTTTTTTTGTGTTATTTGCCGTGTAGTTATTCGGTGATCTTTTAACGTTTGAATTTCTGTGTTGAAAAACTGTTCCTTTATTAGGTTGTACTGAATTTGGAAATGTATGGGGAGGATCTTACAGAGTTTAAATAACATATTATCGTCGTTGGCGCTGTTAAGTTTCATACTTGGGGTGATGATATGTTTTAGTATTCTTATTTGCAGTTGTAGAATTGAGTTGATATATGTAGGGTAGGTACGTCCATAACTGCTCAGACCATAGGATACTACCGACTCAACAAAAGCGTTGTATATAATCAATCGAGTGTTAAATGGTATACGATTTTTTATCACAGTAATATTGGCCAGGAAAGCCCTTAATCTGTCGCAAACACGTTCAATATGGGGTTTCCAGTTTAAATGACTGTCAATTACAAGTCCAAGATATGTGTGATTGCTTACTACCTCAATGGGTTGACAATCGCTTCCACATGTTCTAGGAATTTGAAGGCTGTGTAAACAAGAGTGACAATGAGAAACGAGGTCCAGCTGTATGGTGTCCCTTTTATAGGGTGAGCTGATATGGACCAATTTGGTTTTTTGCGCATTGAGTACTAATCCTGTATCGTGACACCATTTGCACAGGTTCTCGAAGTCACTCTGAAGTTTTTTTAATGCTTCATTTACATTGTTGTCAGCAATGAGCAAGCAGGTATCATCCGCGAATTTGTATGACTTGCAGTATAATAATATTCTGTCTATGTCATTGACATAAGCCAAGAAATGTAGGGGCCCCGCAACGGATCCCTGTGCAGTACCTTCGGTTACCCTAATGTCTTTACTGTAGCTATCCTGTATTTTTACACAATAAGACCGGTTTTGTAGGTAATCTTGGCACCATTTCAGCAGTGGACCCTGCACCCCGGTACCCTCTAGACTTTCTATAATTCTCTCATGGTCCAATGTGTCAAAAGCCTTCGAGAAATCAATAAGTAAGTTACGCCACCGCCAATAGGGTGCTTCAATTCTTTCTTAGCAAGATTCCGTCCGCCTATTTTTCTAGGTCCATGTAGATTGGTAGAGTATGCTTTAATTATAATATCATCACCACGTCAGCCATCAGAAGTCCACTGCTGGACATACAGTAATTATAATTTTCAAATATAAAATAACTTCGCGCATAACCTAACCTACAGATTATAAAATCAGAGATACCCACGGTTTATAAACCGGACGTAAAATTAAACTCCAAAATAAGAGATGAATGGGGAATTAATAAAATTAAAATAAATAGAAAAGTAAATGTTTGAAAATGAAAAAGAAATGACATAAACATGTCCATACATAGTGCTAAATGTAACGAAAACTATGATTCTTGCATTATGGTTCTCGCCTTGCGCCAAACTAAATATCTGTGAGTCAAAAAAAATTCGGGTTGCACTCGGGAAGTGCCGGCAGAAGCGAAAACTTAAACATCAATGTTGTGCATTTTTGAATATTTTGGAATGGACGCTTTTTCGATCAGGCTACGGATCCGACGCAATTTTTTTACCCTTCTAAAAAAAGTGCCAAGCGCCGCTTTTCGCAAGAAGTTTTAACTTCAAAAATATTTTGCTTGGATCATAAATTAGAACCAGATGTAAAATAGTTACCATGGTTCATGAACATCAGCAACTAGAACATTACCAATTCCTTGTCCGATAGAAGGTAGGAATAGCATGATATTAGGTAGAAATTAGTAATAGATAAGTAGAATTTCGAAATGTTCTCTCACATTTATGAGAATAGGCCCCAACTGGCGATCGACGTTAGTCAGGGTGGACGGCCCGATTCATCCCCTCATGTCACGAGGTAAATCCAGACTGTAGCGTAACTAGGCTGTCCGGTGTCACCGTGTTTTGTTGCAGGAAAAACTTTTAATAGTATAATGTTGGGGAAAATGATAATTAAAATTAAATTCTCCAACACACACACATAATTATTTTGACCCCGTTATAGAGACTCGTAAAAATAAACTAAGGATTAACAAAACCCGTTTTGTCACTGTCATTCTTAGAGAGGGAACGCACGAGCAACTTTGTCTCCCGGCAATTTATTTGTCTATGTTGCCGTCTTCTTGAAAGGTGCGCGCACGAGAGCGACAGCGACAAAACTTTTTTGCGCTTTTTGTACGTTTCAAATAAACAATTTTTAACCCTTGCTTTCGCACATTTTATTTGTATTTATGTTTTTAGACGTTTCTAGCCCTTATTTTGGCAAAATTTTCTCTAATAAAAAAATCTAGTTTTTTTTAGCTCGTCCGACTGCCCTTTTTCAAAAACCAAGGTGGCAACACTGCTTTTTCTATAAAATTTTACGTTATAAGTTGGCAACCCTGGAAATTTATTTTGTCGCCGTGCGGGCTCCCGCGGACAAAAAAGTCTCCCGGGTGTTGCGTCGCTACGTGCGCGCACTTTCATACTAACCCATAGACTTGATGTAAGAGACAAAAAAGTCGTAGAGACAAAGTTGCTCGTGCGTTCTTAAGGAATTTTTTATTAAATAATAAAAATCCAAAATCTAGCTTCATTTAGCTGAACGAAATGACAATCAAACGCATGGTGTGATGTGGTGTGTTTGAGTTTTTAGAGATGTCAATGGAATTTTATGAAATAATCTCAACAGTACCCTTATATTAAATGGTTACCTTATTTTTATTACCTAGGCACTTATGAAGATAAGTTTTTCCATCGTTAAAGTAATAAATACTGCATAAACAAAGTAGATTAAACATCCGCCAACTATTATGTAAAGCGAATTGGCTAATTGCGATCATGGTACAAAAAACAGTCTTTATTACGTAACTGTGCTGTCTGATGTCACAGTCGGAATCTGTTTTTTGTATTTACACGAAAAACGGGAAAATGGGGATGCAATATATGTACTTCAATTGGAACGTCTATGTAATGAATGTTTTTTATTCATTTTATGAACTTGCATGTATTTGTATGTCAAAGGACATTTTTTATTTATTTTTAGTTTTAATTCGGTAAGTTTAAAGAATGTTTTATGAGAATTATGGAGTTTTATAAGTGTCATAAGTGAATAAATTGTATTTTTGATTTATCATTTCGGTGTCTCATTATCTCATTTTGGTGATCCATCGCAAATAAGAAATTTTCACCGCATGGTGTAAGACTGATCATTTCAGTGATAGAAACATCATCTCTTCTTCTTCAAATCGTAGTTTTTTTTAGGGATTGAGACAAACAGATTCGTTTGAGCTACTAATCGTTCTTCTGTGGTACCGGGCAGTTGTGGGAGCGTAAGGCTCTCACCGCTAAAAAAAATTCTGTGCCTAAAGAGTCTTCGTTTATATTAAGTGAAATTCGTGTTGCGATCAGCTTCACCACAAGATAAATTAGAAAACACACATAACGTGATTTCAGTCAAAGAAAATTGCATCTTAACCCGCAAAAAAAACATCTTTAGATCAATCAATCATTTCATAATTTCAAAATAACTTTGGATCATTTCAAGTGCCGTCAACTGGGGGTTAGCAAGTGTCAGTATTTTGAGGCCACCAATTTGTCACTGACTTGTCTTAACGACTGTCATCTATCTACAACAGCTTGACGTGCCCTCCGAGGAAAGTCGAGACTTTTAAATCGAGCCGGGTAAAGTTGGGTGCGTATATAGTTTCGTCGTACATTGGTGCTAATTCTGTTGTACATTTAACTAGACTAAACTAATTTTGACAGGACTAAAAGTGTTGCTATCCTTGTCACTAATTGTTAACTAAGGAAGGACAACAACAGCTTTGGTCCTGTCAAAATTAGTTTAGTCTAGTTAAATGTACAACAGAATTAGCATCATCTGGTCGTCCAAGGTTTAGTCTAAATCAGCGATTTAAGTGCTTATTACTATAGCATTAGTAGTGTTGATACTCACGGCACATTTTCAGCGATCCAAGAGCAGTAGCATATTACTCTCATACCCACAGTTATATGGTCACCTTTGTACATCGCATTGCCGACTGTCACAGCCTCTAACTTTCCATTTCTCACTATAGCTGCTCCAGCGTCTTTCTGGAAAAATAATGCCAGTAAATGCCCGTGGTCCTAAACTATGTACTAGCCCTTGGAAGATACCGTGAGTAAACATTATTTTTCTCGTGAACCTCTAATAATAATCATATAATGACTTATTCTTTAGAAAGTCTAAAGTTCGTTTTTTTTCAAACAAGCAAGCGGCGGCTATCCGAAAAGAAAGATCAGCCAAGATTTAACTAAAACAAACTTTCATGTTTATTTAATTTTCCCTAAGTATGCTAATGACGACACAGGTTTTAGTTAATCCTTAGTTTATCTTTTTTATTAATAAAATAGTTTGAGAAAAAAAGTATACAAATGTTACCTCTGATACGTCGTAACGTTCACTTAAATAACACGTTGGGAAGTTTCCATTAGCTAAAAGGAAAAAACAACAATTAAAAATTTATGTATTTTATCAATTTTTTTCAAATCCGAACTAAAGAACCTTTTTTATTTCTCTTTGTCTATTATAGCAGAAGAAGAATAGAGATAATAAAAAAAATAAAAAAAATTCAAGCATTGGCTCATAATAGTCATAATACAAGACAAGGTAGTGGTTACCCGCGCGGAAATTCAAATTTTTTGTTCATTGATTTAATTGCATCTCAATAATTTAATTGATAATTATTCAGTAGATATATTGTATTTGTTGTCGCCAAATCAATTTTCACGAAAATTCTATCAATGATTAAATAACGACAAAAAATTTGAATTTCCCGCGCGGACCGAAACGTACCACCTTAATCAACGATAAGTTTGTACAAGGCATACCTGTATCTTTTTTCGTTCGAACAGTTTTATTTATGAAATTATTACAACGATTTGAATCCATATATGAAAATTCTTGAATTGTCAATTTATTTACCTATAAAAATAAAAATAAACAAATAGTCATTATCAACCGACTTCTTTTAAAACACTAGACGATCGGGGTGCATCCCTGTTAGTACCACATACCTGTAGTTCTATAGAACAGGGATCCGATTCTACTAACATAAATACACCAATGGACTCTCAATGGTGTCTCAATCGTGTCTCAAAAGAATGCCGATAGTGTATCAGTGGAATAATTTTTGACATTTGTTATGGACTTAAACAATAAGTTAAACATTATGTTATTGTTTAAGTCCATTCTATTGAGACACGATTGAGACACCATTGAGAGTCTATTGGTGCATTTGTTTAGTAGAATCGGGCCCCTGTTAATATATTCACCATGTTTTATAACTATTACATGCTTTAGTACTATAGAGTACTGATGGGATACTAAACACTAATGAGGCCTCAACAGTTCTATAGAACTACCAGGTATGGGGTACTATTGGGATGCACCAGACGATCGGTGGTGGCATTAAAAAATAAAATGATGGAACATTGAAATAAACATGAATCGTATTAGTATTTAAAAGAGGTCACTTTTTCACACACAATTAATGAAAACTGTATAAAAATTTCGGTATTTCTTGTGTTTATCGCCTCCAGAGAGAGTTGGTGGCATTCTAACTACAACTTTTATAATGAACTAGATGTTGCCCACAGCTATGTTCGCGTGGGATATTTAGGGTTAAGATATATAGCCTATGAAGGCTATATATTTTAACCCTAAATAGCCTAACGTTATTTGTGTCATCACAAATAACGTTTCTTTCTATTGGTAAAAGATTTTTTTAAATCGGTTCAGTACATCCATAGATACCCCTACAATCTCACAAACTTTACCTGTTTATAATACACGTACAGATGAAGAAATAAGTATAATTTTAGTTCCATTAAAAAATGTTATCTTATTCTGATGTGATGAGATGGAAATACAGTCAGAGAATGAATGAATGATTTTCTCTTTGGAAAGGCAAGAATGACATTTTGACGCTGCACCGACGTAATCTGGCTCGTTAGGGAGACGTATGCAATTGTGAATCAAACGTATCACAATGCATAATGTGACTAATTGATTCGGACGCATGCAATTCTATTTGTGAGACGAGCTTGTTAGGGGTAGATAGAAATTTTGGTGAATTGATCTGTTGAGGTTCATTTCTGTATTTGAAAGTGGCTTTGTATTCTCTCTGCAATAATGAAATTGGGCGGTACAAAGTGCGACAATCTAGAAAATCGGTTGATGGCTTGATTGACTAAGAGCAAAAGGATTATTATCTACATTTCTATATTATCTATACTAATATTATAAAGAGGAAAAATTTAATTGTTTGTTTGCATTGAATAGGCTCCGAAACTACTGGAACGATTTAAAAAATTCTTTCACCAGTAGAAAGCTACATTATCAGGGAGTGACATAGGCTATAGCTTTTCCCGAAACTCAATATGGTTCCCACGGGAACGGGTCCGGAACTTCACGCGGACGAAGTCGCGGGCAAAAAAAGCTAGTCTATACCACAGAATAGATAATAGTACTACGTACAGAAGTTCCACTCCGCAAAATCAATTAAAGAAATAGGGACTCTCGCTACGATACAATAAGGTGCAATTCAGCTCGCACAGCGCACACAACTACAGTTATATTTGCCTCTCTTTCTATCGCTAGCGGCGCTCGTGCCGGTTGCTTTAGACGAAGATACCGGCCGGGCAGGTCAGTGGGTCCCAGTCCCTGTCTATACTAATATAAAGAGGAAAAATTTAATTGTTTGTTTGCATTGAATAGGCTCCGAAACTACTGGACCGATTTAAAAAATTCTTTCACCAGTACAAAGCTACATTATCAGGGAGTGACATAGGCTATAGCTTTTCCCGAAATTCAATGTGGTTTCCACGGGAACGAGTCCGGAACGTGTTGACAATCACTTAGAATTTTATTGTCAATTGCTTTCGTCTCAATTGATCAATTCTAATAACTTAAAGTTAAGGTTAGGTTATTGGAATAAGTTCATAGGGTAAATCAGACTATTTTTTAAAATATAAATTAGGGTAACGTTTTTTTGCTACGATCGTGCGTGACAGTGATGACATACCTTTTTGAGCATCTTTAATTGTGTGATTATAAATATCTTTTGTTCGTTAAAAGGGTCATCCGTTGCTTTTTGGCGACAGGGAAGTTGTTAAAAATAATTTTATGAGGATAAGAAAAAGTGATAACAAGACAAAATGACAAGAAGGATGTAACAAATTATGACAAGGATAAAACGAATGATGACATTAAAATTTCAAATAAATCTAAAAATAAGTATTATTACCTGAATTTTTTTCTGCCATACCAGGAGGTCCGCTCTTCTTTCGATTGATGGAATCGCTGAATTTTTTGAACCACTACGTCTCTTATGATTGTTCTATTTTAAAATTTATAAAATTCTAAATAAGTAAATTCATTACTACAATCATGTAACTTTGTTTTATAATAAGGCAGAATTTGCGACGTGCTTTTGATCGAGAACTGACTAGGAAGTATTTTTAATGAAAAAAATCACCTTTATAACGTAGGCCAGGATTCAAACTCAGGACCTCTCTCGAGAACCAGTCGAGAGCTCCTCGATCTGAGTTCTTTTTTTTTTTCACCTGTCTACCATTTTGATAGAATTCGTATGCAACTCGGGTAGCATGCGACTAGTAACCGTTATCCGTTCGATCAGTTACCCGACGGGTATCAAACGCGTTCCGTCGTTTGCGATATGAAAGCACTCACGAACATCTAATAAGATACGCGTATGCTACTCGTCACTTGTGAATCGCGTCATGGGTTTTTACACACTTCTCTCATGTTCCATGAATGTCTACGTAGGAGAATGATAGCCTGAAGAGTTGTGTACTCACCTTTTTATGTCCTCTTGATCGCACCATTTTTCTTTTACTGCTTCGTTCTGTCGACATATTCAATTGAGTTTTTCTTTCATTTTTTACGTAAACATGAGCACGTAGGTGGTGTCGAGTCGTCTGTTGTCTATGTTTATTGTTTCTTAGCTCTGCAACTCTGTGTTTTAGAGCTTCATTTATAGCATCATCCTTCTGTGATTGATTAATAGGATACTGTGAATATGATTTCTTGTGATATATGCATAATAATAGGTGTGTAATGGCTTATTTAATAACCGATTTTGATGCAGCTAGGGTTGCTTTTTTTAGACAAAGTACAGTTTATTTGATTCAAAGAAGGAATAACAGTACTGACTTTAATTGGTGGTCAACTAACTATTACAAATATATACGTTTTATATTACTCACGATTAATTCTTTGCTATTATAACGGTCATCATTTAGTGCTACTGTGTACTTTTTCTGAAAAATCAAAGCTTAATGTTCGACATGAATTTATAATTGGTATGTTATATTTAAACCAGTTGCTACATAGGCGAGTCACAAATGCACCGATATGATACTAACTCATTCGAAGCATCGCGTCGCGTCAATTTAAGTTTATGACCCATAACTTATTCATCTCTATTTACTTAAAAGGTTTCGAAAGTGAATAGGTACGGAGTCGCGTGATTTCTTATTTGTTCAGCACTTTGTATTTTATAATTGGGACATATATGAAATGGGGAGAAATAGGCGAAAAACACAAAATGACACGACGCTTCGACGCCTGGCAGTGGCGGCAGGAAAAAGAAGGGGTGTCTGTGTATCTGTATATCTGTAATTCGATCTGTCCGTGGCATCATAGCATCCAAATGGATGGTCCAATTTTATTGCATTTTTCTTGTTTGAGAGGTAATTTGATCGAGAGTGTTCTTAGTTATGATTTAAAAAAATCTGTTTAGTGGATCGGGGGATTTTTTAAATTTTAATTTATACTTGAATTTATGTAGAGATACAAATGTTATAGATGCATACAGGTTTTTCGTCTGACGAAGAATCATCACAGCTCTTGTCACCATTTTTTGAAGTAGTTTGTCGGCTAACTGAATGCTGAAAATTATTATTTTAAATTATTAATTTAAAATCTTATCTTTTCTTCTGTACGCAGTAAAGGCCAAGTGAGAGAAAATTGGAAAAGCTGGGAACAGGCCTTTGCCCTGCAATGACAAATGGCTGCTAAACTCTTATATTGATGTACGATTTTGTGTAAAGCTGAATACGACATGACACAGAAGTGTGCATCTAGTTTACCCCAGCTCTACACTACCTGCTAAAGTTGACCGAAGGGAATTTAGGCGACATACGTTAGAGACAAAAGAAAGAAAAAAATGTGCGAAATAAAAGCCCTATGTAATTTACCTAAATTCTAATAAATAAATAAATAAATATTCTAACAGCGTTCGCGGGCACTAACACCTCTTTTACAATGTTAGATATATTTTGTAAGCACTATTTCGGAATGACCATTGACCATAAGAATCTCATAAATCCTAAATCCTTATCAAACATTATTTATTCTATAAATAATAAGACACTTCAAAAAGTTTGATATATTTTTTAATCTACCAGCGTTTTGGTATGACCATTGACATATGAAATGACGAAAGAAAGCTTGCGGTTGCTTGATGTGCCATTGACTACATCATCGTGGACACTGTTACCCTGTTTCAACACATAAAATACCTGATATAATATTTTATATAAAATATTATATCAGGTATTTTATGTGTTGTGTATTTTATATAAAATATTATATCAGGTATTTTATGTGTTGAAACAGGGTAACAGTGTCCACGATGATGTAGTCAATGGCACATCAGCAACCGCTGACTCTTGAATGTTAAACTTTGCGCCTATGGTATAAAGTTGAAGATACATTGAATCAAAGTAATGGTGAATATTACGTGGATAGGCATCCACGCTAGCTTTTGACTCTCGCTCCAACCCTTTAATTTCGTAGCAAATCGTCATTATTAAGTCAAATGAATTTACTAAGAACAAGGTATGTACTGAATAATGTTGGCTTCTCTCTCATCACAGTTTATTACACTATCTCTGGCTTTCATTTGGTGCATTATTACAATTTCTTGTCAGGAATGTTTAATTTGATTTAAATATAATGAATTCTTGTGAATATTAATATTACTTATCTTAGGGTTTGATTAACCAGCATCTGTTATGTTCTAGTTAGCTTATTTGTGAGATAAAAACTGTCAAAAGACTGTCACAATCATATAGGAAATTTTTATAACGGAATCTAAATTACTTACTTCATGATCTTGCGCCGGCTTTTTGTATGCATTAGTTTGTCCCCAAGTGTACATAGTCACTGCAGCATTGTCTTGTAGCTCCAAATCCATAGGTAACCTAATATTTTTTCCAATCGAATCTTTTATCATATCTGTAAAGGTGTGTACGAGGGCCAAGTCTGCCACCCAATGAGTAAATTTGGGATGTATATTTATTTTTTCTATGGGTACATATTTCTCAGATCCCGATTCGAACATCCGTTTCGTGCCCAATATTACGAATGTCGACGTTAAATCCACATCTACTGTGTCATATCCATTTATACTGAAATTGGTTTTATGTAAATAATTTGTAATTAATTATACATGCATTATTTATTACTTATTCTCCTATTGCCTTTGTTGTTCTTTGAGGGTGGTAATGTACACGGCCCAACATCAGGTAACTCATTAGTTCGTTTTTCCTCCGATGATAAAAATAAAGTTACTGCTGTAATATTTTACATTAAAATATTATTTTATATTATTTAGATTGAGAATTATAATAACATTTTCTTTCAAACTATTTATATGTTTTAGATAAAATTATAAAATATATTAAAAACTAAACTAACAAGCAATGAGCGGCGGTAATCACAACGTTCTCGTGGATTATGGTGCCTGTACACATTTTCTTAGAGCCATCTGAGAAAATTATCCTGAAAATAATCATTATATTGAAAAAAATATTATCACTGCGCACTAATTTTAATACTAATATGCTATCACGCTGGATTTGTGTTTTCTCGAATAATTTCAGAATTACAGCGCAAAACACATAAAGGAAGGGTGTGGGCCAAGCGCAATTTTATATGAAAATCATAACAATACGCAAAACTATATTATATACTAGTATATTATCCGATCGCCCGAACCACACTTCTCTTTGTGTTTTGCATTTTATTCTCGGAATTTTCACAAATTTTTTTTTGTCTAATTTTATTCTTAAGGCCAGTCCGTGACCCAGTTTTTACTAATAAAATAAGATTTTCTTCATAATTTATTTAATTTTCTAATTAACTGAGTGCTGTTACGATTGAAATTGAGGGGATGAGAAAAACCCCTCAACCCTAAATATCAAGATAATAAAACAAATTGAAAATAAAAAGAGGTTTCTTCTATTTTTTTGCGAATTAGAAATCCCATTCTCGAGCCCACATTTAGTTCCAACAGAAAATGATTGACGAGGTCAGCAGACTTCCTAACAATCGTTCACGTTCAATTTATCACAAAAAGACTACTGGACTTATTTATATGGCGTTTTGGAGATCAGTAAGCTATAACGTTTCTTTTTAAGCTTATTGTAGCATTGATATCTTTTTACGTATATTTCTTTTTAGAAATAAAAATAAATTAATTTAATAAAAATTCTATACTATTTAAACCGCTCCTTTTCCTAATTAAACTGTAAGTTACATACTACAAGTAAGGTTACAAAACCCATCCAAACACAGGTTAGTGTCAACGTTGCTTAACTTACGTGTTTGTTTTAGAATGTAACCCACAGCGACACCAACGAGGTTGATCGAGCTCCTCATAATATTGTATAATAATTATAGTTAGGACTAATTAGGATAAGTATGATTCTTACTCAAGTAATGTCACAAATGTAAATGGATTGGATTCTTCAAAGCTGTCATCAATAAGTGTTTCGTTAGCATTTTGAACCACTGTGAAGATATAAATGTGATTACTTTTTTTTTTATAATCCGAGATCATTCATAACCGGCGACGCATAAAGGCGAATCCCGATATGTATCATTTCAGGATCACGGTATCCGTATTGCCCGTGCGTATCATGATTGCCTTTGGATGTGTGATGAGGCATGATACGCGATCACAATGTATCCGACTTCTGGGAACGTAGAAAAGTCATTCGAAAAGATTGCTTTCACCGATAAGGCTGCCTTATTGCATATACACTAATAATTTTTACTGATTACTGTAACACTTGTTTGTGTGTAAATAAAGCATACTAATTCATCACTCCATATCATATCTTTTTGATTCAATTTAACGTTAATATCTGTTTAATAATCCAAGACAACTCAATCTACCTTGGTATGTCTGTAAGCTTCATTACTGATTGTCAATATGAGGTTGCCGTTTTTCATCCTAGCTTTACAGGAGACACAACTATAGACAAGTGTAGTGGGTTCGTCCTGAGTCAGATTTTGGGAACGTAGACCTACAGTTTTAATAACTCTGTCTTTCAGAGGCCAAATCATCAACCATGATTGGGTGTTTTTTTATCACCGATATTTATTTATTTCTACGAACCAAAAAAGAAATTAAAGTAAAAAAAAAGTCTACATTATAAAACATACATTTATACCTGCCACTGGTATTACTTTTTTTGCTGCTTATCAAAATAGGTTGAATGAATATACAAAATGAAACGGCCAATACAATATGGCGAAAATACATTGCGAAATTAATTCCATTCGAATCTTATTATTTTAGACGAATAGCTGTAAAACATTTTTAATTAAACCGATAAGTCAAAGTTTTAATTTGAATCAAGACGCCAAAATGAAAATTTATATGTAAAATACTTGAGATCTCGAACTGCTTATTTGATGGAGAATTATGAAAGTTGGTATTTATTTTATTGCGGTAATTTTTTATATTACAACCATTTACGACTACAGAGATAGCTAGGGGATTCGTCCGCGTAATCTTTTTGTTTTCGTTAACCTAGGAATTTAAAAAATACCTTACTTAACTTCTACAACATAAGAATCTGTTTTGCCAATTTAAGGCTTCTACCACATAGGCGCGTTTTTAACGGTCGATAATATCGGTGGCGTTATTGCGATATCCGTTTTCAGTACATTTTGTATTAGGATGGCCATGGAGTGACATACTGCTGCGATAATAACGCCGCAATGGAAGTAGGACGTTGCGTTTCTCCGTCCAGCGATATTCCGATATGAGTTCTAGAACGTTTTGTGTCAGGACGCAAACGACCGTACACACACCTGCGATTATAACTTTAATACAAGACGTTCTTCGTAAGAAATATCGGACGATAAAAACGCAGCTGTCTGCAAGAAATCTGGACGCATTATCGCAATAACGCATGCGATATTATCGTCCTGTAAAAACGCGCCTGTGTGGTAGAGGCTTGAAAGTTCAATTAAAAGATCGGTCCTCTGCACAAACAGGCAGACCGCAACATACCTCGCTTTAATTATAAAAATATTTTCAGACGCAACAAGAAAACAATGAAAAAGTATTTATTTTTATTTTATTGTATTAATAAGTAGTTTAAAAGGCTATAAACTAGTGATTGCAAGCAAATCATATCCTTCTCTCACAGAATATCACAGAATGTGAAATCGTTGATATGCCTAGGCGTTTCGTACAATGATTATTACTAGTCAGTCATGCTTCCTTTCCATTTCTTCCTTTTTAGGGATCGATAGCAAACTAACAAGGAACCATTGTAGTTGCCATGTCCGTCTGACCGTCCGTCCGCGGTCTAGCGCCGAGACGTTTAATACTAGAAAGATATAAATTTTGTCCTCCTCTGCCATAAAAAAAAAATCGAAAAATCCGCAAACGTTAGTAGGGTAAGTGGTTACAATGCCGCCTCACTTTCGAGTTAAATAAGCCCTCCTTGAGGGCCCATTGGAGGCGACAAGGTGGGTCAAGAACAACGTCGTAACATATAGCCAATGCTCGTTTTTACACTTACCGACACGATCGACGACAATGGGAGAAATAAAGATAAAATATTAAAATATACAGTCATATTTCAATTTCGAACAGCGCGGTGATGTCTCGCTGTGTCGCCCTCTAGAATACGCAAGTTAAGCAATGTTGACCCTAACCAGTGTTGTGATGGGTTTCGTTATTACGTGTTTCTAAGTGCTTTCGCGATGGATGACAATCGTTAAGCTAAGTCGGTGAGGTGACCTTCAGGCGGTTTGAAAACACTCGCCTCCGCCAATCCGCATCGACATAAGAGCCAAACAGCTTATCCCCTTCGATTGAAGATAGACCCGTATCCATGTAGTGGGATGCTATGGGTTCATATGATTTTTGTATTTAGAGAACTGCGACATAAATCAATGGTGTATCGTCATTTGACACTACATTTTTACGTAGTTGCAGAACTATCTTGTTTTATGTGTCCGAACCAAAAGGAAATGGTAACGACTTATCGGCAGTTATCGGTCGTGTCGTCTAGTTGAAAAACAGTCTATAGGGGAAACTAGTGTTGACAGACCCTTCAGCACGTACATATGTGGCACAGCCTTAAGTGGCTCGGTCAATGCTCGGCTGTATAACAATTCCTATTTATCTCTATCCCTTTCATATAAATTATTCGAAAAATTCAGTTAAAATGCAGCTCTTTGATGGGTTCGATTGCCGCACGGTACAAACATTCTATGCGATGGTATTTGTGTTTGTATTGAGTCTGGATAACTATGTATTATAAATATTCATTTTCTGGTAGCCATAATATTCGTTGTACAATTTATTTATTATAGCTGCGGCATGGAGTTGCCAATTTTAATAAATCTCTCCACACTGTTTTGAACTCTCAGTATTATTTTTAACAAAGTGACTTATCGGGGCATGAACAAATGTGGTTAGTAGCCAAAAATTTATTTCGCGTAAAACATTCGAAACAAAAGAAGTATAATACGTTGTATCGACCGCAATATACGTTTTTTGTAGCTGTTAACCGCAGCTACGGCAAAATAATAGGCCATAGAAAAGACCATTACGACATTGTGGATTGCATAGCCGGGCGCTTCGTTTATAGACTACTTATTACGTGTTTTTTGAACACTTTTGAGACCATCTTTTGTTTAGGTATTTAAGATACTAGCGGACAAGTTTTACTAAGGATCTCTAATTATTTTATCAATATAATGTAGCCTATGTTACCCGGGGGTAATGTCCCAACTGTTAAATAATTTTAGAAATCGGTCGGTTACATCTTTCCTCTTTATATATGAATAAATCTTAAATCTTATTTAACGAGAAACTAGACTTGTTCTGCTTACTGATTTCAGTTTAGAACTGTCAACCTAACGATGGCATATGGCGTATGATTGATTGCATTCAATGTGGTTACATCCATAGATTTAGTATATACTACCTATAGATCGGCTTTTGATTAAGGCGAGACCAAAAACAAACTACACTAGTGTGCGTGGAATGTACATGTTGCATGCACAAGATAAATAATTTTGTGAATTTTCCTTTTTGTTTGAGTAACATCCAAGCACTGCACAGGTAGGCCATATTTAACCACGTTTAATTAGCATCAAAACTACACTAAAAACCATAAATTTTGTAAAAATAAGTAGGATTTGTTTTTAACACGACTGACGTTAGGGCGATACAAGCCCACAGCGTGTATAAGAAAAATGGTCTCGTCTATCTATCTCGCTCTAACAAACGCGTATGCTATGATCTATCTCTTTTGCATTGCCAATCTTCTTACGCTAGTAATAAGTTATAATAAATCTATGAGCGGTATTGTTTTATAAGCGACGCGACGATATCAAAAAACTTCATCAGAATAAACATAAAATAAATATGTTCTATTTTGGACATAACATAAATAGAAATGAACTTTGTTTTATACAAAAATGTAATGATTAAGCTAAAATAAAATAAATATTTAATAAATACTCAGGGTAAAATGATACTGCTAAGTCAACGCAAAGACCATAGATCGAGCCTCGGATATGTAAAATTTTACATGAAATTAATTCTAATACCAAATTAGTCTACATTAAGTCAAATAAAGAAATACAGAAATAAACTACTGTTCAAAGTAAAAAATACTTTATTCTGTGGGCGGCTCGCGGGCACTTAGACACGTCATTTGGTCATTTACAATGAGAGGTTAAATGGTACATTATTATTATTCAGTAATAAATATCAAATAAATAAGCTACTCTATAAACTATCACCATTTCGGAAACAAATCAAATTGATCACCGGTAAAAGAAATGGCGAAAGAAAACCGGTTAATCGGCCTTTTTTGTCCATTAGGTAGATATTTTAGAAAAAAATATTTAAAAAAAAAAAAAAAATTACACGTATGAAAAATCCGCGGAGTGTCGTATCAATGATAATGTTGTGTTATTAATAAAATAAAGGAAATTAAATAAAATCTGTACCGATAAAAATGAGCAGACTTATAACTCAACAACTCAGCCACTGTAAAAATAGTATACAGTGACCGTGTTGCCCCCATTTTATCGTTAATCCTGTTGACGATAGGGAAAGGTCCACAGTACAAACAAATAAAACTTTTCGTTTCAGATTTTGAAATTATTATTTTCATGAAATTAAAAGTTTCAATTGTCAACAATGAACCGACCGGGAATTATTCGACTTATTTTAGTAAATGCTAACAATGCCTTAATTCACTCGGGAGAATGTTGTTTTTTTACATACCTACGTGTTGGTATTAAAATGCTATCCAATAAGTACGGCATTTATTTTTATTTTTATTGAGCTAGCCCCAAAGTTCGTTCGAAACTTGTGTTATGGGATACTAACTCAACGATACTATTATCCAAATCCATCTAGAACTTCCATAAGTTTTGGATGGTTCACTCCCAGATTTATAAATGTATTAATTAACCATATAAATAATGCATTTATAATTATAACATTATATGGTTAATTAAAACATTTATAAATCTGGGAGTGAACATCGCCATCTTTGATTTTAACAGATTTTTACTGAGTGAGTGATTTTTACCACTTGCCATTTTGCATTTTGCAAACACAAAATGGCATTGCTCAAAATTTTATAACTATTTGAAGTAGATCTATATTATATAAAGTGTGTTGTTGATTATACAAATCATTAATAGTAATAGGTACATATTGAGTAGAGGATTTGTCTGTGAAGTCCTAGCCTCTGAATAAAGTATTTAACTTCAACAAACATACAATCTCACATTCATACAGTAGTTGGTTCATGCGTAATTTAGGGATTCAGAATACAACTCTTGAAGCTATGAAACATTTAGTTATATTCACCCTAGTTTAGGTAATACTGTAAGTTAGTTTATATTCATTCATATGACTACATTGAGACAAAAGGAAACATATTTAGTACAATGAGAGATCATTTGGGATAATCACCACACCCGCCTTCACAGTCGGATAGCCAGTCCCTATAGATGGTTGTCCTGACCTCATTTTTTGTACCCATATTATCTTAACATGACTATAGTATTTTCAAATTCAAATCAAGGCACTTTCTCTGGTCATTTACCTACAACTCGTATACCTAGTAAATTAAATTAATATAAAATAAACTACTACCACTGGGGAAACAAGCAAAATGGCTACCGGTAAAAGAAATGGCGAATATAAAAATTACTAGGTTTTTCCCGCGGCGCGGGTAATTTTATAACATAGATCTCGTTTGACAACAAAATAACCCATAGCGCGACTTGTGGCGCCATCTGTTGGCCGATCGCCCATTCCATACAACGCCCTCTATAGCAGAGAAAATATTTTCCCATTGGAATGACATACTTTCACGGAATAAAAAGTAGCCTATGTTGGGCTCTGTACCCCGGACAATATATATTACAAACTTTCATAATGATCGGCTGATTAGTCAAGCCGTGAAGGAATAACAAACAAACAAACTCACTTCCTCATTTATAATATTAGTATGATAGTCCCACCAAGAAAATACGAATGACAGTCAAGGACACAAACAAGTATGGTGGTGATTAAGGTTCCAGCTTAATTAGTGCATGATTATGACGAATTTTTATTTTTGAATAGTTTGTTTATCATCAAAATCTTAGTTTATAACTCTCTGCCCTGTATACTTATTAACGAAACACATGGTTGGACGACTGTCTACTCAGCTTTATTCGGAAATGTTAGTCTATTTCTATACAAAAGTTTCATGAGTGGGCAGCGACAGAATCTCATTTACGCTTTGACGTATTTACACATTATACTAGTGTAACTATATGACTCTTATTTGCTGCCTTTAAGTACGTTCTTATTGGACTTTTGAAGCCGGAGTACATTATTGCTACGTTAATAAAACTGAATATTATAGCGAATAAGGAAATTCAAAATTCCTATGGAACGCCGGCTGGTTCTAAGCAAATTGTGTCTTACCGGTAAAAAAAAATCGATAACTTTAGAATTTAATACCTAATTATTCTCTCCAGAGTATTTTTGGTCTTCAGCAAATACGTTTAATACTAATTTAGCTGATTATATGACTAGTATTTTCATAATATCTGAAAATATATTATGGTTGCAGTGAAATTTGCATAATAGTTCAACAAACCCATAATTTGCGGGTCAACTTCCATACACTGGTACTACCCCAAACAAAAGTGCGTCGCGGGAGTACAATCTCCGGCAGAAGTTTCGCTCTGCACTGCGGGATGAGCTGTTTAAAATTCCAGGGCTGCTGCGTACAATAAATTTTACTGGGTACAGCCTCGGGCACACTAAATTTTGCGCTTATTTTCTACAAATTATTACTAAATACCGTGCTTTCGGATGGAATGGAATAGTGGCTTTTTTCCCCCACAAAATGTTACAACTTTACTAAAATGCCATTAATTAGTTCTAATTGTGGGTAATTTGGATTTTACTCTACATTTAATTTCTATAATGTCTGTTTTTGTTTATGTTTAGTGAAATAAAGATGCAATAAATGTAAAGACTCGTTAATTTCTCAGACCGATTACAAAAATAATTGTTATTATGAACAAGGTAAAACGGGCTAACCTGAACACACAATATAAAATTAATTAGAATTGAACTTGCCTAAGAAGGTACGCATCAAAGCTACAGAAGTATTTATGAATGCTAGCAAATTAATAACTATCAAATCGTCAGACATGAATAGAAAATATATGAGTTTGACTATAAATTCTATGCGACCGAGGTTTAGTTAGATTTCATAACAGTAAGTCATCTTTGATAGCTTAATTCAATAAAGATGAAGTTAGAATACCTAACTAGATTTGAAACAGATCTAATCCGATCGATATAAGTTATGATCTTCAGCGTCAGAGAATATGAGTGTATATAAGTCTTTAGCCGTGGCGTTTCACGCATGGCTCACTTCCCGATGACGCAGCTGAGATTCCTCAAGGGAAATCACACACTGCATATGAAATAAATTATATAAAAAATACAATGATACAAAATGATGAGGACCCGCTCTCCCCGAAACGTACCGTCGTCGGCAACACACTGCATCTCGTGCACTGCCGACGCCGAGGACCATTGCCCCCTCAAGACGACGGGCCTTCCCCGGCTCGCCGTCTCGTCTCGGCATGAGTCCCCTTCATCTCTACGGTCGCACCGATGCGCGACGACTGGCCGGGCTTCCTTCAATTTCCTTTCCTTCAATTTTTTAACGAGGTTTTCTTCCTCCACCACGCCTCCTGCACCACTCCGAGTGCCACAGCGTCCATTACGTACTCAGTGGACACTGTGATACTTTGCGCCACCGCGCACTCCCTCTTCCAGGGTGGCCTCATTCGCACATGTGACCTAACCCTTAACGCCCCCCCGCAGTGTTTGGTGAGAGGAAGTAAGATCCTACAGTGTAAATAAAATATTGGGTTGAAGCTGCCACTTTTCATTCGGTCAGTGGGGAATGCGGAAACTCAACTCTACTATCTCTGCTATATCTCCTGCTTCCTTGTCATCTTTTTTATAAGACTGACAATTCCGGACTACTCTCAAATCGAGGGTCGATTAAGTTTAAGGTGAAGCCTGCGTTAGTCCCTCTTTATTAAAAAAAACGAACCCAATATGTAGAAAAAACGTAAAGAAATTCAACATAGAAAAGATCTTTTTACATTTTTCTCTACAAATAACCGTAATAAAATACTTTTACGAATAAAAAATCAACATTTACCTCCAAATCCCACTGAAGTGTAATGCTGTAATAATCTTAAGCAACAATTTGCGTTGACACCGGTCAACAATAAAGCTGGGCTGTTGCCAAATATTGCGACGGAGAACCGCTATTTGCCTTTTCGGAATGTGGCAACACCAGAATTACCGAGCCGAATGGCCCAGCGAGAATAAACCTTAATTTTATAGCACCAGTAAGTATTTTCGCAACAAAACGTTACTCATTGTGAATAAACGTTCCTTTGGAAGAGAACAAAGGTATGGAGTATTGAAAGTGGTATGATATTGTGAACAAAACATTTAGGTTACAATTAGGTATTATTTATTAAAAAAAGCTGGATGTTAGCGCGGTTTCATGTAGGTACTTAAAATAATTTCTTCTACGAGATCTAATCTTATTGGCTTTAAATCCAAAAGAACTGCCTTTTGATGTCGTGTCGTGACGTATTTCTTTGACATTTACCCTCCCAGTATTTTAGAGATGATGTTATTATAGACCTCTTCCTTATCGAATTCTGTTCTAGAACAAATCTTTCGTTTTACTTGATCTATGTCCAGTATGTGTTAAGAAATTATGTTTAGTAGAGACGTGTGAACTAATCTGAGAAAGGTCAGATTTTCCCTGTGGGCTGCAATGGTCTGACGGCATTCACAATAGTGTGATAACTAAGCTACGTCATTTCTGTATGTTCTCATTTCGAAATATATGTCTGAGAAAAATAAGTCTAATTTGTACTAATATTATAAAGAGAAAAGATTTTTATTTGTAACGAATGAAATCAAAAACTACTAGACCGATTTCAAAAATTCTTTTACCATTGGGAAGGTAAATTACCCCCGGGTAACATAGGCTATATTATATTTAAATAAATTAGAGATCCTTAGTAAAATGCGTGCGAAGCCGGACCGGTTCGCTAGTTAATAAAAATAAATGATGTTTCAAATTACCAGATACACATTGAATTTGCTTTTGCTTGGTCTACGTAATCATTAGTGATGTTTTATGATTTCTCCGCTTAACTTCGCGTCAATAGAAACGCACCTTTACGACTATCAATTTAAGGTGCTGATAGACTTGAGCATCGAGCATTCACCGTTTTTATATTTGTCAAAACAACGAGCCGAGCCACGAGCCAAATATTGCTTTGAACATCATAAGCATTCTAGCGAACAGAAGATGGTGGCAAACTAATCTGAATCTAGAATGTTCGCCAGAACGCTCGATCGCACAGAAAAATTCTCTCTAAAATGTTCTCGTAATTTTTCTGTGATGTAACATTCGCAAGAATGCTCATTACAAGTGAATGCGCAAGTCTATCAGCACCTTTATGCTACAGCTAAAAATTACTTTGAAAAAATTAAAACATGACAAAAATAATCTTTTGAAAAGTATCATTTTTACAGAAATCATTAAACCACAATCCAAGTAGCACAAAAAATGAGCAGTTTTTAATTAATCGCCCTCGCATCCTACATGACCCGCGTCCGAGACGTCACGTACATTAATTACATTTGGAATTGACGGGAGCCGGATCTAATCGCAATGGTAGGCGGCGAACATTTGAGTTATAGGCTGTAATGAGCATCTAATGAGCTCATGCTTATCCAGGGACGGTTTTATTTCTCCACAGCGGTCGTAGAAACAGATCCCATAATAAATATAAGGAAACCCTCGATGTTCTCTTTAACGCACTGTAATGTGATGCGGATACGAATGTGCCCACTAATTGGCCCTAATGTGGCAATTAGACGACGTTTTTCTGGTTATTTTCCTTACAGTCTTCATAGTAATTTATCTAATCAAAGTAAAAGTTTGTTTCGCGGAGTACGTAATTAATTTAAGAAGTTATTGTGTTCTTTGCTGTTTCATGTTTATGTTATATCATTTTGGTCATCGACTTCGTGAGACAGGTCCACAGTTTTGCCAGGATCTGCAAATTTTTAAGCAAAGTTTATTGTTACGTGATTCTATTTAAAAAATTATGTTACATAAAAAGTTATTTTTAATAGTTTTTTTTTTGTAAATATCGAGAAATAATAATAAATCTCAGTGGTTTGAAGAGAATTATACTAAACTAGATGTTGACGACCTCCGTGGCGTAATGGTTACCACGCCAGACCGCCACCCAAGGTCCCGGGTTCGATCCCCGGTCGAGTCATGATGAAAAACGAACTTTTTCTTTTTTGGTCTTGGATGTTTATCTATGTATGGATTTGTTATAAAAATATAGTATCGTTGAGTTAGTGTCCCATAACACAAGTTTCGAACTTACTTTGGGGCTAGCTCAATCTGTATGAATTGTCCCTATATATTTACTAGCTGTGCCCGCGGCTTCGCCCGCGTGGAATTGGACTTGTGACTAATTAAGTAGTATAGACGGATTTAACAGTCTCCTATTACTATAGTTTTCCCCGAGACGTCAGTGTTCTTCATTGCTCATTGTTTATTTGCTCGCCACTGTTAATCTTGGCTACCTACTGTGTACAAAATCCTGTTGTTTTATTATTTTAATATCTGTTACCTGCGGCTCCGTCACACCGTCACACGTGCAGTCCTATTACTCCCTTTCCCGTGGGAATTTCATAAAATCCCATCTTTATCCTAGTCAACATCATAAAGGGAACCTACTTATATACAAAATTTCAGCTTTCTTGGTTGAGCGCCTGCGATAATACACTTGAAGTCCTATTACTCCCTTTCCCGTGGGAATGTCGTAAAACCCCATCTTTATCCTTGTCAACATCATAAAGGGAACCTCTATACAAAATTTCAGCTTTCTAGGTCGAGCGCCCTCTATAATACACGTGTAGAGTTTACCCCATTTCATCCCTCTAGTCTAGTGGTTGAATTTTGAAGGAGAATTCCTGCGAAGTTTCAAATAAAATGGTCTAACTAATCTAGTTTCTTCATACAAACTTTGGACCCCCGTTTCACCCCCTTAGGATGTGAGTTTTGAAAAATCCTTTCTTAGTGCACCCCTAGACTTCATGGGGAACCTATGTGCCAAATTTGGAGTCTTTAGACCCAGCGGTTTGGGCTGTGCGTTGATATGTCAGTCACCAATCAGTCAGTTTCTGGGATGATTTCAGTAAAGAATCTTCATGCTGAATTTCATTCGAATAACTACAAAACGGCAAAGTTTCATATTAACTTTGCGCCCCCGTTATACCCCATAGGGGATGTTTTTTGAGAAAAATATTTTACTTTCGTTTCATGCTTTTCAATAAAGAACCTTCATGCTGAATTTCATTCGAATAACTTCAAAAACGGCAAAGTTTCATACTATCTTTGCACCCCCGTTTAACCCCCTAAGGGATGAATTTTGAAAAAAATATTTTACTCATGTTTCCTGCTTTTCAGTAAAGAACCTTCATGCTGAATTTCATTCGAATAACTTCAAAAACGGCAAAGTTTCATACTAACTTTGCACCCCTGTTTTACCCCCTTAGGGGATGAATTTCCAAAAATCCTTTCTTAGTGAGCACCTACGCCCCAAAAGAAACCCCCATGCAAAATTTGAGACTCCTGGCACTGTAGTTTCGGAGATTTCGTGATGAAACAGTCAGTGATTTTCTCTTTTAAATATATAGATGAGAACCTCTTGGGACCTAATCACCCTTAATCTTTTTGCTGTTCTGGTACTATTAGATAAATTAGACCTTTTGCGAGTCATTTTAATAATAGTAATAATACCCACGAAGGTAAATCAAAATATAAATGTAAATTATAACTAAGAAAATCAAAACTTAACGAATAATAATCAAAATATACACCTATACCTACGAAAGAACACCAAAACTATCAGTCTAATCTACATGAAAATCAAAATAAAAAAAAATACTAATAATAATCAAAATACTAATCTAATCTACCTAGGTACCTACCTACTAACGAAAACTCAAAATTTAAAAATGATAATACAACTAATAACTTAAAAAAAACTAATAATAATGAAAATCAAAATTAACTTATACTTAATGACTATCTAATCTAGAACACGAAAAAAATCAAAATGAAAAAGTGAATAGGTATAATAATTAACTATCGAAAACCAACATGAAATATTATTTTTACGTAGCAGCAGTAAGATATACGCAAAAATGTAGTTTTCCATTATGTCGGGCGCGTCGCAATCAGGTCTCAGGTAAACTATTCATAGCGCGATTCAGAATCTGCATAGTGCCAAAAACTAAATTTTAAAATTGTCTGTTTAGGTAAACTATTAAAAAACTTTCATAGCGCGATTCAGAATCTGCACAGTGCCATCTAGTGAATTTTTGAGGAACTAAATTTCAAAATGGTCAGCTCAAGTAAATCAAAAACTTTCATACACCATTTTAATATTCAATAGCACTGCTATTGAATATTAAAATGGTCGTAATCAGGGGTCGGGCGATTCCGACTCTGCACAGTGACAATTTAAAAATTCTTTGGTTGTTGAAAATTTAAATAAGTGTAACTTCTTCTTTTTCTTCTCCTGACATCCGGTCCGGTCCGGTTCGGTCCGGTCCGGTCCAGTATGTTGTCGGTAGGTATGGTGTACCAAGTCTCAAGTTTGTAAGTGCGAGATTTTTTTTTTCTTACATTGACAGGGAGGAGACCTTTAAATGAACATAACTTCTTTTCCTGACATCCGATTTAAATGAAACAAAGCCTATATTCTGCTCCAAGCCGAGCTCTATCTTCCTGTGAAAACTGCATTAAAATCCGTTCAGTAACTTAGAAGATGTGCGCGTTCAAACAGACAGACAGACAGACAGACAAAAAAATCCAAAAAAAATTTTGTCGCTTTTATTACCTTTTTCTAACTGTTCTCTCTCCATTTTTGCCAAATATGTTCAATGTACAGACATATCGGGGTCTACTGTTTTATTATATGTATAGATTTGGATGTAACCTCGGCTTCGCCCGCGTGGGTAGCCGCGACTTCGTCTGCTCAGGATTAGTACTTTGAGTTGTTTATTTTCTTTTCCAAGGTCCTATCCTATCTATCTTTATACCAAAATCCATCAAAATCGGTTCTGCGGTTTAGTCGTGTAGGCGTAACAGACAGAGTTACTTTGAGAGATACATGTTTAAAAAACCGGCCAAGTACGTGTCGGGCCACGCACAATGTAGGGTTCCGTATTGGCTACGCATTTCTTGCTTGCAGATGAGTACAATTCCATATTCTATGACATTTGTACGTTTTCGTCAAACAAATTTTACTTCATAAGTTCGTCGGCTATTACTCGGTAACTAGTAGTGCCTACTTAACCGTTATAGTTTTCCTTGTAAGTTCACTATATGGACTACTACCATGAATTTTTTCGAATTTCTAAACTCAAGACTTTCGGAGGTAAAACCCCATCTTTATCCTTATCAACATCTTAAAGGGAGCCTCTAAACAAAATTTCAGCTTTCTAGTTGAAGCGCCTGCGATAATACCAGTCCAATTACTCCGTTTCCCGTGGGAATTCTATAAAACCTCATCTTTATCCTTGTCCACATCATAAAGGAAACCTCTATACAACATTTCAGCTTTCTAGTTGAGCGCCTATTAGAGGTCAGACTTAAGTGGACGGATGTTCCTGAGCGACGATCACTGACCAGTTAAATAGACCCGTGGAGATACATTTTGTTCCGACAGTTTTGATATTTTATATAATCATCCCACTTTCCCGTGGGAATTTTTGAATGTGTAATACTTAAAAACCTTCCCTTTGAATCACTCTATCTAATAAAAAAAACCGTATCCAAAAGATTTAAGCATACATAGGGACACCCAGACAGCAAAAGCGACTTCATTTTATACTATGTAAAGAAGATCAGCGTATATATTCATTCGAAACAAAACTTTACGAACAAAGATTCAGTCACACGCAACTGTACAATATTTTATTCTATAGAAGTAACCTGAATGCATAATATTAGGTCTTTACCAATGAAATTGCCGTTTTGTATGAAAAAATTTAAACGATTTTTTTTCACGTATTTTTTATTTGTATTAATCGAAGTAATCACCCATGCAGTCAATGCATCTTTGCCAACGCAGTGGCAATTTATTGATGCCCTTCTTAAAGAAATCAGCTGGACGGAAGGCAACAAATTCTTCAAAGGCATTTTGTACTGCCTCTCGGGTATTGAATTTTTTTCCCGCCAAAAAGTTATCCAAATTCTAGAAAAAGTAGTAGTCTGTAGGCGCAAGGTCTGGTGAGTAGGGTGGATGACGGAGAGCTTCCAACCCCAGTTCTGGCAACTTGGAGACCGTCTGCTGTGCAGTATGAGGTCGCGCGTTGTCGTGTAGGAGCAGTGGAGACGAGCGATTGACCAATGCTGGTGGGAGATGCGCCAGTTTCTCCATCATTGTGTTCAGTTCTTTACAGTACACATCTGCAGTAATGCTCACCCCGTTTGGTAAGAAGCTGTGATGAATCACACCGGCGCTAGACCACCAAACAGTGACCATCACTTTTCTAGGGGTAAGTTTTCGTTTAGGGCATTGTTTAGGTGCTGAACCAGGATCCAACCAACTTGCTTAGCGCTTGCGGTTATCAAACAGAATCCATTTTTCATCGCAGGTAACAATGCGGTTCAAAATTCCTTCATTTGTGTGTCTGTTGAGCAGTGCAAGGCACGTCTCGACGCGTACTTCGCGCTGGCGATCATTGAGTTCGTGGGGCACCCATTTGTCAAGCTTTTTTACCTTGCAAATTTGACGCAAATGGACCAATATTGTTTTGACGCTAACGTCGAAAGCTGCTGCTAATTCAGCCGTAGATTGTGTATCATCAGCTTCCACAATCGCCTTTAATTCGTCATTGTCGACCAAAGTCTTCGGACGACCGCGAGGTTCATTTTTCAGGTCGAAATTTCCAGAACAGAAGCGAGCAAACCAATAACAGGTGGTGCGTTGGTTTGTAGTGTTAGCTCCGTAAACGTCGTTGATGTTGCGTGCCGCTTGTGCCGCGTTGCTGCCACGACGGTACTCATATTCCATAATTACTCGAATTTTTAACGTATCCATGATGACGAAAAAGATTGAAATGCGATGAAAATGTAACACTAATCAATAAACAAATGACTACTTTTGGAAAAAGAATTCCATGTTTTAAAAATAAAATTAATTTGAAATTAGAATTCTTTAGCCAAACAAAAATTATTTTGATTTGAAATGGCCAGTACTGCAGAACGGCAATTTCATAGGTAAAGACCTATTATTTTGCCTGTCGCACGAATTGGAACACACTGTTACAAAAAAATATTTAAAAAGATCTCTGGTTTTCACATGTACTTATAATCGACTCTGAATCAATTGCCGAAACCGTTCTATTAGAAGACTGTCTTATTCAACTTTGTTTACTGTCAACGTTGTATCGAATCCAACTTAATTCCCGGTTTCCAAGCAAACCTTGTTGAAATTTAAAACATTTGTTGACTCAATTATTCGGATAATTACTTCTCAATTCATTTGCCATCTGCGCTAATGGATACCAAATTACAATATTGTTTTTCAACTGATTGGAAATTGGTTAAACATGGCTTTTAAAAATTAATTAAAGTGTTAATACACTGGAAATCCTTTTGGTAAATAAGGACAAAATAATATAATAATATGGCTAGTAGGGACACCACACCACAATCACGTCCCTCAGTTATGAGGATACGACAAAAAAGATTTATAATTCACTAGAGAAACCCGCGCAACTTCGTTTGCGTTTATCCCGTGGGAATTTCAAAAAATTCTTTCTTATTGGTTGCCTACATCACACACATTTCAGATCTCTACGCTACGGTCAAGACAAAGTATTTTCAGATGTATACATGATTATTTTTTTATTTAAATACTATTTACAATCTTTGGAGTAGGCGTTTATGAAATAGGCTAGCCCGACCATCAATAGCCACCCAGGAGGTCCCGGGTTCGATCCCCGGTCGGGTCATGATGAAAAACGAACTTTTTCTGATTGGCCTCGGGTCTTGGATGTTTATCTTTACATGTATTTGTTATAAAATATAATATCGTTGAGTTGTATCCCATAACACAAGTTTCGAACTTACTTTGGGGCTAGCTCAATCTGTATGAATTGTCCCTATATATTTATTTATTTAAAAAAAAAAAAAAAAAACAATATTCTGTATAAGGGTGGTACTTCACCAAGTACCACCCTATACAGAATATTGATGTGAAGCAGCAATGCCTTTCGTTCGGAGAGTGAAATATCCAAATTTTTGTTTGCCACCTTTGTGGTATAAAAAAAATCTAACTCCTTCCTTATACTATTTCTCGCTATATATCCTGTCTTTTCCTGATAAAGGTCGGCAACGGGTCAGGGACCCTAGAATCTATGTGCTCCATAGTCGACGGTAATCACCTAATATCAAATGATCCATATTCCTGAGCTTGTTTTCCAACCACTTCCGTAAAAAAAATGTATAAGTATATGGGTATTTCAATACCAACAACCTCAGCCTACAACCATCCCTACAACAACACTACGAAATATTAGAGCGAGTCGACGTAATGAGATTTCCTATAAGTGAGAAAGAGACAATATCAATATGCCATTTAACCATTGACCAATTTAACTTGAACCCTGTCAAATATTATAAATTTAATATTTAATTACTTACTGTTTATTATCGATGAATATGATTCAGTCCGCTTTAAACATAGTTAGAATTTTCGCTGTTTTCCGAGATCACAAACAGAATAAATAGTACGACGACATTATGAAATCATTTTGTTTGAATATTCACAATTTATAAAAATATTACATGACAGATGACACACTTCACTTCACGGATGTGTCAAAATGAAATGTAATTGAATCAAAAGCACTAAGGAGTATGAGTATTGATATCAAATCGAAGAAAATTACCCACAAAATACATATTTTTCAAGAATTTCAATAAAATAAGAATCACGTCTTCTATCAATTCTCTTAAACAATTTTTATGCAAAATTTGAAGTAGATTGTACCAAGGAATCAAGTTGTTCCATAGTAACTTTACCCCCCTTTTTCACCCCCTTAGAGTTCGAATTTCGAAAAATCCTTTCTTATCGGACGCCTACGTCACACAATAGGTCCACCTGCCAAGTTTCAGATTTTTACGATGAGCGGTTTAGGCTGTGCGTTGATTCTCAGTCAGTCAGTCAGTCAGTCAGTCAGTCAGTCAGTCAGGACAAAGCATTTTATATATATAGATATTTTTGCTTGTCATTCACTCTCTTTTGTTTTTCTCACCTCGTCGGTACTCTACCATAAGCAGATATTTTGTGGAAATAATTAATTTTCTAAATTGACTTCTACATCACGCTTTCGTATCATAGTTCCAACCACGTTTAATATAACGTAGAGCCTGTAAAATTGAAATTGGAACTATGATTGTTCCTATGTGATTCAAACGCATTCAACCATAACATCCGTAATAGCATTCACAATATTCATAGTACCTAAATATTATTTTTCATTTGATTCTGTTTTTACAGTTTTGATTTTGCCAACTGTATTGGAATAATATTTATTTTATTTATTCGTTATTGCACGATTGAGAGTACGATTGGCGGACATTGTACTCCCAATCGTGCTTAAAGGCATTAGTACATTATGGAGTATAAGCTTAGGGGCACTATGAGACGCCAAGAAAACAAGAAAAAAAAATTTTGTAAAAAAAAATTTTTTTTAAAGGCATTAGTACATTATGGAGTATAGGCTTAGGGGCACTATGAGACGCCAAGAAAACATGAAAAAAAAAATTGTCAAAAAATTTTTTTTGAACTTAAAAAATTAAAAATTCCTCCTTTTTTGGTTCCATCGTTTTGGGGGGGCACTTACGAACATATTTAGCCCTTTGCACCAACCGCGTCCACGCTACCATTACTCGTAAATGGTGACCAATTGACACTGACACGATGAGTACAAAAGGAGGGGAGATTTGAAGATTTGAAATTTGTCAGTCCCAACACTCCCAACTCTATTTTCAGTGCTGCTGCTATGTCTAATGTCCTAAAAATAGTGCCCCTAAGGCTCGCCCTTGCGTACAATTTGGCTCTTTTAACATAGAACATAAGAATGGTACAAATCCCAATTTAGCCCAATATGTAAAGGTCGACCTGCTCTTGACTGTACTACTATTTAGATTTTTTAAATTATCTTTTACTAGTAAAAGATCATTTTAAAGTTTAGTAACTACTAAATAGGTTAATTAAATTTTATTAGATTAAAAATTTGCAGTGCCCTTATAGGGTGCCATTTTGCAGTACTTCAACTAGTTGTTGATCTTATTGTAACCATGTGGTAAGCAAATAAAGAATCAATTGAAAGACGTAAGCGATGTGATTACGTATTTAATGTGATTTTACTACAATTTTATGTATCAATATTACTTTATTACTGTACTCAGTATCATCTTAGTAGTTACTAAACTAGTAGTTAGTAGGAAGTGATATTAATGTACAAGACGTTGTAGCAACTTAAGTGATCGCTTTGGAGTTCCGATGCAATATTGATTAGCAATATCGTCGAATTATGGTAGCCCTCACATAGGATATATAGGTCATTATTATCCTCCCCTTTCAACATGAGAGGATCTCCGTCAATCTGGACTTCTAGTCTAAAAAGTTGACAGCTAAAGAAAATTTCGGTTTCATTCTTATTTTCATGCTTTAGAAATAATTAAAGACTCAAATGGCCAGGAAAAGAAATGGCAAAAGAAAACCGTTTACGGCCGTTTTCGTCCATTATCTGATGAATTTTTACATCTCTATATTTTTAATCATCTTCAGAAAAAAATATAAGTACAAAGTATGGAAATCCGCAGTGTCATAAAGCGAAAATAAAAAGTAGAGTCAAAATTTAAATATTTTAGTTCAGATTTTCAACCTTATCTGTTACTAGATGTCTATTTTATGTTAATTACTTATTATGTTAAATTAATAACTATTAAGTAAGTATAAAAAAGGTCATTCATTGTAGTATGAAGTAGGTATCCAAAATTAACATACGACCTATATTATTTTGTTTACCTCATATCGAAGGAAGAAAATATTTTTGTACCTACTGTGCATTCATTTTTGCACGCCCACTGGTTAAACCAGAACATTAATGTTGAGTTTTGCCGATAAAATACATATTGTACAGTTTTGCTCCTGAATTCTATAAAACTTAGCGATATTATGATCATGAGTATTTTATGTGCTCGATGCAGAGAATATAATTTTATATGAAGAGGATTATTGCATTCTAAACGAACACGCAAGTTAAGCAACGTTGACCCTAGCCAGGGTGTAGATCGTTATTTCGAGTTTTTGAGTCCGGTCGGTCCTGGCTGTTGTTGTTGATGATTGTCGTTAAGTCTGTGGCCTTCAAGCAGCTTGAAAACACTAGCCTATGGCAATCCGTATTGGAACAGCGTGGCAGAGTATGCCCTAATCCCTTTCGATTAAAGGGAGACCCGTATCTCTGTGGGTATGACTGATTATGGATCGAATAGTTGAATAATATTTCATATTGAAAATACAAACTCCCTAATAAAGCTGTAATAAGCAACATCCCGGTCTCCAAGACTTCTCGACTAAAAAGCGACATAATTTATTCCCTCCAACTTTAATGGGTACACAGTTTTTCATAAAACCAGTAAAACGAGACTTTATAAAGGGAAAACTTAACAAGCTTATTATAGGTGACATTATAAAAGTTTTTATAAAATCTTTGCTACATTAACAAGGCTTTATTGCTTCTTTAAAATTGTAAATCTTTATAAAATTAACGTTTTTTATTAGATAAATAAACAACAAATCAAATATACTGCAGCAAAACATGTTATATATTAAAGCATAGTAAAATATACTCGGTGTTCTCGGTACCGCATACCGGCACTTCCAGGGCCCCAGTGTCATCCTAGACCGAGGAGTCCCTCTCTGGATTACTTCTTGGCAGACACTGCAAATTCTTAGCGGTGCGAGCCTTCCGCTCCCGCAACTACCTGGTGTAGTATCACAAGGTCGTAACGATAAAGCTACAGGTGTCCACTAATACAAAATACTATCTCATGTAGAAATAGGAAGCAAAATAATCGTCCTAAATAAGTTTTTAATTTTATCTTATCTCCATTTTTCAGTTTTAATTTTAGAGGATCATACCATAATCCCAATATTTTGATAGGCACCGGATATTTTATCAAAGGCGTTCAACAATTTTATAGTACTTTGATGGGCCATTCGAAGTTGATTAAAGACCTGAAGTTAACAAAGGTCATGAAAGACACTGTCAGAATTTTAAGACGAACGTAAACTTTTATACACTTTGAAAATCTTGTAACAGGAATAACAAACGATGTATTAGTAAATTATTTTATGGAGCAGACCTTTAAAGAGAACAAAGTGAATTGATATCCCGTCGCAGTTGATTTGTGTCCTATGGTTCAGAAATCTCTGTTTTTCCATGTCAGCCAATATCCGGGACCTTATAATTCGATAACTGTAACACATGAACGAGAATGGAGAGAAATATATAAAAATAGGTACATATAATATAATCAGAATGAAGATAAACCTTAAAACAATTACATACTGCTGGTAAAAAATATGGAAATTACTAAGTTTTTTAGTGTCATATGGCGAGCAAACCTATAAACGGATCACTTAATTAGGCAATACGCTAGCAGGTCTTATAGAAATAAAAATGTAGAAAAAGCCTCGATGGGAGATCCCTAACAAAAAGGTCTGATGCTCGCAATTTATTTACTCGCATGAAAAATAAAGAAGATAAGCCACGTAAAAATATTTAGCTTACGACGATATAAACTGTCTTAGGGTACTTTGTGAGAAGACTCCTGTGAGAATAATTTCACAGACTGCTGAATAATGACCGTTGGAGATGCGAAACGGAAAGCTCTGTACATTTGCGGTGAACGAAAATCTTTGGTGGGAAAAGAGTAAATACGTGTATCAAGGAAGATAAATATTGAACGTGGAATTTATAAAGATGACTCTAATTTACAAATGAAAACACAACAACACTGGAGTGGGAAGTCTAACTCGGGCGAAGTACCACCTTTCTCACAGAATGTAAAAAACACTAAGTAGCTGTTATACGCGGCTTCGCGCGCTTGGTCCAAGGGATCTGCAATTATTTTTCTGTGGGAATAAGATATTTTTCCTGGATGAAAAGTAGCGTAATAGTATGTCACTTTTCAGATCTTAATCTATCTACAAAAAACACGTTAATTAATTCGTTTGTTACTTCGACATGAAAGAAGGACAAGCAAACACAATTTCACAATATTAGTATTATTTGTTAATTAATTAATATAGTATGGATGTAGGCATGCAAAAGATTAAATACTAGCTTTTTTGCCCGCGATTTCGTCCGCGTCACAGAATAGATAATAGTACTACCGCGTGAAGTTCTGGACCCGTTCCCGTGGGAACCACATTGAATTTCGGGAAAAGCTATAATAGCCCATGTCACTCCCTGATAATGTAGCTTTCTACTGGCGAAACAATTTTTGAAATCGGTCCAGTAGTTTCGGAGCCTATTCAATGCAAACAAACAATCAAATCTTTCCTCTTTATAATATTAGTACAGACAAATTGGCATAGGTACAATTTATTAATAGCTATTAAATGACATGATGAGACGAGATCGCTTCTTCTTCCATGAACAATTATTTATTTTATTTTTAGCTTTTCTAACTAATGGCGGGTTTAAAGATTGTTATATTCATTGTCAAAATAAAAATAATATATTTTTCCTTTTAATGTTTTAAACTAATTTTTTTATGTAAACTTATATTAGAACTGTAATTGAGAAAAAAAAAACTAAAAATACGTATTTTTTCTTATTCAATCTCAGTGAAGGACTGACTTGGCCGTGATATAAATAATTATGGAGATTCGAACCCTTTTAAGTAAAGTGTGACTCTTCAGACATGAATAACACATGGTCGTTTTCCATTTTATAAAATACATAGACGTATCATTAGTAATACAAATTAATCTGACAACATATACATTTACGTAAGGATTTTAATTTATCATTAATAAGGCAATTCTATTCCAGTAAGGTTCTTGTGAATAAATCATTACACTGATTTAACGTTCGAACAATAAAGTGCATCGTACACGGCGCCACTATAAAGTTTGTGTCGCGATACCAAGGAGTATTAGCTATTTCAATCTATAGATCGTGTACCGAAATGAAATGAAATGATGAAATGTCGCCATAAAAGGCGTAAGGTCGTTTTATTTGGTTTTATACAATCCTTAAAATTTTCACTTTTTTAACTTGTAACAGACATAGCCTATACCTACAATAGAGTTAGCAAATTAAGTAATTATGTTAATCAGTTTTATCAGTTTTTAATTCTTTAACTTAATTTTGATGATTAATACCACAGATATCAGAATACAAGAGATATGGTTTGTGGGCGGGGCGCATGACGCCATTTTCTGCACAAATGTGCAGGAACTTGATTGTTCTAAGTCATTCACAAAACAACGCTTGCAACGACAATGTCAACAAAAATGTCGGCTTGTGCTTTAATTACGTGCAAAAATCGCAGTGATACGGTAAATTCAAGTAATAGTGGTGTTACTTATCATAGGTTAGTATAATTATTTAATATTTTTCTATATAAATGACAAATTAACGAAATATTTTTGAGGCATAGAAATCATTAAACAATATACGGCATAGTCGATACTTCCGTTAAAAATATTGTCCATTGCTTGTTTTGGATCCGCGTTTTTCAATGTTTTGCGGTATGCACGTACAATGGAATGCAAACGTAACGATAATTACAATGTTGTGAAAATATCGTGGTACCGCCGCTTGTAGCTTCCGCGATCTGTCAAAGTAATAATGGCCGTCGCACAAGCTATGTAGTGCTGCCAAAAGTAGAATATTTTAGTATCGATAATTTTGTATTTCTAATTTTTGAAAGTATAATAATTTTAAACTTTTGCTACAGTGCATTCCTTGTACAGGGTGTCCCAGTTCCATAAATATTGGATCAAACTCAAGGGGAAAGTAGCTCACCTAAAAACTCATTTGATTAGTTTTTAAAAAATCGCTTGTTACTATGTACACATTTTTTTTAAGTTCTTTCTTTTAATTGGTTTGAAACTAAAAATTACTATTTTCCAAAAATAAAATAATTAAAAACTAAAAACTTTGGTATTTTTTATTTTTTATTATTTAAAATTAAATAGGTATTATAGTTCATAGTTGTAGTCCGTAATAAATTGTTATTGTA
Source organism: Endotricha flammealis (assembly GCA_905163395.2). Lineage (NCBI taxonomy): Eukaryota > Metazoa > Arthropoda > Insecta > Lepidoptera > Pyralidae > Endotricha > Endotricha flammealis. The sequence goes on along the minus strand of LR990860.1, from coordinate 4,550,605 downwards.
AAATATCGAGAGGTAAACTTATCGATAATGCTTGTCGCCCTTTTTCGTTAGGTGCCCGTCACTATAATACACTTCTTACTTCTGTGTTCGTAATCGAACTACAAATCACGAGCTTACGATTTGTGTGAGTGTGACTGTCGGAGATTATTCTATGAATGTGTTAAAATGTAACTGTGTGTGTAAGTGGCGACATCGGTTCCGGTACAAAAACCGTCTTATTACATTTCTCGTTCTTTCTGTGTTCTGTGATTAACACACACGTACTGACAATATCCTAAGTGAGTTTAAAACTAATTACGTTCTCTACTAGTTAATCACCGTGAAATGCAGATTTTGTCATAATAATACTATTGAGTTTTGTATGTGTTGCGTGCGAGTAGCGTCGTGGATGAAGGCTCTACGGTACTGCATGTTCGGAAAGGCTGTTTTAATCACATTTATTTTAACAATAACTTGAATACTTGATGGATTACGTATGTGATGGATCGTTACGTCGAAAAGGAGGATGAAAATACTTTTTTTCATAAAAGAACCAATCTCGTTAGAAAGTCTGTTTATGTTATATTGATGCCGGGATTTACTAACTGAACGAGCGAAATGTACCTACTTCAAGTGTAGCTAAAAAACGGCAACCATGAATATTTTTTTTATCTTCTTCTTGACCTCCTCCTTGCGTCGTTATCCTCAGTGCTGAGGGTCGTGACCTCATGGTCTCACTTTGGCATGAATGATGCTCCGCCACCTGTTCCTGTCTTCTGCGGCGTGGACTGCATCATGGAAGCTGGTATCGAGAGCAGCGCGGATTTGGTCGGACCAACGTATCGGACTTCGGCCTCACGGTCTTTTGCCGTCCACCTTGCCGGTGACAAAGAGTCTCTCTAAGTTGTCACCGCGTTTCTGGGCAATGTGGCCGAAGAACTCCAGGGTCCTTCGGAGACAGATGGTGGAGAGTCTTCTTCTAATTTTAAGCTCTTTAAGATTCGACACGTTGATTCGGTGAGCTGTCCAAGGTATGCGCAGCATTTTCCTCCAACACCACCTCTTGAAGGGATCAATGCGTGTTCGATGCGCTTTCTTTAAAGTCCAAGTTTCGGCACCGTATAAGAAGATGGAGAGCACAAGAGTGGTTACCAGCAAGGTCTTGGTTTTGATGGAGATGTTTCTGTCGGCCCATATTTTATGCAGCTGAGTCATAGCACCCTTCGCCATTCCAATGCGTCTCCGTATGTCCCTCTCGCACGAGTCATTGTTGGATATATCAGAGCCCAGGTATATGAAGTTATTCACAATTTCAGTATGTTCAGTGCGCCGGTTAGCACTAACTTTTGTGTGTACAAAACTATTCATGGAGAGGCCTAGTTCTTCGCTGATCCGCTCCATTCTGTCCAGTAGAGTGACCATCTCGGTTTCATTGGCGGCAAAGAGGGTTGTGTCATCGGCATAACGCAGATTGGTTAGTTTTACACCACCAATGGCTACGCCTCCCTCCCAGTTGTCACAAGTGCGTCTTATTATATATTCACCGTAGATGTTGTACAGGATGGGGGGACAGTATGCAGCCCTGTCTGACGCCTTTTCCTTTGGTGGTAGGAAAAAATGTGATGATTTGAAAGAGCATGTAATAATATTAGAATTAAAAAAAATACTTTGAATTTAATACAGGCTCTCTACTATATACATTGGCTGGTATCAGATTGACATCGTGTTACATATATAATATGATATTAAATTGGTAGAGCCTAGCTACTATTGCCCCGATCATGCCAGCCCATGTACAAGCCTCTGTTAGTTCACGGTGGTAGCTAGGTTATACCACTCTTATGAAATTAACGGACAATGATGTTCCATCTCCCCTGTTATTATTATAGTGAATGGCCTTTAGTTTAATTTGAATTTAAAGAGGAGATTTTATAATTTAAGCCAAAGAAGTAGTTTCAAAATTGGTTACCTACTTGGGTAGCGATCCTGCATGCAGGTAGGTACTGCTTAAAACTGGAAGTAATATAAATGTAAATTCAGCAAAACAAAAGCCGCGGGGCGGGATCAGGCAACTTCTGTTATTACTTGCTCCGATAGACCTAAGAGCTCTATCACACAGCGGGTTTTAAAGCGTCGATCAGCCCCTCCTATTCTCTTAATACAAACAGTTTCAATCTCTTATCAAACTATCTTGCACAATGTCTTTTTTGAAGTGAAAACTTCTTTAGCGGCGCCTGGCACTTTTTTTAGATGGGTAAAAAATGTTAAACTCGCGTCAGATCCGTAGCCTGATCGAACTGATGTTTAAGTTTTCACTTCTGTCGGCACTCCCGGAGTGCAACCCGTCCTTTTTTATGTGTTATAGTAGACAAACAAGCAAGCGGTCCACCTGATGGAAAGCGGTCACCGCCGCTTATGGACATCAGTAACACCAGGGGCGCTACCAATGCGTTGTCCATCAAGGAGGTTGGAGGTAAGGAAGGAGGAAGGGAAGGGAAGGAGGAAGGGAAGGGAAAGAAAGAAGGAGGCGGAAAGAGGGCATAGGGAAGAAGTTAGTCTTCCGGATCTCTCACTCACCAAACGCATTGCTGCTTCACGTCGATATTCTATGAGAGGGGTAGCCTTCCCCGGTCGAGCTAGTTCATAATAATTGCTCTAACTACTCCTAGAATTTCTCCTATTTTGTATGAGTGAGACAGCGCTTGATATTGATATGAGGTTGTTACTCTTTTTCTTACGAGAATAGGCGGCAGATGATATTGTCGCGGTATCGCATGGAAGTGGCAACTACTCGACTGATGTTTCTAAAAATTCAATTTTACTTTTGAACTTCACATAAAATTACTACTGATCCATTTACACATCGCAACAAAATAATACGTTGACGCACTACAGCGTAGTTGCGTTAAGTATTATTATTAGCCTAAAATATCCCACTGCTGGGCAAGGAGCTCCCATGTATATTAAAAAAATAGCTTGTGTGACAGCAGCCTAAGAATACCGCCAATATAACCTCCCTGACTTTCCTGAACGAGTATTGATAAAAAAAATAGGTTGTTTGTTTCGTAGGAAGCGTGAGGGTTTATAGGTTAAAAAGTTTTTCTTTTTTGCAAAAAGGTTATATTGTTACCGATAGAATCTACTTTACCTAGAAAGATATTTAAACAATATTCAGTGAGTCTTTTACATATTTCATCTGCATTGTATAGTCAGGGAAAAAAGTAGATTTTGCTGACTGAAATTTTATTGAAATGACGCGTGAGTATGCAGATATACGGTTTAGTCTACTTTTATATGATTTGTTGCCAATTGAATAATATAATATTTAAATATGTCATATCGGTCGTCGTAATGTCGGTATTCGGTTAACAAAATATCCTATTTACAGTGCCTATTCATTAATAATAAAAAAAGTAACTAAAACCTGTTTTGTCACTGTCATTTTTAAATAGAATTAAATGAAAGTAGAAAGTGGCATAAAAAGTTTTATTTAAATCTTGGCTAACATTGTTTTACAAGTGGGTATGATGCTAACATGAAAAGCGTCTGAAAGACATCTATTTATATAATATTCGCACTGCAAAATTACACCGCGCGAATTTTTTTTCAATTTTGTAACACATTACATCTTATGAAAGTATCCGCACTGCGATTTTTTTTCGCAGTGCAGACAGCCATGCTGATTTGCTACTGCAAAACATTCAGAATTCCGTGAAATTTCGCAGTGCCGACTGACCCTTAATGTGGCAACCATTACCTATCACATTTTGTTTGTAGATCGATAGGACTGTTTTAGAAATATACAAATATACTGGACTCCAAGTGGATAAACCATGAATGGCTGGCTAATATTTTTATAAGTTGTGAGATTTAGCTAAAACCTGTTATGAAATCAGAAACGACGTATTAGCTTAGCTCATAATGAGCGAATAAGTGGCGCATACTTTGACTCAAAGCAAGACCCAGTTCACGTACTCGAAAGAAGTGTATCTACTTAGCGGGGTCGTAAGGCTCAGCAAATTTATGCAGAAATGTGCAAGGGTTAAAAGTGGAATTCAACCCCTAGCTACGTGACTGCTAACTCGGTACACTGAGTGAAGAATTATTGTTAAACTTCTTGGCATATTGTGATGTAATATGGCTGTAATAATGCATTTTCTCGGGTGAACGAAGAATATGTTAACATAAATTATGGATTTTTAATAACGGTTCGCTTTACCATGATTTTGGTAAAGGATTTTTTATTTTATCAGTATCCCATGGGTCGTTTTTTATTTTAAATAATATTTTTTGTAATAGTTCAAGCTATATTGTAATAAAACTAAACGTTTTAACTGCGAATACATACGTAATACCGTTGATCTTGTTTATATAAGAATCTAGAAGCAGATTGAGCTAGCCCCAAAGTAATTTCGAAACTTGTGTCCTAGGATACTAACTCAACGATATTTTTATAACAAATACATATATAGATAAACATCCAAGACCCAAGGTTAATCAGAAAAAGGTCATTTTTCATCATGACCCGACCGGGATTCGAACCCCTGGGTGGCGACTTGGCGAGCAGGCATGATGGTAACCATTACGCCACGGAGGTCGTCAAATATAATTAATAGTTAGTTTATAAAAATAAACTTTATAACTTACTTTGGGATCAAGATGGCGCTGTGTAAATTGTGAAAAAAATTACTCAGCCTTGCTTTCTAAGTACCTACATAATACAATATGCTGTATTATGTACTTTTGTACAGAGAATTCTATTTGTTACACATAGAGCAAAAAAAATGTAATTTGAAACGCCAATACCTTTTATTTTTTTCCCCAATGACAACTCTTTTCTTTTCACTTCTCAGAATGTATTATTCTGAGAAGTGAAATGAATTTTGAATACCGGCACAAATAAGAGCAAGCAATATAATGTTGATATTGAAAAGACCATAAAAGTAGGAAGGCGCGTACTCCGCGCCCCGCCGCCTCCTACTTCTATGGAAAAGACCCTTTAGGAATAGCCTGATTTCGGATTATTAATAATTTATTTTAGTGATCCGTGGCAATATGAGAAAAGCTTTTATGTAAACCAAAGTTAAATACCTACCTACATAATATAAATAAAATAAAGACAAATCTCACTAATTGCGCTAGCCCCAAAGTAAGTTCGAAACTTGTGTTATGGGATACTAACTCAACAATACTATTTTTATAACAAATACATTATATAGATAAACATCCAAGATCCGGGGCCAATCAGAAAAAGTTCATTTTTCAACCCGGGACCTCATGGGTGGGGGCGGCGGTCTGGCGTGGTAACCATTACGCCACGGAGGTCTCTATCAGCTATTTACATAAAAAAATACCGGGCAAGTACGTGTCGGGCCACGCACAATGTAGCGTTCCGTATTTGCTACGCTTTGCTTGCTTGCAGATGAGTACAATGCCATATTCTATGACAGTTGTAGGGTAGGAGCGGGGTGGGGGGGCGTTGGGACCACCGTGCAAAACTAAAATTGACACGATAAACGTAAATAATTCCGAAACGGATCATTGTATCGAAAAATGTTCTTTCCACACCCTCAATGTTTTGAAGAGACCTATCTAACGATACCCCACAAAATGGGGTGTTTAATGGGGTTTAAAAAAAAATTCATTTCCACTTTACATGTGGGGGAGGCACCCCAAAAAAATATTTTTAAAAATTTTGTTCCAGCAATTTGTTAGCGTTAATAATATGTGTATACATACCAACGCTAGACCGCGGACAGACAAACAGACAGACAGACGGACATGGCGAAACTGTAAGGGTTCCTTGTAGTTTACTACGGAATCCTAAAAATGCAAGTTATGAAGTTACTATATTTATAATTAAAATTCCAAACAGCAGAAAGGTGCAAAATTAATATAATAATTTGTATAGAAGAGCAGAATTTTCTGTTCTAATTATAGGTAGATACCTACTAATAGATATTAGTTCGGGAAAAAATAATATACAACCAACGTTACTTGATTCCTAAGGGACCATCTCCACGAGCAAGAGAATCGCAACATTTAATATCGTCGTGCCACCTACTTCTATCTATACATTGTTTTAGAATGTGTCTCCGCTGCTTCTGTCGCTCCGCTCGCTCGCAACTGACTGAAGGTGGTGGTGTGCATGTGCACCATCGCAACGCCGCAAAATCTCAGACCCGGACTGTCTTTACTTTCATGTCGATGCACTAAACACATGCGCAAGAACTGAACCAGGGACCGTCGATTAATAAGCTAGTTTCGCCACTGCTATCAATTTTTTAAGATTAAACTATCTATATTTTAAGTTTGTAACTAAATTGACTTTGCGGTTGTCGTGCGAACAATTACAACGAGTATATTTCCACAATTTGAGCGCTCAATGCAAAATGCAATGAAGAAGTGAACTCAATAGAACCAGTTAATGCAACATGTACACAACATACTAAATGTTTCCGTAATTGATTTACCAACATAACATTGTCCCTTCCTAATTGTCGCTCAGGTATAAAAGAAATGGTCGACAATTATTTTTTATTTCATGCGCCTATAAAACCGGCAATGGTTAACAATTCCGCCCTGTGACAATGGTACACAATACGCATGTATATAAACGCTCATTGTTGCAAACACATAATTAGGTGTAGGAAAAACACATCTATTTATTCTATTATGCCCTCAGTTTTACCCACAATCCAGTTATTTTTTTAATAGAAATAAATGTAATGAAAAATCTTTAGCTAACAGTGAAAACAGCATTTAATCCGTTCCGTGGTTTATTTATTTCGTTTTTAGGGCTCCGTAACTAAACTAACAAGGAACCCCCTTATAGTTTCACCACGTCCGTCTGTCCTCGGTCTACCGAAATGCTTGATACTAGAAAGCTGTAACTCTGCATGTCTATGTTACATGTTAAAACTATGCTAGCTAAAAATATTTTCGATATTTTGTTATAGCAATTTGGTAGAAAAATATCTTGATTTTTTTTTATTGCACATTCCTATTCTTATTGGTCACGTACAGTATTTTGAAGTGTTTTAAACAATTGATGATTAATTTACAAATTGCAATATTTACGGTAAATGCAAGTATTGCGCATGTTGACTTCACCTTCTGAAACGGACTGAACGCGCTCGTCTTTATTTAAGGGTCCGTGAAATTAATTAAACGAAATGCAAGGATTATTCTGCTAGAAACACAGCGCTGCACAGACGCAATATAAAGCCTTGGTTACACGATGCTAGTTGAATAAAGAGAACCTTGAAGTTAATTTTCCCCTCTATATTTCATTTTAAGAGGGTTGGTAGGACCATGTCCGTTTGTGCTGTCTGCATGTAATTTGGCATTTTCAGACATTTTAACTAACAAAGTGGTAGAACAAAATCTTGAAAATGTTTTTAAGCGTCTCGTTTTAAGGTGCCTGCCCTAAAGGTAAAACGAATTTTTTTATTCTATTTCATTTCTCGAGTATTAAACTAGTCCCATACCTAATTTCATCTCAAACGGTTCAGTTGTTTTGAGGTAACAGATAGACAAACTTAAAAACATCAAACTAAATATTATAAATAAGAAAGTGAGTTTGTTTGTTTGTTTGTTATTCCTTCACGACTTAACTAAGCAGCCGATCATTATGACAATTTGTATACATATTATCAGGGGTACAGAGCCCAACATAGATTACTTTTTATAACGTGTAAGTATGTCATTCCAATGGGATATTTTTTCTACTATAGGTGGCGCTGCAATTGCGATGTCGGCCAACAGATGGCGCCACAAGTCGCGCTATGTGTTGTTTTGTTGTCAAACGAGATCTATGTCATAAAATTAACCGCGAGCGAAGCCGCTGGGAACAGCTAGTATTAAATAAATTACAGGTTCCTTTGGCAAATATACATGTATAACTTTTATTCTTGATATTGCCATAGTAACAGGAATCTTGTAACACAAAGCATTACATTGAGTTTCCTGTTCATGTATAGATATAATATATTTGCCATAGCCCAAGGTACAAGATCTGTCATGCGCGCGAAATTCCACGTCGTGATCACTCTCGAGGCATCGAACGCCTTTACTCGCACCAATAGACTATTAATTATTACAGCACACTGAAATAATGTGACCTAAGACTAAGTCTAGACTCGCGCTCCAGTTATGAACGTTCTAATTGCTCACACGTGTCTAAAAACTTGCTAGCGAACTGCCATTATCATTGCGTTCCTACAAAATTGTAGTACCTCGTAAAGACTTTTGTGACATCTCCAAAATTGTCTCAGCTGAGATTGTTAATCAAATCGAAAATTTTTTATTTATTTATTGTCTAACTTACATTTAAGAACTTAAAAAAATAACTAACAACAATAAAATAATAAAGTATGTAGATCAGACAACAAAAAGTAATTTTCGTATGTGTTTGGCAATTGATGTCGATTTCGGATATGCTGTCAATAGTTTCACGTGATTGACTTGAAGCTGCTCACAGGAATTTCGAAAACCTACTATATTATGAACAATTTCTGAGTTGTAGAGCCTAGCTACTACTATGAACAAAACTGATAGTGTATTGTATATGGGTTTGAATTCGTAGTTAGATTACAAACAGACAGAAATTTATAAATTATAAACAGATGTACAGCCAAAATTTTAAAATAGATAAGTGTATTTGCGTATATAGAAGAAGCACTTGCGCCTTTTGCTCCTTTTAAAAGCTTTCAATAATAAATTTTGCAGAACGCTGTTCTACTTACGTTTTATTACATTTAAGACAATGTCACACGACAGGCATTCAAATATAAATACAATTCAAAGAAATTTAGAACACAAAATTATACGAATTCGGTACTCACACATTATCCGAAAGCTAAAACGCTTTCGGCAGGAACACTTAAACCCTTTCAGCGTGATCCGGGGACGCGCGGGACTCGCAAAGTGATGCTCGGAGAACTTCACAATTTTGTTCATTTATATTTCATCACATTGTACCAAAACCCGGCTCGTCATAAGTTATCTTCGTTTGCTCTGTTGTTCAAAACTTTCAAGTTTTAATGCGAAATTAGCCGGGTATTGTCCCGGTATTTCCCGTCGCGTCGCCTACTTTTTTCTGTTGTCCCAACGCGGACAATGCTTTCAGAAAACGAATTATCTACTCTAAAAATAAGGTTTAAAGGCTATAAATCGTGAGGCCATCAATTTGCATGCTAATATAGCGCCTGGCAGGCTGGCACGGACAAGTGAGTGACAGGGGCGCAACTTTACTGCCCTCCGAGGCCGCCTAAACGACCCCCAGGGTATTAAGACATTTTTCTTCTTTTAGCAATTATATTAAATTTACAGCCTCACTTCAAAGAATCATCTGTGCCTCTTATTAAAAAAACCTAAGTGAAAAAAGTTACGTCTCTCATTTGGGCGGAGCGATTTATTTCATCTCCTGAATTTTTTGTAACAACCGTGTCGTGGTTGCCCGAGATTAATAGAGATTAAAACGGAATTATTCTGTGCTATTAATTTCACGTAGCTTTGTGCGCAAATGACACGGATATTAGATAGACTTAATCATGATGAATTAATCAGGCCTTGTTCATCGAAGTTGTTAATTGCTTTCGTAAATCATTAAAACATTTGAATACTCGTGTAGAACAATATGTACTTCAGTATTTGTTTATAAGGATTTGACGCGGAGTTCAAATTTTTATTGAGCCAATATTTTTAATATCAAATTAAATTAAAACATCTTACAAGGTTCACATTTATTCATTAATTTCAGTGAATTTGGAAACGAGTCTCTTCAATTATCGTTAAGTGCCGCTTTGGTTTAGCATTTGTATTAAAAACCCCTTTTATATTAATTAATAAACTTAAATGAAATGTTCAAAATGTAAACATTATAATTATTTATCTTTGCTATCAATTTACCTTATGAGCATAAAGTTAATAAATTACAAAAGACCCACGATGTGGTTGGTAGCATCTTTATATAGTAATCAAGGAAACATTCAGGTATCATGTCACTAGGAAAATGAGGCTGGTTTTCGAGAAGAGCAAGGAACTGAGTAACAACTAACTGAGTTATTAGCTTTTCTCGAAAAACAGCTTTCATCTACCTCTACATCTACCTCTGTCACAAAAAGTACAACTAAACAGTACACAGTAGTATATATTTCGATTTTTCCCCACAAATGACCATATACCAATTAATATTTTCGTTGGAAATATTTTCTCGGTAGGCGCATTAAGCTCGGTAGATATTGGCACGCCTCGTGAGCGACTAATCCGTTTCGCAAATTGAAGTCATTTCCGCAAAAGGTCGAAGCGAGTGCCACCTTGTTTTTCCTCGGCGTATGACGGTGGCTGGTGATATATAAAGGTAACGTGGCAATTTCCTGGCCACTGTCATAGAATAACAGAATGTTGGAATATTATGTTTAAATAGAGCGAAAGGTACAGACAGGCAATTGGTATGATGTAGAGAAACGTTTTTTAATCACTTTGTTTGATAAGCTAGCCAAAAACCAACTGATAAAGAGCTTGTTGACAATTTTAAATAAAACATCTAACATTGAGTTTTTTTTTTGATGAATGGCTACCAACTAATTAAAAATACGATTCGTAAAAACATTTTAATAAATTGATTGACTTTAAACGAGTAAGCATTTTCCTGCAATGACAATAATTTAAAACATCTCTTCTGCGTTATTAAAAACAAGTTGCGTTTCATTGCTTTGTTGCGAGTACGGTGGATTTTTGTACAAATGAAATAAATAAGTTATCTCTCCATTAGGATATTATTATAATGATTACTTGGACCGATGATGTTTATACTGCAAATTTTTTTTTGTAAGAGGCAAGCAAACGAGCATGCGTTTCATCCTATGTTAAAAGTAATCACCGCCATCCATGGAGCACAGAGGCACTGGGGGAGTCCCTGAGCCGCTGCCGGCCTTTTAAGTGCATGTATCATAATAATGTGGAGCGAATGATGCATGAATGGGAACGGTAAGTGTGTGAAGAGTATGGAATGTGTGAATGAGAGGGCATGAGAGTGGGAGGAATGAGAAGTTATGTTAGATATAAGATGGACGACGGTGTACGTAACGAATGTGTGAAATAATAATAGTTTGCGAGTTTAAAGTGAGAAATAAAAGACTAAAGTGTTAATAATATTGTTTATTTGAAACCAGCCATCCCACAAATTGGGAGCCCGTCCCGGGATATCGAGCCAATTAGATGAATCCGGCAGTGAGTTTGAAGAAACACACGAGGCGTAGAAAAGACATTGTGGCGGCGTGGTCGAAAAGTACACGACGTGTTTCAGCTGAAATTAACGACGAGAACGACGAGGACGACGACTACGACGATTGCTTACACGACGACGACGCTAACGACGAAATTATGACGGAGAAATACTCATTAAACTTGCTACTATTGGATGATGCAATACCCAAGTTCACCGGCAACGACAGGTCACATTCGGCGGCCAAATGGGTACAGGATGTGGAGGAAAATGCCGAAATTTTTGCCCTAACGCCCCAGCAAAAGTTATTGCTGGCGAGACGATCCCTGATAGCCACTGCGGCTATGTGGTTGCGCAGTGAAAAACCATTTAAAAATTTTGAAGATTTGAAGACGGCCATTTTAAAAGAATTCCCAGATACGACGAACACGAAAGAAATCCACGAGATTATGAGCCAGAGGAAAAAACGTAACAGTGAAACATGCTATGAGTACATGCTGGAAATGAAAGAGCTCGGGAAAAGAGGTAAATTGGCAGATTATGTCGCTATACAATACATTGTCGAAGGGATTGTCGACCACGAGTCGAACAAAACCCTATTATATGGTGCCACTACGTATCCAGAACTTAAAGAAAGGCTGAAATTATATGAGAATTATAAGAAAAATTTAAGAAAACATTTTGGTGATAATCATTCCCGGCCAGCTAGTACAAGTAAGTTTCAAAGTATTAATAAACAAGTACAACGCTGCTTTAATTGTGGAAACACAGATCATATCTCGTCGAAGTGTCCACATCCAGGACGGAAGTGTTTTAACTGCAATAATTTTGGACATATTTCGTCAGAATGCCCAGATAAAAGAAGAAATTTTCATAATAATGCAGTGTCAAAAATGGCGTCATCAACTCATACGGCGGCGGCGGCAGCGCGGGCGGCACCAAGGTCAACGACCGTGGCAGGAACGACATCGGGTAACATCGGAGGCGCGAAGCAAACGTTTTTCAGTACGACCGAGGCCGAGGGCGGCGCCACCATCAACAACGAGCGTGAAGTTTGCCTAATGACGACGGGTGATTTGAGTGTTGGCACTCCTGCGCCAGTTTCTCAATCGCTAGCTATTGGCTGCAGCAATAAGATGGCGTCCGAAGTGACGTTTGACAGCAGTAATGCCAATTCCGACAGGAAAAAATTTGACGTTTGCGATGTAAACACGGGGAAAATATTATTAAGTGAGGAAAAGAAATTAAAACCGGTTAAAATTGTGGAAATATGCGGAAAAACGGCTAATTCATTAATAGACTCAGGTAGCGATGTCAATTTATTAACCGAAGGGTTGTACGATCAACTTAATTTGCCGAAAAGTGATGAATACAAACACATTACGTTGTGTGGCCTAGGAAATGCGCAGGTAAAATCTTGTGGTACTTTAACGACGACAATATCGATCGACAATCGAAGTTATTACGATGTTTTGTTTTATGTTGTACCTAATGGCAGTATGCCATTTAAAATCATTCTCGGTAATGATTTTTTGAAGAATGTTGCTATGTTTATGTGTGATAGTACAGTGTGGTTACGACCAAAACGGGATGATTGGCTGTATTGTTTGATGAATGACTATGACATAACCTATGGTGTTCCTTTTTTAGATCATATTAGAAGCGAAGCAATAAAGAACAAGGTACGTAGTTTGGTTAAGATGTATGAGCCAGTCCAGGTTGTTGAACCCCCAATTAAAATGAAGATAGTGCTTAAAGATGACATTCCTGTAATGCAGCGTCCACGAAGAATATCCTTGAAAGAGCAGCAAGAAGAAGAGGAACAGATATCGGAATGGTTAGATAAAGGAATAATTCAGGTGAGTCATTCGGAATATTCTAGTCCCTTGGTTCATGTCAGGAAAAAGGATGGTTCATTGAGACTGTGTGTTGATTACAGAAAGATTAACCAAAAAATTATAAGAGATGTTTTCCCATTACCATTAATCGACGACTGTTTGGACAAACTGTGTGAAGGCAGAGTTTTCAGCATATTAGACTTGAAGAATGGATTTTTTAATTTGGAAATCAGTGAGGAATCCAGGAGGTACACGGCCTTTGTAACCCAGCGTGGTCAATATGAGTTTTTGAAAGCTCCTTTTGGTCTTTCTATTTGCCCGAATTATTTTATGAGGTTCATTACAATTATTTTCAGGAAGATGATTTCAGACGGCTCAGTTGTAATTTTCATAGATGATATATTAATACAAGCAAAAGACGAACCCGAGGCCCTAGAACGTTTGGAAAAAGTATTAAAGATTGCTTCACAATATGGACTTGAGATAAATTGGAAAAAAACCGACTTGATTACGAGAAAAGTTACTTACCTGGGGCATGTTATTGAAAATGGATGTGTTAAACCGTCACCAGAGAAGACAGAGGCAGTAATGAAATTCCCAGAACCACGTACAACCAAGCAAGTCCAAAGCTTCATCGGGTTAGCTTCTTATTTTAGGAGATACATACAAAATTTTGCACAAATTGCCAGTCCTCTGACGGACTTATTAAAAAAAGATGTTATTTTTCAGTTTGACGAAAAGGAACGAAACTCATTTAATTTGCTGAAGAGGATGTTATCAAATGAGCCTATTTTACGAATTTTTAACCCAAGATTCAGTACAGAATTGCATACAGATGCCTCAAGCCTTGCATGTGCTGCGATACTCATGCAAAAAGATGAAAGCGGTAATTTACATCCTATATACTATATGAGCAGGAAGACATCTGAACAAGAAATGAAGTATTCAAGTTATGAACTGGAGGCAATGGCTGTCATCGAGAGTATAAAGAAGTTTAGACACTATTTGTATGGGATACAGTTTAAAGTTGTAACGGACTGTCAAGCCTTAGAAATGACACTTAAGAAGAAGGATCTTAGTCCAAAGATTGCTAGATGGGCCATGTTTCTTCAAGAATTTCAGTTTACTATAGAACACAGATCGGGAAATAAAATGAGACATGTAGACTCATTAAGTCGAAACCCCTACGTGGCTGTAATGTCTATAAATTTTTGTGATAGCATAAAGAAGGCACAAGAGCTTGACGAGACTTTGAAAGCAATTATGACTATACTAGAAGAAAAACCTTATGATGATTATTTTTTACAGAACGGTGTATTGTATAAAGGGGAACAGAAACATTTAGTTATACCAAAAAGTATGGAGACAAGTATTATTGAGAAAGCACATTCTATTGGTCATTTTTCTACCAAGAAGACGATTGAACTTATATCTAAAGATTACTACATAAAAGACTTAGAGAAGAAAGTACAACACTATATATCCACGTGTATTCCTTGTTTGTTGGCAGTAAATAAAGGTGGTAAGAAGGAAGGTTTTTTGCATGTTATAGATAAAGGCGAGTTACCACTGTATACAATTCATTTGGACCACATTGGCCCGATGACTGAGACGAAGAAACAGTATAACTATATTCTTACATGTATTGATGCATTTACAAAGTTTGTGTGGTTATTCCCAACAAAAGGTTTGACTGCTTCAGAGACTATAGATAAAATAAGGATTTTACAACAAACATTTGGAAACCCTTCACGTTTTATAACGGACCGCGGATCTGCATTTACCAGTAACGAGTTCAGCGAATACTGCAGAAAAGAGAATATAAACCATATCAAGATTACTACGGGAGTACCCCGAGGGAATGGTCAGGTGGAGCGTGTACACCGTACTCTCATATCTGTGCTGACGAAACTATGTATTGAGACACCCACCTTATGGTATCGTCAGGTAAGTCGTGTGCAGCGCGCTTTAAATAGTACTTTTCACAGAAGTGTAAACACGACACCATTTCAAATGTTAACAGGAGTGAAAATGAAGAATAGAGATACAGAAATTTACGACTTATTACGACAGGAAGAAATAGAAAACTTTGAGGACGGAAGAGAAGAACTTCGCATAAAGGCTAAGGAGCAGATTTTGAAAATTCAGGAAGAAAATATTAGTAATTTTAACAAGAACAGAAAACATAGTAGGAAATATAATTAAATGATATAGTAGCCATCAAGAGAACTCAATATGGGGTAGGTACAAAATTAAAACCAAAATTTTTAGGCCCTTACAAGATTACAAAAGTTAAGCGGAATGATAGGTATGATGTGGAAAAAGTTGATTATCACGCAGAAGGTCCAATCAAAACTTCAACTGCAGCGGACTACATGAAACCATGGCCAATAAGTGAGTAATGATTAAAATCCGGCTTTTTTATTGTTTTGTGTTGCTATGATCGTAGGAAAACCCATATGTTGGTCATGTCATGTGTGAAAGAGATGTATGTGTGTTAATTAAGTTAGAACCAAATTCCATATTTACACGTCAAGGATAAAAGAATGTATTTTGTCAGTTTAAGAAGTTAAAAGTAAGTAAATAAATAACGTAAATATAAGATTTCATGTATGGAACATTACGATCTACCTATTGTTATATTCATGTAACTTTAGTGCTAGGGCAAACGCAAATACTTAGTTTTTCATGCTGTTTTAAACCTATTTAATTATTTCAGTTTTTTTTTCTCTTCATGTTGTTAGGACTTAAATACAGTTATTTCATTAAGAAGTTATATAATCGTATAATTTTTATAATGTAAGCAGTAAATATGTGTCAACCAGCATTTATATTTAAAGATAGTTTATGTAATAAGGTAATAGAAGTAAAATGTAGTTTATGAAGGATTATAAAACTGTAACCTCAGTAGCATGTCTGAGGACAGCCATGAGATCAGGACGGCCGAGTGTGGAGCGAATGATGCATGAATGGGAACGGTAAGTGTGTGAAGAGTATGGAATGTGTGAATGAGAGGGCATGAGAGTGGGAGGAATGAGAAGTTATGTTAGATATAAGATGGACGACGGTGTACGTAACGAATGTGTGAAATAATAATAGTTTGCGAGTTTAAAGTGAGAAATAAAAGACTAAAGTGTTAATAATATTGTTTATTTGAAACCAGCCATCCCACAATAATGATGTATGTATTGTCATAATTTACATAGGTAGATCATCATTCCACCATCAGGAACCAATCTATCATTCCAGTGGCTATTCAGCAGGCTCAATCTAGCAGTCGGGTATGATAGTCACGATCATCAGTCATGAGGAATCGACGAAGAACAGATCATCTTTTGTTATAACTGTTATTGTGTTTAAAGTTTTCGGAGGTAAATAGCTTGCCATTCTGTAATATAAGTATGATATGCCCTGTTTTATGTTCGCCACGTCTCACCTTGTGGTGCACGCAATATCCGTTCACCCCGGAACACTCAAAGGACAATGTCTCTCAAAATTGCCATTTAAAAATAAAATCACGTGCCTAATTTTGAAAACCATTGTGGCGTGTTTTATTTTGTTATAATGAACACTAGTGACAAGAATATGTTATTACATATTGTTTAGATATGTTAAAGAAAGGATCAAATATAAAAAAAAGATTTTCACATTCATAAAATTTGTTTATGGTGTGAAAGTTTCAATATTTGTTCACTCAATCACGACGCATAATAGCACGAAGGCTATTTTAATAGCCATGCATATCTGCTAAGCCGCCCTTCCTCCCATCCACACGTCCCTGTCTAGAGCTCTCACGGATCAATCTCCAGTAAAGGCTAATAAATAAATAAATAAAATTAAAGTAATTTTAAAATAATAACTTTAAATACAATTAAATAATATTATAACAAATGATGATCTATGTGATTTATGTACAACAACAGTACTTACTAAATTATTATGACACATATTTCACAAAATAATGTGTAATAAATTTGAAATGTTAAAAACTGCAATTTACTCATCATTTACTTATTCCATACATGTATACTAATAAAAGCTAAATATAAAGTTACTAAAAAATGTCAAGCTAGCAAAAATTATGAGAGTCGTAATGAAAATAATCTTATTTACTTGCACGAAAATTCTGTTTTACGTCCAACGTAAAAGTTGGGTTTTGAAGAGTCAGCGGTAACTTTACGAGTCAATATCTGTCTTTGTCCAGGAAAGGCGGGTTTTAGCTTCTTCGTATTAAATAGATATACAATAAACTTATACTCATCATCCTCCTATATAAAGGAAGTGACCACCAAACGTCTTGGCTTTGCATCGGAAAAAATCAATCACTCGAAATATCTGTAATATATTTTCGTGTGTCCCGATAGCAACATTGCGCGAGTCACACTCTGTACTGTATATAATAAGTACCTTCAACTGTACAAGGTATTTGGATGAGTATAACAATATCGTGCTTCTCCATACATGTTATGCACTTCAAAGCATGGAAAAACACGTGATTGCGGTTCCGACTGTTGTCAATGTTTATCTAAAGATACAGGTATAAATACAATAGTTCAATAGTTTTTGATTAGTTAAGTTACATTTAGGCATTTTATATAATTATTATTTTGCTTTAAAACTAAAGAAATCAAATTATTATGCTTTTTTTTTCTGATAGCAGGAGTCTAATAAAATACAACCAACACCACGCCTCGAAGACGTATATGGAACTGAAATGTACCGAAAGTATTTCATCATTAGTAATGGGTAAATATATAACAATCTCAACAAAATAAAGTAGCGGTCACAAAATCGCGCAGAGGCACAATCTGAAAGTTTTTATATCCTGTTTTTTATGCGTCAAGCCAAGCAATTTACGGGCCAAGTCGTCAACTTGACATCTGTTCCGCGTTAATCTCAGAAATTACATTGAAATTAAAATTACTTTGTACACAATGTTACTCTTAACTTTTCTAAAAGGCATACAATATTTTCTTTTAACAATGTCGTGAATGCAAAACAAAATGTTTTATTAGTTGTCCTACTATATGGTATCAAGCAATTATTATTCATTACAGATGACATTAACTTAAGGGCGTTCACTTGCACAATTCCAAACTTTCATGTCGAACTTAAATCATTATTATACTATGACGCAAACAAATCTCAATAATCATTATTTCTAATTCTAATAATCATAGTTAGAGGCTATTTGAAAAGTAATGGTTACAGCGACTTTCATACGTCTTATTGCGAAAGCCGAGACTAATTAAGACGGAGAAAGGTAATCCGGGTAGTCTATCATTCTGGTATCTATCTCACTTTTGGTAGCTGAGTAGGGGTCTCCCACGAGTATAGACGTTGGGTTATACATGCCAGACGTGTGACCAACATAACACGAACCTCAATTTACTATTGTTAACCCTTTAAGCGTCATGGTGTTTTAATATAGCGAGAGGGAGGGCAGGCCAAGTATGATTGGTGTTGTTGGCTACCCGATAGTTCTTGTAAGCCACTGAGCCTCCGTCGATCCCTCCGGTCCCGTGGGGCATAGACCGCCGTCAACATAAACAAAATGGTGTTATTGCTTGTATCTTATCTCAGAGAAAAATATTGGACATTGCTTTCGAGAGCACGTTTTCATTTGTAAGTATTAGATACACGGTTACGTGTTTCGGGCGGGTCGATATCGAATTAGGGCTCACGTCAGCTAACTTATTCTCATAGTCTGCGTGACGTTTGTTTATGGAATTTATAAATATCTTTATAAGAGCATCTCGTAGTGTTACTGGAAAAAATGCATACCTACCTACAGATAAAAATCATATTTTGCATATTTTCCTGGAAAAAAATAAAAATAATTCCATAAAAAGTACATTTGTTCAATAGTCATCTCGTTACATTTTTTTTGTCATAGGTTTTTAAAGATTAAAGGGCCGAGCAAACCGCATGCAGCGCAGCACAGCGCGTTGCAGCTTATGTATGGCGTTGTAATCTATGCAATATTATGAGAAAGGACACACCAATCGCACGACGCGTAGCTGCGTAGCGCTGAACAGTACTCATAAGTACAAACAGTTCACTTTAGACTGATTACCATGCACGGTGCCGCGACGACAGAGCAGCGTTTTAACGAAACATGTAGAAATAACTACTCATTTTAGAGACTGAGCAAAACACTAATTTAATGAAAATTATTTTATTATGCCTTAATCTTTTATTATTTATGTTTTCACATAACTCTTACTTCCATTCATGAATGCAAGAAAAACTATTGTTAATATTACAAAATAAATATAAAAACATATTTTTAATTTGCCATTACCTATTTCATCTTATACAATGTTGAGTTAAAATTATATTAGTATTTTTTTCTAAAAATGAAATATTGTGTAGACAATTCTCAGTATGTAATAGAAGCTTAAAACGACGAAAAGAAAATTAAATGTTCCACCAACTAAGTTACGCTCGGCCTTTACACTATTTTTCTTTCCATTTCAAGCACAATTTGTAAAATGGCAAACACATTTTAACAACGAATTAAATTTCATTTTTATGTTAACATTTGATCGCGTATTGGTCGTGGTCCACCTGCGTGGTACACCTGGGTGGACCACGGGCATTTTTTCTTGCCCGTGGTCCACCTAAATGATTTGTAATAAGAAATTCAAATATTCAATGGGCCATGGTCCACCTCCATCCGAGTTAGTGTTTATTTCTAGGATTATTTTGGAATGTTTTTGGTGTAGTTTAGGAATGCTTTTTGGATGGATTAGGAATTCTATTACGATTATTTTGCAATGTTTTAGGATGGATTAGAAATGGTTTTAAGATTTTTTGCAATGTTTTTAGGATGGATTAGGAATGCCTTCAGGATTATTAAGAAATGTTTTTAGGATGGATTAGGAATGCTTTTAGGATTATTTAGCAATGTTTTTGGGATGGATTAGGAATGCCTTTAGGATTATTAAGAAATGTTTTTAGGATGGATTAGGAATGCTTTTAGGGTTATTTAGCAATGTTTTTAGGATAGATTAGGAATGCTTTTAGGATTATTTAGCAATGTTTTTAGGATGGATTAGGAATGCCTTCAGGATTATTAAGAAATGTTTTTAGGATGGATTAGGAATGCTTTTAGGATTATTTAGCAATGTTTTTGGGATGGATTAGGAATGCCTTTAGGATTATTAAGAAATGTTTTTAGGATGGATTAGGAATGCTTTTAGGGTTATTTAGCAACGTTTTTAGGATAGATTAGGAATGCTTTTAGGATTATTTAGCAATGTTTTTAGGATGGATTAGGAATGTTTTTAGGATTATTAAGCAATGTTTTTGGGATGGATTAGGAATGCTTTTAGGATTATTTGGCAATGTTTTTAGGATGGATTAGAAATGCTTTTAGAATTATTTAGCAATGTTTTTAGGATGGATTAGGAATGCCTTTAGGATTATTAAGAAATGTTTTTAGGATGGATTAGGAATGTTTTTAGGATTATTAAGCAATGTTATTGGGATGGATTAGGAATGCCTTTAGGATTATTAAGAAATGTTTTTAGGATGGATTAGGAATGCTTTTAGGATTATTTAGCAATATTTTTAGGATGGATTAGAAATGCTTTTAGAATTATTAAGCAATGTTATTGGGATGGATTAGGAATGCCTTTAGGATTATTAAGAAATGTTTTTAGGATGGATTAGGAATTATTATTTTCGAAATTTTTTGATATGGTTTAGGATTATTATAGGTAATTTTGACGATATTTTTTTAAATAGTTTTGTGATGGACTAAGATTGACTTTAGATTTAGTTATGAATAATTTTATAATAGTTTTGTGATAGACTAAGATTGACTTTAGATTTAGTTATGAATAATTTTCAGTCTTATTTTAGAATGCTTTTATGGTGATTCAGAAATAATTTTCATACGATTTTCGGATGGTTCTAAGATGATTTTGAAATGTAAAATCATACGCAAACCGTAACATTATAGTACCACAACCATATATCATCATACCACATTTTTTTAAGAGACCTTAAAATGGAGTCGACGCGAAAAAAAATTATTCCCACTTCACATATAGGGTAGGCAATCCCAATAAAATGATTTTCAAATTCCATCCTAAAAACATTGCCAAATAATCCTAAAAGCATTGCCAAATAATCCTAAAAGCATTCCTAATCTATCCTAAAAACATTGCTAAATAATTCTAAAAGCATTTCTAATCCATCCTAAAAACATTGCGAAATAATCCTAAAAGCATTCCTAATCCATCCTTAAAACATTTCTTAATAATCCTAAAGGCATTTTTAATCCATCCCAAAAACATTGCTAAATAATCCTAAAAGCATTCCTAATCCATCCTAAAAACATTTCTTAATAATCCTAAAGGCATTCCTAATCCATCCCATAAACATTGTTAAATAATCCTAAAAGCATTCCTAATCCATCATAAAAACATTTCTTAATAATCCTAAAGGCATTCCTAATCCATCCCAAAAACATTTCTTAATAATCCTAAAGGCATTCCTAATCCATAATAAAAACATTGCTAAATAATCCTAAAAGCATTCCTAATCCATCCTAAAAACATTGCAAAATAGCTCACAATCACAACGCGTTGATTGAACCGTAAGAAAAATTCGCGGCTCACTCGCTTCGCTCGCTTGTCTGTTGGTATTTAAACAAACATTGGTGGGTTAGGTTAGTATTCAGACAGATATTGGTGGGTTAGGTTAGGGTTATCTTGTGATCATAACACCGCCGAGCGAGCGAAGCGAGTGAGGCGCGAATTTTTCTTACGGTTCAATCAACACCTTGTGGGCTATTTAATAATAATATAATAATAAGACACCCACATGATCTGCAGCAAGCGCATATAGATACTGAAGCCTCAAACAAGTGGCTTAAAGTAGGCGCACTTTACCCAGAAACGGAAGGATTTATCATAGCCATCCAAGATCAAGTAATTAATACTAAGAACTATAAAAAGTATATTATCAAAGATCCTAATGCTACTGACGATAGATGTCGTAAATGTCACATACACTCCGAAACTATTCAGCATATAACTGGAGCTTGTCCAAACCTCACGCAGACTGATTACACGCACAGACACAATCAAATAGCGAACATTATCCATCAAAAACTAGCACTCAAACACAACCTTTTAGAATCATCACACAAACACACTCCATACTATTTGTACACACCTAACCCAGTCTTGGAAAATAGCACACACAAAATATACTATGACCGCAGCATACTGACAGACAAAACCATACACTACAATAGGCCAGACATTACACTACAAGATAAAGTTAATAAAATTACATATTTAATAGATATCGCGGTACCCAACACCCATAACATAACAAAAACAATTACTGAGAAAATACACAAATATACAGATCTAAAAGATGAAGTTGCTAGAATATGGAAGCAGGATAAAGTTTTTAAGTTCCAATAGTAATGTCCTCGACTGGTGTTATTCCTAAACATCTGCATCACTCTCTAAAATTACTAGACATCAACCCAAGTACCTACATAAATATGCAAAAAGCTGCAATATTGAACACATGCAGGATAGTAAGGAAGTTCATGGACGCTTCAACTGACATAGAAAACCCAACAAATCAGGCAATAAATAATGATTTATCCTAATAAGCACTCTCAATGGCATTCACTTGGTTTTGGCCCGTGAATGTCATCTTATACCAGCTGAGAAATCAAGCTGAGAAAAACTTAAAAACTAAAATAATAATAATCTTTATTCAAGTAATAATAATAAAGTATATAATAAATAATAATAATAAATAATAATAAATAAAGTATTTTGCCGTTCACTGAGCGTTTTCGGTATGTGAGCGTAACATATATAATAACGGAATTACATAGCTAGTATATATTTCCGGAAACATAATACAGACCGAATTACAGCTTTCTAGCATTACCTCTGAAACTAGTATAATGGTTCCTTGTATTTTACTACTGAACCCTAAAAAGTTCAAAAAGGCTTGCAATAGTATTTCATATATTATTAAAAAGGTGGACCACGGGCAAGTAAAAATGCCCGTGGTCCACCTAGGTGGACAGAGGTGGACCACGGGCAAGAAAAAATGCCCGTGGTCCACCCAGGTGTACCACGCAGGTGGACCACGACCAATACGGGCATTTGATGTAGCTTTTAGTTATTTAAAAACTTTTACCGCTATTACGTTTTACGATTTTTTAACGTACAGTTTACTAATAATGTATCTATTTGCATTATATTAAAGTGTAAAAAATGTTTATCTGTACATTGATTGAATATATTTACAAAAAATATTATAAGGCAATGAAGAATTATTAGCAATAGAATAGCAATTTCGAAAAATTTTGTCCGTCTGGATGTATGAATGCTTGTACCTGTAATCTCAGAAACGGCTGAAAAGATTTGAATGCGGATTTCACTAATACGTTGCGGTTTGCTCCAATTAACATTTAGTGTATGTATCTATTCAAAATTCCCACGGGAACGGGAATAATGGGAAAAACTATTTCCACGCAGACGAAGTCGCGGGCAAAAGGTAGTATCCAATAAATAACGAAACCGCTTACTTTCGATTTTTTCTTAGGTTTTTTTTTATACCACAGGTGGCAAACAAGCATACGGTTGGCCTGATGGTAAGCCGTCACCGTAGCCTATAGACGCTTGCAATACCGGGCTTATCATTCACGCGTTGCCAAGCCTCCCAAACTCCCAAGTGGAGCTCCGAGACCTTACTTACCGAAGGAACACAACGTAGCCGAGACCAAGGCTACAATCTTTTTTAAGGTGGAGGTCCTTCCCCCGACGGGCTGCTCCGATTTGAGCGGATTATCCATATTGAATGTTATGATTTCTTTCCGAAATGATGATAATGTCTAATAACCTACCCTACCTATGTCTAGTAGCCTACGAATTTTTCGTTCATTGTCACTAGAGGCCTTTATTTACACACTTAACCACACACTTTTAAAATCTATGGTTAATTCCCCGTGTGCAGGCACATGTTGACATGTAAATATAAAATGTTGCAACTTTAAAGAAACATAGTGTAAATAAAATACAACATGACATGTTTTGGAAGAGTTTCTATTCGTTACAATTCATGGAATAAAGAAACTCAGCAGTCGGAAATAGAATGGGCATTACATAATTTATAACTGAAACGTGTCACGCGCCGCCAGTATGCCAAATTCTTTTAGACCGGCTTTTGAAATGATATTTTCTTACTTGTTAAGCTTCTCACTCGAATTGTCCGTGACAGAATTAAACGGTACTTGGTATCCATATAACGAGGAACCATAGCGATTGGTGCTGAAAGGTTCTTGAATGATATGACCACTCAAAGGACATTAATGGGCAAAACAACTGCCCGCGACTGCAGGTCGGTAGCGGGAAACGCGCGCTGTTTTAGCCGCGCCGCATTTAGTGTGATATCGTTCATACAAATATATGAAATACAGATGCTCCCGACCCGCTACAGCTTGCGGTGTGTTTAATGGATCGACGTTTTTTTTGTTACAAAAACTAAGAGGTAAACGGTACATAGTTGGAGGTGTCAAGTAGCTGATGATGATGACTCGATGAGTCTATTTAACTGAATAGGCTTAGAAAGTTTGTCCTACTTGAAATGGGGAGGCGAGAGAGGGGAGATTCTCTCTCACTCACTACATAAACCGTAGTAACATTCTAATGCAAAAATAGTTTTCACGACGACACCTAATTAATAGATAGTTTAAGTAAAAATCAATTTACATAAATAAACAAGCAGGCTTGTTCATTAATTCACGACCATTAATATTCATCACAATATTTTATGGAGTCGCCTAGGTTATGACAATATGACATTATGTATATTCAAGCAATCGTTATTTAACCGTCAAAACACTTACATAGTTCAATGTTTCTGCACTGCTAATCTTGGTTGCACAGAAGGTAACGCATGTGTGGTATGATAATCACTATATTAGGTCAGCTTAGCAACAGGCATGCTTGTCAAATGGCATATTAAGTAGTTACTTATCTCAGTTCATCAAGATGTTCGTAGTTTCGAATATGTGAGATGCTACGAATCTCGTAGCGTTCGAAAATGTATAATGCTACGAAACTCGTAGCGTGGCTACGTAAAGCCTACGACAACACCGTCTTTAACGAACCGTAACCCACAATCTAATGTCTTGGTATAATGAGCGTAATCACTTCAAACTTTGTAATTAAATATAGTCAGATTATTTATTCAACTTAATTACCTATCTTAAGACGGTTATTAATTTTAAAATTCAATACAATTAAAACCTCGAGGATTTTAATATTAGTCATAATTTTAAAAATAAAGTTCTGGAAGCTTATTTGATAATAATTTTATTCTTATTTTTATCAAAAAGGGGATCCACTTAAGTAAAGCCGCTGATCGCAATTAGTGACGTGAAAACAAAAGATGAAAACGTAATAAAAACAAGTGAATTTACATGAAAATCTCAAAGAAGCGCCGAGATAAGATTGCGCTTTGAATATTCGAAAAATCGGAAGACGTATTACAAAAACAAAGCAGCCATTGCCTTTGGCAAAACAAATGACAGATCCGTGGCGAAACGTAGCGTCGGAATAACTTGGGAACCTTGAGATTTTGTGGGACGTGGATGGAACGTATAGATCGAAGTAAGAAATTTATTCCTGACGAACGAGACTTTGCGTGTGTACTGTATAATAAGGTAGAATAAATGACAATTTGAATTTCAAAAGTAGGTGTATAAGTTAGGCGCCGCGTGACTTGCGCATTTCACACTGTTCTTAGTTGTTACCGCTGACGTTGACGCTTCAGTATCCTTCTGTTCTCTGTGGGGGGTGGACGTGTTGCCCGAAAGCCTTCAATCTGACGTGTTCGCACGCGACCGTTTGCATTATATAACGTTCTGTGTGCTGTTTGTTTTGTGAGTCAACTCGTTTTTGAAGAGAGGATGTATTGAACTTTACAAAGGTATGGTATTTTTAATTTTTAAAATATTTTTTTCAATATTACTTTTAAAACATTATAAATAATTAAAACACTTGTAAACAACATTTACATTTAAACGTAAATCGTCTCTTTCTTGTAATTTTAAGGTCTTCTTAATAATGCATGTTCACTTTGGTACTTGGGTACATTGTCGCTTTCAAAGGTCCCAAGCTGACGTCCACGTTAATACTCTTAGGTAAATTAGTTGGATTAGGAGGCATTAGAAATGAGTGCCCCGTAAATTTGGGTCCGAGTAAGAATCGGTACTCAGTAACGTATTTCAGGTTCAAATTTTACGAAAGGTAATGTGATTTGTTGCTTGATAAAACGAAATTGAAAGGGGAAATGAATTATCGTGGCTTTTTTTTATAATTTTCTTGAGTTCTTTTCGATAAGTAGATTTTAATTTTGAGGTTTTTGTTTTCAACTTTTTTATTACACCATTGCTGGTTGCTGTCATCGGAATTAGGTCTACTGCGTTTACTACTCTTTAGTCCACTCTTCAGGGAGCTATGTTTAATAAAAAAGAACAGATTGTCAATTACCGATAATACTAACTGACTGTCTGAGTGACGGATTAGAAAACTTGTAATACGTCCTTTACTAGACACTCACTGGAATACAACTGTCTGGAACCACAGCTGGTAGATGCGTCCTTCTTTCATCTGGTTTGGGTATATTCTTTCAATGTTCTACGAATGCGAATTGACTAAGAAACTTTTGACACCACCGAAGCAAAAAGACGAAAATTAGGTCTATGTCTGAAGAGTGTATCTGTTTGCTCCCAAATAGATTTGAGGTATTTAAGCTCCCAAATAGATAACCTACGTTTAATCCACTGGTAATTTGGTCGACATAGTTAGTTTTACTTTTTAGAGTTTTTTGAGTTGATTGTTTTTTACATTTTTAAGTTTTTTTTATATTAAAACCGGTTTATATTGTAGCTCTACAATTTCGTATTAATAAGAAACAGATTATAAATACGATAAACATAATGGGTTTTGGTGTTGGAAATTATTCTAATGGATAGTGAATTAACCACGTAAACCACTTTACTTTCACACACAATACTTCAAGTCTTGCACTTTTTACTAGGTTTACCGTAAAACCAAACTAACCGTAAAAATAAACGTACGTTAAAACCGTTAAAACAAAATCGTAAACGTTTACTAGTAAATTGCTTATTGAGGTGTTTTTCTGTAATCTTTGTTTTGGAGTAATGAAAACAACGTGTCATTTATAAATTGATTCTAAAAGACCAAATAAATTAGATAGATAGATAGATACACACAGGAAAAAGTACAAAAAAAAACAATCTTAAAAACTAGTGTAAATGCAACAAGGCGGCGTTATTGCTAAAAAGCAATCTTTTCAAGGCAACCTTAAGGTAACGAATTTCTGTATGGAGTGGGCAGGGCTAGCATGACAAGAAAATAAATACTAAACAAGAAAATGATAGAAACTTAGGACATCATGTAAATATTAAAACAAAATCAATAAATAACTTCAAATATTATACCATATCACTATACTTACTATAATATATTATATAAATATTCATATTCATCCTACCATAAATACATAATTATACTATATTATTTCAGTTTAAAAAAAAGTTTTTATTTAAGTTTATTGTTAGTGTTTGGTGTCTTTGAAATTATACTATAAATTGTTAGTTTTTGATGTATTTATTACTCACAGGTTTGTCAAAATTTCACAGAAATCTGTGAATTGAAATATATATATACTAGAGAAACCCGCGAAAACTTCGTTTGCGTTTATCCCGCTTTCCCGTGGGAATTTCAAAAAATCCTTTCTTATCGGTTGCCTACATCACACACCCAAATTTCAGGTTTCTACGGTCAAGACAAAACATTTTCAAATGTATACATGATTATTTTTCTATTTAAATACTTCTCATTACAATCTTTGGAGTGGGCGTTTATGAAATAGGCTAGCCCGACCGGTGAAGTACCACCCTTATACAGAATATTGATGTGAAGCAGCAACGCGTTTTGTTCGGAGAGTGAAATATCCGAAATTGTTGTTTGCCACCTTAGTGGTATAAAAAAAAAATCTAACCTTATACTATTTCTCGCTATATATCCTGTATTTTCTTGTTATAGGTCGGCAACGGGTCAGGGACCCTAGAATCTATGTGCTCCATAGTCGACGGTAATCACCTAATATCAAATGATCCATATTCCTGAGCTTGTTTTCCAACCACTTTCGTAAAAAAATGTATAAATATATGGCTTGGTATTTCAATACCTACAACCTCAGCCTACAACCATCCCTACAACAACACTACGAAATATTAGAGCGAGTCGACGTAATGAGATTTCCTACAAGTGAGAAAGAGACAATATCAATATGCCATTTAACCATTGACCAATTTAACTTGACCCCTGTCAAATATTATAAAATTTTATATTTAATTACTTACTGTTTATTATCGATGAATATGATTCAGTCCGCTTTATACATAGTTAGAATTTTAGCTGTTTTTCCGAGATTATAACGACCTACGACGACATTATGAAATCATTTTGTTTGAATATTCACAATTTATAAAAATATTACATGACAGATGACATACTTCACGAATGTGTCAAAATGAAATGTAATTGTTATCAAAAGCACTAAGTAGTATGAGTATTGATATCAAATCGAAGAAAATTACCCACAAAATACATATTTTTCAAGAATTTCAATAAAATAAGAATCACGTCTTCCATCAATTCTCTTAAACAATTTTTATGCAAAATTTGAAGTAGATTGGACCAAGGAATCAAGTTGTCCCATAGTAACTTTAACCCCCCTTTTCACCCCCTTAGAGTTCGAATTTCGAAAAATCCTTTCTTATCGGACACCTACGTCATATAATAGGTCCACCTGCCAAGTTTCTGATTTTTACGATGAGCGGTTTAGGCTGTGCGTTGATTCTCAGTCAGTCAGTCAGTCAGGACAAAGCATTTTATATTTATAGATTTTGCAAAATACCAGTTCATTGATTTACCTCGTGTCACAACTATAAAGCAGATTTATTGGAAAAAGTCGACACAGAATCCCGTCTATCAATCGAGATAGTGTCAAAGTGTTTTTATTTTTGATGAGAGGCAAATAGGTAACATTAGGTAAAAATGAGCCGTGGTTCATTTATTGAAATATTTGAATACATGGCAATGTGTACATATGTTTATGTAGCTAGCCACTACTCGCAGTATGGCTTGCGTGATTAAAGGAAAAAAAATATTATTTAGCGCCGTCTCTTCTATCTCATTTATAAAATGAATGTAATGCATTTGGGTGTATGACATAATGTTCAGGGCCACTATAATTAATGGCCCTTTACAAAAAATACAGTAACGGGACCAGCCACCACACATTCCCACCGCTTGTATAGACATTTCATTTCATTTATTTATTCATTAACAAAACATAATTATTGTGTTTGAATTTGATACAATAAAATAACTTAAACTAGACAATCGCATAAATAAATAATTAGATTATTACAAATTAAACTAAGGTATATTAATTACAATCATTAATAACAATATGAGTTAAAAAAAAATACAAAAGCATTATTCACGAAAATGTTAATTTATTGATGTTTGAAATTAATGTAATCATCCACCGCATAAAAGCACTCTTCTACTAAAAAGGACCTTAGCTGCCTTTTGAAAGTGCTGACTTTACTTATAGTTTTGAGCTGTGCAGGTAGATGATTGAAAAGCTTTACAGCCAGGTATCGTACGCTGTGACTTACTACCTGCATGTGGGGTACAATGGTATGAGCCACATCTTTACGTCTAGTATCGTGACGTCTTTGTCTTTCATCTTTATCTTCGTTAAGGTTTTGATCCTTGACAAAATCAGTAAGCAATACAAAAATGTACAAACAGGGCACTGTGAGAATTTCCAAATTAATAAAATGTTCTCGGCACGATTGTGTCTGGGGTATACGTACTATTGTTCGGATCGCTCTCTTTTGTATCACAAAAGCTTTTTTCCAGTTATAGTCATAACTGTTTCCCCATAATTTTATGCTGTATCTGAAGCGTGATTCTACCAAAGCATAGTATGTCATTTTCAGCTGTCCGATTGTCAACTCTTCCCTTAAACTTCTCAAAGCATAACATGCAGAGCTGATTTTGTTGTGTACTTGATTCACCTCTTCCTTCCAATTTAGACAAGAATCAATACTGATTCCCAAGAATTTAACTAGTTCTACAGAGGATAGCTTTTGGTTATTTAGTTGAATGTCCAAAATATCTTTTGATCTCGCTGTAGTTTT
The DNA here is from genome assembly GCA_905163395.2 of Endotricha flammealis. NCBI lineage: Eukaryota > Metazoa > Arthropoda > Insecta > Lepidoptera > Pyralidae > Endotricha > Endotricha flammealis. The sequence goes on along the minus strand of LR990860.1, from coordinate 4,520,259 downwards.
AAAAAGCATTGCCTTAGTCTTGTCAGAATTGAGTTTCAGACTGTTGGCACCAAACCACCGGGAAAAAGCTGATACCGAGCAGTTCACTTTATAATTAAGATCGCTAATGTCTTGTGCCGTTATTATCGCGTTTGTATCATCAGCGAACACTACGAGTTTAATATCTGTAATGGTATTGTACATATACGATATCAGGTCATTCACAAATACCAAAAAGAATATAGGACCCAAGATGGAGCCTTGTGGAACGCCTCTGTTAATTTTAGTCAGCTTTGATTTATAAATTATTTCACTATTTTTGTCCGTACTCTTTATCTCAACATATTGATACCTGTTACTCAAGTAGGACTCTAACAGTTTCAGTATATGTTGTCTAACTCCATAATATTGCAGTTTCCCAATCAAAATTCTGTGATCCACCATATCAAAAGCCGAGGTTAAGTCTAAGAATAAACCCGCAACCTTCTTTTTATCATTTATACTAGTAATTATGTCGTCCACTAGCGTATTTACCGCCTCACTAGTTCCCACATTCCTCTGATAACCAAACTGTCGTACGTTCAAGATGTTGTTTGAAGACAAGTGCTTGGTGAGTTGCTCTTTAATCAGTCTCTCAAAAATTTTGGAAAGCGAAGTTAATAGGGAAATGGGTCTGTAATTTTGTGGATCGCATTTGGCTCCTTTTTTGTATATGGGTAAAACTTTTGCAATCTTTAGTTGATCCGGGAATATCGGGACAGGGTCAACAACGACAACTCAAATTCCATTGACAAAGCGATGAAGCTTATTGACGTCCCGGGGGAGAAATTACAGCTGTCTTGGTTATTACACGGAGTAGGAAGTATAGAAAACATACTGTATCTTTTTCTATACTTCCTAATCATAGGTTACATCCGTATCATGTGATATATACGTGTATAATCAAAATAATGTCGATTTTTAACAAAGAAGTAGAAAAAACCCGATTATTATTATAAAAAGGCGAAGTTAAAGCGAACCGTTAGTGACGTATATTTATTTGTACGTTTCCTTTATTGTACCCTAAACATTCCCCGCTTATTCTATAATCTTTGTTGTCCTTTAGGGTCGTGACAAAAACGAAAACCCTCAGCGAAGATTGTTTTGCCTTCTATTCGTATTATCGCAATTCGGCAAACAGATATGAGATAACAGTATTTTGCTGAATTTATAAGGTAGAAGATATTTATAAATATACTAGAGAAACTGGCGCAACTTCGTTTCGTCGTGTATCTCGCTTTCTCATGGGAATTTTGTAAAACTTTTGTATGTAGTATTTATATTAAACTCCGTTGACTACTTTAAAAGATCAAAGTAAACAGCGGAATCGACTTTATTTTGTGATACGTAAAGATAAACAAAATTAAATATTCTTAGACGAATCACGAAACGCCATTCAAAAACTATTTTACATAAACATGTAAAATTTGCGTATAAAAATATTAACCTTACTTACATACTCCGATGGCTCAGCGACCCAACGTGAGTCTTGGGTTCCCACACAAGAGAACGCCATTTCTTCCGATCTTGAGCCATGCTTCGAAAGCTTGAAGTTCGTAGAGATCGGATTCCACGGCGTCGCTCCAGCAGTATCTGGTCTGGTATCGGCCAATGGGTTTTCCACACATACGCCTTTTTAGCCCCACGATCTTCCCCCAGATGGCCCAGCAATCGGAGTCTGTGGCCTTTGGCCTCTCCCATGATGTTGTGGTCGGCCAACAGGTCTTCTACCTCTAGGTTTTTGAGGATCCTCAAAGTGCCATCGGATCTTTGTCTGGCCCCGAACATTCTCCTCAGTATCTTAAAATATTAACCAACTAAACTAAAATATTTTTCGCAAGACTCAATGTAAGAAGCTACGTTAAAGTAGCTCTGTAGTGTGGACTCAAATATGAAAAGACGCGAAACTGATTTGAACGAAGCGAGCTTCGCTCCCAATGGGTCTTGCAGTGGTAAAGCCATTAGGAAATTGGCTGGCTTGACAGTGGTACCACTATCCTACTAGCAAATACTCGCATCTCATACGATCTGGTTATTCCTTTTCCTATGGGAATTTCTAAAGTAAATGTTACTCCAATAGGTATATAAAGAATCTTTACTTCTTTATGTGGTCCGACTTTGAATAAAACTTTATAATATTGCTCCGAGTTAATCTAAGTCGAATCCTATCCGTGGTTTTGGAAATAAGCCGTAACAGATAAACGATAAGATATTTAAAAAAAACAGATTCTGTGTTACTCAAACGATGGCACTGGAAAAAGTTAAATGAGAAGATCAAGTGAAAATCAGATTCGCGCACTAATTATTCCATGCTAATATTGTCAGCTATGCGAGCCTTAAATTCGTGATGAGGGATTAAAGGATCATTATCATCATCAATATTGTCAGCTTGACTTTTCTTAGACTAAAAATTAATTTATTAACCCTTAATTTGACATTGGTCAGTATACTTCCCGTCGAAGGAAAAAAATCTACTTCAAAAAATATACTATATATGTAAAACTTTAGTACTGTAATTTCATCTTTTTTTTTTGTATGGACTAATCAGTTTGGGTGATGGTTTGGGTGTACTGACACCCTTCACTGAGTGTAATTTCATCTTGAACTATCTAGCTAAGTTGTCAAAAATCGGCAACGCCCACATATCCACGGGATGGAAGTAGTAGCTGGTGAGATGGCGAGGAGGAAGGAATCGTTGCGCAGGGCTTCGAAAAATTACGTTTTATGAATTGTTTTACAGCACATTTGCTTATAGTTTTATTCAAAACAAGAGTTAACATTCCAGGAAAGCTTGTCATAATTTTATGATTATCATTATTGAATTTTGTTTCGTTTTTACGATACCCACAACTTGTATGTCCAGTATGCTTCCCATCGCCATATTACTAGTAAAGTAACTGTTAAATACTATGTCCAGTATTCTTCTCGTTGCCTAATTATTAGAAAAATAACTTTTGTTGTTTTTCATTATAATAATTTTAGGGATCCGCACATAAAATGGTTTACATCTTAGGTATATTCTTTTCGGACCGTCTATTGAACTTTGAAGTATGAAAACTTTGGTGTACGTTAATTGGGAAGTATGGGAGTACCTACGAAGTACGTAAGTTCGGAAGAATGCGAGTAGGAGGTACGTTATTTCGAAGGGTACGATAAATGCTAGTTCGAAAGTATACGAAAGCGAAATATGAAATTTCGATGAATCTGTAAGGTTTTTGCCTGCTTACTTATTGTCGAAGCTATACAAGCAATATCTTTTTGTCAATAAGAACAACCTTTTCTTGCATTTGGAACCATATATGTTTTTGCAGAACTTACAACGTCGTCCATATGTTGTACATACAGGCCAGTGGATAAACATTGGCTTTTGTGCCAGAATTTGGGGGTTTCTAGTTTAGCATCCACACTTTCTTAGTTCAATTCGGCATATTGATCCCTCTCTACAGAACCAATTTCTCTCTTTCGTCGCCTTGGTACATGAACATTTTTGGTCAAATGTTAGATAAAAGCGGTTAACAATGATTGGCTATTCTATAAAAGAAAATGCAGTACGAAAAGCCTAAGAACCATAAGCCTGAAAATTATTACACACAGGTTAGCAGTACAATTGAGGCAAAAGGGAATATTAAATAGACTGAACCATCAAACCTGTAGTTGCTGGAGTTCTAATTATTGTTTTTAGTGCAAGCCTATGTAGCTGTGAGACTATTTTTGTAAATATAATAAGTATTTTCCCACAGAAAAACTAATTTCTTTTATTCCTTTTCTTTGGCAATGTCCAGTATACTGGACGTAGGTTTTTCAGAAAACTGAAATAATTAGATTTTTTCAGGTAATTTTTTTAAGGTCTCTTACAAGCTAAAAACCGAAACCTGTAGCGATTTTATTAATTAAATGAAAAAAAAAGTTTGCCAAATTAAGGGTTAAAAGTCTTGATAAACGGACAGACAAGCGGACGTCAATGGTCATATTATGTTCAGATACCAATATCCAAACTAAATTAGAAATAGTTAACGAAATGTTTCGAAGGCATTTTTTGCATTTATTATTAATACTTTGTATATATGCTTTATAGACTTCACTAAAGCCTTCGACTCACTAGAACACCATTCTATAGGGAAGCACTATCTCGGCAAGGCGTAGATATCGGGTATATAGAGATTCTGTACAGTATATACTCTCATTGTTCTTCGAAGATAAGATTGGAAACTGATGGACCAGAATTCAACATAGGAAAAGGCGTCAAACAAGGCGATCCACTCTCCCCAAAGATATTTTCAGCAGTGCTAGAAATGGTATTGAGAAACATTACATGGGAGAACCAAGGAGTAAGAATCAATGGAGAATACTTGAATCACTTGCGTTTTGCAGATGACATTGCTATATTTGCCGAAGATAGCATACAGTTAGAGAACATGATTACCGAATTGACGAGAGAAAGCAAAAACGTAGGGTTATCGATAAATGCTTCAAAAACAAAAATTATTAGCAATAGTGAAGAACGAACGATAACAGTAAATGGAGTGAACATTGAATATGTCACAGAATTTATTTACTTAGGACAATCCATCTCATTTTTAGACCAAACACAAAAAGAAATAAATAGACGAATTGCAACTGCTTGGAGAAAATATTGGAAGGAAATTATAAAAAATAGAGACATAAACATAAAAGTGAAAAGCAAACTGTACAACACAGTAATTCTGCCCTGCGTAACATATGGCTGTCAAACACGGTCTTTACGTAAAAATGACGAAATTAAATTAGCTACACACCAAAGGAGAATGGAGAGAAGTATGCTAGGCATTAGAATAGCAGATAGAATTAAAAATGAAAAAATGCGAAAAATAACAAGAGTAATGGACATCCTCGAAACGGTGCGAAGTGCCAAATGGAAATGGGCAGGACATGTGCGTAGAATGACAGACAACAGATGGACCATGAAATTAACAGAATGGATTCCGAGAGAAGCAATAAGATGTAGAGGTCGACCGCACAAACGATGGGAAGACATATTTAGAGAAAGATGCGGACCAGACTGGATAACAGACAAACCAGAGATAGAGACAAATGGAGGACGCTGGGGGAGGCCTGTGCCAAAGAGGCGACTTCCACAAACATAGAATAATAATGTAATAAAAACAAATAATAATAAGATATAATATACAATTTAATATATTATGGAATTTTTATACTTATAAATTTTTAATGGAAGCAATTTTGTTATTATTATAACGGCATTTAATTTATTAATTATCTTCACTTTTGGACATTGTATTGAAGTTTGTGGTAGAATAAAGGCTAATTTTTATTTTATTTATTACTAGCTTCTGTCCCCGGCTTCGCCCGCGTGGCCTACTATCAATTAGCATATTTTTCTTCAGAAACAAATTCCGGTCCGGTTTCCGTGAAAATTTTGAAAAATCCTTTCTTAGTGCTCACCTAGAGAATTCAAGAAATATTCTGTCCAAATTTCAAGTCTATTTATCGAGTAGTTTAGGCTGGGCGTTGTCCGTAAGTCACGGTTACGATTTACAGATTTAAGAAATTTCTACCCCCAATTCTCCCCACCTAATAATTATCAGATAATCTTGAAACAGGTGTTTGTTTGTTTGCTTTGTAGAGTATTTACATCAAGTTTTGTTTGAATCGGGCCACGCGTTTTTGTTTCTCCATACATACTTTGGCACCCCATTTCGCCCCTTTAGGGGTGGAATTTCAAAAAATCCCTTCTTAGTCCCCTAGAATACTCAAGGAACATTCTCTCCAAATTTCAAGTCTATAGGTCCAAGGGTTTAGGCTGTGCGTTACCTGTCAATCACCCTATCACGGTATTGTTTTATATGTATAGATTTTAAAATACTCGCAACTTTGTTTGCGTATATCTCGCTTTCCCGTGGGAATTTTGAAAAATCCTTTCTTAGTACATCCCTAGTTGTTGTAAGGAGCCTATATTCCAAATTTGGTATCTCTAGACCCAGCGGTTTGGGTTGTGCGTTGATATAATAGTTAAGTCAGTCAGGACTTTTAATTTTATATACTTACTAGCGAAACCCGCGCAACTTCGTTCGCGTGTATCCCGCTTTCCCGTGGGAATTTTGGAATGTATGATACTTTAAAACCTTCCCCTTGAATCACTCTATCAATTAAAAAAACCGCATCAAAATCCGTTGCGTAGTTTTAAAGATTTAAGCATACAAAGGGACATAGGGACATAGGGACATAGGGACATAGGGACAGAGAAAGCGACTTTGTTTTATACTATGTAGTGATATATAGATAATTCAAAACAACTGTTTCATAAGAAAGTTTTCGTCTGTATTTCGTAACTCAGGAATAAAAATCAATTTATTTGCGACGTATTTTTAATTTTTAATTAACTTCTATAAATTGGGCTCCCCGAAACCAGTGACAGTGGCATACATAAAGTATGTTGGCCCACATCAGACTTTACAATCGACTTTTGTGTTTCTATCCTTGTCTTTTATTTGAAGAGAAATAGAATAGAAATAAAAAGTCGGTAACCTGTATCATTAAGATTTTAGAAAAGTTTCGGAAAACCCGAAATGGAACAATAAAATTCCGAATTTATCCTTCAGTAGGTTTTAATACGCGATTGCATTTAATTTGTGAAAAGAAGGTACATGGTAATACTGTGATTTGCATATTTTAATATTAACACTGCAGGTCAGAATAACACATGCCGGGTCGCCCGAATTACGTATTTGGGGAGTGAAATATTCATTTGACTGTTGCGGGCAGCTGGCACATTATTACCGGAGATAGGGAAAAAGGGAACTTCCAAGGCATTCACGATTTTGAAAGCGAATGCTTGATTATTTTCCTTTTGTGAAAACCTTATTTACATAAAAAGGCTTATGGACTTTCAATATTCACTGATGAGTTAAAAATATTTTTATATATTAAGCTGAATGGTACAGCGTTTATGGTAGGCTTGTTCTTTTTAGTTTTTTTATTAGTGTAACTTTTCTAGTAGTACACCTATTAGTAATTTCTGGGGGAAACAATTTTAAGATTAGGTATGTGTATCAACAAAAGCTCAGGTGCGTACGTAATAGTAAACACTTAGGTAAATATTTATAAAGCTTTTACACGTCAAACCCTTTGTTCCTTTCGCTAGATATTTTATGATCGAAACCTTCATTGTTCGGTGTTTTTTTTATAAGTATGGTTACTTTCGCCACCAATTCTTCCAAAGATCCTGACTTCACACGAGACACAATGTGAATTATGGTGGTGTCCCGTAGTTTTTCCATTAGATTCTAAACTTTGAGTTATATGAATCATTTTAAAGATAGGCTGAAAAAAACTTGATGTTAGGCTAAGTTGTTCGTCGTAATAAACTGAATAATTACAAAATACTTGAAAGATTTAGGTATGTCTGGGTAAAAATAATTACATTCATAAAAAAAAGAATTTAATTACTATTTCTAGAGAAGACACGATTGAAGTGTCTGGTTCTATTTATAATAAAAAAAAATACAAATTTCATTTTCATCGAAAAAATGCCACGATAGAATTGGGCTTCATAAAGAGTATTCCAATCAGGAGGGACTTCGTCAGATGAAAGTTTAACGAACTCGAAATGTAATCTGATTTTTGTACAGCTTTATTTCGCACCGGTACAAAGTTGATACGCGAATTTCTTATATGTATATTTGCAACACCCTATATGTATATGAGATGCTATTGAACGACATTCTTTCTGTTTTCCGTTTCACTAAACTTCCGAATGTGCTCTTAAGAATAATATGAGGAAATGTGATTTACATGAGGAAAACACTCTTTTTTTCTCCAATCTATACATATATAATATTAAATGTGAAATTTATATTGGATGTAATTTTCAACATAAAAAATGACATTATTTATTTTTATGTATTTTTGAATTACATTTGACAGTTATGTGATGAATCGTGCCATAGAATCGAAACAATAATGAAGAGGGTGAAACCACATCAATCAGTATTGATTCGTAGTTTGATTATAATTATAGAGTGGCCAGATGACGCAAGCGGTTATTATTACCCACCTAATCCCGTTATATCACAATGTAGAATGTTTTATTTCACATGCTACGTCAAGGTTATCCATTAGCTACATTTTTGCCTATAAATACTTTTTTTAAATCAGTTATGATCTCAGGAGACGATCATTCCCTTCATCATTCTCAATAATCCTTCATTGCCTTTTTGATTAAAATACCAAAAGTTTAACTGTAGCGTTTGCTTGTTTTCCACCTTCGTTAAACAAATGAACGAGCGTGCAGAAAGTTGTGATCATTGTAAAAATGATTCTAATTTAATGTGTGGAGGACATCCCAAATGGAACGATTGTCGCCGCCCCGACCGACGGAAGGGTTGGGCAAGCTCCACCGCAGAAGTAAATTCTTGCTAACCCGACGTTTATGCTTATTTATACGAGTTAACCATTGTTTTTTTTTTTAAAGTAAACACGCTGCAACATCTGTTTTGTCTCACTTTCTTTGTGTATTTTATGGTTAGCTTAGCGTAACCCGACACTCGCACGGCGTAAATTAGTATTATATTCATTTTGTCATGCCTTTTTATGATATAAGTAAGCGAAAGTAGGAAGATGGTATTACAGTGTCGTTTTTAATTTACGACATGTCTGTTTCTTCAGTCATGTCTGAGTCACCCACTCATTTTGAAATATAATAAATACGTAACTGTACTTACCTTCACTACGCAAACACTAAAAATAGTAACTGATACGATAGACGAATTGGGTTATAATCAATAATAGTCACTTACACAGTATTTACACAGTACTTGATTGATTCTAGCATTGAAGATTGTAGATATATCATGTTCAACGTAGACAGTGTAAAGCACACTAAATTGTGTTTGAACATGGGCGGCCTGGAAGCACATAGAGCCTTGTTGCTAACGAAACCGATTGACAATGGTTTTGCTAGAGTTTTCTACCTCAACAAATATTAGAGCTGCTTTGTTCACCCACTGCTAGGTATAAGTCTCCCTTTTCTCATGCTACTTTACTTGGTCGTGTTCCAGCCTCATCCAGTGTACTCCTGTCACTCATACAATGTCGTCTGGCCAAGCTAGCTGTTTGTTTGGTGTTAGTAGGAGACACTCCTACGTTTTATCGGCGGTTGGTTCCACCCGACCCTCGCGATTAGCTTCGTTGATTTATTATTAACCGGCCCTCAGCATTGACCTTTATAGTGATTAACGTACCAAATATTTACGGCAGCCTTTCAAAACCCGTCCCTCCTAAGCGTCATTAACGGGTTAAATTTTCTTAATTTTTACTTCATTCGACACCTTTTTCAGTTGCCTCTAAGCAAAAACACAATATTTTGTTTTATTACCTTATTTTAAGTCATTCTACTCATGGATACCTATTTGTCAAGTAAACTGTAATATTTACTTTTAAAAAAATTTGCTAATTAAAATTCTTAACCTTACTATACTGTAAGCGCCAAAATTTGGGCTAACAGTTTATAAAACAATTGAAAATCGATTGTCGTTATGCACAGAGTAATAAGTATGAGTGTCGAACTTTGTTTTTTGATTGCGCGAGCCAGCCGCGTTGGCGACTAGGTAGTAGTAAAAAAATCTTTGTTTTCCTGTTTAAATGTGAAGTAAGACGCTACTATATATTGTGACGACCCTTGTGGCGTAATGGTTACCACGCCAAAGCGCCACCCAAGGAGGTTCCGGGTTCGAATCCCGATCGGGTCATGATGAAAAACAAACATTTTCTCATTGGCCTCGGGTCTTGGATGTTTATTAATAAATGTATTTGTTACAAAAATATAGTATCGTTGAGTTAGTATCCCATAACACAAGTTTCGAACTTACTTTGGGGCTAGCTCAATCTGTGTGATAAAAAATACTAAATTGTAGGGTTAGGCGTTAGCTAATTTGCATATCATAATATCTAAAAACTAATTTAGTTGCGCACACCTATACCTGGACATACTTAATGTGTGTATTAAATTTAATTGGGTACATACCAGCGAATCTAGCCTTCAGATTAAGCCACTTATGCTCATAACAATAACTTCTCAGTATAGTGACCTAGAATACTAAAATAAGAACTACACACCACACATACATTATTTTACTCTTGTAATTCGCATGAGGTACAACACGCTACATTTGGAACCAATTTAAAACTGTTCTGATTGATTATAGATAGTGTATCTATCGGGACAAGCCCACCACACATTCCCACCAATGTGTCTCCGGGACGACAATAAGCAATGAAGCTTATTGACGTCCCGGGGGAGAAAACTACAGCTGTCTTGGAACTCACAACGAATTTAATCAGAAAGAAGATAGTCGGAGTAGGAAGTATTGAAAAGACTTTCCTCCATAACAACTACGTGAGAAACAGCAATTTGAAGCAAAAGGCATTATATCCTAGAGAGATGGCAAATCAAGTGAGGCTCGATTGCCGAGCCAGATAGTGTATCTGTCAATTTTTTTTTAAATTGTATATCGTATCTAAAACTTTGGATCTTTTTTTATACCACTAAGGTGGCAAACAAGCGGCCGGCCTGATGATAAGCGGTCACCGTAGCCTATAGACGCTTGCAACACCGGGAGCATCCCGACCGTATAAAAATAATTTTCTATCTAAAAATGTTTTTGAATTTGATACGTTAAAAGTCAAAAGCGAGACTGTGAGGGCCCCCTCACGGGCACTTTGTGTAGTTGAAATATAGAATGAAAATTTGATTTGTTTAACTAAATCTACTCTAACATTACAATTAGAGTAGCGTATAACTCGAATAGCGATGCGTCGTGCGATAGCTAGTAAAATAAATACTGTGGCAAACCGAACTCTTTTTAAAAACCTCTTTGTAAATAGTTATTATGTTTCCTTTTTCTTTATGGTTTTAATATTCTATTTTACAAGGCCTCAACGTATGGGGACAAAAAATTTGTTCGCGGTGTCCGTTCTATACGTAGTAATATTATTTCGATGCTATAATCTAAGTTTTCTTCATCCCTTCCTCTTTTCCTAATCTTTCCATCGTTAATAAATACAATAATTTATTAATTTTAACTTTAAAATCTATTTTAACACTAACACTCTGTTTTAGGCAGTTTACAATGTGGTAATATGAGATAATGGATATCATTTATCAACGTCAATTAGGTCTTAAATGTGTACTATTTTGTGATAGTCACTTTGTCAGTTTATACACAAAATTGTATTAGTGACATTGTTTAATTAAAACATGGTCAAAACATAGATTTACTTTGATTACGTTTGGTTAAAAAAAGGAAATTATTTGTTAAATTATTGATCAGTATTTATCAGCTTTTCACAAATAAGACGAACTTTTTACTAAAACAAAACCTCTCCGCCCTTTCTCACTTGAAGAAAATTTGATTCTTGAAGTCATCCATTGACAAAAACCAGGACCGGGCGGCGGCACGTGCCTTCCAATGTACGAAGAAGCTCGACATAACGAAACACATCCAAACACTGGCTTGGGTCCACGTTGCTTAACTTGTGTACTCATTTAAGAATGCGTCACAGCGATGCCATCGACCTACTCAATAAAATTCTCATACAACCGATCACGTATAAAAAACACGCTTTAAATATCCAATTATGTTCTCAGCTTTTGCAAAATTCAAAGAATTCATTATACTCGTTCCAGAACGCGAGGTTAATCGAATTCTTCTAACATGATATGCGAGAGTAAGGAATTACTGAAAAAATACACGAACAAAATGAAAGAATGAAATATGTATTCGCTTACGCTGCGTGAAATCTTGAGGCTTACATTCTGAAAAGTGGAATAAGTACGAAATGTGTTGAAGCATGTTTATTTCTTCAAAATGGGAATCTATTTAGGTATTTAGTTCAGTAGGTCAAAAAGTGTTTTCTTCCTTGCATTACTGCTATAAATAAAGTTATCATTTTCAAATTTTTTTATAGAAAATTTATTTTTATTTTTATTTTAAAAATTAAAAATATAATAATTATTATTAATTTCAATTATTTTTTTCTTTTCGTGGGCCGTTGAGTATAATCAATGTAATGTGATACACATGAAATTTTTAATTTTGCACAACTAAGTACGAATAAAAAAATATACCTCTATTGACAGAGACAGACAGACTTCCTCGCTTGTATGACTTCTCGTCAATGATTATTCCGAAATGCTGGCAGTTCGAAAAAAATAAAACATAGTGACATATGAGAATACTACATAATGAGAATAATAAACAATTTTAAATGTAACTGTGTTTGATAAAAAACACAGTTCCATTTTTTTTAAAAAATGTTTTTTACAGGCTATGGAAATGTAGGCCAGTCATCGTAGACACAAAAATCGTGTTAGGTCGCATTTCATTGCAAGGTTCCGATTATTTGGCATGTTGTTAGGATAGATACTAATAGTGTACAACCAAGTTTGCAACCCCGAAAGACTTGTGCTAAGGTTGTAGTGTTCGAAAAACCTTGACTTTTTTCAGTTTTTTGCTTATAACTTCTAAAAAATGCATTCTACGGAAAAGTCATCTACGACATTTGTGGCAAACCGAACTCTTTAAAAACCTCTTTGTATAGTTATTATGTTGCCTATTTCTTTATGGTTTTTATATTCTATTTTCCTGTCACTTCACTTCACTTTTTCACCTTCTCGCCATCGATTCATATTTTTCTATAATATAAGTTTTCTTCATCCCTTCCTCTTTTCTTAATCTTTCCATCCTTAATAACATTATAAATTAATAATAATAAAAAATAAAAAAAAACTTAATAACATTTTTAAAGAAGACAAAATTAACAAAGTTAGCACATGTCTTTCGGGGTTGCAAACTTGGTTGTACACTATTGGTATCTATCCTAACAACATGCCAAAAAATCAGAACCTTGCAATTAATTGCGACCTAAAATGTTTAGATGATTGGCCTAATGTGTATATTGTGTAGTATGTATTTAAAATTTTTACTCAAAAATTGTGTAGCTTTATAATAAAATCACAATATCAAATAGACGTAGTCTTTTACGTGTTTTTTACCGGATAGGCCAATAACAATGCAATTAACGGATTGTGGTTGCCCAAACCACAGTGTAGAGATCAATATACACTCGAATGACAGTGGTGTAGATTCGATGCCCAAAAATAGAACTCGGCCGCGCTCCATTCAGGTAAATGGGCCAGGTTAACTTTAAGTGTATTACGGTAATAACAACGTTTGGCTTGTTAATTAGTCTGTGGCATGTCGGTTTCTATCACGGAATATGCACATTAGTGAACAGAATGTTATGGCATTGTTTTTTTTTTGTATAATTCAAACCTGATTCAGTGTTATGTTGTGATTGAATTTTAATATTAGATGGAGTTGTAGCGTGTTTTTTTTTAAGTTGGGAACAAGTCGGTTTTATATAAAACTGTTCTGATAGAATTTCTGTATTTGAGATATTGTTTTTTTAATTTATTTTAATATGGTGGGTTTCTTGTTTGTCTGCGGTACGACATAAAAAAAGACACATATGACATATCAAAGTGCTCAAAAGTACTGCGTTCTACTATCTACAAGTTCTACACCATCAGTCATTTAAAAACAAAACCATATAGTGAACCACAAATTCGGAATCAGTTTAATAAAACAAGCGTGTTTTACTATGATTTAACAAAAGAGTATATTAATTTCGATCTGCCTTTATACGCTTTTTAAATAAATAAATTTATTTTGCAAGTAGATTTACAGGAAATACTTGCACGACATTTTTTTTTCTATTAGCACTTCGACGTATATGGCCTGTTAATAAGAAATGCTGCAAGAAACTCAACAAATAGCCTTTTTTGAATGCTATGTACCTAATAGAAACAATAAAAAATCTAGATACATTAAAATTAAAAGCGGAATAGTAAACGCTGAACAAAATTGCCGTTTAGGCTAATGTATCTCGTAGCTCGACATTGTAAATACTAGGAGACACGAACTCCGATCACCGCACACGAAGACCACAGACCGAACGGATGTTGTACTATGTTTGCTCAAATAGATTGTTTTTATTTTATTATTGCAATGTTCCTTGGTTTTCTTGGCATATTCAGGACCTATCTCAACATTTTTATAGCCAGTCTATTAAAACTTCCAACTTTATACAATAACAGGATATTTGTACGACAGATAAGCTAATTGAAACTGATCAGGAACTTGTGAACTGCCTTTGTGAAATCGGTAAAGCCGTTCACTACCTAACGGAAATTGAGTCCATGTTATAATTTTTTAAAGTTATGTAGCATCTAATGTGGCAAACAAAACAAGATTATTTGATACAAAAAACACATAGATGAAATAAGTTCTATTTATTCTAAACAAAACAGCAACATTTTTTTAATAATTCCCTGGTCAATAGAAGCCTCAAAACACTGGCCGCATAACAGATGCCAGACCAGCTTTTTTTTTATTGCGAAATGTAGTGACCGATAGGGATTATCATGGTTTAAAATTACTCTGTTCGGACTGTTCTGCCACAGATGGTTCTGCTTTATTGCTATCAATGGTTCCTTTGCGGAGAAAGTGGCATTGGTTAACCACAAAACAAGATTAGCTTGATAAGCTCCTGATTTTACTAAGACTATACTGGTTCTAAAGTTTCCTAATAATGGTATAATGACTTTAAGTTGAGCTGTATCCATGAAACTTAACGCTACAGTACAGTTAACACGGAATATTATAGTAACTGCTGCTATTTCCTTTAACGATGTTAAAGGTTGACGAACTTGTGCTTAAAACCTCTGTAGTTTAACTATGTTATGTTATTGACTCAGTTATTACGATGCTAAGTACCTTAGGTTCGATTCTCGCATTGGGTACAATACGCTGTAACCATGTTTATTAGCGGCAAAGCTGGGAAACCATGAATCTTGTAGCTGCCTTAGATTATGAGTTCTACAAGTCCACAAACGTTTTTGATACGCATTATAATTTTAATTGCACATAAAGTCTCAAGTTAACTCTCTTTTTCTTTTTTAATTTGACAGTGACAGCTATAATTTAATGAGTCATTAACTTTAAAAACATATTTCTGAAACTGGCTGCTAGTGTCCTTACTCTCAATATGTAAAAGATATTTGAGTAAAACTGGACAATATCTATTCTAAAAAAGAAAAAGCCCACTAAGTGTTGAACCGTGCCTGACAATGCAAAATTAAATTACGTTCTTTATCCTTTTAGTACAACGAGGACCAGTAGAGAATGCGATTGCATGTTGCATGAGATCAAACGAACAAAGAGCTAAAAAGCTCTTCCGTTTTTTATCTATAACTAAAAATATCACACATTGTCCGTTCTTTTATACCTTAGCACAAGGCTCAAAACAATAGTCTGATTTAAAATATAAATCTATAGGAAAATAAAATTTATAGAGATGAAAGCGCTGTCACAAGCCATAGGAAAATGGAGACTACTGCAACGACAAGGGCACAGCTCATAGAAAGTGAATCGATCACAAATTATTTTATTGCGATAAAACACAAAACATTATGTTTACCACAATTAGATATATTATGACGTACTAGTTCAAACACCATAGAAGTGCACTGAAAATCTTTTGCCGGGTAAAGTGGAATCTATACTAACTAACATTATAAAGAGGAAATATATGTATTTTTGTTTGTAAAACAAAAACAGAAGGAAGAAGAAAAGAAATGAAGTCAAAACTACTGGTACGATTTCAAAAATTCTTTTACCGTTGGGAACATCACATACTAAAACTAAACTAAACATATTATTATAAACAAATTATAATGAACCTAAAACTAAAAACCTTAAAAATATAATAAAATAACTGAAATATATATTATTATTAAAAGGAGTCCCTTTAGGCAAGGTTCCGAAGATACTGGCAGCGTTCCCCCTTTAAATAGCTAGACTACTTCTTTGTCTCTCGTTTGTTTCTTCGGTCTCCTGTGATGTCGACTAACCTTTTTGCAATTTCCTTAAAAAGTCTTATAGCACAAGGACTCCACGGAGCAAGGGTCTCGACACAGAATGGGACAAAATCGTTGGGAAGTTACATTACATCCATGTAACCATACATCATACTAATAAGTGAGTTTGTTTGTTTTATTCCTCCACATGTACAGAGCCCAACATAGGCTTATTTTTACGCAGGGGAAGTCGCGGGTAACAGATAGTACGATTTAAAAAAAAAAATGAGATCTTTACTAAAACCCGTGCTAAGCTGCGGGGCGCTAGTGAAATATAAAAGAAGTGCAACTAAAAAATATAATCCCGTTTATAGTGTCAGCACTATTACACCTCGTACTATAACACAGTTATGGTACTCTTTGTTTACCGAGTGACCCCCATTTTCTTTAACGATATTAAAGGTATCAACATAGTTTTGTCATAGTTAAAAAGAAAGAGTAGGATACTTGGCTAGAACGACTCTAATAGAAAATATGAACACCAATGAAATCACTATCACACTTGTCAGTAATCATCATATTTTTATATTCAACATAGATTTAGGTACCAACATCAAAACAATAAACTAAAAATATCCAATTAAAATAAAATAATACATACAAGTAATGATTAAAATATAATTAACGGACCTAATCTAGCCCACCATTCACTACGCGAACCCGGACCCGACCGCGGACCAATCGGGCGTTGCCCATACACTGCACGAACCCTCCACTCGAAGTATGGCATGTGGGGTTCGACAGGCGCTCGCGGATCGCAACCGCGGACCTGCGAGCCCAACGCCAACCCATTTGACAGTCTGGCGTACCGGTTCGTCGCTTCTATACACAGGCGGATTAGTCCGATGGCCGACCAATCCGCCGGACCAATCTGCGTGTGAATGGTGGGCTATATATATAACCAAGATTGTCAAAGTCAGTCAGTCATAGATCTCAATGAATCAAATTGTTTATCTAGAGACATAGAATAAGTAATAACACAGAGAGTAGGCTCTCATAGGCTCTCATAGGCACTTTCTAGTCAAAGTGTTATACAAATAATAATGTTTAATTAATCTACCTACTAGCTAACTCAATCTCATCTTGCTCGTACGACATGTGAAATGAGGGAAATACCTAGTGAGTTTAATACGAGATTTTAACTGTGTTTTGATATGAGAACACAATAGACCTTTTCAGTGAAAACATACACGTATTTCAACTATGATATCCTCTGAATCTAAGGTACCACAAGGACGGTGGAGGTTTGAACGCTTTGATCCACCCGCTTGTTAAATTTTATGGCGGGTTTGTTATCACGATTCCTGTAATCTATATGGTTATATGCAGCTCGCCTTTCAGTTTATACACGAGTAAGTGTTTATTTTGTCATATGATAGTTCCAATGAATCTAAAGTTTTGATAGAATATTTTATGTTCCTTCAATTTTCTTCAATAAAAACTTTTGTATCAGTTCTAAGCACAAAATTTGCCGCAGAAGCGTCAAATGTGAGTCAATTTACTTGCTACAGAATGTAAGTTTAGAGAGCATTAAAGATGGAATTTACACGCAATAATAAAACTGTTGTATCTCGCTCTACTAATTCTGTCCTATATTATAGGACATTCCTATAGGACAGACAAGAATAGAGCAAAGACAAACCACTTGCCAAATAAGTCTCAACTTATATTTTTGGACGTCGTCGTTGTCATCATCATCATCTCAGCCACAAGAAGTCCATTGCTGGACATAGGCCTCCCCCAAATGACTCCAATGCGACCTGCTGGCACAAGGCTTTACGATGTAATATAAACTAATAAATACCCTGACATTAAAAGCATAGCATTTTTTTGCATATTTCTTCAAAATAAGTTACTGATATTTTTGTTTTTCGGATCGAAAATAAAACTTTGAAATTTTCTATTAGTTTACAATTAAGTTTCGATCTAAATAACAAAGTTTTGTGGGCAGGAGACAATTTTAGCATCTCAAAACAAGCCTGGAACTCAAACAAATATTTCTCGGGGCTTCTATGAACTGTCAAGTTAAATTAAGCCTCAGTTTGCTTAACATGATCACCTGAGCACGCCACAGTTTCAACTAAAAGTAGTTTCTCTTAAGGGAACTTCTGTTTGAGTTATAGAAAATTAATAGATTTGAGTTTAATAAGTAAGCCTTATGTTTCAGGGTATTATTTTTATTTTTATTTTATTTATTAAGTTTACCAACATTTAATACATCTTATACTAACTTACTATGAAAATACAATATATAATACTACGTTTAACTAATTATAGGCAAACCTGACAAGCAATTAAATAATTCGCATTTACAAACAAAAAAGTAAACAAATCAAAACTGATGCGAAATGGGGAAAAACTAGGAAAATAAGTAACTATTACTAGTAACTATGTAAATTTTAAATATTTTTACTCTACTCAGATATAAACAACCTACGAAGGTTGGATTCTGTGATACTATTGATATCTATCTTGTCACAGTAATTATTATTTATCTTACAAAGCCTCGGGATCGGGGAATTCGCGCCAAGTACGGTAGATCTTAATGGCGGGACAATTGGAGTATTGGAAACTTCCGCGGTATTTTATTATGGTACTCTAAATTTAAAAGACGACACTAATTCTGCGCATAAATTTATCGAAATTATTGATGAGATAGCGGTGATAGAATTCCTTCCCCAGTGCCTCTGTGATGGGTGCGAGGTCCCCTCTGGGCATACACTATAAACGACTGCGCAGGGTTGGGAGAGGGATCAAATGTACTTGTGACCCAATGTGATACCATGAGAGACCGGCGCGGGTCGCCACCGCCGCCGCCACGCCGCCGGTGCTCAATCGCAGACCCCGCCACTCGTCGTAGAGACCACATAAGTACATCTGCATTGTGACAGAGCTTTTTTTTTTTTTTTTTTTTTATTAATTGAAAATTTCAGTTTGGGTGTACTAACACCCTCTTCTGAGACACCGGACTGTTGCGGGAGCGTAGGGCTCTCACCGCCAAAAATTTTACAGTGTCTGCCTAGGGGCGCCCCAGAGGGGGGCTCGAACCTCGGCCTATGGCGACACTGGGGGAAGGCGAACGGATTGGAGAGAAGCGGCCGGGCACGTGCCGGTACCGCGAAAACCGAGTCCCTACAGGAAGGTGGCGCGACGCGCGGCCCCGCCGGCGGGGCCGATATGACGGACGTGTGTGTCTAGTTTGTGTCGCGGAATCTAATTGTTTATACGCCTCGATGGCGACTGTAATGGAGTCGTCCGGGTCGTTGAGGACGTGCCGCGGACGACGTTTGGACCTGCTGGTGCCAGCCGGAGCGGAATAATCCCCTGCGGCTTTCACCAACGGATTTGGGTGATGATTGAGCGAGTCGAAGTATTTGACAGAGCATTGCTTTAGGTGGTGCGAGATGGTCGGCACACCTAAGTCAATGTGGAGGTTTTTGTTCCTAACGAACCAAAGCCCACCGATGGCTTTGCGCAAAAACCTATTCTGAATGGTTTGCAGCCTGTGGATATGAGAGGGCGCGGCGTGAGCGAAAACTGGACTTGCGTATGTCATTATCGGCCTAATGCACGTTGTGTAAACTCTCACCTTATTTCTAAGAGAGAGTTTACTGCGCCCATTAAGCAGACAATGTAAGCGGCCTAGCGCGAAAGCAGCGCGGTCGCGGACAATCTTTATATGATGTTCGAAGGTGAGTCCCCTATCGAGTGTGACACCTAAATAACGGACTTTCTTTTCCCAAGGGATCGGTTGTCCGAACATCTTGACTTTAGTGGAGGGATTTAGCGTAGTACCTCTGGAGAAGAGGATAGCGGCGCTTTTATCTGGATTAACTTCTATGCGCCATTTCCTAAACCAGTCGCCAAGGGAGTTGGCGGCGGCTTGGAGGGACTTTACTATGGCGGGTGTACTAGAAGCCGAACAATAGATGGCTGTATCATCTGCGAAAAGGGCAGTATGAGTCACAAGTGGACTGGGTCTAAATTGAGGGAAGTCGCTTGTGTAAAGCGTGTATAGGAGGGGCGTACGACGCGTTACGTTATATACCGCTGACGGGCGTTTAAAGAGAATCACGGCATCAACCTCAAAACAAAGAATATAAGAAGAAAATTTTTAACTTTTATACCCTACTAGCATTTCCCCGCGGCTTCGCTCCCGTGAAATTCGGGGCAACATGGTTCCCCTTGCCTACCTTGCAAAAAATACCAATTTTTAGCTTTCTACCTTGAAAATTGCGGAATGCTCCATACAAACTTCCACCCCCAATTTTAGGGAAGTGGGGGGGTTAGAAAGAGACAAAAAGTAACCTATGTCACTCTCCATCCCTTCAACTATTTCACTAAAAAAATCACTTCAATTTGTCGCGCCGTTTTGCCGTGAAAGACGAACAAACAAACAGACACACACACTTTCACATTTATAATATTAGTATGGATTAACGTACCCCAGATTGTGTGTCGGTTAGCAACATTTGAAATGTAAAGTCGTTACACTAAATGCTTTACATGACGTCTGAGACACTGTCCATTAGTAGTACAGCGAAAGGCTGTTACCGCTAACTATTGTCATTTAGATATTATCACTCGGGCATTTATTAGAATTAATCCAATGATATCATCACACTTTAGTCGATTGCTATTTGGTAAACTACAATTTGTTTTAGCACCACGTTTTTAAACTGATAGACAGACTTCAAATATATTATAATGTTTCACTGTAGTGCAATGACCTTCCTTATTTTTTCTCTGATCATCCTGGAAGGTGACGGCTAGCTAATATTGTAAGTATTTAACTAAACCATATTTTGGTCTGAACCATCAAAAATTTAACTAGTCAGTTTATTTTTATTTATGTACCTTAAAAAGTTCTTATAATAAATACAAAACAGAAGTAGTCTTAAAGTCTTGCTCAATATAAAATAACAAGACTTTTCTAAGCAAGATTTTTACCTGTAAATAGCATTGTTGGCGTATTACACTAAACTGCAGGAGTTTTTGTATAAGTTCAACTTTTTCACGTTGCAAAGTTTTGTAATGGCTGAAACTTATATTGCTTCGAATATTCTTTACTTAAAACATAATAGAAAATGTTGAGTAGCCGTGTTTCAACAAATTACCGCTATACTTGACTTTTTATATGAACTTTTCTTTTCAAACGAGCTAAAAAGCCATGTAGTTATGCTATAATAATATAGTCCGATAATATAGTCCGTTTTCAGAGAGGTAGGGCACAGCGGATAATCCGCTCAAATCGGAGCAGCCCGTCTGGGGAAGGACCTCCACCTTACAGAAGATCGTAGCCAAATAGCATTGGTCTCGGCCATGTTGTGTTCCTACGGTGAGTAAGGTCTCCAGAGCTCCACTTGGGGGGGTTGGGAGGGTTGGCAACGCGTGAGTGATACCCCCGGTTGCTTACGTCTATAGGCTACGGTGACGGCTTACCATCAGGCCGACCGTATGCTTGTTTGCCACCTGTGTAGTATAAAAAAAAAAAAAAAAAAAAAAAAAAAAAGTCCTTACTAATATTATAAAGAGGAAAGATTTGTATTTCTTTGTAACGTAAACTCAAAATCTACTGGACCGATTTCAAAAATTCTTTCACCGTTGCCGTTGGGAAGGCATACTGTATAAAATAGTCTATATTATATTTTTTTAAATTAGGGATCCTTCGAAAAACTGTCTGGAAGAGATTGCTTTATCGATAAGACCGCATGTTGTACCTTTCCTACCACCTTGTACTTTTTTATTGTTATGTTTATTTGGTGCAATAAAGAATATTGTATTGTATTGTATTGTATTGTAAAACCAATGCAAAGCTGGTACGGGGCGCTAGTGTCCTATAAAATGTTGAACGCAACGTCGTCACTACTGTCATCTGTATTATGTAATGTTCATACAAATAAACCAAACTTGAAGGTTTTAATGCTTGAAACTCTTGCTAATGCTTAGTTGATCTCCTTTCAATGAAAAGGGTTCAGAATATACTCTGCCACGCTTCTCAATTTTGGTTTCGACACTTGTTTTATTGTTGGTATCCAATGTCTGAAACTCTAAACCCCTTTATATAAAGAATCAATTTAAATTTAAAGCGATATGTAATTGTAAATTATAATTTTGTTTGTGAAGCCTAACCTGAAGGGTAAGTAATTTTCATAAATTACGAAGTCAACTTCAGTATGAAATTGTGAAAGTTAAAAACTTCATGACAAAGACCTATTTCAACGAGTTACTCTCTTGTTGGAAATTTCTTACAAAACAAGTTATTTAAGTTTTCCACTGACAATTTTAGGTTAGCGTTCGTATTTACGAGTATTTAGAATAATGTTACAAAATCGATATATTCAGTAATTCGAAAAACTGTCTTGGTTCATATAGTGTAGATACGTAGTGAGCGCGACTGCGGATCTTTACAATTTACAGTGACTGTCTAGGGGCGCCCCAAATGTTAATTAGTGAAAACATGCCAAATTATGATATTTTTCGTATTTCGCAGGCATTTGATGTCGCTTTCAAATTAAAATAGTGCATATTTTTTTGTATTTTTCGCTGTGGATGTGTATTAAGAAAGAAGAAGAAAGAAAATACATTTATTCTGTACAGCACATGAGACACAAGACAACAACAGCATGTTACACATACAAAGAGACAGAAACATTCACACAAAACTACAAGTACCTAGCCAATGAAAAAAGTCTTTATGTGCCTCACAGCGTTAACGGGTGCATCCCAGTTGTACCCCAAACCTGTGGTTCTATAGAACTGTTGGGATATTCACCATGCTATTCACCCATATCAGTACTATATAGTCGGATGACTAGATGGAATACTAAACACTAATATGAGGCCTCAACAATTCTATAGAACTACAAGTACGAGATTATTTTGACTATTATATATTTTTGACTATTATTACCATTCAAACGTAGGTACTTAATTATCAGGATATCTATAATAGAGGTAGTAAATATAATTACTCAATATACGAATGGAGAAATGAGGCTATTACGTAGTTAGATATTGAATGGTAGTAAGGCTCGGTTAATTGAAAACGTTCGCCCAAAATTGTATTGCGGTTATATTAATTAGATCTGGTTTGGATAGTGTTAGTCACTTGAGAGTAGTTGGTTCCATTTATCATGGTCGTATTATTACTATGAAATTTTCTAATTCCATAGAGAGGTATTTCTGCAATCGTCAACCTATATTTTTTCCTATTTATATTAAAATGCTTTATAATTTGAATTATCTATTTCATGATATTATTTTGTATAATGTACCAAATCAAATAGCCAATCCATTACAAGCTTTTTCTTTTTCGAAAACCTTTTCTTCTCTACACAACTCATATTTTTTTAAATATACCTACGACGTAAGTATGAGACACACAGGTATTCGCCTTTATAATATTAGTAGGATTAAACTGTAGTAGAAATATATTTATTTATTTATTGGTGTACAAAACAGACTTACAACAATACAAGATAGTTACATTTTTTATAGTAAATACTTAGGTCAAGTTGTAAGACCAATGACTCTTGTACACACATCATGGCTATACAAACAAGAGTAGCAATGTTTAAAAGTAACATGAAATTAAACGCTCATAGAATAAAGTCATATTAAGAATATAATAATAAAAATATTTTTAGAATATGAATTGATTCTAAAAATAAAATTGATAGAAAACAAAACGAGTTTGCGAAACAATTATTGCTGTTTCGCGTGGGTGCACGTTCATACAGAAGTTTTTATTTGTTACTTTTCTCCCGCGATAAGCCTTTATTCGTTCAGAAATTTCGGTTATTAAAACTTCGGAACAATCCCCAATTTCTAATTTGGAGGCTTTCACACACCCAACGCCGCCGCAGGCTTTGGAGGCACATTTGGTAAATTTCTCTGCACGTGAAAATGAGGACGACGCAGTTTTTTAAATATTCTTTTTCATGTATGTATAATGTATAGTTTTTCATGTATAATGTGCAGTAATATTTATCTTGCAAGCCCTGCCCAGTTCATACAAATATTCGCTTCTCTAAGGCTGCCTTTAACAGATTGCTTTTAGCAATTAGGCCGTCTTTTTGCGACTCCACTAATCTGTGAGCTGTCCATGTACTGTGTCCTTTTGTTGATGTGATGCAAATAAAGCATATTCATCTAATTTTTTTTATAACAATATGTAATCAGTACATTCGTACACTTACCAATATTATAAGGTTTCCTTAGTTTTAGATTAGCTAAATTCGTTGTGTAATTTGCATAATCTATATTAATATTATAATCTATACAAATCCTCTAATATTATAAAGAGGATAGATTTGATGGTTTGTTTGTTTGGACCGATTTCAAAAATTCTTTCACCAGTAGAAAGCTACATTATCAGGGAGTGACATAGGCATAGCTTTTCCCGAAATTCAATTTCCGGACCCGTTCCCACGGGAACGGATCCAGAACTTCACGCGGACATAGTCGCGGGCAAAAAAGCTAGTAATCAATAAAAATATTTTCCAAAAACAACACAAAATAATTACCGCATAGAAAATCGCATTACTTACGTCTCGTGGCGAAAATAGTGGCGAACCCTCTACGCAGCCGTCAGCATTGGTTTGTATAGGCCTTAAAGGGAACGTTGATCAACTCGCCCCAAATTTAGGAGCGCGGGGTCGGCATAGTAACAAATTGTATCTATTTATTACGGCAAGTTCCCCTATCAGTTATTTGCTAAAACCATTACACGGATAATAGACACCCTTCGCGTAATCCAAACTATCATATGACTTATTTAATGTGCTATTTTAGTATGATAAATTACTTAACATATATTGTAAATGTATGTTGGGTACAGAGTAGAGTTTGCTACAATTTATTTTATATTATTTTTCCGTCAGCTATTCCGAATTACGTCACTTTTAGGTAATATGTATCTAATGTCTATATTATATTAAAGTTTTTCGCTACATGATTTTATTCTTCCGTTTCATGTTCTCCTAGACCAGCAAACACAATAATGTAATTTTTTTCAACCACATTGGATCTAATAAAGATATTTCTCTATTAAATTATAATTGAATATGAATACAGAGAACTAACGTTAAATAAACTGGACAATAGTAAATGTTATTACATCATTATGAGTTTATTATGGCCTCAAACTATTTCTTTAGCCTTGTTATATTTAACCAAAATGTCTATAAGTATTATTTTATGCTATGTTTTATGCTATAAAAATCATACTGATAATTTATTAAATATTTGTTCAAGTTTAAAGACCACAGACCAGTTTTACTCATTTGATTTGTGTGTCACGGGATTTTCTCCAAAGTTTGAATCTAATTTTGCACTTTTCTCGTGCTTCGGAGGGCACATTAGGCCTTCAGGCGGCGCGGCGTGATAGCACTGATCTCTGCCAATGGAATGATTATGGGTTATGATGACAGCTACACCACCAGCAGAATATGTAAGGGTTGCCCTACTTCATCATCATCTCAGTCACAAGAAGCCACTGAAGACATAGGCCTCCCCCAAACGTCAACATTTTTTTTGGGGGGTTTTTCCAATACTCGCCACGCTTGGCAGGCGGGTTGGCGAGCGCAATTAGGTTAGTTGTCCAGTTTTAAGAAAGAAGAGAACGCTGCAGCCCATCCTTTTCTAACTATAGTTCCTTAGTCGCCTTTTACGACACCCATGGGAAGAGAAGGGGTGGTGGTATTCTAAGATGCCGCCACCACACGGCCCACTACTACTACTCTAGAGGATAATTCAGCGACTGACATCACTAAGGATTGGAACCATGGTGTCAAGTCAATCGCGGAAGGACGCTTTTTGAATTGACTGATTGACACCATGGTGTCAATCGAGTAACACTAGACTCAACTTTACTTATTGTACCCATTTTCTTTTTAAAATAAATACTTTAGATTCTGATTATTAAACCAAAACCGCGGTAAGCCACTTACGGGGTTAGTCGTCCCTCTAGTTGAATGTAAAATACAATAGCAGTTTTATACATTAGTTGCAGAGTTGACTTGTTCAATTAGTCACAACGGGTGTAGGGTACAATTAGTGTTTGTGAGGGAACTTACATGTTATTGTCACATAGGTAGTATTGCAAGAAATAATAATATTTTTTTATAACGTCGTGGTAAAGAGACTAACGTTACATAATGATATTTATTTTTAACATAGTGATAATTATTAAGCATTTTTTATTTTACTAATTTTATAAATAAATTTTGGTGAATTGACTTAGGTATATCTATGGCATTCAGCGAGGTCACGCGGTTTTATTAAAGATGTCAAAAGGTGTCTGGTAGCGCGAAATGAACGTCATGTCATATGTCATGTCATATGCGTACTCGATGCATATGCACGTCGTCGTCGACGAGGTCACTTTACGCAGACGCCTTTACTTTACTTTATTCTTTGTTTTTGAAATTCTTCAATATAACATTTTATTCCTACTATTTATTGTAAGTAGGTACTTATTAAGAGATTGAAATTATTTGTCTTTGTCAAATAATGACACTCAATTAATATTCTGATTTGTGATTACACGTTTGATTTGCATAACTAAACATTGATAACGTCTCTCAATCTAGACCATTATTAAACTACGGTCAGCATAATAATTTGACGTGTTAGAAACTCGAAATGTTGCTGATTGCTGGCAATTGAGTTAACTTGGAATCTCTCTTTGTTTGAAGTTGAAGTCGGCAATTTTCAATCAGCATTACCATAATTTAGATTGGAATTATAAATAGAAGGTGTATTATTGTTGACTGACCTACTAACTGACTAGTACAATAAACAATTCAAAATTCAAACAGACCTCTAAACAAAACGTTATTGCTAGTAAGAGAGGTAGGGCACAGCGAATAATCCGCTCAAATCGGAGCAGCTCGTCTGGGGAAGGACCTCCACCTAACAGAACATCGTAGCCAAATAGCATTGGTCCAAATGGTAACGGTGAGTAAGATCTCCAGAGCTCCACTTGGGGGGATTGGGAGGGTTGGCAACGCGTGAATGATACCGGTATTACAAGAGTCTATAGGCTGCGGTGATGGCTTGTCATCAGGCCGGCCGTATGCTTGTTTGCCACCTTTGTGTATAAAAAAAGTAAGTTGATAATTTATTGAAATACAATGGCTATTGTCGTATGAATTTTTTTGCAGGCTAAATGTTTATAAGCCACGTAGGTATTGTCGACTGATCGCCGGCGACTCGGTCAATTTTATATAAATAGTCCCATGTTTTAGGTCGTCGAGAGACCAAGACCAAAAATATCGAACCAACTTCCTCTAGTGATGTTTTCTGAATAAAGAATTAAGGACATTCAAGAAACCAACATTATGTCTCCTTTAAAAGCCGGGAATGCTCACTGATTCCCCGGATGTGGGATTTCTCTTTTAGTGGTGTTTCCGAATAACTATAACTTAGGAACCTTCAAGAAACCAGCATTATGTCGGCTTCAAAAGCCATCAATGGCTCACTGATTGCCCTGATGTCTGTGTGCTCTATGGTCAGTGTTGATTAAACCATCAGATAACTCCCATGCTTGTTTGCCAACCGCTTTCATTAAATACTCGTACAAGCAAACTTAAAACGAGAAACGTAAGTAGTTGTAAATGCACCTTCTGTTTTATGCTATCTCAATTTGTGTTAATAATATAATGAAACACTTTCAAAAGGATTTCAACGTGGTTGCAACATTTAAAAGCACTTGAACTTAAACGCTCTTGATGATGAGAATTTTCTTTTCAAACGTTCTTGGATGTTATGTAAAAGGATCTAATTTTAATATTACAAGAAAATGTGAAATAGAATTTTTGTTCAAGTTTTATTATGATTTTGAGATTATTTGAGATAGCATTTACGTAGTTTGCTTTAATTATAACTGTTTACATAATCATTGGATATAATCAAAACAAAATAAGGGACACTTTAAATATCTTAAGAAACGATAAAAACTAATTTTGTGGGCTTTTAATTTTTTTTTTACGTTTAATATGTTTATTTTCATAAAAATATGATCCTTTTAAATCAATTTAACACTACAAAACATTACAGACACATAAGTACATCAATATACTATGCTATTGTAAACGTTAAATAAAAGTAGTGGTTCTTTAAATTTAGTTTTGACTAAGTATAGACTTGCAGCGTTAGTTATATCACTTAAACCAAATCGATTATTATTCTATCAAGTAAATCATCCAGGCTTGCCTACCATTTGTCGTATGCTAATACTCTCGTGATTGGTGCCACCGCTTGAGATCAATGCTAGCTATGGATTGGGTGACCGGATAGGCAAATTGATTGTCCCTCGTACATTAGAGCTTAATAGGAGTCGAATGTTTGTCTATACTACGAGTAAATTAGACAAAGGGCTAGCTTCACCACTTTCTAATAAATATTCGAATAGACTATTTGCCATTTAAGATCTATAATACACTACAAGTTAGGGCCAGCTACACCACTTTCAAATTTCCGAATATTACTTGGCTATTTGCCAATTAAGAAACGTGAAATGCATATTAGAACTGTCAGTTTATTTGACGAATAAGTTATTCGGGTGACACGAAACCGGTCCTTAATCTTTTTCCGTATTTAGTTAGCTAAACTACGAAATAAAATCCAGGTAAGTGCGTGTCGGGCCATGCACAGTGTAGGGTTATCTACATAAATACAGTCAATCCATCTTACGCCATGAAGTAAAATTATTTATCAATACTTACTTTTTACCGGCAGAGATTTCTAGATCATAAAGAAATGTCCTTGCAATTTTTAAAACAAAACAGTAAATGTTACACAACAAAACCACTATTATTGTTCTTGCATCTCAGTATTTTGCTAGCCCTGCCCACTCCATACAGAAATTCGTTACCTTAAGGTTGTCTTGAAAAGATTGCTTTTTAGCAATAAGGCCGCCTTGTTGCATTTACACTAGTTTGTAAGATAGTTTTTTTTTGTACCTGTTATTCCTGTGTGTAATGCAAATAAAGAGTATTCTATCTATCTATCTAATATGTTTTCCAGTGATACAGTGTTGTAATCCTCCGAGATTCTGCATTGAAATGGCGTAGTCGTATAATAATTTTAATGTAATTTATATTAATGTCAGATCCGTATATATTTGGAGTCAAAGTTTAAATTAGACACAGCAAACTGACGAGACTGCATCACAACTAAAATTACTTGCAAATGTGCTAAATTATGGGCGACGGAACAGAATTCGCGGTTGGAGTTTGAGAAATAGAGTAATAGGCAAGCAGACTCGTGAGGCAAATTATGCATTCGAAACAATACATTGTTGAGACACATTCCTCGTTAAATTACTCAATATTTAAGAACCTCAATTTTGTTGATTGGTTTATAACTTGGCAGGTGTTTTAGTGACGATATAATGTGTACACTTGAAATCTGAATTGAAAAATGTGTCGTGGGTGCGTTTGGCTTAGCGAGCTAATTTTAATTACAATACATAAACGGCTGGTTCTTAGCTAGTTTGAATTTAAAAAAATAAAGCTAGTTTGCCTAGCCCAAATCCTTTATGATAGTAGATAGACAATGATTTCAGATTTTTAAGAAACCGAAATTTTCGTAATGGATCGTGGATGATACTCCCCTCTTACCCTCAAACGAAGTTTCTCTAGTTTTGATCGACCAAAAATTCATTGTTTTGAGCTAATAAAATAAAAAAATTGTACACCACAGACCATGTCATTTGATCACTAGGGAATTAATATCAAAGCCATATATTTATCATTCAAAATATATTTACATTCTTATGTATAGAATATAAATAATAGATTCGTAATCAGAAGAAAACAAAGTTTTTTGGTTGTTTAACTTAAACAGTAGTTTGTAATAAAAAGTATTTCTTGAAAATATGTAAATTTATGTGCATGTGCTTGTCTTGCGTGTTACACGAACTTCTAGGCTTCTCGTGTACCGACTTGCCATGGAATTGCATTTTCCTTACAATATTCTTACATATTCCAGCGAAAATAGGATCGAGGAAAATGACTTGCAAAAGCCATTACAAGAAAGTTGATAATATGTATAATTTCTGGTTTTGAAAGTGAGGAAAAAATCAGTTGATTAGTGTCTAGAATACGTATAAAATATTTCGAAATTTTTTCGAAAGAAATACATTCAAAATGGAATGTAAATACTAACTAATATTATAAAGAGGTAAGATTTGATTGATTGTTTGTTTGTTTGAATTGAATAGGCTCCGAAACTACTAGACCGATTTCAAAAATTCTTTCACCAGTAGAAAGCTACATTATCAGGGAGTGACATAGGCTATAACTTTTCCCGAAATTAATTGTAGTTCCCACGGGAACGGATCCGGAACTTCACGCGGACGAAGTCACGGGCAGAAAGCTAGTATGAAAATATATGTATAATGCATGGAAGTAATAAGTACTAGTACTAGTACTTCCATGTACTTATTACTAGTACGTAGTATTAGTAGTACATAGTACTTATTACTTCGATGGTTTATTGTCACTGCCGTGGCAGCTAGTCTACAACGTATTTATTGTCAATACCGTGACAGCTAGGTAGTCAAAAACATATAATGGTGTAAACTATTGAGTACGTAGCTTTGTAAACTAAAGTATCAACAACAGATTGTAAATAATTAATTAAGTTTTTGTTTCATAAAATTTTGAATAGATTCAATATAAATTTAGTTTCGACAAGGGCCCGAACTACTAATCTGGGTACGCACAATACAGGGGCTTAACCAAAGTAGGGTTTAAAGTGTAATAATTTATTTATGGCTGCCAAAGGACTTATCAGTTTAATTTGTAGATTTACAACTAATGTCCTTTTTATAGAATATAATCTAATCGTGGAGAATATAAAGGCGAACATTCTGAATAGTATAATTATTAATTTGAATACTGAATAGTGTACTTGAGCGAGTATATCTGAATAAATAAATATGCCAACACGGATTACAACCATTCCCTAAATAAACCTAGCTGTCAAATATGCTTTATTAATTGATTCTATAAGCTACTAACGGTAGTAAAATAGCAGTAAGCAGAATGTACATTTTTATAACAAAATAACTGCTCAAAATACAATATGTCACGTTAGATATTATATTTTACGTTGAGCTTCAACAAAAAATAATAAAATCATAAAGCCCCACTTACCCTTTTACCTTTAATATTAAATTATACGCTCCAATTATAAATAATTGGCGCACGATAAACAAAACGCCTGCAAAAATAAACGCGCCTAGAATCTCTACCAGGCTCTGGACTTATTATTCCCAAGGTTTATTCCGGCACATTATTTATTCAAGAGGCTATCATATTTACTTCTCGGGCACGGTCAATATAATAAATCGAATAGACATACCTATATTATCTTTTTAATAAGTTCCTACTTGGACGATACATACATTATTTTTTCGGAGTCTGACCGCACTTCATTTCATTCTACCCAAGATTGGCAGTGACAGGTTTTAGTTAATCCTTAGTTGATCTTATAGGTGAAATTCCTTCCTGAAGTATCATAGTGTAACAGAAACCCAGATTAGTTCTAATAGAACACTATGTTTATATTAAATTTTTGTATGCTTTAAATGATGCAAATAAAAATTTATCTATGTATCTAATCTTTACATTTGCTTTCGCTGTCTGTTAAGCCCACCATTCACTACACGAACCCGGAACCGACTCGCAACCCGGACCCGACCGCGGACCAATCCGGCGTTGCCCATACACTGCACGAACCCTCCGCGAACCCTCCACTCGAAGTATGGCATGTGGGGTTCGACAGGCGCTCGCGGCTCGCAGCGAGCCCGACGCCAACCCATTTGACAGTCTGGCGTACCGGTTCGTTGCTTCTATACACAGGCGGATTAGTCCGATGGCCGACCAATCCGCCGGACCAATCTGCGTGTGAATGGTGGGCTTACCTTATATCTTTTAAACCACTGAATTTAATTCAATTTTCAACAGAGTGATTCAAGAGGAAGGTTTATATATTATATGCATAATACATACCAGGATTCCCACGGGACATATGCAAATGAAGGTTTACGGGTTTCGCTAGTACTAAGAAAAATGAGGGTGAATTGAACTATGAAAATATGAAACGATGATGGCGCGTCGGAATAATCACGAACTCGGATTATGAATGTAACTATTGATGAAAACAAAATCAAAATTTGAGAATAAAAACATAACGTAGACAGATAGTGAGTAAATATAATTAAAACCTAGTAGGTATTTATTTAAACTTTATTGACCACAATATATTATTATGGGTACAAAAGACGGACTTAACGCTAAAAGCATTATCTACCAGTAGATATATAAATTATGTATGGAAAATCACAGCTAAATAGGAGTAGGTAGGTATATTGGAATGTTGTTGTATTTCATAAGCCCAACCCTTTCCCTGTTTCCCTATTTGCTACTGTTGAAGCCCGGTAACCGTGACATTCATAGTCTATGGGCGGTAGAGCGATATTGATTAGTTCATGCCATCGAGTACCTACATTCATCATGACGATTTTCTATTGCTGAACTCCTTAATGTTTTTTGTTTCATCTTCTACATATAGCCTGTTTTTCTTAACTTGACCCATAAAGTAAACAATCTTAGTGTGTCTTTTTATGCAATTAGCCATGTGTAAAATCGACAAATCGCCAGAATACTAAGTGTTATGTTAAATGCCATTTCTACCTATATTATTATTATTTGGGTGTGAATGATAATTTTAATTGCCTATTTTCGTTAAAAAGACGTGTTAGGATTGTTTACTATTATGGTTCAAGTTAAGAAAAACAGGGTTTACAGACAAAAGGATCATAAATATCATAATAATATGGTGTACTGGCCACAAACATTAAAAAGTCTATTTAAAACAAAATACGAATGAACTTTCTTTTTTATTTCAATTTACATTTAATAGGTATGTTTGTGGCCAGTTACGGCGTAAAGGAGGTGCGTAGTTATAAATTCCATACTCGTATCGCTATTGTTAGTTTCATAGAGATAATAAAATGCGTAAATCCGATTTTTAGAAAAGCCCGCCATAAATTTCAGTTTCCTCATCGTAAATTTCATAACTCCATTGCCGTTGACTCATAGATCAGATTCCATATAAACACCCTGTCTCCTTAGTCCATCAGTTTTTCATGTCCATAAGGCTTTAACTGTATTTTTTTTCGCTATCTCTTTTACCAGTAGTGGCCATTTTGCTTTGTTACCGAAATGGTGGTAGTTTATAGAAGATTCATTTATGTATACAAATCAATATTATTTGTGCACTTTGCCAAGGGAAAGTGCCTGTGAGGGCCTAGTTCCTGAATGAATTATTTTTCATTTTACCTATTTATTTTTAGTATATTTACGAGGTACAATTTCAGTTGTGTATTTATTAGCCTACACGTAACTAAATCATACAGATGTCTTGTACTTAATTATTATCGAATATTGGTAACATTCATATGGAAAACACGTGGTTAGTAACAATAGTTCGGAACAGCAATCAACTCAACATCTCCATAGAAGCCTTTGCGGTGTAATTGGGGCCGATTGAATTGCATACATAACGGTGATTGGCTGCAAGAACTTGCTTGTGTTTCAAACTATAACCATTGCATCGCGTTTGCGGGGAATAAACTACTATTCATACCTACATAATACTGACAGAATGTATTGATGAATTAAATGATTGGCTTCTAGTTTTATTATCTCAACAAAAATTCTTATTATTCCTATAATACAGCCTACGTAAGACATGATCAGACTTTAGTTCTGTCACATTGTATCGCATTCCCAGAACAAAACGCATTGCTGCTTCACTCCGATATTATATTAGAGAGTGGTACTTCCTCGGTTGAGTTAGCCTATTTCTTAAATGCTATATCTGTACCATTCCAATTTTTTAATTTGTAAATACATATTTATTATACATGAAAATTATCTGTGAATATCTAGTGTCTGAAAAAACGATTTCATTTAATTTCACATGAATTATTCAGATCAAATGTCAGCCACTCAGCTACTGGGCCAATCAAAACATAAAAAAGTATAAAAAAACATTGATGATTTTTAAATGGATCCACATTTATTCGGTCGCAAAAAAAATCAACTTCCATTAACGAAGCTTGTATTCCACGAACAATCCAAAGGGATTGGCCAAATCCGCTAAATCGATTTAGACCAAATTCAAATATCGGAGTATACTTCAAATAAAGTGTCACGAATATTAAACGAATTGATTGGACAGTATAGGGATACAAGTAAAAAAATATTTTATTCATTAGCTTAATTCTATTAAACCGGTAATCTGGATAAGTCGTTAATGTGCGATTTAAAAAAAAATTACAGGGCGCATACACATAGCGATCCGTTTTACAGGTCCGTTATTTGATAGCGTTTGTAATAGTAAGAGGAACGTTCACACATAATACAGTATTCCAGATCGCGATCGGCATAGCGATGGATCTGTTAAAAAGGATCCTGTAAAAACGGACATTCTAATGTGAACACACCCTAAGTCTTGGATGTCCATGGGCAGTGGTGACTGCTTACCATCAGGTGACCCGCTAGCTCGTTTGCCCTCCTCTGTAATAAAAAAAAAATACTTTACATACTGTCCTTTTCAACTCAAAGGGAATGATAAAGTGCCAAATTCCATAGTAATATACAATGGTCAAGTGTGAATGACATTTTTTACAATGGAATCTGACATTTTGTCTCTGAAGATGTTTATTGATTAAATTATTTTTTTTTATTTCGTCTAGTGAAGTTTATTGACTTATCATTGCAAAAAATTATTTATTCATTAGATTTGTTAACAAATAACTTACAGTATTCTTGATAGAAAGAAATATGAAGGTTAGCAATATACAATTATAATATTTTCATTTCATTTGTTACCATAAAATATCATTTTATATTCATAAAATTTAAAATTAGAAAAAACAATTGGAATTATTTGCGACTTTCAAATAAAATAATATGATAACCACTTCGAATAAACATGAAAATAGTTTCAAACAAGTTATCGTTTAAAAATATAAATGTCAGAAGCCAGGATGTTTGCTTGTGACTTCCGTGGCGTAATGGTTACCACGCCGGACCGCCACCCAGAAGGTCCCGGGTTCGAATCCCGGTCGGGTCATGATGAAAAACGAACTTTTTCTGATTGGCATCGGGTCTTGGATGTTTATCTATACATATAAGTATTTGTTATAAAATATAGTATCGTTGAGTTAGTATCCCATAACACAAGTTTCGAATTTACTTTGGGGCTAGCTCAATGTGTGATTTGTGCCCATATATTTATTTTATTTATCTTAATTGCTAACCGGCTAAATAATATATTCCATTATTATTAAAGGACCATTTAGTATATGTTGGATTTGATTACTAAATTGATTTACTGAATACCCACCCTTAAAACCCAATCACGCTCTATAATATCTGTGGCGTCATGAAACTGTAATTGACACCAATTAATTAATTAACATATAGATTAGCATTATATCTGGATTATTCGCTATATAGTGATATAATCTACAAATCATTAACCAACTAATATTATTAACATTATATTGTGTTGTGATGGATGTTTGTAAGGTAAAATTTTAGGCAATTGCGGCATAACAGTTTTTCTTACGACGACCTCCGTGGCATAATGGTTACCACGGCAGACCGCCACCCAGGAGGTCCCGGGTTCGATCCCCGGTCGGGTCATGATGAAAAACAAACTTTTTCTGATTGGCCTCGGGTCTTGGATGTTTATCTATGTATGTATTTGTTATAAAATATAATATCGTTGAGTTAGTATCCCATAACACAAGTTTCGAACTTACTTTGGGGCTAGCTCAATCTATATGAATTGTCACTATATTTTGTCCCTATATATTTTATCCCTATATATTTTATATTCTTTAAATATCCTTCTATCATCGCACCGCTCGCCATCGATATGATATCCATTGTCACACGCTGGAATCAAACTGGTCTCGTACTACGCGATTCCAAAGGGGTTTTCTTCACAGAACCCTCAGGTTGTCGAATGCAGTCCCAGTCGATGCTTTCTCTGTCGATTACAGCATGAGGTACTTCAAAAAGGGTGTGAAGAGGTTCTTACAGGGTCAGCAACGCCTTAGTGATGCTTCTGGTATTGCAAACGTCCATAGGCTGCAATGACAGCTTACCATCAGGCGGCCGTATGCTTGTTTACCACCGTAGTGGTATAAAAAAAACACACACAGGTAGTTTATAATCTACATTAGGTATTTAGTTTTTATCTCGGATTTCAGTTCCGAAACAAATGTTGCGGGTAAAACCGCGGAAATCAGGTAGTATAATAATAATTTAAGTCGGTTTAAACAAGTTAATTCTTAAAGAGTTTAATTTTCAAAATAGTGTTACGTGTGTGTAAATAAAAATATAAGTTTTATAATAAAAATATCCACTGGTTTAAAAAAAATACGCTTTTCCATTTTCACAAAAATAACACATAACATTAAAGAATAAAAAACTGCTATCATGATAACAACGAGTTTCGATAGCGAGATAAATGCGTCTATTTTTTTTTTCATTCTATAACGGCTGTTCATCAAACCTTGATTTTTATTGGCGGGCGAGGCGCGGGATCGTGGATATCTTGTAGGGTCATTATCGGCGGTCGAACCGCACTTCTTTCGTGAATAGGGCCATTTATCTGGGGTACTCGGCCGCTTTCCAATTTATGCCTTGTTCCATTTTCTGGGGCAACTCTATTTTGTTTGACAGGGGATTTTTATAAGTATTTATGGTATGGTGAAGGAAAAATTAATATGTCTGATGAAAAGTTTGATTTAGTAATCGTAAGTATTAATTTTAAACTGTTACGTTGTTATGTTAAAAACGAATTTAATATTTTAATCAATAGGTAAATTAACACCTGAACAGACACGAAACTTATTTGAGAACAAATTTTGAAACGCTGAAATGGATACGCAAAGAGTAGCAATTTAACTAATTTTCAAACATATTTCAGAGAAGCAAAGTTAGAAACTTACCCCGATAAATTGGTATATTGTTACCAAAGACTTTTATAATAGACACGTCAAGCGTTTTATGTTTCACAGAGTTTTCTTGATTTTGTTTTATAAGTATAGTTAACTTAATATACTCCAGCAATTCACATTGGTGCTAGCACGGCAGAGTACGCTTTAATACTTTTCGATTAAAGGGAGATCAGTATCCCAGCAGTGGGATGTTTATGGGTTGATATGAATACTTAACATATTATGCTAATACACTGGGCGTCAAAAATAAGTAGTACAGTTTTAAAATTGTAATATCTCTTAAACTACAGAAGCTAGACCTTTGAAATAAAAAAAAGTTAAAAGACAATTTCATTTCATTTAATAAAAACTTTATGCATAATATCGTCTTTTAAAGATTAAATTTTATTTCAAAACTCTAACTTCTATAGTTTAAGAGTAATTGCAATTTTAAAACTATACTACTTATTTTTGACGCCTAGTGTAGAAGGTTGGTACCACGAAACATAAAGTAGAGTCAAATAATTACGACGCGACGATTGCTTATCTTGGGAAGAGAAATCTCGACTTGGCGGGGGCACTACCGAGCCTCCAGATTACTTGTACAGTCAGGAGTACGTTGAGCTTTACACTTGCAGTACAATTTTGGCACTTATGACATAGAACTTAAGAATGGTACAAAGTCCAATATGTGAAGGTCGACCTGCCCCCTTACTCTTGAAGATAATTCCGCACGATCGCCATTGGATTGTTACTTTTAGGTACTCTTTACAGCTAAACTAGCGCTAACTTAATACTAAACTAAATGAAATCGGATTGTATGCTAACCAAATAGTTAGTAAAGTATAAAATTTCAAAGGTACGAATTAGGATTTGCTGTTAATTTTGCATTTGAAATTATACAGAATTGAAATTTAAATCGCGATTGCTATGCAGAGTAACCTAGCTGCTATTATCTGTACCACATAAAAATACACAATAATTATTTTATTTGATTGTACGCCATTACAAAATATACTCAGCCGTATAGCGAAAAATTTACGAAAATCTACTTATAACAACCTAATATCTATAACAATAATAAGTTTTTAAAATCGTGATCGGTTTACTTAAACTTATCAGAAACCTATGAAACTTAAAGGGAAAACCCTGACCTAAATAATAGTTTTAACGCGTTTTAGTGTAGAGATAATTTCTAAGTTTAGTTTTAATTAGGCGCATAACTTGTACCCCTAAGTAAGAACTTCGTTGGAATATTGGTACCCCAGATATGTACTTAAATTGATCCTTTGGTGAATTCCTTCCCCAATTTCACTTTGATGCCGATAACTTTGTTAGATGTTAATTTGATATCTGTTAGAATATTACTGGTGAGATTGGGTTAATTTGGAAACGTTCTGTTACACGGGTAGTGAAATTTAATAAATTTATTCACATACGATGGGTACTTTGAATAGTGCCAAAGGTTTATTAACAGGTATTTTAGTGGTTCCATTACTCGATTCTTTGTCATAGTCGCATAATCAAACACTGATGATATTTTATCGATGCAGAATGGATTCGAGTTATTCTTGTGGCAATAGAGCAAATAAAAGAGGAACTGCCAAATATCTTGTCAGGAACAAAACAAGAACGGCTGAATAAAGGAGACAGCGCAATACATGATGTAAGGAGACGTCTCGTTTACACAATCGTATAAGGACAGTTGTATAATAGTCCACCCAAGGAAGACATAAAAATAGCTCTCAGGAGAACTAATTCGTGTAGTAACGAATTTTGCATTGTACATATTTGTAGGAAATAGTATTTTAAACAATATAGGTATTGATGGGTAGGGGTGGAGCGACGGAGGGGGTGGGGGGGGGGGTTAAAGGTGGATTTTAAATTTGTACTCATTAATTGTAATCTGTAATGTACGCTAATAAATAAATAAGCAATGAAATAATGATAGTTTTCTTGTTACAGGTACATGATGTTAAAAAACTGTTGATCACCAACCAAGTGTCATCAAACATGAAGAGATGTGTTACGGACTTAAAGTGACACAGAGATTGTGGGTGATGTGAGAGACATTATGACCAGTAGTAGCCGGTGGTTGGCGATGTTCGCGCTGGTGGTGGTTGCGGGGGCGGCGAGGGGGTGGGACTGTGTGTGTAATCCGAGGGAGTGTGAGGCGTTAGAGCCCAGCGGCTGCCCAGGTCTGGGTATCGTAGTCTGGGATCCTTGCAGGTGAGATGTCATTTTAATCCATTATTATTATCGGTGACTTTCAGAAATGGTTATATTTTAAAGTTATTGGCACTTTAAATCTTATGCTGTCGTTGTCTTTAAGTAGACAAAGAAATAACTTGAGATAACGTTTCATTAACTTAAAAATGAAATAAATATGTCAATATGTCTAATACCCCCGACGCAAAAAGAAGTTATAAGTTTGACATGACCGCTGTATCTGATTATAGGCTGTATTTTGATCTATCAGTTAGCCATTCAGGACAAAACATTTTTTATGTATGTAATAGTATGTATAGATAAAAGCCAACACGAGTAAACTACATCATTTTACCAATATTTGTATTTACCGATGTATGTCACACAAGGGAGCTGACCTTAACGCGTCCCAATGATTTGATTTCCATTCTTCGATTGCGGTCGATCTCGCTCCCTTCCGGTCACATTTTTCGCGCTCTACCACTTTTTCTATCTAAATATGGGATGATACCTTCTTCTAGTAGGGATATGAAGGGTTTAGTACCGACTTAAACAATATTACCAAAAAAAGTGAAACTTATTTCCGCGTGTTTCGAAAGGGTTTTTTTGTTGCGATAAACATCGCATTATATTATATAAAAAATAAAATTTTACATTTCAAACAAAGGTAAAGTTTAGATTTTAGAGAAATGGTTAGAGAGTCGCCTTAGGGGAAGGTCAAGAAAACGTATACATTTTTTTATATTTACAGAGCTGCTTCTAAACTCAAGTTAGGTATGATTTCAATCTTGTGTCGTTAGCATGTAGATGAAGATATTTATTTATCTCTATACTGTACAAATTATTCCAGAACGTAACTGAATCGAACTAAAGCTAAGAGAACCATATTATTCTAGGAAGAAGAAGATGTAAACGCTACAGATACGTCATCAAAAATAACTAATCCTTTTATTTGACCCTTTTATCTGTTTACCGAATGTATGGTGCGAGGACTCGTGAGGTCACAGGAAAACCCTCGCAACTAAATGCTTAGATTCGCATTCTTCAATTTCGGGTCAATCCCTTCCTTTCATGTTCTTATCAAACACTATTATACCTTTCTTAGTTCCTTTAACATGTACATAGTAAATAGGATTAGTAATGGGATTCTATTTATACATGTCTTTGGTGATAATTTTACGTAAAGATATAACCAAGTATCTTAACAGGCTATGGTATGAAGGTATAAAGTTGGTCTGAACCTAGAATACTTAAAGTCTGTTTTACCACTTGATAATAACTTTCCATTAGCTAATCTGAATATTGAATCTATTTCCTAACCTAAAATATAGTATTCAGTAACATGATACTCATCTTAAACGATTTTAATCAATGAAATGGGAAATAAATAATGTAGAAAAATGAAAATCTAATATTGGTATAGAAAAGAGATATTGAATGAAAGTAGGTTAATATAGAAAACCAATCCTTTCACCTACTAAACCAACTTCGCCGCCAAATAGTTTCAACTTCTTTAACAAGATAAGTATTTAGTTTCAAAAGAGTAAGAAACAGATTTCTCGGTGCTCCCTACTCTATCTGAAGCAATTTAATCTCGACTTGCCACGGTTTCGATTTGTCATTCATTAAAAACTTTACCGATTCGCCACTTGCTTTTTTATTGGTCTTGACTTGTCATTAGTACTTTTATCTGATTATTGCGCAGTAATAAATTAATTAAGATAGAATATTGAGATGAATGAATATGTAGAATGAAGTATGAAACTAGAGAGACTTTTTTTTCACTTAACGTATCTACGTTAAGTGAAAAAAAAAACTTGTAAAATAATATTGGAACAATCACACAAGTGAAAGAAAATATTCGTAGGAAAGCTATAGGTAAAATAATATTATGCACAGAAGGAGTGACGGACGGCTGATAGAGAAAAATAAAAAAAGAAGCTAGTATGTAATTGTAGTGGTGAAACAACTAAATAAAAGTGAATTAAATTAAAAATAATTTGAGATAATAACACTAAAAATTGATAGTGTAGTTTGTAGCTTGTCGTCAGCAACAAATCTCAAGACATTGCACAGTATCGCATGATGTAAATATATAATTTAGACTACATTATAAGATAGCTTCCCAATCGATAGCATAGACAAGGAGTAGGTAAAATGTAATACCTCCTAAAATTTATAGTGTAGTTTGTAAAGCTTGTCGTCAACAACAAATCTCAAGACATTGCAAAGCATCGCGTGATGTATATATATAATTTACACTACATTATAATATGATAGCTTCTAAATCGATAACATAGACAAGGAGTAGGTACTCTGTAATAAACTATTTATGAGGGCGACACTTGGGTATATAAATATTGAATAATTTATTACATGTTCTAGCCCGTGACTTCTATCAAGATAGCCGTTTTAAGAACATTATTATGCTTTTGGTGTAGTCGAATAGGCATGTGAGGATTCACAAATTTCGAACCATTTTAACCCCGAAAGAATATAAGGTATATTTTATACAGCGTTTCAGCATGCGTTGAGGCCTCTTTTGTTTTAAAAAATCGTTCTTTACGAAAAGACAAGTCTTATTTTGAACAAATAAATTATTAGAAATTCTTCGGACACACTACCTAATTTTATAGCAGAAAACTAGGGATAAAAACTATGTAGTATCCGATATTTTATCGCGGTTCTCAAATTTGGCTATACTAAATTTTAACTATTCCAGTACAACTGTTTAAACGTGAAAGCGTAACAGACAGACAATCAGACCGATAGACTGGTAATGTTAATTTAGCAAGTTTTTACAAATTACAAGACATGGATTCTTATAACGGTTTGCTCATATCTGGAAATTGAAAGTTGTGTCCAAAAATTCGATTGTGACCAATTAAAACTGTGACAAATTAAGATGAATTCTCTAGAGGTAATTACTGGTGGCTTTTGTTTTACCGAAAAAGTTTTCTTTATTAGGACTTACCTCGGCACAGCATTGATCCACTTTGTGGAGTTGTGAACTTCAAAATAAGGAAGGCGGCTGAAGGACTAATGCAATTACTAAACTTTCCATGAAACTTGTTCTAATACTTTAAAAATAAATAGCGGTGAGGGAATTTCGAGAATACAAATCCGAAATGAAAATTCAAAAACTATTTTCTACTAGTGGCTTTACTATATAGTAGAAAATAGTTTCTGAATTTCCGCGCCAACGCCAATTCGTCGATTTCCATTCCAAAAGAGGATTTCCGGCGTAAAGACTATTTTATATTCTTAGTTGTTTCTGAAACTAACGGCATACTTACTAAATTTTATCTAAAGCAGTACAGCCGTTTTAACGTGTAAAGTTTATAAATAGACAGCCAGACCCATAGACAAGATTACTTTCACATAATATATTTTATACGAGGTGTTACCCGCAGCTTCGCCTGCGTAAAAATTTGCCTATGTTTTGCTCTGTACCCTTGACAATATGTATACAAATTTACATAATGATCGGCTACTTAGTCAAGCCGTGAAGGCATAACAAACAAACTCACTTTCTCATTTATAATATTAGTATGATTGTTTTGATTTGGGAAATACAAGTTTTGTACGTTAGAGTCTGGGGCGCACAAAAAGTCTGCATGTCACGCAAAAGTTCGATACAGATTTTTCACAGACTCATCGCACACGCACGACGCACATCTACCTATACGTACAGATGACAGACTAAACATACGCCTTCTGTGTTAGCCCTGTTAGCGCGTGTGGACGCAAACGTTATTTTTTCGTGTGTGGTGTCGTGACGCAGCGCGCAGTGATCTGCAAGAATTATAGGTTCTTTGTGCGCCGCACTTTTTGCGCGACGTGAGCGTTACCTACTGCTTATAATTACAGGTTCTTCATAGACAAAAAGTGCGAAATAGATAGTCTGTCATCTGTGAAAATGTGAAATAGGTTACATAGAAACCAGTAGTGTCGCCAGTAGTCTGCTGCTGCCGACTGTGGTCTGTCGTCGATTTCCGAATGCTATCTTTAGCGTCACTTGCACTTAAATTGTATCCATAGAAAATACAAGATAAAATGGCGAACTTAGATCAGTGTGATGTGATATTTTTCCAATAAACATAAAAGTGTCTGAGAGGGTTTATTGTAATACACAAAGAGAAACAATTTTACGCAATCTCGACAGTGTTAGCGACAATTGGTTTTCTACGTACGATACGATATGTAATATTTTGTCTGTACAAGTTATATTAGGATATTTAACGAAAACACCTAAGATGAAATGTTAATATTTACTGAAAAAATATTTATACCTACATGGAAACGAATTCACCAG
Organism: Endotricha flammealis; assembly: GCA_905163395.2. Classification (NCBI taxonomy): domain Eukaryota; kingdom Metazoa; phylum Arthropoda; class Insecta; order Lepidoptera; family Pyralidae; genus Endotricha; species Endotricha flammealis. The sequence continues at coordinate 4,476,705 of LR990860.1, read as the reverse complement.
ATCAATCTCGTCCCGTTCCCGTTCCTGGACAGGTATCCTGTATAAAAATATTATACGCCTAAAAACGGCTGAACAGATTTAGTTTAAAAATAAAAAACGGACAAGTGCGAGTCGGACTCGCCCACTGAGGGTTCCGTACGTAGAAATCATTTCTTTTTATACCACTAAGGTGCCAAACAAGCTTACGGCCCGCATGATGGTAAGCAAGCAGTCACCGTAGCCTATAGACGCTTGCAACATCGGGAGTATCACTCGCGCATTGCCGACCCTGTAAAAATCTTTAATGCCTCTTTTGAAGAGCCCTCAAAGAAAAGACCTCGGCGGGGGAAAAATACAAAATGAAAAACAAATGTAGATTTCATTTGAACTCTGAATAAATTGTTATGTTGATATTTTTTATCGGTGTATCCCATCCCAAGGCTGAGTTGCCTCTGGCCTCGCCCATTTGTGGGGCAACTGGGAATTTTTTTAAAAATCTCCCAGTAGCCCTCCGTGTTACCAGAGGAGTTGCCTACTCTATGGTGACTAAAATGTAAACTTAATATACGCCAAAAATGTTTTATTATTGTATTTATTATCTATTTATTCTATTTTATTGCATATATTGTGTTTATTTAATTATATTTGTTTAATTTAAGCCGCAATCGTGAATTTCTGCACTGCCAATGGCTGACTGATAAATAAATAAAAATGCGTGCCAAAACCAAAATGTAATATAGACTTTAACAATTAATTTAATTTTAATAGTAGTAGGTACTATATTAAACAAGCCTATGTACTCGAATTCAATTTAATTGCAAAACTTTATTCATTTAGTTAATTAAATAAATATAACGCGTAAATTCTGAACAAGCAATTTAAATAGTGTAGTAAATTACTGAGATTTAATTAATCTTATCACTATCAAACAAAGTACTATTAGTTTAATCATAGCAAGTTTATTGACCGCCGTTTGGGTGGCAATTAAAGCGTTTTAATATTTTCTATTCTGTTAGCTCCAAAGATAAGAGCTTTCAAACAAACGCCTCACATTTATTGTATTATGAGTAAAGCAATATTGACCATAAATATCACAAAAATATTGACGTAACATACAATATTAAAGGTTACTTTTATGTGTATAAAACTAACCAATGTAAAATCTAACTTTGGTTCTTTTTTGAAACTGCAAAATATTCTGGCTTTTAATTCAAATTCTTTGTATTTTTACTTCAAAGTTAGGCATGTAAACTTAGCGGTAGGGACTTCCTTTATAGGTTAGAGCTACTTTATATTCGGCACAACCTCGCAGTACACTATAGGTAGTCTTCAAATACAGTACAGACCTGTGTTTTTTTTAAATCACACAGATAGAGCTGGCCCCAAAGTTAGTTCGAGACTTGTGTATCCCATAGGATACTAACTGTACGATACTATATTTTATAACGAATACATGTATAGATAAACATCCTAGACCCAGGCCATCACAAAAAGTTCGTTTTTCATCATGACGCTACCGGGATTCGAACCCGGGACCTCCTGGGTGGCGGTCCGGCATGGTAACCATTACGCCGCGGAGGTCGTCAAATGTGATTAATAATAAGGTTTAAATCTTTATTTTCTCCCCAGATGCTGCAAAGTATGCGCGAGGACGATTGGCGAAGACTGCGGTGGTTTCAGAGGGACTTGTGAACCAGGCCTCAAGTGTTATGAGGGGTCGTGTACGCCAATCACGTGAACGAACTGAAAACCCAAATTGTATTATATGTGTATAGTGTTGATTAGAACCCAAAAACATATCCCCAACAACTTAGCAAATAAGAGGACCATTGGATGAAGTAACCAACTTGCCTCACGAGACATTTAGGCATGTCTGTGACAATAAATTAGAAGAAGGACAATGCATTTAATATTTATTACGAAAAGGTAAGGGTGTACTACGAATTTTAATATTGTTTAGTATTACATGAGGAACAAATATTGCATTTCAAATTGACCATGGAACGTAGTGAAGAAAACTTTTCATATAAAATACTTTGATTTCTCATTAGTTATTAAGTTTCGTAATTATCTATTTTTTTATTACTAGCCATCTTATGTCCCACTGCTGGGCAAAGGCCTCTCTAAATAAATATTATCTATTAGAATAAAAATATATTTTTGTGACATTTGATGGGTAATGCCGACTAAAACGAATTAGTTTAGATTTAATCAATCTAATAAACCGGTTATTTCATGGTATGGTTCGACCTTGGGCACAAAAATTTTCAGTACTCAATCAGTATTTTGTGAGTTGAGCAGTTGTAAATCTTACAAAACAGTTCATAGTACAGCCTTACCATAAAACAACATTGTTACTAGTGTTGTCGATATGTTGTTAAGATTATTTCGCTCGAAACGAGCGCAAATTTCATTTTAATGCCTGACTCCGGTTGTTGGGACGATAAAATCGCCAGCTTTGTGCTCGCTCGTTACCACCATTCAACTTTGTGATGAAAGGTTGTCGTTGAATTTATTTAAAAAGACTTTGCATAAAAATAATGTCGAGTTATTTTAATGTCTGCATGGCATGATAACATTGTACTGATTATTCATAGAACGAAGATTTTTGTTAATATAAAACATTGTAAATGCCCTTGGTGTTGCTGATGTCCATAGGCGGCGGTGACCACTTTATATCAGGTAGCCCGCTTGCCTGTTTGTCTAACGTATAGCATAAAAAAAATATGGAATCAGTTTTTCAAGTGTTCGATGAGTTAAATAATTGTTTATTTATTTATTGATATAACAACAGCATACAGTTAATAAAATCATTTCGCTTACAAATGCAATTTTAACGAGCGCTAGCCGAAACTTTTTATTGTAGAATTTGAATTTTAAAAATTTAATTTTCTTATAAAATCGCAAAATAATTATTTTAACAAAAAGTGAAGTTGGACATGGATATTATATACAAAAAAAGATATATAAAATTTCAATAAATTATTATTTCTGTAAGATTTATATTAATCAGAGCAATGAACCTTAACCCCGTTTAAATACATCACAAAATAATATACCTACTTATTATTATACATATTTTGAGTGACATCAAAAAGCATGATAAACGTACGTTAAAGAAGAAGAGAATTGTTCGTAGTAGGTAATTTCAATTTGTCTTTGATCATAAAAGCGGCATGAGTTACGGGGATCATTCGTAATAAGCAGTAAAATTTTGTACGTTCCCATTGAACATTTGAAACAATATTGATTTTGACAATGACATTTACGAGTTTTATTATAATACCTAAATACATAGATACCGCCACTCGACAAGTGACTGTCAAACTGTTCACAAGTTTTTTTTCTTTGGGCACCAGGACCGCAGAAGGAAGTCTATTTTATAAAACAAAAATTGACGTGCAAAAGTACTTATTTCCTGTAAAATATATATATTTTTTTTACTTATTTCCTGTAAAATATTTCTTTTTTTTTTATTTTGATTAATGGAGTTTAGTGCTAAGACACGATTGAATTGTGTCCGGCTCAAGCACGCTTTTTTTTCTATCAGTTTTACCGTACGAAATCGCATCGATATGTGTTATATATTATATTGGTACTCGTACTATTAATGTTAACAAAAAAATAAATAAAAAAAAATTGCTGTCCTAATTATTAAAAAAAAAATTTTTTTTTACATTTTGTTTGTTATATTTTCATAACTTTTCATCACAATGGCAACATAATAACAGTATTGCAATAATAATAATTGTATAAAAGATTGTATTTAATGTACCTATTTATTCTGTGTGCTTCCAGGTCACATGTAGTTATGGAAATTACATAACTGTAACTATGTATTAGTCGAGAACTGTTTTTAAGCCTGTTTCTCCACTTACCAGTAAGTTGCAGTTAGCTTATTTGCCAGGTAAAACTGTCAAAAAACTGTCAAATTGTTAAAAGAACTGTCAAAATACTGTCAATTTATCTGACGGGGAAACTATTGGCAAGTAGTGAAATATGGCCTTAGTTGTGTAAATATGATCTGCCTAGCATTTTTATCTTGTATGTACAATAAAAAGTAGATAACTAATTGGTATACTGTTAAGGTAGATAAAGAATTATGTGCACACACAGTATTTTATTTACCCACTTGATTTTATAAAATGCTAATTTTGATTTTGACAAAACCGCAGTTTATACAGCCGAATCTTATTCTAATTAATTAACACAATATTACTGTAAAAGATAACAAAAAGATTGTTATAAAATCAAATTATTTTGTGTGGTAATTAGAATATTAGTTGATGAAAATTAAACAAATTATTGGAGAAATGTCTATATCTATCATCTACATTATTTTGTCATAGTATTAATACCAATTTCGGCCTTTTTCTGTATTATTGTTTACTACCGTTATGGCAATACTAAGTCGTAAAACATTGACTTCACGGAGAAAAACACGGTCTTGGCTCGCATTAAATTTGTACCTTTGAAGTCACCACACTTATTGACGAGACTGATTTGATCTCAGAAGACAAAGAAAAGAGTTTAAGCAATAAAAGCGAAAAAGTTGACATTGATCGATATTGGTCAATATTATTCCATACACATTATACTATATTATCTGCTCCTAAGAGTGATGACTTCAATAAACAATAAGGGCGTTTACGGACGAACGACTATCCGATATGATTTACGCAACAGACGACACGGTACACGCTCCATCCTTATGATTTTCTTCAAGCGACGATGATATCAATGATATGGCAGAAACTATTTTATTATTGTCAAGTCATTCACCAAGTTAGCACGCACGGTCAGTAATTATCTACGATCATTATGTGTGTTCCTTATTTAGCCTTTTGTGAAATAGAAAAAAATAATGTATGGATGTAATGACTCATCCGTGTCTTATTATTAAATGTAAATGATACTTCATGATGGAAAGATCTACAATGAAATACACTTATCACAGTGACTGAAAAAAAAATCTTCACAATTAATCCAGCGCCACCTGGTGCCAAAATAAACTGAATATGAACTTAGATACATTTTGTTATTCTAAAAAGTAAACGTTTCTCTCTCCTGCCCTGACCCAGTTTAGGGCAAGAGAAAGAGAGCCGGGGAGTGTTTCGTGCGTATCTCATTTCGAATAAAATAATGCAAGCTCTTTTTTGTCAGAAAAAATAGCCATGATTGTTGGCTACCTACACCAACAAATTTTAATGTCATTCTGACAGTTAAGGAATTCGTTCTAACTCGATCGCTTGATCGCTATAATTCAGCGATAAATCAAGTCCTGTTAAAGTGAAAATTAGACAATCTTTGTATCTAACAACATGTTTTAGTTCTTATACCTAACTAACAATGATATTGTCGATAGTTAATAAAATTGTATGTGGTGTCGTTACTCGAGTAATAATCAACCTAATGAAACCTCATGAAACCTTTTATTTCATGGATTTAAATGTGGAGTAGGTTCTCTTATTAATCCGCATATAAAAATGTATAATTTGCAATATGGTAAAAGTTTGATTATTTTTATTTTATTAAAATGCGGAATATTGTACCTGTTGTTTTTAATTTATAAAATGTGAACTTTATATCGTAAATAATTATTTATAAATTGTAAATATAAAGTTGATGCTCGTATTTTTAAAAGCATGATTCGGAAAATAGTTTGTTTTTATGAAAAAAATGCAGTAAACATATAGTAGCCGTATTACAAAATGTAACCTGAATTGAATATTTTATATTGTAAGTTGTAAAAAATGGTAAAATAATTCAGAGCTACTCGTTAATTGTGCACACATAATAAAATATAAGTTAAATAAAAAAAGTTCTTTCATTTAGTATCTTTAACCACACTTTTTGATAAAGTTTATATTAGGATTTTCGAATCCAAGCTTCTAGTATAATTGTTTTAGGTCAGTTTTCTCCGACGCCTCCTAGCATTAAGAATAACTTATCTACAATTTGTATGACATTGACATAAGCATATTCCTACCGCTAGGAAGGCGTTTTACGGACATTATTATCCCTAATTTTATTCTAACCCAGCGAAACACATGCGACTTCGTTTGCGTCAATTCTAATACATAAATTGAATTTCTGGAAACCTAGCAAAATTGTTCCAGGCTCGGCATTCAATTAGTCATCCAATCAGATTTTTTTGTCGCTGTCTCACTCATACAAAATAGGAATTATAGTGCTACAAACATCTTTAAGAACGTGTGTGACGTTTGCATATTTTCATACATTTTGTCAAAGGCGAACTGTCAAAAAGTGACATACAATATGAACGGGAGTTGTAGTTCCAATTTCGGCCACGTTATAAAGATGTTGGTAGATCTGTAATGAGAGTGACACGAGATTCGAACAATTTTTTTGTTACGATTTTGGTGCAGTTATTGCCGTCATTGAATATTTTTGTTTTCACTAAAAGTTACCTTAGCAACCGAAACAAAGGGTAATACAAGTGGAAGAATTGTTCTTATTTTTATTTTAGACTTATTATAATACACACTACCCCTTCGAGAAATAACTAATTCAATATTATTTCAATAAAATATATTGACTTGATTGATTAAACTTTCACAAATACTTGTTTTAAAGAAACGAATAGAAAATTTGATTAATATTAAAATAATTTGCATTTGGACATTTTCTTTTTAAAAATTCCAAACCAGAATAATTTTGTAAGATACTTTTCTTTAAATCTTCAATCGTACCTAATAGAAAAAATATTTTCTTAAAACTTCTAGAGTGCAGAGTAGACGAATACCTACTTAACTTAATAGAAAACCATTCGATAGAAACGGATTGTATTAATAATAAATAAAATAAAACCACAGAACCGAATAGTGGAAAGCCATTTCAAACATTATAATTGGTAATTAGATCGGCGAACGGAAGCTTGTGGTTAGCGTAGCATTTCGCTTTGATCAATAACTCATAATATTCGTTATTTTTGTGTTATCTAACAAGTTCAGTGCCACCGACGCGCTTGGCGAGTTCACATTTTTTTTTATACCGCACAGGTGGCAAACAAGCATACGGTCGGCCTGATGGTAAGCCGTCGCCGTAGCCTATAGACGTAAGCAATACCGGGGGTATCACTTACGCGTTGCCAACCCTCCCAACCGGAGCTCTGGAGACCTTACTCACCGTAGGAACACAACATGGCCGAAACCAATGCTATTTGGCTACGATCTTCTGTAAGGTGGAGGTCCTTCCGATTCCGACAACAACTCACCTAGCGAGTCCACAGGCCGCTGTCGTGAAATGTAACTGGTACTGGGGAAATATCATGAAAATCTTTGTGGCATTGAATTTTAAGTGAGTTCTTTATTACTAATAAGAAATTGACCGTATCTGTTGTTGTATGAAATAAAAGATTTTTATATTTATTTTTATTATTGCTCATGGCTTGGACAAAAGATGTCCCTTAACTTCCCGAAAGCTGCAGCCGAGTCGGATTCAACAAGTGACCTCTTTCTCAAAGCTGGAACTCTTCAGTTGCTTCTGCAATTATCGATCTTTCTGATTGCCATCAGGCAATAAACCTATACCATCTATTCTATTCTCGTTATAAAAATAGTTAATCTAATCTCAATCTTAAGCGCTACTTATCTTGCTTGTTTCATTTTGAATCATGAACAAGATAACGCTTGAAATTGATATTTTAACTCTTTTGTTTCGAGAATATCCTCTGATCGTTGTAAAATTGTAAAAAAAGTATTTTCATTGGCAAAATTTCTTGATTTGGCAGTAGAATTAACAGCTTATCGTACCGATAAGCCTTCGCGCGGTATCATTAATCAATCCCCGTTTTTTAATGGAGATAAAACAGCCAGTACTGACTGGCAACTAAATAAATCCATCCGAGCTTATGTATCCCAGGAGAAGCATACAAACGAGGGATATAATAAAAACTGGTTTTATATTACAATGATTTGTTTTCTTTTTGGTTTATTTAAAATCAAAGTAAATATGCCTGATGAATATTAAGTACTGATTAACTACGGCGGCATTTATGCTAGGGGCTAAAACTATAATAATATTAGTAAAGATTTGGTGTATGGGAATTACATTATGTAACGAGTGTAATGGCGCAACTACACTTAGGCTGTATAACTCTGCCCTATAATAGGGTTGTTTCCAGTGTCATAATAATTACATTATATCTGGTCCGTATTTTAGATTATAAAAAAATATTGGACACGTATTTTTTCTTTTTTCGATTAAACAAAAAATAACAAAGATACAAGGCATAAAAATTTAGGAGTGGGGGCCCCCCCCTTTTAGGCCTTTTAGGCCCCCGCCTTTGACGTTACCCCATGAGAAAAAATGCCACACGGCGGTACGTCACACGTAACTATAATGGGCTATATCTTTGTCATATTTGGTCTAATTTACAAATTAAAAAATAAGTTGTTTATTTTTTAATAATCTAAAAGACGGACTAATTTCATTTTTTTACGGCAACTAGCCTATTGTATTGGAACGGGGACCATAAAAATTATGAATAATAAATAAATATTAAACGTATAAATTTAGAAAAGGTTCACATTTTATGTTAATTTTTAGTTAAAATTCAGAGACAGAATAATTTCAAGTTCCTAATATATTTAAGAAAGTAAGAATAATTACCAAAGGCTTGTTATTACGGGAAATTTATATAAATTATAGATAATTCCTGTGTAAATTAGGGAAGGCGGGGATTATTAGAATCACGCCAAAATGAATCCGCTGGACGGGATAAAGAAAATCTGTTGTCACAAGACTTCTAATAAAATAAACGAAAATGTGTATACAATTTCTTAATCCTATCTACTAATATTATAAAGGCGAAAGTTATGTGTATGTTTGTTACTTCTTCACGTTCAAATGGCCAATATTTATGATATTTTTTATGTAGGCAGCTGATTGATACGTTGGATTAACACATAGGGTACTTTTTTCCGAAAAGTACGCGATTCCCGTAGGATTTGATCAAAAGTCTGATATAGATGGCGCTGCTGTGCATAAATAAATACACGCAAACGAAGTTGCGCGAGTTTCACTACATATTTAATATTTTCCACGATTCATATATTCAAACGACTGTCTTAATAACCTGCTATGCAACAGATAGTCATAATTTAATGGGTCACAAACTTTAGACTGTTTAGTTTTGTTTCATCTAGGTACTCTATAAACTAACCATTTCGAAAACAAAAGCAAAATTACCACAGACTCCGACTGACTTTGCAACAGACCTGCTATGCAACAGACAGTCATAATTTAATGGGTCATAAACTTTAAACTGTTTAGTTTTATTTAATTTATATTGTTGTCTAGCACTATTATAATAATACCTATATAATAGTATCTCCAATCCATTGATGATTATAAAATCTAGTTAGAATTTCAATTAACACAAAGAGCTTTTACGTAGTTAGGTACCTACTTGAGACATGAAAATTGTACTAAATAAGCAAAATTAAATATTTCTCATTATTAACAACGTCTTATACTGATTATGCAAGACATCGTTAGGTTAACATTCTGAAGATACCTCTTGCGGACTATTTACATAATAAATGATTCAATTTAAATATCAGACTTGTAAAATTTCAGAAGGCACCCCGAATTCTGAATGTTCACGAAATTATAAATAAAGCATTCATGGCACTTATTATATTTAATGTTTTGGTTATTAAAAAATAAAATATGTTTGTTAACTCTTTATTTTATACTAGTGAAACCCGCACAACTTCGTTTGCGTGTATTTATTTATGCACAGCAGCTCCATCTATATCAGACTTTTGATCAAATCCTACGGGAATCGCGTACTTTTCGGGAAAAAGTACCCTATGTGTTAATCCAAGGTATCAGCTACTTACCTACATACCAAATATCATAAATATTGGCTCAGCAATTTGAACGTGAAGAAGTAACAAACATACACATAACTTTCGCCTTTACGGGTCTCCCCTCCCTTCAATCGAAGGGGATTATAGCGTACTCTGCCACGCTGCTCCAACGCGGATTCAGCTCAGCCTCATCCACCAAAAGTTTCCAACCGGTGCATCCAGTGGCTTCACTTTCATTAGGTCATTTAACAACCTTGCAGACGGCCATCCTACCTGCGCTGGGCTTTCCGGTACCTCGTCAACATTTCACATTGCTTGTAAGCAATTATGTATAACTAGCTTTTAAACGCGGCTTCGCTCTCGATTAATTTTATGACATACATCTCGTTTGAGAAAAACAACCCATAGTGCGATTTGTGGCGCCATCTGTTGGCCGACATTAATAGCTTTGCAGCGCCATCTATAGTAGAAAAAATATTTTCCCATTGGAATGACATACTTTCACGGGATAAAAAGTAGCCTATGTTGGGCTCTGTACCCCTGACAATAATGTATGCAAATTTTCATAATGATCGGCTGCTTAGTCAAGCCGTGAAGGCATAAGAAAAAAAAAAGCTCACTTTCTCATTTATAATATTAGTATACACTAGATAATAAACAATACGGTACACTATTCACAGTTCTTGATACTCACTTAGTATTCCGTAAACGATAAAATTATTTCAAAATATACATTCCGTAACCAGTACTAAGAATAAATTTAACTCTCATAACAAATATTATTTCAATTAAAATTCTCCGTTTCAACGAATGAAAGCAATATGTCCGCAACAGTTCCAAAGAAGTTTTATAACTTGCCACAACTGAAACAGAATAATGGTATGCCATTTCAAGTTTTACGTTGGCTACACTGAATATCTACTTACTAGATATGTCCTGTGGAAGTTCATTTTAAGATTTTTCTGAATATTCAGAAATGTAATAGATGACTGTTACTTTTTCACGCAAATACTGCTTGATGATTAATCCTCGGATGCGACGCTTTGGAGTTACCAACACACTTCTAGTTATTAACTCAATGTTTACTATATAAGTACTTACCTACCTATTAGTACTAGTCAGAATCCTGTGCATTTAAATATTTTGAATTTTGAAACAATTGATACTCTTATACATGCCAAGCATTACCAAGAGTACTTAGTTTACTTTTAGTTATACTCTATTTTTTTCCGAAAAAAGTTGACATCCATACAAAACACCTTGCCATACGTAATTTCTCAAAAAGGTAATACAGTCTAGTTTTCCAGCGACTCTGTTATAAATATCAGTGTTGTGACAAGCAGCCCGGAAGAATGTTCCAGACGGATCAAATTTCGCCACGACACGCGCACTGATTTGTGGCGGAATCTTGTTTAGTGATCGACCTGCGACATTCATGAATCTTAACGATGCCAATTTGTTAGAATGTATTTCTATTTTCCCTTAACCTTTGAACTTATGCCTTTTGTTTTGGCTTTTAGGCTTATCACGTCTTTAGCCAACAGAGAAACTAGATATGTTCATTTTGTTTTTGGATATTGGATAAGCTGGCTAGGGTTGACGTTGTTTGGCTTACATAGTTTAAAGTGCGACACACAGCGACACCATCCTCGAGCTGCTTATAAATATAATTAATATAAATTCACCTACGAAAGATAAATTTGAGAAACCCAAATATATAAAAATAAAAACTCCGCTTATTGTTTCACTGAATCTTTGTATTTACAGATCTGAAAGTCGAGTTAACTCGCAACGACAGTCACGTTTAAGGCTTCATTCGAAGATTTCTGGCGATTACTCAACGCCAATTATGGGTGCGTCAATGCTACTTGAAACATTCCCTGGGGTTCTAAAAATAACTCTTATTTTACAGGCACAAAACAAAATAGAATAGAAAATGTTTTATTCTTTGAAAACATATTAGATAATCCATTTAAAAATGATTCAGTACTTATATCGAATTTACTTGAGCAAAAAAAGTTGTACTACAATTTGAAAATAAAACGAGGCATTTGGTTTTTATTTGTTTTTATATTCACCTACTGCAGGGTTAGCCTAGGGGAGGCCAGGGTAGCCCTCAGTTAATTAAATATATAGAAATTTTGTTAATTTTTTAAAATTTAGGGGTAAATTTATTAATTGCCCCTTTATTATCCCATCTTTTCATTACAGAAAATGCCTTACCAAAGTCAACAATAATGACAAGGTTATATTGGACTTGTTCGGGACAAGCCCACCACACATTCCCACCACTGTGTCTCCTGTGTAGCCAGGATCAACAACGGCGACCTCAGATAGACAATAAGCAATGAAGCTCATTGACGTCCCGGGGAAGAAAACTACAGCTGTCTTGGAACTCACAACGAATTTAATCAGAAAGAAGATAGTCGGAGTAGGAAGTATTGAAAGGACTTCCCTCCTTAACAACTACGTGAGAAACAGCAATTTGAAGCAAAAGGCATTATACCCTAGAGAGATGGCAAATCAAGTGAGGCTCGATTGCCGAGCACCACGGTCTATTGTTACATTACTATTGGGACCTAATGCTATGAGCTGTTGTTTACTATTTTGATTCCAATAATATGTATTGCAAAACCTTCTAAATGCCTGATAATTCTCTCTGCTTGCTACGAGATCAGAATAATAAACTACGCCCGAAGTGACATGTAAAGAATCCAACATGATTACGCGTTCGTCATGCCAAAGATCACACTCCCACAGAACGTGATGAGCTGTATATTGGACTTGCTGACTATCGTGTGTCAACGAGGGTGTACCGACTAAAACCTAAAGGATATTCTACCTAACAAATGGATCATCCATCGCCATTCAACCAATAATATTATTAACTAAATCTTTGCTCAATACAAATATTCTCAATTTTGCATGATTTGTTTGAAATATACATACTATCAATATGGTTGTCAGGTCGATTTAAACTGGGTCAAGAAACGTGGATATGTACAAATTGTGCCACTCACTCTACGGAAAAGAAGAAATGCGTTACCATTTTGTATTGAGGTTCAGGAAATTTACTATTAAAAATGAATTGCTGTTCGTTAGTCTCGCTAAAACTCGAGAACGGCTGAACCGATTTAATGATATAATGAGACCGATATAATGAGAAAGTGTATGATTAACCTGAAAATATTCAGTGTTTGCAATGTTCACGAGATATTTACATCAAAATGCTTATGAAATTTTATCGTTAAAGACTATTTTGATGAAAAGAATAAAAAGTAAATACGGAATCCTAAAAAGATATTTAAAATACATTTTATTCCAGTTTTTTTTAGAAACTCAGTTTCTTAGCTCGTCTACGCGGCCCGATGAGTGAGCTATGGGCAAAAGTTTATTTAATGAAGATTCCATTAAAACAATAAAGTGTCAACGTAAGACTCAGATGTAAAAGAGGATTTTGACACGTTTTTGAAAGATTCAGGTCAAAAGCAATCGGAAAGGGTAGAACGAGCGTATTTCTTACTGACACTGACTTAAATATTCATAGAAAATATGAAACTCATTCAATTTAAATAGTCTGTATAAAAACGTAATTAGATTCTTTTAAAATGAATATTACTGTATGAATAATTTTCAATTGCATTTTCGAGCATTTACAAACAACATTAGCGCATCCCGGCTCGGGGCGCAGCGATATGAAGCAAATATCATTTTAATGACGCAGCCCCGGGACTCGATACCATCTTCGCAGTTTGTTACAGGGATGGCAAAACTGACAATATCTTACTATCATTTACATAATGCTTACTCATAGAAATTATTTTGAAAATATACATATTTAAAATTAGAAGAAACTGATTTTTTTTGAGTCTTAAAAATGACCACGAGTCCCTTTGCAATACAATTTAATGATTATTACAGTTTCTTTGAAAATAGACATCTATTCAACAATGACTCAATTTTTTTAAAGTTACGTACCTAGAGTAAGTACCGTGACTATACCTGTGTTAATAAATTACATTTGAAACATGTAACTTTTTTCGAGTAAGTACTTTAGTTTTGAAGAACATTCTTGGTGTAATTTCAAATTTTATTTAAGATGAGCTATTACCCGCGACTTCGTCCGCGTGAAAAAAAAAAAAAAGATAACTCCTTTTCCTGTCATGCGATTTAAATGAAACAAAGCCTATATTCTGCTCCAAGCCCAGCTCTATCTCCCTGTGAAAACAGGATTAAAATCCGTTCAGTAACTTAGAAGATGTGCGCGTTCAAACAGACAGACAATAAATAATAAAAAAATATTTTCGCTTTTATTACCTTTCTCTAACTGTTCTCTCTCCATTTTTGCCAAATATGTTCAAAGTACAGACATATCGGGGTCTACTGTTTTATTATATGTATAGACAATGTTATGTGAATAGAAAAGCTTATCTACGTACCTGGATAGCCTAAAAAGAAAACTTAACTCAGGAATCATATGGTATATATTTTTAGTAGAATATTAAAATGCCACCCCTAACCGTGTGGCATATCGCTTCGTCGCCGCATTGAATGGCTTTTGTATGGAAGACTTACCTATTGTTACCGCGACAGAATCTTGACAGAAGGGCTCTGTTGTTCAGATTGTACTGATTTACGACTAAGCCCTAGAAATAAGGTTCATAAATATAGTGAAATCAGTACGTCCGTCGTCAAGTTGGTCTTTTTTTCGCCCAGTTTCAGAGGTTTTTGATAGGTTTCAGATAGCTAGTCGGATAAATTTTATAGTTATGTATTATTATAGTTCTATGATAATTTATCTGAAAGATATCTTAAATATAATTAATCAGTCAGATAAATATTAACTATAACTTATTATGACCTAGGTAAAAATTTTGTGCAGTCCTACAACACGTAGAGAAGACAAAAACGTTTGTTCCATTTCATTAACTTAATCTTTATGTGCTCACAGTAAATAGATATCAATCGATATTTACAATAAAACTTTTGTCTTTAATAAAAGGTTTAAAAATTAAAGTAAATATGTAAAGTTCATGCATTCTAAAAATGTCTTCTATAAAAAACCATAGCCTTCAAAAGCTTTTCTTGAACGGAGCCGTTAAACAATGTTGTCTTATAGAAAACTGTAATGAAAGGTAAGACATAAATATCATCTAATGTTGTTTTCGGAGCATTGTTACTTGTGATAAGCTTTAATTATGAATGTGTTTGTTACGTACAGAAATAAATTTATACTATAATCGCAAGTAGGGAATATTAACATCTTGAATTGTTTTTCTATGATAACATTTAGGGTTGTTTGGTAAAGATTTATATTATAATTATTTGTAACAAAGGAGGAGCGATCAATCTCCTTCTTGAAACGATCTCTTTCGCTGCCTCGCATCTACAATCTGGAGAGCATCTCCCTCTGTCTTGCGTATCACTGGTTTGGCACTCTCTGTCTCGGCAGGTGAATTTGCTGGTCCAGTCTAGCATCGTTCATAACATGCTAAGGAGGTTGACGTCGTCCTAAATGATACCTGCCGCATCATCCCAGGTTGCTAAAAACCGACGGCTTTAAAAAAAGCTATTCCCGCTCGCAGGCATTGCAACCGATATGTGTGTTGCCGTTGCCAGGTATTGGGAAAATCTGATTTGAGCAGTGTGCAGTCATTGACTCGAAAAGAAGAAAAACTTATAACAAACATTTTTATAACATTCGATTGATATAGGAATGAAAGACAAGTGTGTAATATAGTTTTAACAAATGATAAAAGGATCCAGGGTAGAGAAAGTATTAATAACTAGCTTTTTTGCCAGCGACTTCGTCCGCGTGATGTTCCGGACCCGTTCCCGTGGAAACCTCATTGAATTTCTGGAAAAACTATAGCCTATGTTACTCCCTGATAATGTAGCTTTCTACTGGTAAAAGAATTTTTGAAATCGGTCAAATAGTTTCGGAGCCTATTCAATGCAAACAAACAAACAAACAATCAAAGATTTGATTGTTTGTTTGCCTCTTTATAATATTAGTATAGATAATGTTGAGAGTGCTAATAATGTTAGCATAGAAACTTTATATAGTATATTACAATATCAATAATAACCCATTGACAAATAAAAATCCTTTCTTGCAATATTAAGATAACTTAATTCATATTTCCATACCTCATTAGCCCTTTTGGAATTGTAGAGCATTTATGAAATGTGCTTGCTCGACGAAAATATCACCCTCTCACAGAATATTATCGGTGTGAAGTTACGTTTGGTGACTAGGAGATCCAGAGAAGCACAAACTGTCATATTCTCCTCATAATCTTCCCTGTAGCGGGAAACGCATTGGTAGCACCTCTAGTAATAAAAAAATATTTTAACGTCACAGATATAAATTTAATTTTTGTTGATAAGCATGAAAAATTATACGCGATCTTTTCAAGCAAATAATCACAAAATAATATATTATCAAAATAATTAACGAGCCAAGTTGCTACTTACAGAAAATACCAGCTAAGATTACAATATTAAACTTGATTAAGGAAAATCCGAGTTCATAATCTCTTGTGTACTTGTAAAGCGCGGCTTATAAGAGTTTTCTTATCTCAATAATTATAGGCGGGACGGTCCTCTAGGGAGCATTGCTTAGAGTAACCAGGCAAGGTCTACCAGTACTGTTAATGCTTAAATTTTTTACAAAAATTTTACGCTATTATCAATGTAGTAGGTAGCCACTTCTTATACGAAAAAAATCAAGTGGATCAAAAATATTTTTCTATAATATTTTTAAATTCATTAAAACAAGACGATTCCGTAATGCCTAGTACAGGTGATGATTAGTATAATAAATTAGACTAAATTATCATCAGGAATAATTTAAAATGTTATCATACTGTAAATTAACATACGACTTCAATATTTTATCTGATTATAATTAAAAAGACCTTGTAGTAAAAGGACGGGGCATTATAAGACTCTTCGAGTGGGCAGTCAGTCAAGAGCTATTGGGGTGTCCTATGCATCCCCTTAGTGACTTTCATTCGAATCCGTCAAGCATAAATAGCTATACGTGTATGCGCGTAGTGTGTGAATAGCAGACATTTATCCCAGTTGCAAACCGAGAACTAACCTATGTTATTTTAACATACATTACCTCCACGTTGCGGTTTGCAGTCGAAGTGTAGAATCACTTCAGTTACAGAGACTAAGTCAAACTTAGCTTTGATTTAGTTAAGTTTTTAGTTTTCAGACAGCTGTTGCTGTGAGCGTCAGCCAGAGCGGGGTGGCTGGCATGCGATAAGAACAAATCTATGAAGACTCGACGCCAGCAGCGGGAGCGTTTTTCATGGAGCACGCGGCGTGGGTCGCGGAGACAGAACAAATGTACGCGCCGCCGGCTCCGCCGCCGCGGGCCGCCCCTCTTGCTAAGCGTAGCGTAGGCTAAGCTAAGCTAAGTCGTAGCCTGACCATAAGATCAAACAGATTAATATTATAGTAGGACGTTAAAGTAAGTATTATAAATGTTTTAATAAAACATGAATAAAAATATCCATATTGTTGACTCCTGCAGTGCGCTTATCACGGCGACAGACGTAAATCGAATTGTACCGTGCGACACGATGGCACTCGCAAATTCTCTCTTTGAATGCCGAGTGGAATTCTTAGCAGTTTGCAGTCACAAAATTTAAAAAGACTTATAACAGGAAATAGCGCACCCTATATCTATTACAGTTATGGTTTATGATTTATTATTTTTGTAAATTCTTTCAAAATTCTTATACCTACAACTTGCCAACAACGAGACGATCTAATCGTCTCGTTGTTGTTGTAGTCATCCTATAAGAATTTTGAAAGTAAAAGTGGCAATAAAAATATGTACTTATAGTCTAATAGTTAAAATAAGACAACGAAACAAAAATACACTGATGGACACCAATACCTACTTATTGTTTTTTTATAAACCATGCGGCAAAATTAAGTTAATGTTCATCACATAAATATTTGACTTGTACAGGAATAGAATATAATGAATGAAAATAAATAAATAAAATATGCGCCCTTTGGCGGCGTCCTCCATTTAGTAAACAATTTTAATAGCATTGAAGTTTCCTTCTCGTTATGTTGTTCCCGTGCAAGTACTCTACAATTTGCTAATAAATGCTGTCAAGTTTCAATTTACATTTAAATGCAAAATACAACTTCGAGTCAATTTTAATTGCTACCAAAATTACCATAAATAATATTTGCAACGTATTTTTTAATTACATATATTTACTGTAGACGTGCATTCTTTTAACAACGTAACCAAGGCAGAATGTGGACTGCCAGCAAGAAAATGTTTCTCAAAAAAAAAAAAACACAGGGCTACGCAGAAAAGAGGTTTGAATGTATTGAACTGAGAACATTTCTCTTTTCAAATATCGCATAGAAAATCTTTTTAAGAAATTAAATACAAAATAGAAAATCATTTACTTAGGAAGATTCAACTCGGTGCTTACACTGAATTTGAAATCAATTTGTTGTAATTAATTAGTGCTTTATATTACTGCAGTTGATTTTAAATTCTCCGTTAGTTGGGTATAAGGTTGGAAATTGTAGGCAGGTAGGCAGGTTTATTTACACGTTTATAAACGTGAAATAACAATGTTAGATGTAGCCAGGCCTTGGCTTAGACGGGAGACCGGGTCTGTATTTGCGTACTGAGAAGTAATTAAAAACAATAACCCTTGTTTCTTTTGTTTGTTATTCGAAAGCGAGGTTAAAGTATTATTTTTGTGGTGGTTTTTGTCTTATGTAGATGGTTAGAGACGTACCCATAAGCGCTCATGCAGACGAGACGGTTTCTCGCCGGAGCTAAGCCCGGCGTCAAACCGGGTCTACGTCCGGTCGTCAGTCTTGTATGGGACACTATGAAGCCAATCACACGACGCCGGCGCTGGGAGGAAATTACTTTCTTTTTTTTATTTTGTGACATACCTTTCTATATTGCATTCTTTTTTTGACGTTTGAGCAGTTTTTTTTTGTTACTAATAGTTTTACACAACCTTACAATAATATAGTAATATTATTAATATTCTAATCTGTACTAAATATATAAAGAGGAAAGATTATTTTTTCTGTTTGTAACGAATAAACACAAAAATACTGAACCGATTTCAAAAAAATTTCACCGTTATGGGACTTAGGAGGCTACGCTATCCCGGGTGACATAGGCAATATTTTATTTATTTTTTAAATACGGATCAATGCTATAACCCGTGCAAAGCCGGAGCGGTACACTAGTATTAAATATTTTGACAAACAAACATTGCACGCAAGATTGTGTATAAGATACCAATAACGTAAAATGTTTACACTTCGATATTACGACAAAATTTTTGTATCACGCTTTATGAGAAATAAACATTATTTATTTTTGTTTATTTATTCTCTAATGACTATACACAACGCTAATAAGCCAAGCTTAGTCCCCTTTACAATCCACTAGTTTGACTCAACAGTTCGTTCATCAAATATTTGTCCCAAAAAGATTACGCTATGCAAATACATTTGCACCGGACAGAAGATCATACGTTTATTATTAGTTCCGACACCGCTACTAAACAGTCTTCAACTTTAGGACAGTTGGACTAACTTCAACTAACTTACTGGTATCACGTGGTTAAGGAAACCAGAACAAACATTAATATAATGGTCATCTATCTAAACTTATTCTCCAAGGTTTTCGTATACATCCGGATAAACCACTATTAGTTTATTCGTCAGTTGGTCCCTGGAGATGTTCGGTTAATGTTACAAGCGATAGCGATTATTGGCCTAGTAACTGACAAATACATTGATTAAGTCAAGGTTGTTGTAAAGAAAAGGACGTCGTGTCATATACAGAAGAACAAGAGAAAAACTTAATCAAGTAAGTAGAAGGGGAACATCGGAAGAGATGAATCGATCAAAAAAGGCAAAACGGTGACATTTTAGGAGCCTTAAACTAAAATTGCTATGATCTTTGTGCTAATATACAAATAAAATTTGACAGACAGACAACAAAGTGATCGTAAAGGTTCCGTATTTTGTTCTTTTGAAGTACGGAACACTAAAAAAGATGACACTGATATGCTACATTCGCAGAATAAAACTTTTAAAGTAGATACGTAAGGGAATTGAACAAACTTACTTTGGTTATAGTGGCTATATTATTCTTCGAGTTACTAGATCTCAGTGATGTCTGTCTTTTGATATCCGCATACTTTTATGCCATACATTATTGAATATGGCGTTTTAACGTCCTCATCTATGTCACAACGTAGATACGTTATGCATTTTTGTTTAAAACAGGTACCTACTTATAATATTTCCGAAGAAATATATACTTACATCGTTATATTGTTACGTTTGTGGGAGAAATAAACGTATTTATTATTATTATTATTACATCTGTATTCAAAGTCAAAGTCAAAACAGTGAAAGAGACATAAAACATTAGTGTTATGATAGTGTAGATATTGTCATCATTATCAACCACTGCTCAAGTTTATTTCTTCTATAATCAAAGATGTTTAGAGGTTACTCAACTGCGATTTAAAGCAGGTTTTTAAACCCAGTCCTCTTCTAATTATCTTGTTAAATTAATTAACTAATGAAAGTAGATTTACTTACCCGCTTTCTCTCTTAAACAAAACCACAAGTTAACATATCTACGATAAGCCATGACCTCTCGCTCTTTGATTTACCGCACGCCCGGCGACTGCAAACAAGTTGTGTGCTTATTGCCAGAAAAATTTGGCTTCTTGGCTGTAAGAGCAGGTGTTGCTGCTACTAAGATTTATTTTGTTATACTAGTTTATTTATGGAGGATATTATAACAATTGTACAGGCATTCAAAATATTATAATGTAAAAATATCATTTCATGGTAAGACAATGTATTGTGCCAACAACTTCAGTTTAAGTGTGCATTTATTAAAAGATCCTGTATGCACAGCTGTGCCACATGTGTGGCTGTGCTACACGGCGCAATGACACGATAGACGAAGTCATATATGGCGTACATATCAACATATCAACAAAGGAATGGGCTGTAATTTGTAATTAATTACATAGTACAATATGAATACATATTATTGATAAATTTTTCAAGTAAATCCCTTAACGCAATATTTAGTATTCCTTTGTTGACTGTACATCATTATCTTAAAAATAATACGATGGTGATGGGTTTAATATTTTATAGGCCAACACTGGAACAATTTATTGGGCAGACAATGCAACGTGAACTTATTTAAGGTATGATCATGGGTAGCGATGATTGCTTGTCTTCAGGTTACCCGCTAACTCTACTGTCCTTTTCTGTCATAAAAAATGCACATGAATTCAGGTGTGAAAAGGCTGAATAGCATTTAGGATCACAATAGATTCAAATGGAATTGTTGGCTCTGTGAAATTCACTGGACCTCAAACACGATAAGATAAAGATGGACTCGAAATGGGGAGTCACGTGGGAGTCACAGACGATATCATATTCCGAGTACCTAAATCCATTATCGTTTGTTTTCATTGGTCGATAATTCGAATGTTAGATAATTAATATCAGGATATTCAGGATGGGTGTGCACTGGCGATTTCAGTGAAATATATATCCAATGTATGTTTCTGTTGTGTACCCTATGTAGATAGATACTGTAGAGGACTTTATGTGCGTCCTTCTGTAAATAAAAATAAAGAGTAAAAAGGTACACTCGCCACGCTGACGTCAGAATTGCGGGTGTACCACTAAAAAACTAATAAAAGTCATCAAGCGCAGTGATCGCAGTCGCAGTGGTCGTTACCATATTTTTAGTTATGGAAATCTCACGCATCCTCTTGAATGCCGGTTACATTGACCAGCGGAGTACTACGGCTCTCCATATGCTAGTACCGAACCGTACCGTAACGTAACCGTATGGTATTTACAGAAATGTAGAATTTAACGTTATTTTTCATTACATCCTGATAAGTTCTAGATATCCTATCTGTAAGAGAGTGTTGAAAATTAAACAAATATTCTGTCAATTTTTAAAAGACCCCCTCAGGCAGACCCTAGAGATATATCAGTCCAATTTCTTTTGTCCTTCTGTGAAGTCATACTTATAAGAATAGCTATCTTTTGTGCTCTCAACTTTGAGGTCTACACTTAAGTCAACAGTCTTTTGATAGTTTCTTTACGTTGTCAAAGGCCAATCCTAAACAAATAGCCGTCTGGATTCGGCGATGTCTTTATTTATATGAACTTTTAACGTGTTTTGTTAATATTAATACTAAGCCGTTTTTTTTCTTAAAACTAAAAATACAGATGTCTTATAGATAAATAGTTTTTTTATTATTACGTTAAGTCTACGAGTCGTAAACATATAATAAATTAATTTAAAAAGAGATTTAAGTGGAGTGGATTTAAGACCCGCATAAAAATAAAATTAATACACAATGTACTTAAACTATTTTCTTAATAGTAAAATTAATTAAGCATTACGAAAACTTATATTATATTTTGGAAGTTTAAGTCATTAAAAATATATTAAAATAATATTTTCAGATAGTTATTTGTATTCAATGAGATCTAGTCAAAATCTTTAGTTTAGGATTTGTCCCATACACACATTTAAAAAGACATTTTATCCAAGCGAATCCGAGCAGAAGCGGATTGCTATAATAAAACCTTAGATTTAAACAGGTTGATGACACCGGCCCTGCAATATTCCAAGTTTACCAAATGCGGGACAACAAAATTTATGATTTCATCCGAAGCCTTCCTTTATTGTCCTCCTCAAGGAAGTTTAATTTTATTTTCTTTGGCCACAAAATCTTAACCGCTGTCTAATAAAAATACACGCAGATGCTTTTGTTATACGGAAAATTACATTTTTAGGGTTCCGTAGTAGGTAAACGAGAAATTGTTATAGTTGGTCTGGCCGTCTGTTTGGCATAAGTACTTTTCACATACATATTAAACTATTCTAACAAATAGGGATGTCAGAATATTATAAAGAGTGGCTAATACGGAATCCTATACTGTGCGTGGCCCGACACAGACTTGCCCGGTTTCATATTTGGCGGAATTATTCTTAAACAAAATTATTTACATTACGTCTCTATAAGGTCCTAATTTATTAATGAACTTCCTTTTAACACATGACTATATAGGTTACAGATGATCGTTTAAGCAAAGAAATAATGGTCTAGTATTCAGTAAAAAAGGCATTAAATTTAGAAATACTCGGTAAAATGCGCCTCTCTTGTAGCAGCAATCCGTCAGTAGAAAAAAAAGGTTTAGGGGTGCAGTGCGAAGGGCGCGTCAACGCGTCTCACATATCAAAATGGTTGAATATGGATGAATTTATGTAGTAAGCAAATTCTAACTACTTACAATACAATCTAATTTATTTTTTACTGAATACAAGACCATTATTTCCTTGCTTAAACGATCATATCTAGTCATGTGTTAAAAGGAAGTTCATTAATAATTTAGGACCTAATATAACAGCTATTACATGGTCAATCCAGATCGAGAGCCGTGATCATGATCAGCCAGATTGACTGTGTAATGTGCCGGTTAAATGTAAAACATTGGATTGACGCCAGTAAACACAGATCAAGATCACTATTATTACGGATTTTGATTGATCGTGTAATAGCATATCTGGTTACAAATTGACTCCATCCCCAACATGATTTAACTCAAAAGATCCATCAGAAATTAAAAACTATCTCATTAGGACGATACGATGACGTCATATATTACACTGACATGTACCATGACCCCGTCTTAATTTACAGTTTGTAAATTACAATCCTACCTAAACAGAGCCTTAACAACAGTTTAACTATACCGACAAGCACCTACGATATTCGGGAAGGAAATGTCTGTTTGCTTATATTGCATGTTCAGTAATGAACAAACATTTAACTTCATATAAATAACTGTAAATTAATGTCATCCCACATAATATGTTAACGTCAAAGTATTCAAACAATCGTAAGGGTTTTACTAAGTATTCTAATTAAAAAAATTCACAGATTTCGTGCCTCACACGACTATCGTGCACATTGGAAATGAATCTACGGAATTCGAAAAAATATTGTCGCTGAGCGACGAGGAGCTCGATGGCGTCGGAGGAGCTCGATGGCGTCGCTGTGTGGTGTGTCGCACTCTAATACGAACACAGCGATAATTAAGCGACATCGACCCTAGCCAGCGTTTGGATGGGTTTTGTTATCTTGAGCTTCTCCGTGCTTCGGAGGGCACGACCCGTGGGCACGACCCTTTCTTTATAAGGCAGCGGGAATATATTTCCCACTATATTTTTTTAGATTTTTTTTGAAAACTAAATTAGTGATCGAATTTATTCCTATGGCAACAAATTGTGGATTTCATATTAACATTTTTTATCTAGGAGTTAAGGACGTCATAATATTTTTTTTTATCTGTGACAGTTACAAGTTTAAAAACAACTGAATTTCGACACCTGCTGTTAAATCTTTATGCATCTTCAAATTTTGCGACTTTCGAAAGATAAGTTGTTATTATTGCATTTGGAATAAGTTTAATTTTTATATTTACGAGGCTTTTCTTACACGCTTTTTTTTGTGGTGGTAAAAATATTCCCTTTGCCCGTGGGGTGACCAAATTCAAATTCAAAACTTTTATTTAGAGAATAAGTTTTCACAAACACGTTCTCTTGTCAGAGTATACAGTTGTAATAAATGATTTGTATAAATCTCGCACGAGACGAGCCAAGCGGAGCGCAAGGGCACTACCTACCTTTTCTCGAAACGTTTCGTCGTTTTTTTGAACTCTCATAACTTTGGTTTGGATGATGCTAAATAGTTACAAATTTCAAGATATAATGACACCAGTACAATCATTAAACATAAAGTTTGAATGTCGTAGCTATTATACTTTAGATTTTATTAATGTCTTAAAACCCCCGATTTCGTCACTTGAAGGTGTAGAGTTTGTGAAGTTAGGCCTTGTAGAGGTAGGGCGTGTAGAGTTAGAAGCTTGGCTCTACATGAGATCTGATAACTTTTTGACAGTGCGAGTCTCGTCTTGGCAACATTTTACATGAAAATGTTTTTGGTGGGATTAATCTATTCTATATACTACTACTATTTCGGAAACAAAAGCAAAATGACCACTGGTAAAAGAAATGGCGAAAGAAAACCTGTTACGGCCTTTTTTGGCATTTATAAATATGTCGTGTTTTTTTTACCATAAAATTTAAAACTAGGTACATACAACATTACGTCAATAAATAGTGCCATTAATTTGTAATAAAATTATCATATCATCTAAAATATAAAATGCAAAATCGGTGTTAAAGATAGGAGCAGACCAGGCCCGCAATGCAGCAACCGTTCTCGTGTATTTTCGACTTGACGTGAGAGTCAGCCTGCCAGCCGCCATTACTGGGGTCACCATTAACAATATTATGAACAATATTGAAGGGAACAACAGTAACCCGACCCACAACGCCACCGCCAGTTTGGACAATTTACGAGTATGACGTGCACATTAACATCCTTGTCACCAATTATTTAATTTAAATTATATTAAAATTTTAATAATATAAAAAACTACGCGTGTACATATTACAATATTGAACACAATTTTTTATTTATGTAATTTATTGAACATTGACTGGCTTTTCACGACAAGTTTTAGCATTTCACCTTCGCAAGGGGGCCAGGGAGACCTTTCATTTAGATACTCGTTGATAGTATAGTACGCTTTACTGGTTAAGAATTTTTTGTCATTTGATTTAAATCGATTATTTTTTTATATATTCTGGAATTTTATTATACATAATTTATACTTTGAATCATAAATAACTTGCCCGCTTTCCTAAGCCTGAATTTAGGAACAGCTAATTTATTTCTGTTACGCGTATTGAAATTATGAATATCCACACCTGGTTATAGTCATGAATATTTTTACGAACAAACATGATGCTATCAAGAAAGCACTGTGATGCCACCGTGAGAATATTAGTGCTTTTGAAAAACTCGCGAAGAGACTCTCGGACCACGTTAAGCCTATTTCCTTTTTTGCTTATTACAGACTATCTGGCAAATGAGTAGGAGTAGAAGAATACTTAACGACTAGCTGTGCCCGCGGCTTCGCCCGAGTGGAATTGGGCTTATGACTATAATAGTATAGACGGATTTAACAGTCTCCTATTACTACTGCTATAGTTTTTCCCCGAGACGTCAGTGTTCTTTGCTCATTGTCTATTTGCTCGCCGCTGTGTTTTATTTAATTTTATCGTACCTAATCAAAATACCTCATGTTAAATCAGTATGAAAAATTAAAATTATATTAAAATTGAAATGGTCAGCTCAGTTATACTAAAAAACTTTCATAGTGCGATTCAAAATCTAACAGTGCCATCTAGTGAACTTTAGAGGAACAAAATTTTAAATGGTTAACTCAAGTAAAAAAAAACTTTCATACACAGTGCTACTGAATTTAAAAATGGTCGTTATGAGATATCGGGCGATTCCGACTCTGCAGTGAGTGACAATTTTAAAATTCTTGGGCTGTTGAAAATTTAAATGAGGGTAACTTCTATTCCTGACATCCGGTCCGGTTCGATTCAGTTCGGTCCGGTCCGGTTCGGTTCGGTCCGGTCCGGTTCGGTCCGGTCCGGTTCGGTTCGGTCCGATCCAGTCCGGTTCGGTCCGGTCCGGTCTAGTCTGTTGTCGGTAGTTATGGTGTACCAAGTCTCAAGTTTGTAAGTGCGAGAAATATTTTTTTTCTTACATAGACAGGGTCTTACATAGACCTTTAAATGACCATAACTTATTCTCCTGACATCCGATTTAAATGCATATATTCTGCTCCAAGCCGAGCTCTATCTTCCTGTGAAAACAGCATTAAAATCCATTCAGTAATTTAGAAGATGTGCGCGTTCAAACAGACAGACAGACAGACAAAAAAATAAAAACAAAAATGTTTCGCTTTTATTACCTTTCTCTAACTGTTCCCTCTCCATTTTTGCCAAATATGTTCAGACATATCGGGGTCTACTGTTTTATTATATGTATATAGATTTACAAATAGTCAACGAATTGGAAGACATATTTTGTCTTCCCGATGTATCTGATGATGGTTTTGAATCTGTTGAAGACGAGGTTCAATACGTACTGTATTGAACGATCCTAAAAACTATGACGAGCCTAATGACGGGCCTATGGCACCGACACCTGATCCACCATGCAGCATAATAAATCTCGAAAGTCGAACCTAGCAGTTCATCTGTTGATTTTTCATCTAGCCCTCCGTCCTCCGTCGTTCTATCCCAACGCGATGGTTCTAGGCGGGCAGCAAGATTTGAAATTTTACCCAATATATCTGGTACTCAGCAGACTTCAGAACCTCAAGCCACACGGGCAGATGGAATATTTTTAACACCGTGTTTTTATTTTTATTTTTTGAAAAACATAAAAAAAACAATCTAAAACATGGTTTTTTTTATCTACCTTAGATGCTTATGCCCTATAAAGGGTTAAGCCATCGGTCCCGGCTGTTGTATCGATGGATGACAGTCGTTAGGCCAAGTCGGTGGCCTTAGGGCGGTTTGAAAACACCGGCCTCTGCCAATCCTCATTGGAGCAGCGTGGCAGAGTACGCTCTAATCACCTTCGACTTCGTATCCCAGCAATGGGATGATTATGAGTTGATATGATGATGATGATGAGCGACGATAAAGTCGGGATAAGGAAAAGGTTACAAAATAAAACTACAATGTTTTTGACTTTGTTCAAAAAGGTTAAGCTTCAGGCCAAACCCTTAACCCGATCATCTTTGTTTTAGGCTCAAATTATAGCTGACTAAATTGTCCAGACGAGTTTTTCTCAAATTTTTGATATCATTTTTCGTTTCCAAAATATCGAGCGCCAAAATCAAAAATTCGGAAAGAAATGATTTTTATTTTCACAATTTCGGCCATAACTTTTTTCATTTTTGACTTTCTCAAATAATTCTTTTTGCACCTTACAGCTCTCGTGAATACGCGTCTTTTGAGCCTTATATGAATATCATATCTTCACAACTCTCTGAGATATAAGGGGATCGCACTTTTTCGTGAAATCGAAGCCTATACTGAAGCGAACGAAAAGACATTTCCAATGTCAAAATATATGTAATATAACCTATGTTACCCGGGGTTAATGCCTTCCCAACGGCGGCGTAAGAATTTTCGGAATCTGTCCAGTAGTTTTCAAGTGTTCGTTACAAACAAAAATCTTTCTCTATAAAAAAAATCTTTCTCTATAAAATATTAGTATAAATATAAAATGGTTGGTGTGTCCTCCTCAGTAATAAAAAAAACCGGACAAGTACGTGTCGGGCCACGCACAATGTAGGGTTCCGTATTTGCTGTGCTTTGCTTGCCTTCAGTTGAGTCCAATATCAAATTCTATCACATTTGAAAGTTTTCATTTAACTTCATATAAATTTCTCGGTAACTAGTAGAGCCTACCTAACCGTTATAGTTTTCGTTGAAGATTCAGCATATGGACTACTACCATGATTTGTTTCAAATTTCTAAACGTAAAACTTTCGGAGATAGAGGGGGGGGACCACCGTGCAAAACGAAAATTGACATGATAAATGTAAATAATTCCGAAACGGATCATTGTATCGAAATATGATCTTTACACACCCTCAATGTTTTGAAGAGACCTATCTAACGATACTCCACAACATGGGGGTGGGCACGAAAAAAAAATTTTCATTTTCACTTTACATGTAGGATGTAGTGTAGGGGAGGCACCCCAAAAAATATTTTTTAAAATTTTGTCCCAGCACTTTGTTGGCATTGTTAATATGTGTATACATACCAAATTACAGCTTCAAGCGTCTAGGCGCTACACCGCGGACAGACAGACAGACGGACATGGCGAAACTATAAGGGTTCCTTGTAGTTAAGTACGGAACCCTAAAAAAACTATAATTACTTTTAATTCAACATCAGTACTCCTGCTAATGCCACTCGGGACTTAGAAAAGATTAAGGTAAAGTAAAAACGTAATACACCGACTTTTATTAGAAAATTCTAAGAACATTACTTACTTACGTTTCATTATGTTTGAATATAACATACTTCGACTAATTTCTCTCTGATTAAATTCGTTGTGAGTTCCATCCAAGACAGTTGTAGTTTCTCCACCAGGAGGGCTACTACGAAACGTAAATCCGATATTTCGGCCGAAGTATCGAAAAAATTTTAACTGTGAAATACTAGGTATTTCATGGTTATTTTTGTAATTCTTTGAATTCTATCCATGAAATATCTTGTACTATATATTTCATGGATAGAATTCATGGATAGAATTCAAGGATACTTCGGCCGAAGTATCGGATTTACGTTCCGTAGTAGCCCTCCTGGACGTCAATAAGCTTCATCGCTTATAGTCAATCTAAGGTCGCCGTTGTTGATACGGCCATTCTACTCGTATACTAGGAGACACAGCGGTGGGAATGTGTGGTGGTCTTGCCCCGATGACATGTTTACAATATAACTAACTAGCTAACCCGGCAAACTTTATTCCGCCTTGGAGGCACTACCCTATGCTACCCCTACCCTACCCTAACGGGATAAAAAGTATCCTATGTCCTGCTCCTGGTTCTAAGCTATCTCTCCACCAATTTTCAGCCAAATCGCTTCAGCCGTTCTTGAGTTATAAATGGTGTAACTAACACGACTTTCTTTTATATATCACTAATTATTACTTCATGATTACACGGCCGGTATAATAATCTTAGCAGCATTGCAAATTGTTTATCATCATTAAAATCAAGATTAATGTCATGTTTTTGGGATTTTAAATTGTTCGAAAACTGTTTTATTAACACTGAAACTTCCTGTTGTCATGTAATAAATTAAATTTTATATTAAAACATTAACAGATGACCGATCATTATCTTTTTAAATGGAATTCGTGTTGGCCACAGGCGAACAACTCATTTCCAAATAACCACTCACGATAATACCACAATTACGAAATATCATTATCTTAATAATCGTTAAAATAAAATTGGAACACTTTACTTTTTTTTATTCTGAATAAATTATAAAAATTGTTATAAGATACAATCAGTTTATCTTGATCCTAAAACAAATTTCCTAAAAGTTAAAAAAAAATTGAAAATACTTACGATTTGCTAAATTCACCATAAGTATGTTATTTCTACACATTGGTTATGTCTGTACAACGTTAGAACCAATTCGCCAATGTGTAATGTAAATAACTGTTTTGACAAAGTATTGTATCCATTCAACAAAATATTGGCTCCAACTTTCTTCTAACTCACTTTTAGTACCTATCATATTTTAATTCACTTTTGGTATTATCCATGTACGATATAGACACGTCAAAAGAACATCGTGGAGAGTGAATGTTGTATAAACCTTTATTTAATGTGCAGAGACAAACAGCCAGCTCATTCAAAATAACCCATCTTTTGAATGGATGAGTTATCTCTTTAGTAACACAGAAAATAACATCAAGTACAAAACTGTCTATTTAACAACATACAAAGCACAAAGCCCTTAAAATAATTAACGTAGATAAAACAATGGACGACACGTTGGTAAGTATTATTCACTATCCAGCCATCTCCCGTTTAATTTAAAACTTTATATGTGGGACTAATCTTGCTTCTCATGTCAGGAGACCCCTGTCTCCGAGTTGTCCCTTCGTAGGGTCGCTGCATGGATAACGACCACATTTTAGAATTACAATTTTACACAACCCTGTACATTCAACCGAAGTAACCTGACCCCCTGTCTGCAGATTTAATTTATTCCACCTCATATGCAAAGGGTTACAAAGAGCGAGGCCAAATTAAATTGGTCGTTTTATAATTTTAAAGGACCAGGGGTCAGCGTTACTTATTGTCTTTACATGCGAATTAACGACACAGTTTAATCCCATGGCAGACTTAATGAACTGAAGGACAATAGCTTTATGATACTCTAATTTTGTTATAAAATTATGACCATATTAAAAAATTTATGTACAGCCGAAATACGTTGAAGTCGCGGTTAAAAATTATTACATCTCACGGTTGCGTTGTCGTAAAACCCACAAGGGTTTATGGGATAAATAAATGTCTATAAATTATAAATGACATTGAGTTCAAATTTTAAGTGTCTATTAAGCATGTTATGTGTGAAGCTTGACTGCTAAAATACCACTCTACTTCATGTAAAGTTACGATGAAAATACCTGCAATTACCAAATACTTAAGTGCAGTGGTAGGTACCATCATTATTAGCCAGTTTCAGAAACCCATTTTAAAAGTTAAAGTTACATTAAAATATATCTGTCACTGTTAAACTAAAGAAGATAAAAGGAGATAGCTTAATCTAACGATTTAATGTAAAATAAAATTGAAATTACCTCAGTTTTGAACTTACGTTTAGATTTCGATCGTTGTTAATATAATACAAGAACAACAAATAATTTTAATAAATGGTTTCTTTATGACATGCATAAAAGTTAAATTATTAAATAGTATGCTGTTTAGAATTCCTAACTTTTAATTAATTACATCTCTATTGTTCGGAGTGGAATAAGACTTAATAATAAAAATCCACCCCAATTTCTTCAGATAATTAAATACTCATTTCCGTTACATAATTATATTTCTGTTTAAATAAAAGGGGTTAGTTGTCTTTGAACTGTTCTTTTGAAAGACACAGTTTCTCGTCAGTTCTTATTAAGTACAATCTGTCATATTAATTCTGCCTCTTTTGCTCATTCCTCTTTTAAAGAATTGATAATGCAAGAAGGGCCCTTATTCTTTCAAAGGTTATGAATATATCAGATTAGAATGCGACGCCTTTTCCACGGTCAGGGAAGCAGCAAACAGGACACTTTGTATTAAACATTATAGCATTTAGGACAAAAAAAAACAAAAAACTCATTTTCTGGTGGCTCATACTGGACATGACATTCATATGTAAAGTTTTGTAGTAGGCTGTTTTTGGAACTAAATTAAATGTACTTTTTTTAGAATTTAAATTATTTTTCTAAATTGATGTAAAACTATATTTTTTTAATTTATAAATGTTTTGAATAACGCCATCCAAAGTATTTCCTGAAATCTAAAAGCAAAATAAATGATTCTATTTAAAAATATTGTTTTTAAAAAATAACTCACTGTATCCTCTTAGGTTAGGTATGAAAAAAAAAACAGATTTTTCCAGGGAAATGTACACAAGTGAAAGTATTTCTCACAATAATCTTAAATCAATTCTGGCCGGATAGACCGCAAGTGCGCAACTAATAGAAAAAGGCAGATACGTCGCGATGAAATAAAATTTATTACATTCCATAAGCCCTGCGGCGAACTATTAGTTTGATTTTCACAAAAGAAAATGGCGGTGTTATCAGTAACGGCGCAGCAGGATACTCGGCTCCGAAGTCAGCGAATTCTGTTCGGGGATAATTGAGTACCGGACTGTTTTATTGAAAAAAAAACTTGCACCATTCTATCTAGGTTAGCGAGGTTTCATTTAAAGCATAGGTTTTGTAAAATATATGTATACTCCGGTCCAATATACCTACTTGACACAAAAGCTGCAAACTAAAACAAACTAAAAACAAAAAAGCTTAAAATATTAATCGATATGAAATCCTCATGGGTGGATCACACACAAATCACATTATTGCGACTAAGCAAACAACATACATACATTGCTACAATAAGGTATGACGAACTTAGTTACAACATTATTGAATTTCATTGGGAATCTTGTCAAGTATCATCATCATCATCATCTCAGCTACAAGAAGTCCACTTCTGGACTGGAGACTTTTGGCTTTGGGGGAGGCTTATGTCCAGCAGTGGACTTCTTCTCAAGTATAGCGGCACAAAATATATAGGTACCTATTAATAGAGGAAAGATTTGATTGTTTGTTGGTTTGATTGATTGTTTGCATTGAATAGGCTCCGAAACTACTGGACCGATTTCAAAAATTCTTTCACCAGTAAAAAGCTACATTATCAGGGAGTGGCTATAGCTTTTCCCGAAATTCAATGTTCCCACGGGAACGGGCCCGGAACTTCACGCGGACGAAGTCGCGGGCAAAGTGCCATATAAAAAATATATAAAACTTATGACTTTACAATTGGCAAAGGCTCTTTTAGCAGATTCAAACCAAGTGATGTTTTAATAACACGGACCACCGGTTACATATCTCTGTGAGAATACGACGTATTTTATTTCTCCTTGTTTCGCATTAATTACGAAAGGTTGCCCCCTCCCTGCCCGGCCTGGCCCTCCTCGGCCCTCCCCTATCGTGTACAAAAACGAAAAGTTTCCTTTACTGTCGGAACTAACAAGATCACACAGGAGTTACGGTTTATTTCGTCAAAATTGAAATACTTTACGTTACATTTAATTATTTGTTACTTTTGCAACCAATATTTTATTTAATGTAGTTCATTTTATCTTAAAAACCTTCCATGCTACAATTTATGGAGGTGAAGAAGCTGACGCAGGGGTGAACGAGCTGGTACAGGAAAGAGAAAAATGGATTGCAACACCCTTTTTTTTTTTTTTTTTTTTTTTTTTTTTTTTTTTTTTTTTTTTTTTTTTTTTTTTTTTTTTATTTTTTTTTTTATTTTTTTGAAATGGACTAATCAGTTCGGGTGTACTGACACCCTTTACTGAGACACCGGACTGTTGCGGGAGCGTAGGGCTCTCACCGCCAAAAATTTGCAGTGTCTGCCTAGGGGCGCCCCAGAGGGGGGCTCGAACCTCGGCCTATGGCGACACTGGGGGAAGGCGAACGGATTGGAGAGAAGCGGCCGGGCACGTGCCGGTACCGCGAAAACCGAGTCCCTACAGGAGGGTGGCGCGACGCGCGGCCCCGCCGGCGGGGCCGATATGACGGACGTGTGTGTCTAGTTTGTGTCGCGGAATCTAATTGTTTATACACCTCGATGGCGACTGTAATGGAGTCGTTCGGGTCGTTGAGGACGTGCCGCGGACGACGTTTGGACCTACTGGTGCCAGCCGGAGCGGAATAATCCCCTGCGGCTTTCACCAACGGATTTGGGTGATGATTGAGCGAGTCGAAGAATTTGACAGAGCATTGCTTTAGGTGGTGCGAGATGGTCGGCACACCTAAGTCAATGTGGAGGTTTTTGTTCCTAACGAACCAAAGCCCACCGATGGCTTTGCGCAAAAACCTATTCTGAATGGTTTGCAGCCTGTGGATATGAGAGGGCGCGGCGTGGGCGAAAACTGGACTTGCGTATGTCATTATCGGCCTAATGCACGTTGTGTAAACTCTCACCTTATTTCTAAGAGAGAGTTTACCGCGCCCATTAAGCAGACAATGTAAGCGGCCTAGCGCGAAAGCAGCGCGGTCGCGGACAATCTTTATGTGATGTTCGAAGGTGAGTCCCCTATCGAGTGTGACACCTAAATAACGGACTTTCTTTTCCCAAGGGATCGGTTGTCCGAACATCTTGACTTTAGTGGAGGGATTTGGCGTAGTACCTCTGGAGAAGAGGATAGCGGCGCTTTTATCTGGATTAACTTCTATGCGCCATTTCCTAAACCAGTCGCCAAGGGAGTTGGCGGCGGCTTGGAGGGACTTTACTATGGCGGGTGTACTAGAAGCCGAACAATAGATGGCTGTATCATCTGCGAAAAGAGCAGTATGAGTCACAAGTGGACTGGGTCTAAATTGAGGGAAGTCGCTTGTGTAAAGCGTGTATAGGAGGGGGGAGAGCACGGATCCTTGTGGTACTCCGGCTCTAATGGTGTGAGGGGGGGAAAGTGCCCCATCCACCCTATAGCGGAAAGAGCGATTCGACAAGTAGTCTCGTATGATGAGCACGAGACGGTTTGGCACATTAAGTTTGTAGAGCTTATAGATAAGCCCGTTGTGCCAAACTTTGTCGAACGCCTTTGCCACGTCGAAAAAGAGAGCGCCCGTTTTGTGCGGGCGGGATCTGTTCGCTCTCCGGTCCAACACGTGTTCGACTATGCGATGCACTTGTTGGACACAAGAGTGTTTGGCTCTAAAACCAAACTGTGCGTCAGGTAAAAGATTATTTGCAAGGGAAAAATCTTTGAGACGAGCGAGAATAATGCGCTCATAGATCTTTCCTATCGAACTAAGGAGACTGATTGGGCGATAGCTCGAGGGCTGATCCTTGGGCTTGCCGGGTTTTGGAATGCCAATGACGGTGGCTTCCTTCCAAGATTTGGGGAAAATACTGTTTTTTAATGCCGCATTAAAAATGGCGGTCAAAAGAAGAATAAGGTGCGCGGGGAAGAGCTTGATAACTCTATTAGAAATCCCGTCAGGCCCCGGGGCCTCACGAGCGCGGCTCTTTTTATAAAACAAGTGCATAAAGTACAGGTAAAGTACAGTCCTGATAATAATGGTGGCGCCACTAGTGTTTAATATGGCCACTTTGAAGACCAATATCACCACAGTAACGTAATTAAATAGAAAATAACACAAGTAACGATGCTGATTACAAGAAATGACACAACATGTACCGACTTAATATCATTGTCAATGGATAGAAGGAGTAAAATTTTTTCAGGACTTTCTTGCCAACCTGTAGCTTTCAAAAGCATTTCAAATTAAAAATAATTAAAAAAAACATCATAAATTGTTATTTCGACTGAGTCATTACAAAATGCTTGCTCAACCAGGGTAATGGCATAATTTCGGAAGTCATACTCCTTCTGTATTCCCACCCTTCTTTGTCTCTACTTTCTCAATTGGTTAGCAAAGCATTCTGGATTCCTCTACGACCGTAGGTTTACAGGAGCAGCAGAGAGTATTCATAAAAATGATATTTTTTAAAAAAGGTACGAAATATCGATTTCTTACCAGATCGTATGATTTCGTGGCTTTTGGTGTAGAAATCCTAAGCCCGGGGTCCAGTACATTGTCATTTTTAAAGTCATTTCTAAACAACAGCGTAAAACCACGGGTGACGGCTGGCAGTTACTTGCTATTTGCCGCAAGCATTTTGCTACAGACCTACCTCTGTTTAATAATTGTTTAATTATTTTTTAAGCTAAAAATGAAACAAAGAACCTCTTGCTTTTTTGAAGTCCGTTAATAATAAATGTTCTATTTCATAATAGAAAATAAGCTGTCTAATAAAATCGCACAAATGAAGTATCTTTTGACGGGCGACCTCTGTGTACACCCACAGTTTTTTATTTGCCGCGTCGTAAATCAAACGTAACGCTCCCATCTAAAAAATATCTCACTACAAGGGGAATAGGAGGGATTTTTCCGCCGCAAATTTAGTTTCTGAGATAAACTCCACACTGTAATGGACAGCGTTTCACCATTATCAAGTATTTATTAGGTATCGTCTCGGAATACCTATCGCTCTTGAATTTCACCCGCTCGAGTATCGGCATCCGGATTATTCGATGATTGGAAAAATACAAGGAACGGCTACTTAAAAAGCTGTTCTCATAGTTATTTACTTGGTGTCGCATCCAATTATTTTGCAAAATCCACTTTCAGATAAATAAAATTGTAACGACATAATAATGTTATGATGCTATGAAGTTAAAATAAAAAATATAAATGGGCTCGCCTTAGACCTCGGCCTAGGAGCTGAAACCGGCCCTAAGTGTATTAATTATGTTAAAATAATGTGGCAAAATAGAGGAACCTGTATAAAGATTCCTAAAAATTATTTAACGGTAAACACCAAGATAATGATTCTAATATCCAATCTAAAGGATGTTAAAGTTTTGCTTGCTCACAGCTTGTGAACTAGGCAGACTAGGTTACTCTTCGGGGAGTTTTTAATTTGATTAACAAGCAACTGGGGAACTGCATCGACCAAAATTCATTAAAACAACTTTTACTGTGTCGAAAATACTATCTGAAGTATGCTACGCTATTTGAGGTTTCATAAATGTTCTTAATATTTTTTTAAAAGAAAGTTTTTTTTTAACAGCCAGTTGCATCTTAATTTAAGTTAAGTATCAAACTAGGTATATGTTTTCTACGGTGGTACGTTTCGGTACGCGCGGGAAATTAAATTTTTTTGGGGGTTTTTACAAATTGCATCGCAATCATTGATAGAATTTTCGTGAAAATTGGTTTGACGACAACAAATACAATATATCTACTGAATAATCATCATATAAATTATAAATATTGGCTCTTCTCATTATGAATAATGCACGTTTATAGGAAAAAAGATGCTTCGTTTTACATTCATAATAAGAAGAAAAAATGATTTTGGGAAACTCACTCTTAATCAATACGTCATAGTTTTTAACAAACAAGTTTTTTTAACTGAACGAATACTTTTGATATCATCAATCCTTCAAGGATTACAGGAGTGACAATGTGTTATTTAACTCTTTCTTACTGAAATGTCTTTTATAGACCACATATTGTCATGTTACAACATTTTTACGGCGACAAACTGCATTTGCGATTACCCACGTTGCGAAATACATATTTTATGTTATGCCGCGGACGTGGCCTGTTTTAGTCTATATTCAGTGGATGTTTCAACAAAATGTCTTAGGAAATGTTCGTCTGACACTTGAAAAGTGTTTAAAGAAATTTTATAGAAATACACTATTGCTCGCAAGGGTTTTGGCGTGTTGTTATAATACAGACTGTGTCTGAAATGCATTTTTAAAGTTAATAAAAAATTAACTTATAGCTGTCACCGTCAAACTAAAAAAAAATACTTAAAATTAAATAATAATTATATTATATATCAGGGTTTATGCTCTTGGAATGGTAGAGCATTTATGAAGTAGGCTAGCCAATCCGTGAAACTACCAGCCACTCACAGATCGGCGTAAAGCAGCAATGCGTGTTTTTCCTTACTTCCTTACTAATATTATAAATGAGAAAATGAGTTTGTTTGTTATTCCTTCACGGCTTGACTAAGCAGCCGATCATTATGATTTTTTTCTGATTGGCCTCGGGTCTTGGATGTTTATCTATATATGTATTTGTTATAAAATATAATATCGTTGAGTTAGTATCCCATAACACAAGTTTCGAACTTACTTTGGGGCTAGCTCAATCTGTATGAATTGTCCCTATATATTTATTTATTTTATTTACTTAACAAATGTTAATGATGTGGGCAGACCTAAAAGTTAAAATCTAGCATAGGTACGCTTTCAATTCCCATGATGGGCTTACTAATGAAGTTTCCTCTCGCTTTGGTGTTGGCGGTATTATATTCATTCGTATTCCATGAAGCTTTTAATTAGGATTCCGTTGAGTACTTAGTCTAGTAATATGAATGCTGTTTCTTATAAGCAATGTAATCCTAACTAATATTATAAATGAGAAAGTGAGTTTGTTTGTTTGTTTTTCCTTCACGGCTTGACTAATCAGCCGATCATTATGAAAATTAGTACATATATTGTCAGGGGTACAGAGCCCAACATAGGCTACTTTTTATCCCGTGAAAGTATGTCATTCCAATGGGAAAATATTTTTTCTACTATAGACGGCGCTGTATCGGCCAACAGATGGCGCCACAAGTCGCGCCATGGGTTTTGTTGTCAAACGAGATCTATGTCATAAAATTAACCGCGAGCGAAGCCGCGCGGGAAAGCTAGTGACTAATATAATGGTGAAAGTTTGTGATTATGGATGAATGGATATTTGTTCTCTTTTACGCAAAAACGGCTGGAAAGATTTGCTTGAAACTTGGTACACCATTACCCCAGACACGATAATTTTTATCTCGGATAACAGTTCGGGAATGGAAGAACGAGATTTCATGGGTAAAACCACGGGCATCGACTAATTTAAAATAATCAAGAACATAGGTAAGCTCGTATTTAAGGATCCCGTGCAGTCAATTAAATAAAAAAGTTTTTATATTTATTGGCGTAATCCACCACCTACAAAAATGTTTCAATGAGATGTAGCAGATCACAACAATCCGAACATCGCCGGCGAGATCGCATGTCTCGCCCTACTGTTGATGTTTTCAGTATAGGACGAGACGGGCCGCTTCTCTACCTTTCGACCATCTCTCAGCAGATATTGAAAAAAAAAACCAAGGCATGTGGTGTAGTTGTGGAAGTCCGTAGTTAAGAGACTGCGTCCAATTCTTTTAAAAAAAAAACAACTATAACTTAGTAAAAGTCATAGCAGCAGCTGTAATGTGCTAAAAACAGTGTAAGCACACTCAAGGTCGCTTTCTCATGAAATCTGATATGAAATATGCAAAAAGCGTTCCTGGCCGACCCTGTATATACGACACACGTACATATAGTTAGGTAAAGCCGTCGTCGAGGGAACATTATTGAATTTAGGTTACCTGCTGAGGATTCTGTATTAGAAACTTGCTTACATGGCTAGTAAGCAGGACATGATATTTTTAAAATTTATTTAAAAAGGAATAAACCAAGGATTAACTAAAACCTGTTTTGGGATCGTCATTCCTGAGGATAATATACTTACAAACCGTTATTTTGTCAGTTCTTGTATGATTTTAACAGTCGTCAGTTTCTCGGTGAATTGTTCAAAACGCTTTTTTCGTTTTTTTTTAACTTTACTAAAATTCTAATACAGACAAACCATGTTAATATTACCATGTAAAAAATTGTTAATAAAGTATTTTTTTTATACGAGTATTTATTGACTGATTTTACGATCAGCTATTTAGACTGCGCTTTGATCCGTTAGAACCTAGTTCTAGTCACTTCAGTACAAATTTTGCTTTGTTTGCAACTTGATAGCGTTGTGCAATTCGTTCAGGATGAAACAAAAATAAAAAAGTTTTTTATTTTTCGTGTCCATTAGTCGTGTTGCCAAAACAAAACGTTTAAAAATAAAAAAGTATCGATTATCCAAACGTATCAAGCTAGTGTAGAACAAGGCTAAACAGTTTAGTTGGATTTAACCGCCAGCGGCCAGCATCCATCGATTTCTATTCGATTTGACTCAACTATTCACTCGACTAGTATACATTAACAAAAAATCGAATCTATATGACTTTTCGTAGTAGAAGCCCGTTGTCGTACATTTGATTTTCGACTCTACTGACTTTGAAACTATTTTAGTCTTCTAACTTTTTTATTTAGAATTATTTTAGTTACAGTGTTATATAATTTAATTACTTAGTAGGTATGTTCATAAATTACCAGCAAAAAAAAAATATTTTCGTTTCCAATTATTCAAAAACATATTTTTTTGTCAATGTAATTTTGAAATAAATGTAACCTTTTTTTGTAATAAATCTTATTTTTTCCCCTTGTAAATCGAACTATCACTTTTTGATGTCACTTTTTGTGTCACTTTTTGATGTCACATTATAATTTTCTGATATACACGTAAAAATTTGACAGAGACAAAAAAAATACATGCAGGATGCCGACCGCACGTCGCATTGAAAGCGTTTGAGGAACTTCTTGTGGCTAAGATGATGATGATGATGATGATGATGAAAAAAATACATTATTTTAGGATAAATAAAAAATAAATATGCATAAGTACCTAAAAATAAACCGTCTCGCGTGTAGAGAATAAATGCGAAAAATCTCCTAAAACATTATGCAACACGAGGAAAACGTACGTCATTTCCGAGTAAAAAGCCTTTGGGCCTTAGAAAAATAGTGTTGAAAATAAAACGTCCTTAACAAAGGGGACGGAATGGCTGAATATGTATCATGAATATGGTCCTCAAAATGCAAAACGGGGTTCAGTTGTTTCGCGAAAACTTTATTTTACTCTGCCCTACCTTTTCATGAACATTCGAGATGTGAACATTAAAATGTAACGTATTAGTATATTTCAATATATTTTAACAAGATTTTTATTTTTATACTTAAATCTCTGTGGTTTGTTAAAAAAGAACCATTGATTTTCAAAGTTTGATTACGGAAACGTCAACCTAAATTAACTTTTTTTACTTACATTTGCTCGCATCTGTGAACGTTCAGACGTCTGTTTTTTCCCGTTTTTCGAGACGATAAAATCTCGTGTATCTTAAACGGGCAAAAAAATCGCCATCGAAACCTAGCCTGAGACATTGTAATATCCACACGAATGTGTTTTTTCTCACTTGATTTGCACCATACTTGCAGCTTTTCTCGTGAAGATTTCAGAAATTCTGCCACATGCATGAATGGCTCCATTGCCTAGCGTATACTGAATATTTCTTCTTATTTTTTAACTTCATCATTTAGACAAACTTTGTATTGAAACGAAAACACCCAGCTACATTTACATAAATGATTGCCCTCTGCAGTAATCGGGTCGTCGACACCGGAGTTAGGATTATTGGTATAATAACGCTCTTTAAAGCGGCTATAACAAACCCATGTGTAACTTGCATAAAAAGAGTTTTTTTATGCGCCGATTATAAACACAATACCTAACATTTATACAGCATGTATTATTCCTTTCAGAGTCGTAAGTTTCGGTCCCGAGTTTATTATGCATGCGGCGTTCGAAGCGTGAATGTGGTCGGCCGATCGTGAGCGAGAATCGTACATAATATAACATATAAATAATGTAACGGACATAGTTTAGCCTGTAATCGCATATAAAGTTCCCAAAATATCGGCCGGGTATGAGTGGAACCTTTGTTTTTTTTACGTTTGTTGTTTACATAATTTTTATACCTAACCTATAGGTACCACTTTTTTATAAAAATAAACATATTCTGTCACTGGCATCCTTAGAGGGAAAGTGGCAAAACAAGTTTTAGTCAAAATTTGTCTGATCTAAGGGCGAAATAGTCATGTTTTTAGTTAATAATAGTTTTTGACTAATCCTAAAATTCCTTTAGATGGAACGATAGACATTTCGAACAACGCGCAACGCGTCTCATCAGACATTACATTAACTTAAAATATTTACACTTTGACTATAGTATAGTATATATTTGAGTATAGTATGTATTTATTTGACTGTAGTATAGTAGTAGATAGTTAGAATTTATCAAATACAAATTATGTACCTCGCATCATCCTCATCATCTCAGCCACAAGAAGTCCACTGCTGGACATAGGGCTCTACCAAACGTTTCCAGCTCAGTTCCAGTTTCCAAATTAGGTAGGTACCCTAAATTCTGAACATTGGGATAAAATACAAAACAAATTGAAATACTTAATTATTATATTAAAAAAATAATCTTGTGACGAACTATGTATTCTTTAGACAAATTGTGAATCGATGATATTGAACAGCGACCGCACTAATTGCCAATTACGACGTCGATGAGAATAGGCCGTTTAGTGAAGCTGATAGGTGCCTTCGTTAATCAGCAAATATGATTATTAATTGGAATATTTACGAACTATTGCTTATAGGCCAATATATGCCTTCTCTAGTTTGTACAGAGGTAGTCAAAGATTTTATGTTGAAAGATGATTATGATGTTGTAAAATTAGTAATGATTTGCTTTATATCCTGTCAATAGACTTTAAGATGAATAGGACAAATGAGTTGGATGGTGCTCAGCTTGAAGTAGGCACCGTGAGACCAAGCGTGACTCTTGTATACTCACGATCTCCAGATGTCCTCATCTGGAGATCGTGAGTATACAAGAGTCACGCTACCACTCCACCACCAGAGTCACACCACACGAGTAGGTACCACTTTTCAGACCTTAACCTATCCCCAAAAAAATCATGTCAATCCATTCGTTACTTTCATTGTGAAAGAACGACAAAGAAACACAGCATTAATAACATTAGTATGGACTAATATTAGCACATTGAAAGGAACGATAAAAAAACACACGTTCGCAATTTATAATATTAGTATGGATTAATATGACTAATAAAATCGTACATATAGATTACAATGCAAGCAACATTTTAAAAAATTCAACTCAGTTTGTAATTCAAAAATTCCTCAGCAAACTAATTTAGTAAAATGGCGCCACTAATACCATTACAGGACAAAAGATACCCATATAAAAGATAAGATGTAACTGCGCTCGTCATCTGCACCTAATGGTGATCGCTCACGGGCCACGGACAAAGGCGGGAT
This sequence comes from Endotricha flammealis, assembly GCA_905163395.2. Taxonomy (NCBI): domain Eukaryota; kingdom Metazoa; phylum Arthropoda; class Insecta; order Lepidoptera; family Pyralidae; genus Endotricha; species Endotricha flammealis. The sequence continues at coordinate 4,433,876 of LR990860.1, read as the reverse complement.
GTGTCGAAAACAGACGGCCTCGCAGGAAAGTTCCGGGAATTTCGTGGAGACAAATTTCACTGGATTGAGAACTTTTCGGGATATCGCTGTCATTTCGTGACCACTCGTCGACGCTGGAAGATGCCCAATTTATTTAATGGGGTCTCCAGCTTTGTTCACGTAAAATTCAACTTATGTTTTACATTGAACTTAATTTAAGTTTGGTATCGGCTACATCGATCATACAATCGATTTAGGTATCTGATAGATAACTTAAAACCGGTTTTCAGACCGAGAGATTTCATATAAATTTCTTATTATAAAGACAAGATAACACTGAGAATAAAAAGCGAAATTAATCCTGTAGTTTTAAAAAATACAAATTTTTGTTTTTTATTCTTATTATTGCAAATGCGAAAGTAACTCTGCCTAAAAATAAATAAATAAACCGATCCGAACCCAACGGCAACGTAGACCTCAATTCAATATTACCTGGAACACATTCTAAATATATTGCTACATGACAAGATCAATATTTGGACACGTGTTGTTGCATTTATTCAACATATTATGTTCAAAACTGATCTGGCTAGTTTATTTGCAGCAAAGTTGGTGCAAACATTCATAATATCAATTTCTAGTTGCTATATTTGATTTATCAAAATGATTGAAATAATATGGATTTCACTGTTTTTAAAATAAAGTCGGTCTGCAACATGAGCATTGAAAAATTTATTTAAAAATCATCCATTTTAGTAATATTATTACTAAAAGGGAATTCTTTCTGCGAGTAAATTAAATTCTTCAAAAACGTCATTCCATTGTATTTAACTTAACTGAGATCCTTTGTCTTAGTCCTTTTCAAGATTTAAATAAAATAAAAGGGTAGAAATAAAGAAAGAAATCGCACACAATACTTTGTGTACACTTTCTTAAAAGTAAATCTCTTATTTATTGTAGTGATAGAACAAACGATTGTTATAAAAAATATATAAAATAATTTTTTTTTATCTGCGTACATAGTTACCTATACATTATATAATTTTTTAAAATATTAGGCAGAATTTAAGAATTAAATTATTATGCTAAGCATATTTTTTTTGGTACAACGCATCAAGTTTAGAATAATGCCTAAAAAGCTTCGTAACAAATTATTTACACTCGCATTTCCTACTAAATCGTAAATGAAGGTAAAAAGTATATTTTTAGCAAAAAGGTTTATACAAACTTTATTATTGAGGATCTTCCCTAAAATGTAGCCGTTGTGGGGTTAAATGGTATATTTTGTTTCCCAAAAAACCCTTCACGTTACACTTTAGTTTTTTTCCCCTTGAAGAGATAAAATTGAGCACGTCTCCTCTTCCATTTACGTCACCCCCTGAATTTTGGCGGAGACGCACTGCCAGCAATAAAAGTGAACGTTATCTTGCTAATTTTTTCTTCGTCTTGTTCGCTATAACGAAGTCCTTCTACCAAAAAATTTATTTAATCATTCTAGTAAAAACTATAAAGACAAACTTACGTCTTTTATGAGCTATACTAATAATTATAAAGAGATAAAGTTTGTGAGGTTGTAAAAAATAATCTCTGGTTAGACTGAACCAATTTTGAAAATTCTTTCACCAATATTTTTATTAGTAAAAGAATTTTCAAAATCGGTTGCCACAAATCACATTATTTTTTGAGTGTCATACATACATAGGATGGATATTAAGTTAATCCTCAATACGCGGGTGAAGCCCTGGGCACCAAGTTTTAAATATGACATGTGTACCTACACCATTTTTTTTACATAACAACCTTATAAAGGAGGTGATCCACTTATTAAAAAACCCCACAACAACCATGAAATTAAATTTCGAAAATATGGGCTGACGCGCTGACGTTTCGTTGAATTCTAACCAGTTTTGAACCTTATTCTAACTAAGTAGTAATGTCTTTTTCACAGAACTACGTGTTTCGGATGGACACTTTAGTGGTAGCCCCGAAGATTTTAATATGAACGCCTACAAACCTTTATGAGAAAAAAAAGTGTTAGCCACCCGATAGATAGATAGTGATAGTTTAGAATAGTATTTATAAAATATCCTCTAAAATCTGGAATACAAAATTTTTGCGCCGGGGCTTGGGTTTTTTTGGATAACCTCTTATAGCAATTTTTTTTAAACAAGACAGGTTTGATTTAGTTACATAGGTAAATTATTTTACTTTCTGAAACAATCTTTGAAATATTTATTTTAGACACTCTACAAACGATAAACTTACGAAAAATAACCTATAAAAGTTCTTCGAGTTGTGCTTTCAATTGTTAAAAGAAATATATTTGCACAGCCTAATTTTACTTTATTACAGTACAAAATGGAACCTTGGAGTTAATCAAGAGGGAAACGTGTTTCATGCAATTTGTAAACCTATTTGACCCTTCATAACGGTCAACAGGGTCCTTAATACCGTTTTCGTTTAAAAATGAGTTTTAGAGAGCTTCCTCATAAAATGGTGAAGCACTTCGTGAGTGTCTACTTTAGGTGCATTTTATATTTAATTTATTTTTATTTTAAAGTTACGTATGTATTTAATTGTTGTCAAAGTGAAAAAAAAGTCGGAAATAAATACTTACATATTTTTAAGCAACTAATATTTATTTGTTCAAGAATACATTTTAAAATACATATATCGATGATAAATAACAAGCATGGCGGGGGGTGGCGCTATATGAAATGTGTACAATTATGTTAAATCTAGTCAATAACCTTGGAGAACTGTATAATGATGACGAGGTATGTAGTACAGAGGCTGCAATAGCTCAGTGGGAGGGACATGTTGAGTCTGATAACCCCCCAGAGGGCGTAAGCGAACTCGTTTTCGCGAGTCAACTGGAAAAAAGCCTTCACAAGTCGACGATCCATTTTTCCTGGAATTTATAAAATATTAATTCTAGTTTTTTTTTTACATTCTTCTTCTTCGTCGCAGCACTATGGGGCAATTCACGTAACAAGAACCGATTCTAGTTCGATTCAACGACACTCGCTGTCCCGTTCAATTCCTATTTTGTATGAGTGAGACAGCGAGTGTCGTTGTAGTTATGTAGGCATAACATAAGTGGAAGCATCCGGACTATGTTTCACCTTTTTTCCACCATTCTCCCATTGTGTTTAAAGAAAACTTCTATTTCATTTTAATTTCAATTCGTTTGAAATCAAGTTGATAATTATTGATAATTTGATTTTCAATCTTACCAAGTCGATCACTATTTATGACGTCATGTAGCATTGTTCGTATGTTGTAGACGTGTGCTGTCGTGACGCTGGAGTAGTAACACGGTACCACCACTAGTAACGTATACTTCACACATCTAACACAGCTGAATGTTATCATTGCTTTCTTTATCTGTGAAAATTAAAATCACAACAAGAATAATACATCCTACTTGTTTGAGTAAGTAAAGTTTGAGTTTTGAGCCTAGCCGGGTTAGCGCTGGCTCGACCAGCACAGTAGCTCTCACAGAATATAGTTGACAGCGGTGATATGCCGCTGTGCTATAAGTGAAAAAGCCGAAAGCCTAATACCACTAACTAGAATGTTATCAACCACCATGTTCGAAAAAAGCATTTACCATTCTTATAGCTAGCCCTAGTTATTCACAGAATAAAATCATTGAACAGGGATGTTAATTTTAAAGTAAGAGTACAAGCAATAGAAACAGAAATCAAACAATATTCATTAAACCCTGTTTTTCTTAACTTGACCAATGTAGTAAACAATCTTAGCACGTCTTTTTAACGAAAATAGGCAATTAAAATTATCATTCACACCCAAATAATAATAATATAGTTAGAAATACACTCTTATTATTCCGGCGACTTATCGATTTTACACATGGATAATCGAATAAAAAGACACGCTAAGATTGTTTACTACAATTGGTCAAGTTAAGAAAAACAGGTTATAGATATTTAAACTTACATTAGAGAGTGATTGGATTGTTTGCAAATCTTGGAATAAACTCTTCAGTAGCATTGTCGTTGATAATCCGGAACAAAACAGTGATACAATTAGCTAAAACATACAGATGGGTTACGAAAATAAATGTCAGCTTTCAAACAGGTGAAAAACGTATATATTACATTCAATATACTTGTTACAATATCTCCAAACAATCATCTGATTTCAAATATAAATCAATATGAAATACACATGAATCGATGACAAATCACTTTATTGAGATAAAGGACACAATATTAAGTTACCACAAAAAGGTGTGACAAGCTAGTTCAAATAGAATCGTTGAAATTCACTGGAAATCTTGTGCCAAGTATATTAGAACGGAAAATAAATAATAGACAATTTTAACAGTTCTTTATAACACACTAGCGGATCGCCCCGGCTTTCCACGAGTTTAACTAAGGATCCCTGATAATTTTGAAAATATAATATAGCCTATAATACCCGGGGGTGACGTACCTTCCTAACGGTGAAAGTATTTTTGAAATCGGCCCAGAAGTTTTTGAATTTTTTCATTGCAAACAAAAACACAAATATTTCCTCTTTATAATAAAGGTAATCGTGTTGACATGAAATAATTACCGTTTAACTTTTTCATACAAAGTAACATTAATTACCTACCGGGAATCCCATAATAATATTCAGCTGTTCCGAGCACTTGTGTAAAAGCTCGTAAACTCTATGCAAAGCTCCGACATCAAACTGTGTTTTATTCGACAAATTTTCTATATTTGCATCCTTTGTTTTTTTGCCATCAAAAGTTTTTGATACGTGAGCTTTTAATACGCGTACTCTTATCATGACCATTCTTAATAATGTACAATATAATACTTGCTCGCTGTCATGTGCTATCATAGTCAAATATGTAATTGTGAAGCTATAATCGTTAAAGTTATATACAAAGATCATCAAAAGGGTGCATTCTGTAATACTGTATATTACACTTAATACCATCCAAACAAGACTGCGGACCGTAGATGAAATGACAGTCAAATCTTTGTCAATTTTCAAAATTTCATCAAACTTCTTCAGATTAGATATGAAATACTCAAAAATTGATTTATTGGACGTTAATGAGTTGCACACAAGTAAGATATATTCGATACACGTGGTCAATAGAATAACCATGTATGAAGCACTTGTAGCCTTATTGAGTGAAACAAAATATATGGTTATTATTATTAAAAACACACTGTAAATGTAACTGATCCATATTCTGACTCTATCTTTATCTATTAAGTAAATACGGTTGATACCTAAGGCTATTTGTATTGACATGAGAATATTTAAATCATTTATGATGCTCCTCGACTTTTTGAAAAGATTGTTTTGTTGCGGAGTCGATAATTCCGATGGAGTCACTTTTGCACTTCTTTTAATTGAACTCATGGTTTATATTATAATTATTTCTTAATATTATAAATTAATATTAGCTTAAAGCAGGTACATTTACTTCAAAGCGTGCCGCTACAATGACCATCTACTCCATATAATAACCAATTTAATATAATCTGATAACAATCTTTAATTTTATAAATTGAACTAAAATTATTTTAGAACACTTAGCATTATTAATTGATTATCTTGATCATATTTGCTAACAATTTTGTTTAAAATTTATTTTATTATCTAAAAGGCTTGTACACACAACCGCTGACAGATGTGAAGCGTATTTGAAACGCGACGCGAATCGCCGTGATTTCGTGCGGCAAAACGTAACGAATCTTCAATACTTTTGAATCTTTTCTACCTTTATCCTACTTTACGTGGGGTCGTTACAGCATGTTAATCTTCACGTTTCTTCTGATATAAAAAAATAATTTCGATTCTTTCATATTTAAAAAAAAAGCGGCCAAGTGCGAGTCGGACTCGCCCATGAAGGGTTCCGTAGCAGCAATAGCGGTTTACGATTTATGACGTATTAAAAAAAACTACTGACTAGATCTCGTTCAAACCAATTTTCGTTGGAAGTTTGTATGGTATTGTACATCATATTTGTTTTTTTAGTTTTATCATTCACTTATTTTAGAAGTTACAGGGGGGGGGGGGGGGACACTCATTTTATCACTTTGGAAGTGTCTCTCGGGCAAATTCAGTTTAGAAAAAAATGATTGTAGAAACCTCAATATCATTTTCGAAGACCTATCCATAGATAGATATGGGTTTGATGAAAAAAAAATTTTTGAGTTTCAGTTCTAAGTATGGGGAGGGTAACCCCAAAATTTGTTTTTTTTTTCTCTTTAAGTATGAAAATCTTAATGCGGTTCACAGAATACATCTCATCACCAAGTTTCAATAGTATAGTTTCTTATAGTTTCGGAAAAAAGTGGCTGTGACGGACAGACAGACAGACATGACGAATAGGGGTATAAGGGTTCCGTTTTTTGCCATTTGGCTACGGAACCCTAAAAAGTGCATAAATACAACAAACAGCTCATAATTTTTTTTTTTAAAGATATTGTTCTACCACTTTCACAAATTACAACTTTCCAGTAAACGTCTCGAAGCTAGACCACAGACAGATGAATATGGCGAAACTATAACATTTTTTTACTACCGAACTCAAAGAAAAGTATTATTATATACATGACAAATATATCAAATCATCATTAAGAAAACAGTAAGTGAAAACAAGGGTGATTAACGAGAAGGTGGTATCATATTGCGTCCAATTTACTGGATAATGTAAGGGAAGCTTACATAAGCAGTGATTGATGGATTATTCGATACAATGCCAGCATGTGGGAATTAACCTTGGCACCTATTATGTCAAAATATGGGAGATTGATAGCATTGGCGACCCAGACAAGGCGTCTTATATTTTTTTATACAATACAAAGATCTTGTCCTTCATATTAAAAAAATATATACTTCAGTGTTTACAATATAATAATTAGGCGAGTTTACAATGTGCCGGCTACAAATTTATTTCATTTATTTACTAAAGCAGTAATGATATTTATATTAGCTTTTTATTACGTACTATTTCTTTCTTAAATAAATAATTGTTTGTTATCTTAGGCGCAAAAATTAGTGCAATTTTTGTAAATTTTTCAAGTACTCGATCGTAGATAAATCTATTTTTGTACTTTACAGATTCTTTTGAAAACTACACAGGTTAGGTGCCTCTACATACAAAAGTTTCTATTTATATACTATATTTGTAGATTGTTGACAAAGGTGTAGGTTCTTGTAGTTGAGATGATGAGAAGAATAATAATAGATCAAAATTTTCAAACTTCATTTAATTTTACCTTGTTGCTAACTTATATCTATATTTATATACAAAGCCTTAAACAGTTTATTACCCAATGTTTTCCATTTTTCACCGCCTCAAAGATTAAAAACTTTAAAAATGATTCCTCACTCTGCTTTAACACAATTTTTGCATTAAACTTGAAAGATTTATCTTTTGAGCGCATTCGTGAACACAATAATGGACAGGAAAAAGCGAATTCTTGTAAGGAAAAAGTATTCGGTGAATGAATAATAAAGGGAGTTGAATACATTTAAATATGAATGTACCTAGTTGGTACCGTATCGAGAATGGCTTCATGATGAGCCGATGAACATCCCGCGTTACTTCACTAGCTTTTTAATGCAGTGAATTGTCGTTTTTTTAAACCACGTGTGGCCTTCTGGCAGTTACCTTCAACATATTTCTATTGCTAATCAATGAGGCAACGCGCGCTGGCGCTGCAAGCATAATTACTACTTCTACGCTGACTCACAGCCATTAAAAATGTCTTTAAAAATGTGTTTCAGAAACTAGCAGTCAGTGACCCAAAATGAATCTTGGCGACAAAAGAGTGCCAATATTTTCAGTGATAAGTATACTTCAAACCTTTTACAATAAAAAGACCCTTATGAAGTTAGTAAGAGTTGGTTATATTACGTGATGTGATCATTTCTCAATACCCCAGACCGATCGCCATATAAAACTCTTCTAACAAAATACTAATACACTTATCATCAAGCGAAACGAGATTTACTTTTATCAAAGTGAGTGGAGATCGCTTAGTTACATTGTACATAAAGATGGCCGTTTCAAGATTTTATGTATTATTTTATGATACCACTAGAAAACAAAGAACCGAGAGATAGTGTGATTGAACTAGACACTTGTCTTGTCTTCATTGTTGGTGGACTTAGTTTACTTGATATTGCACGCGGCCTTGTCCATGTTTATCTTAAAACTAATTTTATAAAAGATTCAAACCTTTACTTAGAGAGTCGGCCTTTTTTGTCATAACAATAGGTACATTTCATATTTATTGTTATATTAAAAAAAACATCATCATCATCATCATCATATCAACCCAAAATCATCCCACTGCCATACGGGTCTCCCTTCAATCGAAGGTGATTAGAGCGTACTCTGCCACGCTGCTCCAATGCGGATTGCCAGAGGCCGGTGTTTTCAAGCCGCCCGAAGGTCACCAACTTGGCTTAACGACTGTCATCTACCGATAACAGCCGGGACCGACAGCTTAACGTGCCCTCCGAAGCACGGAGAAGCTCGAGATAACGAAACCCATCCAAACGCTGGCTAGGGTCGACGTCGCTTAACTTGCGTGTTCATTTTAGAATGCGACAAACAGCGACGCCATTGAGCTCCATTAAAAAAATACAGATATAAAAATAAATTACACCTTCATTTATTTTCAGAAATATTTATTTTTACATACATACATTGCATAAGTCGCCCCCAAAGCGGCTTCCTGCGCCTTTCCTTGGGTCGTCTGACCACCTTGTTGTATTTTTTAATTTGCATTTTTTATCACAAGTAATAACTAAAGTAAAAATTCCGATGGCCTACAACGTATAATTTTCTAAGAACTTTGTTTTGATTTATGAAATCAGTCGTCTCAATTTGGCATTTCAATATTTTCTTTCATCACAGAACATCGGAATTATATTTTCTTAGAAAAAAATATCTGATTCAAGTAACAATTAATTTATTGGCATATCAATATAGATTTATTTTTGAATATTTGTAGTTTTATATAAAAAACGGAATTCATTGTAAAAAATGTGCGTGTGTAATCAATTCATAGTAAACCATTTGAAATAGTGCAAAAATACAAAAAAAATAGAAAATACAGTAGATTATTTTCGTTCGGAAGTAGGTATTTCAAAAAGTATATAATAATATTGTAGGTTTAGCCTATAGCTCTCTACTACTACATTGTCCATGTAGCATTCGATGTATCCAAAAATGGTATTGTACTAAATTTCGTTTCTTTATTATTATCTAAACGAGCACTCATTAGCGGTGGTTAGCTGTGTTTCTGCCTCCCGACTACATTGGCTCCCGTTGTTTTTTTTCGCTGTTTTTCGTAACTAATTATATTATGCTAATTTTTGCTGCTGTCCATTCGGATAATTGCCCTGGTCTGCTCCACCGGTAAATTCTTGAAATGAATTCAGTAAAAAAAAAAGAAATCTTCCCTTTCTGTGTGCATCACGTAATGATATAATATTTTCCCCTTGGGGTAAGAGAGGCTTTTTTTTAATTATGATTTTATGCCGAACATATTTCAAAGAAAAAGGAAATAATGTTTTACTTTCCAAAAATAGGATCAAGATGTTACCTTTTTCTGTATTTTTTTGGCTTTATGCTAAACTGTAAAATTCCATATACCTAATTTGTTCTGTCTTTATTTAGATTTTTTTTATAGGATTGTTGTATATTCTTTGAAAAGTAAATTCGTCACGGAAAAGGTATGAGTTAATTTGTAGCAAATTTACTTTTACTTACAAAAATGACGAAATTTATTTAGTGACAAATGTACAACAACCCTTATAAGAGTATTATTATTTTAATTATTTAAATTGCACATGTAGGAGCTTAAATCCACAACTTACGCTCAAACATGGACCCGGTCAGGGTATTGCAATTTTTGTGGGTGAGCCACCAGAACCAGTAGTTTTCCAGCAGAGATATTTAGCATCAGTCTCGTTTCATTATGTTTGTTAAATCTGTGGTCTAGTCTAAAGTATAGTCCATGTCTAGCCATAGCCTTCGGAATTAAAAGGCGTGGAAATAAAACTTGATAATAATAAATGTCAATCAAACCATGACGAAGACCAGCTATTTGGAAAATTAGTAACTTGAAGTCACAACTCCATGCAAGTCGCAAGTCGCTGCTTCATAACATAATTGAAATTATTATTTGAGGTTTTCCTTATTTAACTTAACAGTGACTGCTGTCAAGTAATCCGGTCTCATCCGGCATTATCCCGAATTTCCATTTTAAAGCGTAACAGAGAAAGGAGATTTAACTGGAATATACCGTGTAATTCTCTTCAAAAGGTGGCTTTGAATAATTCCACTAACGTCATATTGTTTATTATTTTACATTTTAGAAGTTTAAGTTTTCACTTGCAAAAAAGATCCACATTTTCTTATAGGTCTAAAAACGATTCCTCACAATATAGTTAAACCACTGTATTATGCCCGACCTATTATTCAATGCTTTTTTTTTTAAAGTACCTATTGCGTGGGAATAATAAATGGATTTTGATTGATTGATTGATTGATCTCATTTTAGATCTGCAGAGCTGACTTGTGCTTTATTCTAATTTAGGGTGGTTTTAACCGATTCGGCTGCAGCTCGTATTCGATCACCGACGACTATAAACGTTTTATTACTCTCCATTGTAGAGTTTCGACCTAAAATGGATGAATGGAATCTTAGCAATACAACACATTATATTTAACTAAGTATGAAACATGTCAGTAACTAAATTGATAGCTTATACAGTCTGCAAGTGAACAATAAAGATATTAGCATATTCCCAGTTCTGGCAACCCTGCCTTTGTGACCAGCCGTCCAGACAATTGCATCTAATTTGCACAACCCTTATGTAGTATTGCTGAATAAAGTTATGCAAAGTCTGTTTACATTTACAATACATAAAATCAAGAGAACTAATTCGTCTGAACTTGTACAAATCAACTTGAAGATCATGCAGACACTAACAGTTCGCTAGTACTATTTATTATACTGTGCTAACAGTCAATTTCTGAAACACAAATTTTGAGTTGATGACGCAATCAATTATAGCTGTCACTGTCAAACTAAAGAAGAAAAACAGAGACACAAAGAGAGACATAGCACATGACTTAATGTGAAAGTTAAATTAAAATACGTACCTTCACGAACAAGGAAATCTTAGTATTACGTAACGTTATTTTTCTTATACCCATTTTATCTCTACAATATATAAAATTAATCGATTGATCATTCTTAGAAAACATCGTCTTTTCCGAAATAAACTTGCAAACAACACTTCATATTAATTTGGAAGTTTATTAATTAAGGTATCTCAGAAACCCGTTTCGCTTACTTGTAAAAGTTATATTAATTTTGAAAACTAGTCTTAATAAGTTCAAATACTGTAAATTTTGAGTGGGAATTGCAAAACGTAGGCTTAAATAATTTTAAAAAGGAATATATTTAAAGAAATTAAATTATTTCATCAAAACAGTAATTAAATCTCTGTCTACTTTAGAAAGAAAGTGATTTTTTTTAAATCACCTGACAGATTTGAAGGAAATAATATTTGTCAATAATAAATAAATAATTTAAGAGAGGTAGTCCGCTCAAATCGGAGCAGCCCGTCTGGGGAAGGACCTCCACCTTACAGAAGATCGTAGCCAAATAGCATTGGTCTCGGCCATGTTGTGTTCCTACGGTGAGTAAGGTCTCCAGAGCAGAGCTCCACTCCACTTGGGGGGGTTGGGAGGGTTGCCAACGCGTGAGTGATGCCCCCGGTATTGCAAGAGTCTATAGGCTACGGTGATGACGGGCCGTATGCTTGTTTGCCAACTATGTAGTATAAAAAAATAAACCACATAGTCATGACAGTGTAGTTTCGGTTATTGGAAAAATTCAAAGTGAGAAAAATATAAAACGTAAAAACATCATGAATTTTATTGAAGGTACAAAAGTAAAGTAATAAAGAATAAAAGCAAAATAAGGAAAGAATCTTTTAAAGTTTAGAAAACAGACACTTTAAATGAAATCACGTAAAATTTTAAGTATTCAGCACAAGAACGACCCAGATTTCCGTGAAATCAAATTTTGAATTCGCAACATTTTTATATTAAAAATATGATATTATAATATTTTAACAACTGACCTGTTTATTAGTATGCTATAGGTATATACAATTATTGTAAACTAGCAAAATTCGCGCAACTTCGTTTTCGCGTATTCCGCTTTCCCGTGATAGTTTTTGTATATATCTAATCCATATAATATATAAAACTAGCTTTTTTGCCCGCGACTTCGTCCGCGTTCCGAACCCGTTCCCGTCGGAACCACATTGAATTTCGGGAAAAGCTATAGCCTATGTCACTCCCTGATAATGTAGCTTTCTACTGGTGAAAGAATTTTTGAAATCGGTCCAGTAGTTCCGGAGCCTTTTTTTGTTGTTGATTATAGTGAGAGAAATGCATTACTGCATGTCCCGCCGCTTATGTCGGGCTCCCCCTCTAATGCCACTTAGGGTATACCGGCGGCGGTGGGGCGGGTCTGGGTTCATGCTTTCACGGTTCCCATTACGGCATGCTTTGCTTTGCTTTGCTTCGCTCTGCATGGTAGCTTGGGTGCAGGCCTACTCTACTACTTCCTTCTGAGGTGGTAGAGGGGCGATGGTCTTGGGGGTAGCGTTTTTCGCAAAGATCCCCTAAGGCAAGTGCGGTGGACTATCCTTCTCGAGGTTGCCAGCCCTGTTTTAGGTCTAATTCACAAGAAATAGACACAACAGAAACCACCGTGCGCTTTTCAATTCTTATTTATCTATTTATTTGTATGCTATACAGTTATATATAAATATATATATACATATCTATTTGTTTATATGTATACCAATCCAAGGTGTTATCCGTACCGTGCCGAGGGATGCGTGGCTGGGGGTGAGCTCAGTCATGAACGGTGGCTGCCCGACACCTGGACGAATCGGGTAGTATTTTTAGTCCTCCCATCCGGAATGCGGGGCTCTGTCGGTGGGCATTTTTAGTTCCCTAGCTTCTCGTGGGTACAACATGGAAGATTTAAATAAAAAGAATACTGACATAGAAATGCCATCGTCTCCGACTGGAGAACCGTTCTCTCCCCTCTTAGGGGAGACGATAGAACTAATGGAGGAGGTTTTACTAGCCTCCCCTAGTACAAAAACTTCGACAGCGGTTGAAGGGACTAGCCCGTCTAAGGTAGGAGGCTCCTGTGCCACTGCCCCAAAGACGGATGAGGCCCCCAACCGCCATGTAAGATTGTGTGGTGCAGCTCGGAAGCGATTCCGAAGGCTAATAGCAGCCAATGTGGGGGTCGATGAGGCCCGCGCCTTGGCCTCAAAGCCTTGGAATGAAATTCCAATCACGGGCGTTCCTCCAGATCCGAAGGCCAAAAAAAAGCCTAGGTCTGAGGAGGCTTCGCCGAAGGAGCACGCAAAAAAGACACCTCGGACGGGGGCTTCCCCGTCCGATGTGCCAGCTGTGGCACGGGCTCCCGTGCCCGTGACACAACCGAGTTTCAGCCAGGTCGCTGGGCAAACGCGCGTGGGCATCAGGAATCTGAGCCCCATGAGCGAGGACCAGATGAAGCTAGTGCATCGCTCCCTGACCCTGGCGATGTTAAACATCGCCGACAAGGGAAAGGGACCAAAATTCACGGGCTTCACACACAGACCTGGGTGGATCAACGTCATCTGCGAGGATAAAGCCAGTGTCAATTGGCTCTCGGAGGTGATTCCAAAGATAAAGCCGTGGGACGAGGCATCACTCACCGTGGTACCGGAGAGCGAGCTGCCAAAGCCTACGGTGGGCACTATTTTCATCCCCAGCTCTGAGGCAGAGTCGCTAGACGAAGCTACCAAATTGCTGGGGATCCAGAATGAAGGGCTCAACACGGAGTACTGGAGGGTTGCGCACAGTAGGGCTGAAGGGAATGGGCATGTGGTGTCCTTCTTCCTTGATGAGCTCTCTGTCGCAGCCCTTCGGTCTAAAAACTTTGAGGTGGCCCTTGGCTTTAAAAAGCTTATTTTTAAAGTCAAGAGTGACCCGAAGGTTGGCCCTCCATCTTCTACTGCTTCAGGCTCACAGGAGCCTCAACCATCAACTTCCGGCTCTGAGAGGCAAGTCAGGGAGACTCCAGAACCACGGCAGACCGTGGCTAGGGAAACACCTAGACCAATGCCTCGGAGCAGCGTTGGGATCACTGGGACACAGCCCAGCACGGCTCAAAGCGGACAGCAGCATGCCGCAGCCAGGGAGCCCAGGCCGGTGCCTCATAGAAGGAAGGCACAGGCGTCAGAGACAGCGGCTTCCCACAATGCTTGGCGCACACACCGAGGACGTCCACGTCCGAAGTCTGGGCGCTCTAAGCCGGCGGGAAACCGCTAGAGGCTACCCAGGCAGGAGGGGTGAGGGTCCTGCAAGCCAACCTCCACCATGCTGCAGCATCATCTGCGGTAATGGAGTGTTGTCTTGCTGAGGGCAAAGCTAGCATTGCCCTAATCCAAGAACCTTGGGTAGCCAACGCTCAGGTTCTGGGACTGAATGCTGCCGGTAAGATTCTCAGTAATAATACTGGTAATAGACCCAGAGCTTGTATAATTTTTAACAACTGTGTTGATTTTCTACTGATTACAGAAGTTTGCAATGACGACTTGGTAGCTGCTTTTGTCAACCTCAAAGGGTGGAATGGAGCGAGAGTAATCATGTGCTCCGCCTATCTTCCTGGAGAAAAAGATGACCCGACAGAAGACCTGGCGAGAGTGGTGGAATACGCTACCCAACACAACGCCGAGCTTCTGATTGGCTGCGATGCCAATGCCCACCACATCTCTTGGGGAAGTACCAACACCAACAAGAGGGGTGAGTTACTCTTTGACTTTCTTACTACTAATCACCTAACAACACTGAATGTAGGTTGCGAACCAACCTTCGTGACGCGTGCTAGGCAGGAAGTACTAGATATTACGATAGCCACAACTAATCTTGCCAGGCATATCAATAACTGGCAAGTTAGTAGTGAAAACTCAATGTCGGATCACAGACATTTAACTTTTGAGGTTAGGGCTGCTTTAGACACACAAACCACAATTTATAGGGATCCAAGATCAACAGACTGGGCTAATTTTAAAAATCAGCTAAGTCAAAATCTAGAAACCTTTCCAAAAACAATCAGGTCAACTGAGAGTCTTGAGGTAGCTGTTAGCATACTCACCAAAGGTATACAAAAAGCCTTTGAGGAGAGCTGTCCGCTTAAAATAAAGACCTCAACCAGAAAAGTACCCTGGTGGAACTCTAAGCTTCAAAGGCTAAGAGAAAAAACCAGGAAATTATTCAACAATGCTAAAAAGACTCAATTGTGGGAGAACTATAGGAAAGCATTAACTGAATATAGCAAAGAGATTAGGAAGGCAAAAAGAGCATCATGGAGAAAGGTCTGTGAAGAGGTCAAAAATCTCCCGCAGGCAGCAAAACTCCATAAATTGCTCTCAAAAACCAAAACTAATCAGATTGGACTCCTCAAAAAGGAAGATGGCTCCTTTACAACATGCGAAAAGGAGACCTTAGAGTTGCTGGCCGCGACCCACTTTCCAGGGTCCACGACAAGGGACTTATTCCAACAACGCCCTGTCTATCATAAGCCTCGTAATGAGGACTGGTGCAGGGCTGCAAAGATCATAAGACCCAAACAGGTTCAGTGGGCCGTAGACTCATTTAAATCATACAAAGCGTGCGGAGATGATGGAATACTGCCCGTCCTGTTACAACAAGGAGTGGGCATCCTCATTCCCTATCTGGTAAAAATCTTCAGGGCAAGTTATGCCTGGGGATACTTACCAGATCAGTGGACCTTGGTCAAGGTCCTTTTTATACCTAAAACTGGTAAGAGAGATTATAGCCAGCCAAAGTCTTTCAGACCAATAAGCCTCTCTTCATTTCTTCTTAAGACAATGGAGAAGGTGATAGATAGGTATATTAGAGACGTAGCTTTAGTAAGACATCCAATCCATCCCAGCCAACACGCTTATCGCAAGGGTAAATCAACAGAAACTGCCCTTATAAGCCTAGTGGATAGACTGGAGAAGGCTACAGAAGATAAGGAAATAGCACTGTGTGCTTTCCTTGACATAGAAGGAGCTTTTGACAACTCATCAACCTCACTGCTGGTCAATGGGCTGATAAGTAAAAATGTCGACCCTACGACAGTGAGATGGGTAAACTCCATGCTCTCGCATAGAGGAGCAAGATTAGCCCTTCATAAAACCACAATTGACATATCTACAGTACGAGGATGTCCACAGGGAGGAGTTCTATCGCCTTTACTGTGGACTCTTGCTGTAGATGAACTATTATACAAACTGGCAGAACTCCGAATTGATGCCCAAGGCTATGCAGATGACTTGGTAATCATAGTAAGAGGTTTCTGCCAATCTACTATCTCAGGTATAATGCAGAAGGGACTTAACACTGTCAGTGACTGGTGCGTCAAAAGTGACCTCTCCGTAAACGCCGACAAAACTGTTATTGTACCCTTTTCGAAGAAACGGCTATTGGACAAATTAGTAAGGCCAAAGCTTAATAATAAAATGATTATGTTTTCCACAGAAGTCAAATATTTGGGCGTTACTATCGACCAAAGGCTGACATGGAACTCACACTTGGCTAACGTTTCAAAAAAAGCGAAGATGGCCATGGGCGTCTGCGGTCGCTTGATGAGGAACAACTGGGGTATAAATCCCAGAACTGCACTATGGTTGTACACTGCCATTGTGCGGCCGATCATAACGTACGCATCAGTGGTGTGGTGCGACAAAGCAAATCAAGTGACTGCCAAACAGAAATTAGACGGCCTGCAGAGAACTGCCTGTCTTATGTCCTCGGGAGCTATGTCCACGTGCCCTGGAATGGCGCTCAATGCACTGCTGGGACTGCTGCCTCTTCATGTGTTCATACATAGAGAGGCGAGGGCAAGCATGTATAGAGCCAACATACAGGGCAGGGGCAATTGGCTCTCCAAGAAAATGAGGATCCTACAGGACTCATCCCTGAATTCACCAATATTAAGCATGCCAACCGATGCCATGCTACTGCGGCACGTTTTTGAAAAACAGTACTCCGTAGAAATTCCATCTAGGGAAAACTGGTTAAATAGCCAGCTATCCTTTGAGGCCGGATGTCTAATCTGGTACACAGATGGATCCAAAATGGGTCACAATGTAGGCTGTGGAATACATGGAGTGCGACCAAGGTTCAATAAAAGTGTGAACTTGGGTAAGTACGCCTCTATATTCCAGGCAGAGGTTTATGCCATAGTAGAATGTGCGGAAGCCAACCTGCAAAAGCGCTACACCAACCAAAAAATTTATATCAACTCTGATAGCCAAGCAGCTCTACTAGACTGAACACTCTAGGCAACAAAAATAGAGTAGTTTTAAGATGGGTACCAGGGCACGCAGGCATTAACGGCAACGAACGTGCTGATGAGCTTGCAAGAGTGGGGGCTAATGGAGCACAGGAGGGACCTGAGCCTTTCTGTGGTATACCAAAAAGCCTAGCTAACAGAACCCTTTCGTACTCCTGTTTCGAAAATGCTATCAAGCTCTGGACGGAATCGCCGGGCATGGATCACTCAAAACTTCTAATCAAAGCCTTCGACAAAAGGTATAGCAACCTTGTCCTAGCGCTCAGTAGAAGTAACCTACGAATAATGGTCAGAGCCTTAACTGGACATTGTTGCCTTAATAAGCACATGTCCAACTTAGGACTGAGTGACACACGCACCTGCAGACGATGTAAGGAGGCTGATGAAACACCACTGCATCTTCTGGGGGAATGTGGGCCACTTATACACAAGCGCAGCACTCATCTTGGGAAACATTTATTAAGCCCGGATGAGTTAAAGGAGCTCACCCCTAAGCAAATCCTGCGGTTCATCACAGCTGCAGGGTTTAGCGGTGAGCTCTAACAAATCATGTGGCGATCACAATAGACCAGTCTTGGTCGCAGTGCTACTTAAGCCGCACAAAACATAATAATAATAATAATAGGGTATACCGACTAAAACTCTCACTCACCTTATCCGCCTAGATGGGCACGGGCCACGGGAACTAAGATACTTCCGTGACCCCGCCAGCGGTTGTCCGAAGACCCGTCTACATGGGCTCTGCACTATTGGCGGCGCGCACAGTTGAAATTGGCGTGCCGCGCCGCACCGCTCGGGGAAGTAGTTTCGGAGCCTATTCAATGCAAACAAACAAACAATCAAATCTTTCTCTTTATAATATTAGTATAGATAGTGTAGGTTCAAAGTCCTGACTAACTTAACTATTGTCAACGCATAGCCCAAACCACTGATCTTGAAATTCCAAAGAGCAATGCCCATTTCAGGCCCACTCGTGGACAATACGAAAATAAATATCTGAATTATGAACTTAGTTAACTAATAAATAATAATATTTTTGGCTATTATTAAAAGTGTGCCAGTTATCTATTTGATTTTATTATTATAATTAGGATTTGTAATGATAATTAACTGCACATAATAAAAAAATGTTGCCAACAACAATCTTTTTGATCCAGTCATAAAACAAAAAAATAATAAATCGATATCTCGTTGGTATTATCTTGTATCCAGTTATATCATTATAACTAGATACAGGCATTAATCAGTTGCACAAACTGCCTGCTGAAACAACGTACAATAGTTTATTTATTTTTATAATAAAGTATGATGTGCAAGTATAACTAGTCTATTAACATACCGACTCCCGACATAAAAACACACTCAATCGGTATTATTCGTAATCGATACTAATATCGATACTTTTTTTTAAAACATGGCAATACCAAAAGTCTGCCGCTTGAGCAGCCGTCAGCCAGCCAGCTGTCATTTCATTATTCAATAAATACGATAACAGCAATGTCACTATACTGTAAACCTATTAAATACCTAAGTAAAAATAAATATATAGGTAATAATTGATGATTAAACGAACTTACCTGTACGTGAAGTTCTATCATAATTATACTAGCTGGTCAATTCTCATAATTAATTGCTTACTTACAGTATTATCGATTAGATAAACGGCAAATCACACGACTGTTCAGAGATAATCGAAAAAACTCGAGGACATCACTATTACATAGGCGTACGTTACACCCACATCCCTAGAAACGTCATTTTGTTTAAAGTACTCCTGACTCCGTAGACAGAGAATACTATTCTGTCTACGCCCGACTCGGACAATGTGGGCTAAATACAGATTTGTGTATCCCATACACTTACGGGAGGGGTACTTGGGAGGGACCTAATTATGAGAATTGACCAGCTAGTATAATTATGATAGAACTTCACGTACAGGTAAGTTCGTTTAATCATCAATTATACAGCGCTGGTCAATTCTCATAATTAATTGCTTACTTACAGTAGATGTTTAGAGCATCTGGATTTTTTGCCCATTTTGTCCTTAATATTATAACCAGAACCCCAAATACCTATAGGTATGGTATGCACACCAGTTCTGAAGATGATTCTGTAGTAAACAGAAAATTATAATATTTATCTTCCCTTTGTATTTCTGCCTACCTATCCCAAAAAAGGGTTGGCATGAAAATAAAAAGAATTTTTTTTTTTAAATAAATATAGGTAGGTACGAACTCCAAATAGTTTGGAATAAATGTCCATTTTGGTTCACAGTTTCAGAAAAAACATCTGACTAATATTTGTTTCTCAGTAAGTGAACATATTATTATTTAAGTTCTCATGAGAAACAGATTTCTTAAACCATATTAATATTGATGACTAGATAGGTAAAACCAATACAGATATTACAGTCATATTATAGATCTCAATTAAACACCATGCAAACGCAGTGTAAAATATATCTAAATGTTCTACTTTTAAAGTTCATGCCCATAGTTTTTCTCTAGAAAAGTGGACAACCTTTGATAAGAATTAACACACTAGATGAGTCAGTTCATAGTGAATTTAAAGTAAAAGGACAAGTTATTACAAAGTCCTACTGATTTTTACAGTACAAAAATCTCTTGCTTAGGTATTTATCTTTGAATATACCTATTTGTTTTAAATTTAAAAATCAATCAATGCAACTGGATGATCTTTCAAACCTGCATACACATTTCACTGAACTCCCCCCAATGTTTAAAGCAATTCAATGCAGGATTCGAAAGTCTAGTTTTAGTTATATGAAATGGGAATTTCAATAACCATTGTCCTTCCTTGTCTGGACAGGTTCAGTAATTTCTTACTGTACTTATATTGAATCAAAAAATATTAATTATAAAAGTACAAACTTAAAAAACACTATTTTCTGTTATACTGTCCGTTGATTAATTGTAAAACTTGCAACAAGCTTTAATCACATTATCTCATACCCTCAGCAACATAAGGGTTGAAGTGCTTCTTTGGGTGACAATGCTTATACAAGATAAGATCTTATACCAGCTAAGGTATAGCTGATAAATTAATTGTGTCAAATACTCGAAAGTCATTTGTTTATTTTAGAATAAACCACATTAGTTAAATTGTAGTTTTAAGAAATCAAAGTTCATCAATTTGTTTTGCGAACTGTACCATAGCTTAGTTCTGAAACATAAATTAAAAGTACATACATAAATATTATGCAATCAGAAAGCAACAGAATTGAGCAATTTTAATATTGTTCAATCATTAACAGTTTTATAAACTCAAGACTGGTCAGGATAATTCCAATCGTGAATATATGTACTATATTAACTATAGTTTTAATGTAGTTAATTAATTCTATTTTTGTTTATTCACAGTACCAACATAATTACTGGATAAACCATGTTGACATAGAGAATATGATAGTATTTTAGTATCAACTATGTATAAATTCAACCATTTTTCAACAATAAATATATATTACTTAATAGAATAGGTTTATAGTAAGTGCATTTATAAAATCACAGCAAATACTATTTATATTATTACACAAAAGGTTTAACACCAGTATCCTACAACCTGTCTTGAATATACACTGACGCTCATCATCACAAAATGATCAAAGTATATAGGTATCACCCTATGTTCCATAAGATTCATAGTATTTGTAACTACTTATAGGAATTTTACATATGTAAAATCTTTCTTATTAAAAAGAAACCATATTTTTTACTTATACAAAGCAACAAGGGCCATTTCCATAACATAATTACTTGTATAGTATGTGTTTTTTCACACAATATATTAATTTTATTTAAAAAATATATATTTTTATTCTGCAGAAAAAAATCTTTTTATGACAAGATGCCTTATCTTATCTAAATGTATTTCTCTGCCAAGTAGGAACTACCTAATTCATACAACTTGTTTGAAACTGTATCTTGCAAGTTTGGTTGAGTACCTAATAAAAAAGACAGATTCATTGTAATTTCATTACCTACTGACTTTCTGGTTGTGCTGTAGTACAAACATGTCGTTATGCTTTGTCATAGGTAGTCTTTCAGGCTAAGACCGCCAAGTGCAATAAGCGTATGTAAAACAGTTAAGTATACTGATCGCCAACACAGCTGGCTCGCGCAGTCCTAAAAAATAAAACGAAGTTCGAAACTAGCTCATACTTCAGTGCATAATAACAATCGGTTTTCCATTGTTTTGTAAACCGAGCCCAAATTTTGAGGCATACTTGACTCCTTCATTACTGCATGATTACACAACAATGCGATATATTTACTGTGTATTTACACATTATGGCTCCTTTAAACTTTGTTTACACTGAAAGGAAGGATTAATAACTTTTTTATTAATAATTATTTTTATTTATTCAAAAAACAAATCTTTCTCTGTCACTAATGTCACTGTCAATTTCGTGACGTTTTATTTAGACTTTTTTTTTTTTTTTTTCTTTGGCAACAACTGTCTTTGCTAACAGTTTTTGGCATAATAGTACTGCTGTCAAATGAAAAAATAATTGTAAATTATTTAGTATTGCCAGTACTAAATTAATATATTGATAAATAGCCAATGGCTATTAATTAGCCATTGAAAAAATATGAAGTCTCGATCGACTGATCGAAGTCTTGTTCAAACAAGCTGAAATTCGCAAAAGAATAATGCGTCAGACGGGAGTTATAGATATTGCCAAAAAACAAAAGGCTGACTTAAGTTGGCATTTTTCTCGTTGTGAAAACAGAAAAAACGTTATAAGCTTCTATAATTCTGAAAAAAGAAAAAACATTATGTTTTACCAGTAAGAGTAATTATTTCAAGCACCATTTTTATAAATAATGCATAAAAGACAGAACAGTAGGTAACTGTCTCAAAAAACCTCCACTAAAGGCATGTAAACACATAATAATATATTTTTATGTACATTTTTAAAATAAATCTCCAACTATAACCATCACTTTCCTTGGTTAACATATGCCATTGTGTTTAATGCATTATGGTCTAGAATAAATTAATATTATTGTTTTTAACAATTTTGGCAGAGATGGTTCTTTTAAGAAACCATTCACATAACCAGGTAAACATTGTTCACCATTGTCATTAATGCATTGCTAGAAAAAATAAATTAATTTTGTGAAAGAAATGGTTCCTTCGGTTGAAGGGAAATCCGTATCCCTGCAGTGGGATGATTATGGGTTCATATATGATGTATGGTCTCTTAAGGACAACTCGTATTCTGGAAATCAATCCATTATTTTCTGAAATAAATTATATTAATTCTGAAATTATATTCTTCACAAAATCACATGACTAAGGCCAACTTTGTTTTCCATTGCTTGCTTGGAAAAAGGATTTTCACGAAGGTAATGGTCCGAGAAAAGAAAATATTATTATAACCATACGCATCGCTAAGATACATTATTGTTAATAAATGCTAATATAATATTTGTGCCAGGAAAGAGGTATTCAGCACAAACAAAACCACATGGAGCTTAGTGCCTCCTGTCTGTGGATGGCTGCAATTTTTGGATAATAGATCCAGAGTAAAAAACCGGGAAGAAATAGCCCCAATTGTGCTATTCGCAATCCCTAAATCCAAGATTCTTATGAACAGGAAACATGATCTGACCCCAATGTGTCAGACGCTAATGTCCCAAAATCCATGATAAATAAGAACGGAACTAGTCCCGCAAACTAGACGCATCCTTTATATCTAGGATATAATTCGGAAAGAAATGATCCCTCAAATCATTCGCAGTTCCTTAATCTCGGATAAAAATATAATGGTTGGCATAATAAAAAATTCTCATGGCAGGTACACAAATTAATAAATAATTTCTTCTTTTCCAACTTTAAATTTGTGCCAAATACCTCTTATAAATTTTGTAAACTGTAAAGCAGCTGTAAAGACAGTCACTGCAAGAAATCCCATGTGTTACATAAAAGTGCGGCCAGTCTTTGTTTTTCTGTATTTAAAAAAAATATATATATATGGAAAGGGTTTTCCAAACTATATTGGTCTACTTATAATGTATTCTTGTTGGTCCAGCAATGGCCATTTACCAAGGTCAAATAACTTCCAAATGTGTTAGTACCTAACACAATAATTGTGAAGTACAATAATTATTAATGTATTCATAATATTCATCTTAGACCAAATTGTTTTTGGTCAAACATCAAACAATTGTTTAGCTGAATGTGGTTTAAATACTAAGATCACTGATATTTGGAATGATGTTAGTCCATTGATGCATGGAACGTAGGTACCACTGAGCCACACACAATGCCTTGATTTGACATTATTTATAATAATATTATGCAAATGAATATGCAATGCATCACATCTTGGGAAAAGGATAACGATCATTACTTTTTCTAAAGGCAACAATCCCATAGAAAAAATTTGTTCATTACAAATTTAAAGGAACATTACGACAAATTATTAAAAAATTAATTGCAAAATGAACGGCCATTTTGTTTTCTTACCAGGTCGCCGGCCGAATTGTTAGGAAATCTAAATTATTAAGAGATTTTATTATTTTTTCTCTTTTTGAGAGTTCAACTTTAAAACAACTCACCATTTTGCTTTGAAATTATATAGATATTGGATATATATCAACCTACTTCATCGTAGCGGCGGCGCGGGCGGCGGCGCGTGAGTCTTGTTTTCGTCGAATTCCTCCATTACTCGATTTTTACACATTTTCTTTTTATCTCCTCTTCTTCTACATAATTTAAGACTTAATAATGTCTTAATAATAGAAAAAACTAATAAAATTGAATAAAATACATCTTTGCGTGTATTGCCGAATACACACGAAAAAAAGAATGACGTTTCTAGGGATGTGGGTGTAACGTACGCCTATGTAATAGTG
This sequence comes from Endotricha flammealis, assembly GCA_905163395.2. NCBI lineage: Eukaryota > Metazoa > Arthropoda > Insecta > Lepidoptera > Pyralidae > Endotricha > Endotricha flammealis. Next base: position 4,409,566 of record LR990860.1, on the reverse strand, counting down.
ATGTCCTCGAGTTTTTTCGATTATCTCTGAACAGTCGTGTGATTTGCCGTTTATCTAATCGATAATACTGTAAGTAAGCAATTAATTATGAGAATTGACCAGCGCTGTATAATAATATGTAAGTTATGTAACCATTTATTATTCGATAGATTTTTTAAAGTGTAAATGACGCTGCGATGCTGAATAGAATCTGAGAATATAATGGTCGATACAAAGTAATAGACGTTTTTTAAATAAAAATAATGAAATGGCAGACTTCCTATTAGATTTTTCTGTTTATGTAAATATTGAGCTAATTAAAACAATTGGAAATTGTATAATTTATAACTGTTCACTTTTGGGCCTGACACTGTAAGGCTCATGGGCATTGCTCTTTGGAATGTAGGTTCCTTACGACGTCTAACGGGTGTAGGTACCTACTAAGAACGGGTTTTTCAAAATTCCCACGAGAAAGCTAGATATACGAAAACGAGGTTGCGAGTATTTTACTAGTTATATTTATAAACCTTCTGGCTTACACAAATTAAATGATACCATCATTAAATTTTGGTATCGGTGAGGTAAGTTAGTACGGTTGGATTACCTATACCAGGAATATGGTTGTTAAAATTTCACGTGAAGATGGCCCAACGAATTTACTTGTTTGGTACACTACACAAGTATTATAACGGATTAGAATATAGTTTTTTTATTTCAGAAATCATCCCGGGAACGGGAAGAAGCGGGTCAATCGACAACACATATTACTTGCGCGTGAGACATCTATTTATTAATTTGACGTGACGTATACAAAATATGTATTAGCAAGTCATGGAATAAAATCTCCTTCAAAGATACCCTTATAAACGCTAGACACGTTCATAGGTAAAATATTCAGACAACCTACTTACGAACAGTTTGAGAAGTCTTTGTAGCCGCCAAAAGGGAAAAAGTAGTAAAGTCGTTTCCACTGAATGTAAGGAAAACTTGAAGTTATAAATTGACACCTGACCGACTGTGGCATTGAGATGTTTTATTGATTAATTAGATGACGCCCGCGCATATTGTACCTGTTGTTTTCCTCATGGGAATTTCGAAAAGTAAAATTTTATATCTGTTACTCACCGCACAGTATAATAAATACTAGCGTACTCACGGCTTGACTCGGTTCGACTCACGTGATCAGGCCCGGTGGTCGAGTGGCTAACAATGGCCACTTTGTCCCAAGGGACGCGGGTTCGAATCCTGGGCAAGTCAAACAGTTGTGTGCATGAACATGTCTGTTTGTCTTGGTCTGGTTGTTTTCTATGTATAATAAGTATTTATTTACAAAATAAATGTATTTACGTATATTTGTCAGCAATCTAGTTTCCATAGTACAAGCTTTGCTTAGTTTGGAACTAGATGGCGTGTTGTGTGATTTGTCCAAGAATATTTATTTATTTATCAAGAAGGAAACAAGGAAAAGCGGATCTCCCACTTAGATTTTTTTTATCTACCGACAAATGCCTTGAGGCAGCCTCACCGCTCGGGAAATAATGCGGCGGGGACTGTGGGGCTTCCCAGTTGGGTGTACCCACCCACTAAAAACTCTCACTGAAACACCTTCTCGCCAATAATCTGTAAGAAGTATAGTTTTCTTTTATGCCTTTTGCCATACGATTCATGTCACCATCGGAAAAGATTTAAACGTTGAAGATTTAGAAGCAATAAGAATTTTCAGTATAGTAATCTTAATACAAAATGTAATAGGCAATAAATTTAAGGTAACACTTTTAAGTACCTACCATAAATTTCAGTACCTGTTGTACCACAACTGTCGCCAGAAAATGTACTGGGACCATAGATTATATGGCACTAGATATGACATCAAATATTTAATAAAATGTTAAACACAGTTTGTGTTTTTACAAAAACTCGATAAATTAATCACGTTGAGCCAGTTTCACAAGTTCCCGATAAGTATTAGTTAGCCTAACTATCGGAAAAATTATACTATGTTTTTAATTTTTCATATTTCTACAGGAAAAGACATAGGCCGATTTGAAAATCAGTAACTTACGTATCCACTCATTTGTTCCAGTTAGGTTATTTCTACAGCTAGGAAGAATTCATTCAATCAATAAAAATATAATATAGTGTAAAGTTTAGTGATTAGAAATGCCAAAATAACTATTACCTAAATAGATAATTTTCTTATGTAATGACACTTTTTCTTAATTGGCATGGATAGTAGATACATTTTTTTATCAATGAAAATTTACGAAGGGACTTCTGAAAAAAAACTTTTAATTTATCAGATATTTTAAATGTTTTTCTTGTAGAATCATGATCATTTTATCTTATACTAGTTTTTTTGCCCGCGACTTCGTCCGCGTGAAGTTCCGGACCCGTTCCCGTGGGAACCACATTGAATTTCGAGAGCCTATGTCACTCTCTGATAATGTAGCTTTCTACTGGTGAAAGAATTTTTGAAATTGGTCCAGTAGTTTCGGAGCCTATTCATGCAAACAAACAATCAAATCTTTCCTCTTTATAATATTAGCATAGATTAATAGAAATGTGATATATTTTATATCTATGTCACACAATACAGCAGAAATTTCATGTGGTTATATTTCAGCTGCTACTTTGTACAATTCATTTTGACCCCCACAAATTGGATTGAATTATTTTTATTCATACATCCAAGTTTTAGAACGAGGTTAAATTGGTCAATTTGGCCTGGGAAGTACCATTACACAGAATATCTGCGTGAAGTATGCTTTTTGATCGATGAGTTAGAGATCGAGTTATTTTTGATTTTGATTTCTTGAGTAGTTTAATTCGTAATTACTTTGCTACTATTTTATTTATTTATATTTATTTTTCCTATAGCAGGCAACGCATTAGTAGCACCCCTGGTGTAGCTGATGTTTATAGGCCGCGGTAACTATTCTTCATTTTTCAACTTTCCATCAGATACCTTGCTGATATTTGTCCGCCGTATATCATAAAAAACTATATAGCTGAGCGCACCGCCCGATCCAGGCGTGTCAACCCCGTATCTTTTAAGAAGTATTTTTAAATAAAGGTGGAGAGATGTTATAGTTGGGTATTTTTAATTAATGTTAAGGAGGTAGTTTTAAGTGGACGGCTGTTGCGTGAGTCAAATAAAGCAACTTATGAAATACGGTCGTGTTATTTCGACTGCCACTCCTCACAGTTATAACACATAAATAACCTAATGAAAGAATCATCACATTTCTTTTCGAACTCTACCTGAGTGAAATCGTGACCAATCTAAGCATTTGACTACTACCGACCGAGACAGTCCTAAACCAGGATATTTTGTGACGCGGTGTCTTCCGTAAGCAACAGTACTATACGTTGCCATCAGAACAAAGGCGATCAAGTTAATCCTAAAGTGCAAAAAAATGAACGTGGCCGAAATTGGAACTGTTGCAGTTCCAATTTCGGCCCCGTCCCGTTCATATTGTATGTCACTTTTTGACAGTTCGCCTTTGACAAAATGTATGAAAATATTCCACTTGCCCTTCTGCAAATGTCACTCACGTTCATAAACATCCTTGTACATCTCTAGTATGGTACATGGTGTCATACAGGTGACTTTTCAAGGGGTTGCTATTTTTTAAAAAGCTCTAAAAATAAAAATAAAAGACTTTATCGTAATTTTTTTTTTCTTGACGATGTTGTGCAAGCTAGTGAAGCGCTAACGGGATACGCTTCACCAGCAACATTGGTTTTACGTGGGCGAGGTGTCAACCCGCCGCACAACCCCCGAAATGCTGGAGGACCACACCCGTCGTTGGTCAGCGAGTCCATCGGACTTAGCCGGTTAGTGTAGCTAGGCTGTACTACCGACCATTCCCCTATCCGCCATCCCTTCTTTATCGTTATTATATATATTTATTCGTAGTATTTTTTGAAAAACAATAACTTGAAATACAGTGGCGGTCCTTCCAATAAAGCCGAAAAGCCGGGCTTGCCCTACTAAAATACGCAATATAACATACAATTTTTTTTTTGCTTTTTACGCCAATCGATTAAGAACACTATCCAAGTTTCAGGACACTTCGATCAGCGGTTTCGGCAGTGAGTTGATAAGTCAGTCAGACATTCAGGACAAGTCATTTTATATGTATAGACTACATAGTAGCAAACTTCGTGATAATATCGGTATGTATGACAAAAAATTTCAAACTTGATCGCGTCTGCGTCGCGTCGCTTGGCTTTTGTTGCTTACGCAAGACAAGCTTGTGATTCTCATATTATTTCCTTCCGAAAACATGATAGATGTGTTTTTTTCTTTTATGCTCCATGTCATATACCATTAGACCCTATAAAATACACTGGTAACGTAATACATATGAATGATTGTTAGACATTACTCAACATTCATAACCATGTTTCGTGTACTATCATAATAAACGACTGCTTATCATTCTGGATCTAAATTCGTATTTTTCTTTTCTCCGTTAAAAGATGTTGCGCCTGAAATATTTTTTGTAACATCACTCATTCCATTAGAGCGGTAATAGCCTAAGGGGTAACGAACTAATACTCTGATTCAAAGGAATTTTATTTCGAAAGACATGTGACCTAATTAGGGTATTCAGAACGGATCGGTTACCGATTTTGGAACCGGGCATACCTTAGACTTTTTTTTTATTTTTATAAAAATCTTTTTTTTTTTCCAAACCATCCAAAGGCATTGCTGCTGCTTGGGTTATTTTCAGTAAGTAGGTATGAGTAGGTACGTTTAAATTCTTGTTTTTTTTTAAATTAACATATTTGCCAAATAAAAAAATGTCTGTTTATTTTCATTAAATTGTATCTACTAGGCATATAATTACAAATCTATTAAATCACTTCACGCAATATTTAGCAATCTTTAATCACATTTTCTTTGGTATGAGTACGTTTAAATTCATGATATTTTTTTTTATTTACATATTTGCCAAAAAAATGTTCATGTTCATTTTCATTTAATTTGGATTTGAAAAACCAATTCTTTTTAGATTCTATTTTATTTCTGTTGTACCAATAGAACTGGGGGTGACTGACACGAGAACCAATCAATGTAAAGATTCCGAACGTTGTTATCTCGAAGTTATCCTGCGGAAAGTTCACTGTCCTTTCTCAATATCCTATCGTATTTCAAGTCTGTACAAAAAAGCACATTAATTAAATTTCTTTTTGTGTATACTGTTTTACAGCTGAACACAAGTTCAAGTTAAGTTATGGTAAGTTAAATCTGTTACAGTTTATCCAATCAGTCTTCTTTATAATTTTTCGACGATTCGTATGGCTAAGTAGGTAAAGAGAGACTTATCTATACTAATATTATGAAGAGGAAAGATTTGATTGTTTGTTTATTTGTATTGAATAGGCTCCGAAACTACTGGACCGATTTCAAAAATTCTTTCACCAGTAGAACTCTACATTATCAGGGAGTGACATAGGCTATAGCTTTTCCCGAAATTCAATGTGGTTCCCACGGGAACGGGTCCGGAACTTCAACGGACAAAAAGCTAGTCAGGAATAAACAGACTGTTAGAATTTTTTTCAATGATTTTTTCGACGATTGATGAGCTAGATTGGCTAATTAGGTAGTTACCAGGTATCGGGGTGTGTGGTATACATTTTTGTTAGAAATAAAAACTACTGGGTTCTGTAATATATCTATAAAATTGTACAGTCACCTTGTCACTATAAGATTGTTGATGTCAACAATCACAAACACATACAGTTGATGAACACGTCATGTTCAAAACAATGTTGATCATGTGTTCATCAAATGTCTTAAGTAATTGAAATGATATACGAAAGTGACAAGGTACTAAAGTGACTACATATATGGAGGTGACTGTACCCATAACACATGCAGGTTTAAGCTTCTCTTACATTAGATTTCATGTGAATTGTGTGCATTTTGTGGTTCAATAAAATTAAAAATATACTCAACTGAGTATCAACTAAAATTTGTATCTCGTAAACACAACTCGCTGTATGATTGTGTAGTAAAAATTATAGCGCCCTAGGGAGCCATACGTCCCACTAACGATAAATACAGTACTGTGTTTTTTTATTTCTTGTCTACAAATATTATTTATGTTGCCATCAGAAAATGTTAACGTTATTAAGAATATATTATTACTAGTTGTTACCTGCGACTTTGCTAGCGTAAAAGTAGTCTATGTCACTCTCCAGACCTTAAGAAAAGAAGCCGCCGCTAAAGAAGTTTTCACTTCAAAAATGTTAATCCGCTCGTTACTTTCGTGAAAAACACTTTCGCATTTATAATATTAGTAGGTATAGAAGTATACAGGGTAAAACAAATACTAGGTATTTCAGTAAACTTTATTTTCGATAGCACGTCAAAAATTTTCGAAAAATTTCAAGTTTTTCGAAATGTGGTAAAACTAGAGGTGGTTTAACCATTTTTTTGGAATTGAACCAAAAAAATTTCTCACTGTATGTCATACACAGCATCGTAACTCAGTAATTGCCGATACAACCCCCAGGGCCGTACAGGGTAAATGGGAAGTCAAGACAAAAGTTTTCGTATAATTGACTAGTTGATGCCCGTGGTTTTACGCGCGTAATTGCGCTCTTCCCGTTCCCTGACTGTCCAATTCCAATCTATTCATTTAAATAAAGCATTAGCATTTAGAAAAGATTGAGTTTCCCAATCACTCGCAATTATAACCAAACGTCTTGGTTTTACTGGCGCAATATTAAACTGAGTATACACAGAGTGAATTCAAAAATGAAACAGAATGTTATGCTAAAATATTTATTTGTAAATTTAGACTTTGTAACAGAGTTGCAGACATACGAATCCTATCAAAATGGCTATCGACATAGTATCGTGTGATAGTTCATGGAAAAAATTTAGTCGTATGTGTACGAACTGCGAACACAGTCATTTGATCAAGTCCGACTTGATCAAATGCCTGTTTCATGAAAGACGCGTCCGTCGGTTCTTTTGGGTAGCGTCTTGGGAAAGTCCAATGTGCGCGAGAACGACGAATGTGGGGGAATCTGGGACCTTAATCTCATACGCTATCTCGCTCAATCCACACTGTACGAGTGAAAAACGCTTACGTATAAATTAGAGAAAACTTCGAAACACAACAACTCGGATAATAATTTTACATAAAAGAATTGGCGCGGTGGTGTCAGTAACACAGATTTCTACTGTGATTCTACTACACATTTTATCTTGCAACTAATGAAATTTCCAAAGCTTCTGAGATTAGAATTATTTAAGTAAATGTATATCAAAATGTTTGTTGTGCACTCGGCTTCGAATAGCCAGTCCGTCAGATTGCGCGAGGTCCCAAAGGTACTCCTAGCTCCTATAAAACGGAATGAGTGTTGGACTCGCTTCTTACATCTGATTCGCTAAGGTCACGTTAATCCACTTGAAGGATAGCGGATTGTTTTCATAAACTTTATTTTCTGCACCAATTAAAGGATACGAAAGAAAAATGTTTACTAGTAAGTATACAAGTTTAATATTTTATCAAATGCCATTGATAATCAAAGATTAGTCAAGGTTTAACTAAAACCTCAGGTTGCTTGCTTTTTTGTTTGTCTGTCCGTCTGTCTGTTCGTGATCTAGATCAGAGACGCTTAATACTTAGAAACTGTAGTTTAACACGTATAGGTACATTTATTTATTTAACTTTATTGACCACAATACAAAAGTACTGATACAATAGGCGGACTTAATGCTAAGTTGCATTCTCTACCAGTCAACCATAGGGAAGTGCAGAAATTCACGAATGCGGTTTTATGATAAATATACATACATACATTACAAACTATTGTATAGACGTACATAAATACATATAATAATAAACATTATATAAATATATATATGTATGTATTATCTATATATATAAAATGCTTTGTCCTGACTGACTGACTGACTGACTGACTGACTGAGAATCATCGCACAGCCTAAACCGCTCATCGTAAAAATTTGAAACTTGGCAGGTGGAACTATTTTAAGACGTAGGCGTCCGATAAGAAAGGATTTTTCGAAATTCGAACTCTAAGGGGGTAAAAAAGGGGGGTAAAGTTACTATGGGACAACTTGATTCCTTGGTCCAATCTACTTCAAATTTTGCATAAAAATTGTTTAAGAGAATTGATGGAAGATGTGATTCTTATTTTATTGAAATTCTTGAAAAAAATGTATTTTGTGGGTAATTTTCTTCGAGTTGATATCAATACTCATACTCCTTAGTCCTTTTGATTTCAATAATTACATTTCATTTTGACACATCCGTGAAGTGAAGTGTATCATCTGTCATGTAATTATAAATTGTGAATATTCAATCATAATGTCGTTTATTTATTCTGTTTGTGATATCGGAAAAACAGCTAAAATTCTAACTATGTATAAAGCGGACGGAATCATATTCATCGATAATAAATAGTAAGTAATTAAATATTAAATTTTATAATATTTGACAGGGTTCAAGTTAAATTGGTCGATGGTTAAATGGCATACATATTGATATTGTCTCTTTCTCACTTATAGGAAATCTCATTACGTCGACTCGCTCTATTATTTCGTAGTGTTGTTGTAGGCTATGATGTTGTATACTTATACATTTTTTTACGGAAGTGGTTGGAAAATAAGCTCAGGAATATGGATCATTTGATATTAGGTGTAGATTCTAGGGGTAACCCATTGCCGACCTATAACAGGAAAAAACAGGATATAGCGAGAAATAGTATAAGGAATGAGTTAGATTTTTTTTATACTACAAAGGTGACAAACAAGAATTTCGGATATTTCACTCCCCGAACGAAACGCATTGCTGCTTCACGTCAATATTCTGTAAAAGGGTGGCTCTTCACTGGTCGGGCTAGCCTATTTCATAAACGCCCACTCCAAAGATTGTAATGAGAAGTATAAAAATAGAAAAAAAAAATCTATACATATTACAATTTTTTGGGTGTGACCAACCGTTATGAAAGGATTTTTTGAAATTCCCACGGGAAAGGATAAACGCACACTAAGTTGCGCGGGTTTCTCTAGTCTATATATATAAAATGCTTTGTCCTGACTGACTGACTGACTGACTGACTGAGAATCAACGCACAGCCTAAACCGCTCATTGTAAAAATCTGAAACTTGGCAGGTGGAACTATTATAAGACGTAGGCGTCCGATAAGAAAGGATTTTTCGAAATTCGAACTCTAAGGGGGTAAAAAAGGGGGGTAAAGTTACTATGGGACAACTTGATTCCTTGGTCCAATCTACTTCAAATTTTGCATAAAAATTGTTTAAGAGAATTGATGGAAGATGTGATTCTCATTTTATTGAAATTCTTGAAAAAAATGTATTTTGTGGGTAATTTTTTTCGAGTTGATATCAATACTCATACTCCTTAGTGCTTTTGATTTCAATTACATTTCATTTTGACACATCCGTGAAGTGAAGTGTATCATCTGTCATGTAATTTATAAATTGTGAATATTCAATCATAATGTCGTCTATTTATTCTGTTTGTGATATCGGAAAAACAGCTAAAATTCTAATTATGGATAAAGCGGACTGAATCATATTCATCGATAATAAATAGTAAGTAATGAAATATTAAATTTTATAATATTTGACAGGGTTCAAGTTAAATTGGTCAATGGTTAAATGGCATACCTATTGATATTGTCTCTTTCTCACTTATAGGAAATCTCATTACGTCGACTCGCTCTATTATTTCGTAGTGTTGTTGTAGGCTATGAGGTTATAGGTATTGAATTACCGATATACTTATACATTTTTTTTACGGAAGTGGTTGGAAAACAAGCTCAGGAATATGGATCATTTGATATTAGGTGATTACCGTCGACTATGGAGCACATAGATTCTAGGATCCCTAACCCGTTGCCGACCTATAACAGGAAAAAACAGGATATAGCGAGAAATAGTATAAGGAATGAGTTAGATTTTTTTATACCACAAAGGGGACAAACAAGAATTTCGGATATTTCACTCCCCGAACGAAACACATTGCTGCTTCACGTCAATATTCTGTATAGGGTGGCTCTTCACCGGTCGAGCTAGCCTATTTCATAAACGCCCACTCCAAAGATTGTAATAAGAAGTATAAAAATAGAAAATAAAAATCTAAACATATGACAATTTTTTGGGTGTGTTCTGAAAGGTGTGGTGTATGATGTAGGCAACCGATATGAAATTCCCACGGGAAAGCAGGATAAACGCACACGAAGTTGCGCGGGTTTCTCTAGTTATATATAAATACTGATGATTTATAAACTAACTTCAAAAGTGAAACAAATATACATAATTACCTAATAGGTATAATGATGATTTACTTTACATTGTATAAAATAATCTAATAGACTGAAGTACACTTCAGATACGGAACCCTAAAAACTACCATCCATCACGAGATCGTTTACTTTCAGCAATCTATCAGTGTTTCTAAACAACTTTTTAACCTAGCGCAAATTGGACTGCATCTCAAGGATACGAGACAGTGAGCCAATGACTGTTTGCTTCTATTTCACCTCTCTAATTATAATAAATCGAGGGCATAGTATGCTGGGATCGAGCATAGTCTGTTCATGGGTTTTTAGTTCGAACGGGCTAAATTGAACGGGCCATGGGCCGTTCGACTAATTATAAACACATTGTACTGACACAACAACAATAAAATTTAATTTCGTTCTTATGAAGAAAAAAATTGTTTTTTTCTTTAAAAGCACATATTGCACATATTACTCTCTTCATATTATGAACACATTGTACTGACACAACAACAAAAAAAAAATTTTTCGTTCTTATGAAGAAAAAAAAGTATGTTTTTTTTTCTTTAAAAGAACGAAATTCAATTTATTTCGAAACACAGTTGATCTGAAAATTATTTTACATCTAGGACGCGTAAAATAATGTATACTTAATACCTGTCCTGCTTCCTGTTTCCTTCTCCTTCCTTCCTTTTTCACCTCCATTACGTCCATACGCATAACGCATCCGAGACTATGTACCTACATGAGCTGGTATTTGCTTACCATCAGGTGACCTTTTTGATCCACTTGTGCCATAAAAAACTACCTATATTTCGGTGTATTCAACGGCTGGTAAGCCTCTTACGTGCTCTTACTGACTGACTGACTGAGAATCATCGCACAGCCTAAACCGCTCATCGTAAAAATTTGAAACTTGGCAGGTGGAACTATTTTAAGACGTAGGCGTCCGATAAGAAAGGATTTTTCGAAATTCGAACTCTAAGGGGGTAAAAAAGGGGGGTAAAGTTACTATGGGACAACTTGATTCCTTGGTCCAATCTACTTCAAATTTTGCATAAAAATTGTTTAAGAGAATTGATGGAAGATGTGATTCTTATTTTATTGAAATTCTTGAAAAAAATGTATTTTGTGGGTAATTTTCTTCGAGTTGATATCAATACTCATACTCCTTAGTCCTTTTGATTTCAATAATTACATTTCATTTTGACACATCCGTGAAGTGAAGTGTATCATCTGTCATGTAATTATAAATTGTGAATATTCAATCATAATGTCGTTTATTTATTCTGTTTGTGATATCGGAAAAACAGCTAAAATTCTAACTATGTATAAAGCGGACGGAATCATATTCATCGATAATAAATAGTAAGTAATTAAATATTAAATTTTATAATATTTGACAGGGTTCAAGTTAAATTGGTCGATGGTTAAATGGCATACATATTGATATTGTCTCTTTCTCACTTATAGGAAATCTCATTACGTCGACTCGCTCTATTATTTCGTAGTGTTGTTGTAGGCTATGATGTTGTATACTTATACATTTTTTTACGGAAGTGGTTGGAAAATAAGCTCAGGAATATGGATCATTTGATATTAGGTGTAGATTCTAGGGGTAACCCATTGCCGACCTATAACAGGAAAAAACAGGATATAGCGAGAAATAGTATAAGGAATGAGTTAGATTTTTTTTATACTACAAAGGTGACAAACAAGAATTTCGGATATTTCACTCCCCGAACGAAACGCATTGCTGCTTCACGTCAATATTCTGTAAAAGGGTGGCTCTTCACTGGTCGGGCTAGCCTATTTCATAAACGCCCACTCCAAAGATTGTAATGAGAAGTATAAAAATAGAAAAAAAAAATCTATACATATTACAATTTTTTGGGTGTGACCAACCGTTATGAAAGGATTTTTTGAAATTCCCACGGGAAAGGATAAACGCACACTAAGTTGCGCGGGTTTCTCTAGTCTATATATATAAAATGCTTTGTCCTGACTGACTGACTGACTGACTGACTGAGAATCAACGCACAGCCTAAACCGCTCATTGTAAAAATCTGAAACTTGGCAGGTGGAACTATTATAAGACGTAGGCGTCCGATAAGAAAGGATTTTTCGAAATTCGAACTCTAAGGGGGTAAAAAAGGGGGGTAAAGTTACTATGGGACAACTTGATTCCTTGGTCCAATCTACTTCAAATTTTGCATAAAAATTGTTTAAGAGAATTGATGGAAGATGTGATTCTCATTTTATTGAAATTCTTGAAAAAAATGTATTTTGTGGGTAATTTTTTTCGAGTTGATATCAATACTCATACTCCTTAGTGCTTTTGATTTCAATTACATTTCATTTTGACACATCCGTGAAGTGAAGTGTATCATCTGTCATGTAATTTATAAATTGTGAATATTCAATCATAATGTCGTCTATTTATTCTGTTTGTGATATCGGAAAAACAGCTAAAATTCTAATTATGGATAAAGCGGACTGAATCATATTCATCGATAATAAATAGTAAGTAATGAAATATTAAATTTTATAATATTTGACAGGGTTCAAGTTAAATTGGTCAATGGTTAAATGGCATACCTATTGATATTGTCTCTTTCTCACTTATAGGAAATCTCATTACGTCGACTCGCTCTATTATTTCGTAGTGTTGTTGTAGGCTATGAGGTTATAGGTATTGAATTACCGATATACTTATACATTTTTTTTACGGAAGTGGTTGGAAAACAAGCTCAGGAATATGGATCATTTGATATTAGGTGATTACCGTCGACTATGGAGCACATAGATTCTAGGATCCCTAACCCGTTGCCGACCTATAACAGGAAAAAACAGGATATAGCGAGAAATAGTATAAGGAATGAGTTAGATTTTTTTATACCACAAAGGGGACAAACAAGAATTTCGGATATTTCACTCCCCGAACGAAACACATTGCTGCTTCACGTCAATATTCTGTATAGGGTGGCTCTTCACCGGTCGAGCTAGCCTATTTCATAAACGCCCACTCCAAAGATTGTAATAAGAAGTATAAAAATAGAAAATAAAAATCTAAACATATGACAATTTTTTGGGTGTGTTCTGAAAGGTGTGGTGTATGATGTAGGCAACCGATATGAAATTCCCACGGGAAAGCAGGATAAACGCACACGAAGTTGCGCGGGTTTCTCTAGTTATATATAAATACTGATGATTTATAAACTAACTTCAAAAGTGAAACAAATATACATAATTACCTAATAGGTATAATGATGATTTACTTTACATTGTATAAAATAATCTAATAGACTGAAGTACACTTCAGATACGGAACCCTAAAAACTACCATCCATCACGAGATCGTTTACTTTCAGCAATCTATCAGTGTTTCTAAACAACTTTTTAACCTAGCGCAAATTGGACTGCATCTCAAGGATACGAGACAGTGAGCCAATGACTGTTTGCTTCTATTTCACCTCTCTAATTATAATAAATCGAGGGCATAGTATGCTGGGATCGAGCATAGTCTGTTCATGGGTTTTTAGTTCGAACGGGCTAAATTGAACGGGCCATGGGCCGTTCGACTAATTATAAACACATTGTACTGACACAACAACAATAAAATTTAATTTCGTTCTTATGAAGAAAAAAATTGTTTTTTTCTTTAAAAGCACATATTGCACATATTACTCTCTTCATATTATGAACACATTGTACTGACACAACAACAAAAAAAAAATTTTTCGTTCTTATGAAGAAAAAAAAGTATGTTTTTTTTTCTTTAAAAGAACGAAATTCAATTTATTTCGAAACACAGTTGATCTGAAAATTATTTTACATCTAGGACGCGTAAAATAATGTATACTTAATACCTGTCCTGCTTCCTGTTTCCTTCTCCTTCCTTCCTTTTTCACCTCCATTACGTCCATACGCATAACGCATCCGAGACTATGTACCTACATGAGCTGGTATTTGCTTACCATCAGGTGACCTTTTTGATCCACTTGTGCCATAAAAAACTACCTATATTTCGGTGTATTCAACGGCTGGTAAGCCTCTTACGTGCTCTTACTGACTGACTGACTGAGAATCATCGCACAGCCTAAACCGCTCATCGTAAAAATTTGAAACTTGGCAGGTGGAACTATTTTAAGACGTAGGCGTCCGATAAGAAAGGATTTTTCGAAATTCGAACTCTAAGGGGGTAAAAAAGGGGGGTAAAGTTACTATGGGACAACTTGATTCCTTGGTCCAATCTACTTCAAATTTTGCATAAAAATTGTTTAAGAGAATTGATGGAAGATGTGATTCTTATTTTATTGAAATTCTTGAAAAAAATGTATTTTGTGGGTAATTTTCTTCGAGTTGATATCAATACTCATACTCCTTAGTCCTTTTGATTTCAATAATTACATTTCATTTTGACACATCCGTGAAGTGAAGTGTATCATCTGTCATGTAATTATAAATTGTGAATATTCAATCATAATGTCGTTTATTTATTCTGTTTGTGATATCGGAAAAACAGCTAAAATTCTAACTATGTATAAAGCGGACGGAATCATATTCATCGATAATAAATAGTAAGTAATTAAATATTAAATTTTATAATATTTGACAGGGTTCAAGTTAAATTGGTCGATGGTTAAATGGCATACATATTGATATTGTCTCTTTCTCACTTATAGGAAATCTCATTACGTCGACTCGCTCTATTATTTCGTAGTGTTGTTGTAGGCTATGATGTTGTATACTTATACATTTTTTTACGGAAGTGGTTGGAAAATAAGCTCAGGAATATGGATCATTTGATATTAGGTGTAGATTCTAGGGGTAACCCATTGCCGACCTATAACAGGAAAAAACAGGATATAGCGAGAAATAGTATAAGGAATGAGTTAGATTTTTTTTATACTACAAAGGTGACAAACAAGAATTTCGGATATTTCACTCCCCGAACGAAACGCATTGCTGCTTCACGTCAATATTCTGTAAAAGGGTGGCTCTTCACTGGTCGGGCTAGCCTATTTCATAAACGCCCACTCCAAAGATTGTAATGAGAAGTATAAAAATAGAAAAAAAAAATCTATACATATTACAATTTTTTGGGTGTGACCAACCGTTATGAAAGGATTTTTTGAAATTCCCACGGGAAAGGATAAACGCACACTAAGTTGCGCGGGTTTCTCTAGTCTATATATATAAAATGCTTTGTCCTGACTGACTGACTGACTGACTGACTGAGAATCAACGCACAGCCTAAACCGCTCATTGTAAAAATCTGAAACTTGGCAGGTGGAACTATTATAAGACGTAGGCGTCCGATAAGAAAGGATTTTTCGAAATTCGAACTCTAAGGGGGTAAAAAAGGGGGGTAAAGTTACTATGGGACAACTTGATTCCTTGGTCCAATCTACTTCAAATTTTGCATAAAAATTGTTTAAGAGAATTGATGGAAGATGTGATTCTCATTTTATTGAAATTCTTGAAAAAAATGTATTTTGTGGGTAATTTTTTTCGAGTTGATATCAATACTCATACTCCTTAGTGCTTTTGATTTCAATTACATTTCATTTTGACACATCCGTGAAGTGAAGTGTATCATCTGTCATGTAATTTATAAATTGTGAATATTCAATCATAATGTCGTCTATTTATTCTGTTTGTGATATCGGAAAAACAGCTAAAATTCTAATTATGGATAAAGCGGACTGAATCATATTCATCGATAATAAATAGTAAGTAATGAAATATTAAATTTTATAATATTTGACAGGGTTCAAGTTAAATTGGTCAATGGTTAAATGGCATACCTATTGATATTGTCTCTTTCTCACTTATAGGAAATCTCATTACGTCGACTCGCTCTATTATTTCGTAGTGTTGTTGTAGGCTATGAGGTTATAGGTATTGAATTACCGATATACTTATACATTTTTTTTACGGAAGTGGTTGGAAAACAAGCTCAGGAATATGGATCATTTGATATTAGGTGATTACCGTCGACTATGGAGCACATAGATTCTAGGATCCCTAACCCGTTGCCGACCTATAACAGGAAAAAACAGGATATAGCGAGAAATAGTATAAGGAATGAGTTAGATTTTTTTATACCACAAAGGGGACAAACAAGAATTTCGGATATTTCACTCCCCGAACGAAACACATTGCTGCTTCACGTCAATATTCTGTATAGGGTGGCTCTTCACCGGTCGAGCTAGCCTATTTCATAAACGCCCACTCCAAAGATTGTAATAAGAAGTATAAAAATAGAAAATAAAAATCTAAACATATGACAATTTTTTGGGTGTGTTCTGAAAGGTGTGGTGTATGATGTAGGCAACCGATATGAAATTCCCACGGGAAAGCAGGATAAACGCACACGAAGTTGCGCGGGTTTCTCTAGTTATATATAAATACTGATGATTTATAAACTAACTTCAAAAGTGAAACAAATATACATAATTACCTAATAGGTATAATGATGATTTACTTTACATTGTATAAAATAATCTAATAGACTGAAGTACACTTCAGATACGGAACCCTAAAAACTACCATCCATCACGAGATCGTTTACTTTCAGCAATCTATCAGTGTTTCTAAACAACTTTTTAACCTAGCGCAAATTGGACTGCATCTCAAGGATACGAGACAGTGAGCCAATGACTGTTTGCTTCTATTTCACCTCTCTAATTATAATAAATCGAGGGCATAGTATGCTGGGATCGAGCATAGTCTGTTCATGGGTTTTTAGTTCGAACGGGCTAAATTGAACGGGCCATGGGCCGTTCGACTAATTATAAACACATTGTACTGACACAACAACAATAAAATTTAATTTCGTTCTTATGAAGAAAAAAATTGTTTTTTTCTTTAAAAGCACATATTGCACATATTACTCTCTTCGTATTATGAACACATTGTACTGACACAACAACAAAAAAAAAATTTTTCGTTCTTATGAAGAAAAAAAAGTATGTTTTTTTTTCTTTAAAAGAACGAAATTCAATTTATTTCGAAACACAGTTGATCTGAAAATTATTTTACATCTAGGACGCGTAAAATAATGTATACTTAATACCTGTCCTGCTTCCTGTTTCCTTCTCCTTCCTTCCTTTTTCACCTCCATTACGTCCATACGCATAACGCATCCGAGACTATGTACCTACATGAGCTGGTATTTGCTTACCATCAGGTGACCTTTTTGATCCACTTGTGCCATAAAAAACTACCTATATTTCGGTGTATTCAACGGCTGGTAAGCCTCTTACGTGCCTCGCACGACCTGCCCTGGGCTCACAAAGACCCAATGCACTTGACTGCACTTAGTACTTACCTACTCATATGTATTGTAGTCTCCGGGCGAAGGAAATCGAGCGAAACGCATTAGTATCGGTGAAATTGCACTTACATTGGTTTATACAGAGGATTTTCAAACCGAAGTAAAAGTCGACTCTTAAGTTTTTATTATAACAACTTCGTTCAAGCAATAAAGGGAGCCAATTGTTTTGTAATTTCTAGTATATCCGTAAACGATAGTTGAGCATGTTAAGTATAGAATAGTAAGACCGATGTCTCCTATAAACGTATAAGCTATAGGCGTGATATTAGTGATATGACGCTGTGTTTCATACGATGAGTGTGGTGTGATAGTCGGAAGAGCAATATGTGTCTGACTTCTTTGAAGAAGTAAAAAAGGAACAAAACAGAGGGTGAGCAATGCATGCGAAATTCTTGTAGTCGTGTATGTATATGAGCAGCGTTGTTGCTTACCATCAGCTGACCCCCTTTTTTGTCATCTTCTGGCATAAACAATGTCGGTCACCTCTGTACGCGACTGAGGCGGTGAACCTATTCATCGTCATTAACGTAGTTGACCGCATCAAAGTCATCATTTAGGTGACACATCTGATAATCCACCAGTCTGATGAATGCATATTACATAAATATAAATATTCTTGGACGAACGTACAACGCCATCTAGTCGCGAACTAAGCAACTGAGCTTGTACTATGAGTACTAGATACATAATAATATATTTAAAGAAGTTAATTTTGCAAAAATCTTTAAATCTATTGACCTGTCTCTAAGTCCTAGAATGTCATAGTTTAATCTGTATTTAGAAATAAGGTTAGACAATGTGTTCGTAGAAACAATAATCTCAACTGTTATTGTATTGATACTAGTACTTGCAACACATGAGCTTTAATCATTACAACTACAACACAATGAGACAGAACAGTAGGTTACCTTCATGTAAGCGTTTCATAAGACTCAAGGTAACTCAGCGAGCCACGGAGAGAGCTATGCTCGGTGTTTCTCTACGAGATCGAATCAGGTATGAGGAGATTCGTATCAGAATGAACAAAATCGACATAGCCCAAGGGATCAGCAAGCTGAATTGGCAGTGGGCAGGGCAGATAGCGCGTAGAACCAATGACTGGTGGGGCAGGAATTTGTGGTTGAGGTGATGAAGCGTTTCATTGTCATTCGCACTGACACATTGTTTATGTCTAAATGTCTGTATTTTTGCCCTTTTTTGTACGCCGAAACTATAGTAAATAAGAAATTGATAAGAATCTGACGCGACATAAAACATTTTTATTTTATTTTATTATCGTCAGAAAAATGCTTTGCAGCAGCCCCACCGCCCGGGAAATATGCGGTGGGGACTGTGGGACTAACCACAAAAAAACTGACGGGATGCCACTCGCCCCGTAAGTGACGGGGCCACGGGTACTGTGATACATCCGCGACCCCACCAGGGCCGTCCGGCCAAAGTTAAACTGGCCGGACCCACTCTTCCTGGAACGCCCCGTCAGCAGCACACCGCATCCAGGTGCACTGCCGACACAGAGGATTGCCCCCTCAAGACGACGGGCCTTCCCCGGGTCGCCGTCTCGGCTGGGCAAAGGTCCCCTCCATCTCTGCGGTCGCAACAACGTGCAACCGCTGGTCGGGCTCTGGGAGCCGCCGGCCCCTCTCTTTCAATTTTTTAACCCACTCCGAGTGCCACAGCATCCACTACGTACTCAGTGGACACTGTGACATTTTGCGCCACCGCGTACTCCCTCTTCCGGGGTGGCCACATTCGCCCATGTGACCCAACCCTTAACGACCACAGTGTCTGGGTTGGCGAGACCCAGTGTCTACAGGGCCTCCGCGTTCCGCCATACTGAGGTGGCCCCCGGTATCAACGGGTGGAGTAAGACCGGACACCAGTCGGGGCGAAGACGCTTTTGGGTAGGGTCAGCGAGCGAATAAGTCCACCACCGCTCATCATACGGCTCCACCTCTTGTTTTTTAACGAGGTTGTCTCCTCGACGACATAAAACAACATACCTTAACTGGTGTAACTCTAGCACAAGCCACGGACCCGTTTGAAAATGTCCTACTGTAATTATATAGTGACGTTACATTGTGTTCGTGTGTTGAATTAGTGAGACAGCACCAATGGCTTGGTAATAATCTATTGCTTTACGCTCGAACAATACTCACACGTGTAAACCTATGTACACATTAAACTATAATATACTTTGGTTAGAGATCGGCTTTGCCTTACCAAGTGTTTAATTATTAAGGCGATAATCCACCGCCAGCTAAACTTAGTTTCGCTTTTAATTTAAGATTTGAATATAAAAATATTTTTCACAAACTGATTATAAAATTAAATTATGTACTTAAAAGATTTTTTGAATGTGATGGCCAAGTAGGTGCTTTTTTTAATTCAGGAATCGCATTCGATTTACTGATATCGAATTCTGCATCTGGAATTTGTTAATAGATCCCGCGGGATCAATTTTAACGGGCCCAATCGACTAAAAGCTTTTGTTGGCATGGTAATTGGTCTTACGTGGCAACTTAGATTAAAAAATATATAAATATATAAAAAAAATAAACTAAAATCAGTCATTCTAGAAACAACATTACAGAAACACTTAAATAAGTCACCTTACAGTCGTAACCAAAGCAATTACACTATTGATTCAAATAATTAAACCAAGAATTTTCAATTAAAGGAGCATTATATATAACGTGTTGCGTACATGTAATTATTTGTTTCGAAATATCAAGAACGTTAATGTGAATTTTCACGAGTACACACATAGGGCACAAATGAATACACATTCACACATTTTCTTCGCACATCATATTCCGCGAATTTAGAATTAGATAACTTTTAGATTTAACCTACAATGAGTTATGGCGGCGATTATTAATCTTACCGAAGCCAGGGCAGCTAACTAATCTAAGTAAAGTCAAAATTGAAGTAGGTACTTCAAATTCAAAATATTTTTTTCAAATAGGCCTAATATAAGCTCTTTCGAATCGTCACAATTTATTCCTACCACCAGTTCAGACGGCAGATTTGTGCTAAGAAGAAACTGGCAAGAAACTTGGCACTTGCTCTTCTAAAATGGTATTAATAAGATACAAATTACAATGACAGAAAGTATAACTGACTTATCCTGCGGAATGGAATAATAGCATTATCTCAATACCGCTGACCATTTACTAAAGTCCGTTGGACCTTGGACCCTATATGTATGGTTGGACCGATACAAAAGACCAGTAAAGAAAAATAAAGCCTTCTAAATCGCTTTTAAAGCGTGTATTTTCCTGTTTAAAAATCGCGTAGATTAGAGGGTGTTAACCCTCCTGACCAGGGCTCACGGGGTTAACTTTGTATACTAGAAACGTCTCAAGTAAGATTAGCATTAATCCACGTTTAGAAACCCTACCAAACAATTTTTCGTTAAATCCTGCATAAGCATCGTTTTTATCCCAACAGTTTTTATCAATTAGGAACAAAATCAACACTTGAAAAGCTTTGCTATCGATATACCTAGAATCGTCTAGAGACCAACATATACGTGATCTGATTCCGATTGAACTTCGGATCAGAAGGTTGTGTTCAAAACACGTCGGGGTTATCAATATGTGAACACTTCAGCTGGAATGTTAAAATAAAAGATTGTACAAGGACCTCTGCGTCTATTTGTAGGCCGCGGTCTGTCATGCTCGTTAACCACTACCCTGACATGACGCTGCTTTCAGTGACAGTTTAGCGCGGAGCGTTTAGAACAAATGTAAGAATCTTGAATGACATTGCGAGACGCCACAGTCGGCGGCAGCATGAGCGATTTTGGAGGGGCGCGTAGTAAGAATTAAATGTACGTGTTACTTAATGCGATGCCACGACAGAGCGGCGACGCCGCCAAATACATGAAAGACAGTAAATGTAAGTATTTGTAATTAACAACAATTTTCAATGTAATTTGTTACCTTCTTTCTATTCTAGAGTACGCAAGGGTATTAATAGCGATTAGGGTTAAACGCTGCTAATTTCCCTCTTAAATAGACCTTTAAACTCCTAACTCTTCTAGAAAATTGCCCAATTTATTTCTCAAGTGGTAGATACCTAGGTTTGCATAGCCTGTTTTAAAACAAATTTTACATTTAATTTAATTACTAACTGGTTGTTGTCGGTATCCAGATAATAGCTATTTTACAAAAAAATATGAATTTTGATGAAAGGTATGGGTTTAGTTTTACGAGACTCCGTAGGCATGAATATAGGTAGGTAATCCAGGTAGAGGATATTCATGCGTACGGAGTCTCAAGCACATACTAATGAAATATATTTTTATAACAAATTCTAATAAAGTATATTCCATCTTTCTACAGAAAAATACGAAATACAAAATGTGACCATCAAAAGATGTGTGCAAAGTATGTAAGTTCTAAAACTCGCCAGAATATACTTTACGACGTATGGTTTGGCCTATAAATCCAGATTTATCGTTTCTGCTTCCCTTTCAACGCTATCGACTGAGAGGAAAATATTAAATTTAGAAAGATAGACAGAGAAAGTGTTATGTTATGTGTTTTCTTAATGAATACTTATTTACACATTAGCTATAATGAGCTGGGTTCGTATTTCTTTGTTTTGATTGCTCATTTTAGTAATTATTTAACATAAGAATTAAATCTTTGTTTCTTAATAGTACAATATGAATACTAATCATAATAAAAATTCACATAATATCCCTTCATGCAATGTTTAGAAGGATTAAATCTGTTGCAAGACAATAGTTTCACCATTCGCCAATAGATGGCGCTGAATCATATTTACGGCCCTGCTTATCTATTTCATTGGCTGACTGAACTACTTTCCTCTACCAAATGCCCAAACTCATTATGAACTTAAATAAATGTAAATTCTATTTACAGTCGTACTCGTACCACGTCGGATTAAGTTGTAAAAAGTCTTCAAATAAAATGTACCTACAAAGGGAATGAGTGAACAGGATTCTAATTAAATCACTATTTTAATTAAGTTGGAACTTCAATCGTTTCCACAAAATACGTACATACGAAGTTAGAAGGTAATTAAATAGTACAAAATCAACTAATAAAATCTTAAAAGATTTAAACAATGACTAAGTAAAAGGCGTAGATGTGATGTAGATTGATTAGAAACATTACGCATTGTTTACTGGTCGCATGCTCGTTTTCACTAGCCAGTTCCATCATCATCTCAGTCACAAGAAGTCCACTGCTGGATATAAGCCACCAAACGTTTCCAGTACGACCGGTTGAAAGTGGATGTAGACCATCCAACGAGTTCCTGGCTCCTGCGTTCGATCATCATCGTCGGCCGTCCGACGCTACACTTTGTGGTTATGGTCGCTTTGCAATATAAAAAATAATAATACAAAATATCCAACATCAACAAAATTACGAAACCCAACAAAATAAATAACAATTTCAAAGATAAATAAAATCTATCGAGTATTATCTTACCAAGTTGTAATGTCAATTATTCACAGTTTCTAAAATGGGCCAAGTTTTGTTTACGTTGTAAAGACATCAACGTGGAAACCACAGTGGATCTCTGAAAAAAAAAACTTTTAATGACTTCTTTTTGCCCGCGATTGAGTACTCCCTTAGGATCATGGACATCAAATAGCCAAAAGTTAAAGATAACTTTAGTTTCTTATCAGCTACATTGGCTGTTTGTAACTGGACCTTAACTTACCATTAGGTTAAGTAAAACTTTGCGTTTAGATCACTGGCCGATTTCACAACGTATGTCAGATTCTTGACAGTAACTCTGTTTGTCTGTTACCTCTGCTCGTTTGGAAACTTCTTCAATTAAAAATATATCGACAACCGCAACCACACCCGCAACGAACAAGACAGTAGGTAATTGTTTTAGATTTCCGTTGCAGTTACTATGTACCTATTATATACCATGTTTAATGCAGGTATCGAACAGTTAAATTATTCGTTATCGTGCGACGATAACGAATAATTTAATTACCTATTTTTTTTGTCATCAACTCGCACGGCTATGAAAATCTGATGTTCCAAACTGTATATACATTCAGAGTGCTTAGTACGAGTTTTTTGATCTCATTCGATCATACATGTCAACGTAAATAAAGCGAACAAATAGAGAATTCACATTTTGAAGTGAGTAACCCGGCTAATTTGGATATGTAACACGCGTTTGGTAAATTGACAATATGAAACTTTTTTCAATTTAGTCGGCTTGTAAACGTTAACACGTTCGAATGTGTTTATAAAAATCATGTGCTCATATTAAGCACTCTGCTACAACAAACATGCGATGGTAAAAATCGGATATAATGTGTCAA
This sequence comes from Endotricha flammealis, assembly GCA_905163395.2. Taxonomy (NCBI): domain Eukaryota; kingdom Metazoa; phylum Arthropoda; class Insecta; order Lepidoptera; family Pyralidae; genus Endotricha; species Endotricha flammealis. The sequence goes on along the minus strand of LR990860.1, from coordinate 4,385,627 downwards.
GTCGCACGATTAGATAGGTAGTGCAAGTTGTTTCGTGCGCGATGGCGAATAATTCCTTGTTCGTTCGTTATGGTTGCAGGTGTAGTCACGTC